>JAGQAX010000009.1:21911903-22511903 GCA_019142605.1 Cephalopholis sonnerati | reverse complement strand
ATCCATAAATCACCAGGCATGCGCATCAGGAATGTAATTGTGCTCTCTCCATATGTAATAACTTGGTAAAAGCGCCTTTTCTCCCTCTGCTTCTGATTTACTGTGTGTCCGTGACTTCCTGTAGCACTTAGTCTCAGCTAAATTAAATCGGGAACAGTTGGGTGAGGGTGGCGTTTTACAGATTCTCTATTGACCACCTTCAGATTTGCTGACTTGTAGGAGTTTGTCCACTCACTTGCTTCACTGGTTACTCTCTCTGCTTCACACTTGTTAGCAAATGTCTCTGTTCTCACGCTGTAATCACTTTGTTGGCCACACATGCCTTTAACTATACTACCCATTGCGCAAAGTAATCTATATGGAAATCACTCTGTGAGTGCACTTCTATCATACAGCTGCAACACATTTATTGTCCACTGGAGGCTTGGTCAACAAAAAAATAACCTACTTGCCAGAAGTTAGTGAGACAAAGTGTGTTTTGCATGATAACATTTCTGCAGCCGTATATATTTGCATACAAACAGCTATCTGTGACAAACAGTGGATTTTTACTCTAGACCAAGGGTTTTTAAAACCTGACACTGTAGGTGAGGAGGATCCCACATTAAACAGGAAGTACACTGAATAAAAATGTAACCACACACTTTTGTTTCTGCTCCCATTTTTCACAGGTTTAAGCTAAGATCTGAGACTTTCTATGCTTGAGATAATCCATCCATCTGACCAGTGTGGCATATCAACATGCTGATTAAACAGCATCATTATGACACAGGTCCATCTTGGCATGGTCACAATAAAAGGCCACTTTAAAATGTGGAGTTTGATCACACAACACAACGTCACATATGTCACAAGGTTTGAGGGAGTGTGCCATTGGTATGCTGACTGCCTGAATGTGCCATCTCCAATGTTGTTTCCATTAATTTGGCAGCACATCCACCCAGCCAAGTGTAACCACACCAGCCCAGGACCTTCACCTGTAAGATCGTCTGAGTTGATGCAACATCTGGTTTGCGCAACCAAACAATTTCAGCATAAACAATCAGAAATTGTCTCAGGGAAACTCATCCGCTTGCTCGTCATCCCTGACCAGGGTCTTGACCTCAGAGCAATTCGTCATTGAGTGGGCAACTGCTTACCATCAACAGCATTTGGCACTTTGTAGAAGTTCTCTTCACAGATGAATCCCAGTTTGGTAATGTCAATGAGTGCCCCATGGTGGCGGTGGGGTTATGGTATGGGCTGGCATAAGCTCTGGACAACACACACAGGTGCATTTCATTGATAGCACTTTGAATGCACTGGGAAACCGTGATGAGATCCTGAGGCTCATTGTCATGCCATTCACCCGCTACCATGACCTTATCATGCAGCACAATATTGCAAAGATTTGTACCCAATTCCTAGAAGCTGAAAATGTTCCAGTTCTTGCATGGCCTGCATACTCATCAGACATGTCACCCATAGAGCACGTTTGAGATGCTCTGGATCGACGTGTACGACAGCAGTGCTCCAATTCCTACCAATATACAGCAACGTCACACAGCCACTGAAGAGGAGAGGGGCCGACATTACACAGGCTACAATGAAAAACCCAATCAGCTCCATGTGCATGAGGCAAATGGTGGTCACACCAGACACTGACTGATTCTTTGGGGTATCGAAAAACACACTTCTGTAGTTCCTAATAAATGTCTTTTTAAGATAAAACTGCACACTTTGGTGCTCATCATGGTGACCAGCACAAGGCACACCTGTGTAGTAATGATGCTGTTTAATCAGCATCTTCATATTTCACACCTGTCAGGCGGATGGATTATCTTGGAAGTGGAGTGCTCACTAACATGAGTTTAAAGAGAAATATATCTGAGCGCATAAAAGGCCTTTGATTTTGGGAGCAAAAACAAATTCAAATTCAAATTCCCGTTCAAAGTTTAATTCCCGTCCACAGTAACTAAACGGTGATGATTGGTAGTGCGTTTAGGTGCTCCTCAGCTGGTCCAGTTTCCCGAGTTGTGTAGTGGTTCTTCTAACTTCGCCGAAGTTACATGGACGCTACAGAGAAGTTGTGTTGTATTTTATTTTGTTTAGGGCATTTAAAAACATGCTGACAACAGTTTGAAGCTTTATAATAGACAGTATATAAAGCTGGTGATGATTGGTACATTTGCATTCAGGTGCTCCTCGAATGTTTGAGGCTTTATATTACAAAGTGATTTTACTGCAAGCTAAAACCTTACTTTTAATATTCTTTATTTTACATTTCCTTGTGAACATAGAGACAATAGTATGAGAGAACATAACGGATCATCAGAGAATAGGGATCAACAAAGACATAGACAGACAATGCCAGGGGTTAGAAACACATTGTGATACAGATAAATAAAAGATATGCAATAAAATTATACCAGAAATAAATTAACACTATAATAGAGTCTTAAAGTTTGAGTGCAAATATAGGGTTTTCACTGCTTTTCTATTGCTTGGGGTATGTAACATCCTGATGTAGGATTCTGCTTCCTTTTTAAAGGTACTGAAAGGGTTTGATTTTTAATACCTTTCATTTACGGATGAAAAACTTGGCGAGCAATATGATGAGATTACACAGAAAATTTTCTCATTTTCTAGTTCTTTGTTATAACTTGTAAACCCAATCAGTACATCCTTGAAGCAAAGTACAAAAGCATCATAGATATAGTCCAATATAAAGCGACAGATACCTTGCCACAGACTCTGAATGTGTTCGCAAGTCCAGAACAAATGGGAGACAGTCTCTGAGTGTGTGTTACAAGAAGTGCACGTGGTGTCAATGTCCTTCTTGAGCCTGACTAAAAAGGCAGGGTAACATCGGTGAATGAGCTTAACGAAAATCTCTTTTACTGTGTTAACCAGTAGATATCTATCCCAACATAGGCCCTGAACAAGCTTACTCCAGGTTGCTATTACACATGGGACCGAGACACAATCAGTTAGGAATAACGGTTAGGAAGTAGGGGTGTAAATCACCAGTTTCATTACGATACGATATCACATCAATACTATGAACAACGATACGATATTTTCCGATATAACAAAGTGTGCCACGATACGATTTCGAGTCGATACGATTCAGGGGTCTGTGATCGATATTAGGCGATATTAAATGCCCATTTAACACAGTCTGTTACAGAAGAAGCTGACACCCCTTTCTTTTTTACTTGTGGCCATAAAACACATAAACACATAAATAATAAGTTCAGGTAAGTGCACTTTAAACTGACTCCACTGACACAAAGGGCTTTCTGACAGAGAGACCTTTCTGAAGAAAAAAAACATCTTCTTTTTCATAAAACTTCAGGAATATCTGGCTTAAAGCCCTGAAGGAAAACTTCTCCCAACAGCCATAAAACAGATTAACAACAGGACCATTCAAGAAAAAGTGTAACATTCAGCTCAGTAATAACTGTCAAGGGTCAGAGACCTGTCAGTTGTTCTTTGCTAATCACCCATTATTAGCTTTAGCATGTCTCCATTGCATTAATTAGCCTAGCGGCTAGCGGACATTTTTCCTCTTCTCATAGCTTAACAAATGACACGCAGCAGTAATATTTATCTTACTCACCGCTGGTTTAAGTCACTGTATCTCCCGACAGAACAGCTCGGTTGAATTTTAGCCTGCATGCACGGTTTTTCAGCCGAACATTGTTAAAACAGAGCGGCTAATGTTGCTAAAGCAAGAAGCTAGCGAAGTGAGATACTCGTCCAGGCAGGTGACGTCACGTTGTGTTCTGTCTCGTAACGTCATTGTTTACATGCGCCATGTGCTGTCTGTTGATCCTTATCTTCTCCGAAATCCATAATATTTCCACTATGCCGATTTATTCCTGAGTAAATAACGTTATCCTCATCGTCTTTCTCTTGGCTGCTAACCATCTGCCTGCCGCTGTTTGACAGTGACACAAACCTTCAAAATAAAAGCCTACGCTAAAGATGACGATATGATCGATGTTTCCACTTTGCATCGATGATTGGATCGTTGATCATTAAATCGATGTATCGATCCAGATCAATGGATCGTTACACCCCTAATAGGAAGCTGGTGAAAAACATAGTTTTCCTGTAGGTGTGTCAACCAGGTCAAGCAAAGGTGTCACAGCAGAGGGTGGGAAGGCACAATCTTTATAGAGCATTATAACCCCAGATGAAACAGCATCAAGGACTTCCGCAAATTGTTAAGGGTTCACAGGAATATAAGAATGACAAAGACATTTTTGGTAGTCAGTGTTGCAGACTAAAACCTCCTGTACAGAGTCATAAACCCCAGAAATGAGTTAACATTTTTCAAATCCTGGTACCCTAACCTCGAATTTGGGGCATTTACGTGAATTTTCCCATTGGAGAAATCTCTTTTCTAAATACTCTGACAATGCATGAACGCAGGGTAAAACAAGTTGCTAGAATCAGGTGCAAACTAAACAAATCAAACACTGTCGTAGAAATGGGGCATGATGGTGTAGCACTAGATTAATTTTCCTCAACCACTTATCCTGTTGGGGGTCGCAGGGGGGCTGGAGCCTATCCCAGGCTCCTGACACTGGGCAAGAGGTGCGGTACACCCTGAACAGGTCGGCAGGCTATCACAGAGCTGACACATAGAGACAGACAATCATTCACACCTAGGGGCAATTATGTAGCTGGAGAAAACCCACACTGGCACAGGGAGAACATACAAACTCCGCACAGAAGGGCTCCCCCACCCTGGGGTCGAACCAGGAACCCTCTTGCTGTGCCGCCCTGTAGCACTACATGACACTCCCTTCAGTTATGTCTTCTCAGGGACAAAACATATTTGCCACCAGGTGTCACTAGAGCTCAGTTTGGTTTATTAGTAAATGGTTTCCTTACTGCAACAAGAGTTGTTTTAAGGCACTGGAAAAATACAAAATCCCCAGAATTCACTGCACGGATTAGACTTATGAGAGAAACTGCCTCCTTTGAATATTTACTTGCTGGAATGAATAATACAACAGGGAAATTTGCTTAAGTCTAGGATAACTTTTTCTATTATTAAAGGCTCATGACACTGAAGTACATGTGGGTGCATCTGTGAAATAATTTTGTCGCTGTAATAGACTGTCTTTCTGTTTTGTGTTTTTGACTGTTTTATAAGTCATCTGTTTAAAAGAAAATCAATCCAAAAGAAAATTCAATACTTTTTTAAGTTTTTTTTTAAGTATTTTCAAGAAAATTAGAAAATATTATTAAATAACGGCGTCACGGTGCTACAGTGGTTAGCATTGTTGCCTCAAAGCAAGAGGGTTCCTGGTTCGAACCCAGGGTGGGGGATCCCTTCCATGCTAAGTTTAAATGTTCTCCTCGTGTCAGCGTGGGTTTTCTCCAGGTACTCCAGCTTCCTCCCACAGTCCAAAGACATGCAGGTTAACTGGTGACTCTAAATTGTCCGTAGGTGTGAATGTGAGTGTGAATGGTTGTCTGTCTCTATGTGTCAGCCCTGTGATAGTCTGGTGACCTGTCCAGGGTGTACCCTGCCTCTCACCCAATGTCAGCTGGGATAGGCTCCAGCCCCCCATAGCCCCCAAAATGAAAGAATGAATAATTAAATAACACTAATTATGTTCACCACATAGAAATACTCCAGTTGCTACAAACAATCCAAACCCTATCAAAATATACACACACAAATACTGAAAATAGCAATGATTTAATGTGAATTAATTTACCAACTTTAACTAAATGTAATTCATTAACAGAAGAGAAAGCACCCCATTTTAATAATGGATAACAATCCACTGACTTATGACCATGCTTTCTACTGACAGTCAGCTTTAGTGTTTTAGTTTAACATTAGATTTGAGTGTAAATCTATATTTCAGGTTACAATAAATGTAAACCCTGGACTCTCTCCAACACTAATGTGTTCTTGTAATGATGGATGTATGTGGAATAGCCCAACAAAAGTCCACAGCACTCAGTAATCTACGGTACGCTACACATCCCAACTATAACCTTGATTAAAGGGCTCAGTGCATGACTCACCATTTGTTGGTTTTTGCAGATGGTCTTATCACAACTATCAGTCTCCATTGACACTGTTACCTTCAGCGGGGCGGACTACTTAATATTCATACATACGTAGATAAGAAGGTATTGTGTTACCTTCATGAACTGTACAGTGTGTGCAGAATGGATTAATCACCGAGCCACAATGCACAAGGGAACAGACTGTGGGGGCTGCCATAAACAGATAAGCATAAATGAAAGCTGAGCGTGCATCGCGGTAGAAAGTCCTGCTGTTACTTGTGAAAAGAGCTGACTGTCCTCTGAGTTTATGACTTCATTTCTATACTATTTTAAAAGCAACTTCATTAATGGCTGCCGCTGCAAAAAAGAAGACCCAACACAGCCAGTGACCACGGGTTACAGCTCTGATAATGTCACTGTCCTCATCATTATTCAGTTTATTTTAATTTTATCTAGTTATAAAGTTATCGGACGGTTTAAATACCAGGGAAAGGTCACATGGTGGTAATGGAGTACCACAGTAACATAGCACTTAAGGCTTGTGGACTGGTAGCTAAAAGACTTTAAATAGACACAGCCAGTGGATTGTTTAATGCTGAACAAAATGAGAGGTGAGACAAAGATTTTAAAAAAGCATCTGGGTGACAGTGCTAAGAAAAACAATGAAAGAAGCAACAAGGCGAGAGTACAGTTCATGAAATTGCCTTTTAAAATGTTATTTATATGCTGCATTGAAATGTTTCACTTTAAATGCTGTACAGTACTTTGAAAAGCGACACGAATGAAAGGGTTAGGTCACAGCAATCGAAAAAGAAAAACAAATTTCCAGAGGACCTATCTTAGTCAAAAACCCCTTGACGTTTGTAATGATGCAAGTGATTGAAAATCCAACCTTACAACATGTCAAAATGCTTAAAATTTGTCATATGAATCACTCATTTTGTTTTTCTGATCATTGTTTTGTATATGAATTATTGGGTCATTTTACATCTTTAAAGAAAATCTCATCCCCCAAATAATTTTTCAATCAGGAGAGACAGAAGAGTGAAGTAAAGATAATATTTAACACAGAATATGAGTGTACAGATTAACAGATGGTTTGTGCTGATTAAGATTGAACAGAAGTCTTTGACGCTTGGACACCAGAGAGAGATAGTTTGGGATCGAGGGACATCTGAGCTGCAGCAGGATAAATCCCCCCATGGAGTCCAGAAACTGGTGGTGGTGGTGGTGGTGGCCGATGACTCTGAGGCTGCTGAGGCAGATGAGGATGATGAATCTGTAAAGACTGGGTGGTGATTAGGAGGTGAAGTAAGATGACAGGCTGACAGAGAAGGTGTGTTGCTGTTCTATTGGTTGATTGTGAATCAGCTGATTGACAGACCCAGACAATGACACCTAGAGATAGCGAATAAGCGCACATGCAAAGAAAGAAACTTATAACCTGAGAGTGAAAAGTACTGTCTTCCTGACTGAACTTTCACTAGAGCTTCATTCACAGCTAGTTACGCTGAGTTTGTGCAGAAAATATTTTTCTCGCATACCTCCACGGTGAACAAAGAATCCAAAAACAAGAAAATCTTGACGAAGTCATGAGGGTCCACGTGTATAACAGCAAAACTATATCAAAACATCCATTTACAAACTCTCACACAACTCATGCTGTATGATCTAAGTCTCATTTATCCAGTTGTATGCTCAGTACTCCACAGACAGACCTGTCCAAGAGGGAACTGAAGTAAAACTGAACTCACTGATGCTCCAATGGAGCCAGACTCCATTGAAAAAACCTGTAATTTTACTTCACTGAACACAGGAGCTGCTGGTCTACCGCTGCCTCTGTCTGTTAGTTTGTTATGCTATTGTGTGACTTTGGTGCTTTAATGGGTTAGTTTTGATACAGCAAAGTCACAGGATAACACAAACAAACCTCCAAACAAGGCAGTGGTAGACCAGCAGCTCCTGTGTTCAGTGAGGTAAAATTACAGGTTGTTTCAATGGAGTCTGGCTTTAAAGAGAGCATTGATTTTCACCTGTAGTTCATATCCTGATCAGACAGGGCTGTCTGTCTGTGAAATACTGAGCATACAACTGGATAAATTACACTTGAATCGTACTGCACAAGTTATGTGAGAGTCTGTAGACAGATATTTAGGTATAGTTTTGCTGTTGTTAAACGCAGCCCCCCTGTGACTTCAAGTCATCAACCTGAGAGGGCAAACTAAGTTAACTGACCACCACCCAGTGGCATTTTCAGTCTATGATTAGAAGTGACAAGAAGACTGTGCTCAATATTTAAGGAGGTACAAGCCCTAAAGATTGGGAACCATCGCTTCAACAAACACTATTTCCAACAAACCCAAGACCTTCGAGGGTTACATGTCACCGGTTCAACAGACTGAGGCCAACAAGGGAGGTAGAACACAGTTTTTAGATGAGAGATTATAGCTTCTCTGGAAAACTAAAATTACTTTTGTCAACAGCAAGAACTGTGGATTATCTCAAGTGACCAAAATTCAATTTACTTCCATTGAATTAGGTTGGAGGCAGAAATTTATGAGGCTATATCTCAAAACCAAGAACAGGTAAGTGAGTAAATCTTTGTTTTGTAATTTGAGTGTAAATGTCCAGTCAGAGTTCACCTGCTTATGTCAGCACGCCACAGTGAAAGCCAAACAAACCAGTAGTTAAGAAAACAGGGGCGCCCCACAACACCTTGTGCTCAGCAGCACAGGACGCCCTTATGAGGGACTGCAGCAAGCAGCAGCAGCAACCCAGTTTGTTCACCATCCATCACTGCAGCACAGCAATTTACCCAAACAGCAGAGTGGAGTCAAAAATACTGGCAAGGCACAAACAAGGAAAGAAAATGTCCCCAAACTGTAACTGCGGGGGCGGTGGGTGAACAGATAAACAACTTTCCAAAGCAGGATTACGGTGCTGTGTATGTGGAGGCCAGGATGCGTGGGCCTTGTCTCTAAATGTGGCACAACAAACGGTGGAGGGGAGCTAAGCCAGCGTTCACGGGAGACACGCAGTAGCTGCCCAAACGGGCTTGTTAGGGGGCAGAGAGGGAACTCATCAGTGCACAAGATCACGGCTGACAGAGAAGCTTGTTAACTGCAGCACGGTAGCCAAGAGGGTGGCTCATTAGGGAGAAGCACCAGTAGTCTGCACGGGCCGTGCTGGTGTCACCAGATGGCTGCCTGTCTGCTGGCTGATGAAGAATATGGACATCCATCATTAACAAATGATGTGCAGCGTGTCGTCTGCACAGGATATCATATAGGAAGCATTCATTCCAGTCATGGTTTGACTTTGTCACAGTTACGATATTTGAAACTTTATATCATAGGCTGCCAGAGTCTTATTCACTTGGGTAAAGAAGGAGCTCCATTTTCATTTTCATCCTGAGCCATAACAAAGTTTGACTGTGACACTGGGACATGAATCCTGCTGCAACATTGCCCCCTACTGGAGCTGAGAGCTAAAGCAAACCCAGATTGATGGAGGCGAGATGCAATCAAAACAAGAATTTTCCCATCACTCGCCTCTCAGTGGACTCTTCACATGTTGCCAGCCGTCACTATAAATAACAAATTGTTTGCAATCACCCTGTCTGGCTAAGTACAGCGCTCTTCAGCTTGATTATCGCACAAGACAAGTTTCCAGTAAAGACCAATAAATCATTATTCATCATTCATTCAGGGCGAAATACAAGCTGTTGCAACAACGTCTAAATCAGAAGTGTACTCATTTATTTAGACATTCTTTTCAGGGATGCTTCAACCAAAGAGCAGATGATTTATTTGCTATCTAATCTCACACAATATCCCAAAAATTAAAAGTATTGTTGCATGCTATTACTTTGACTGAGCCTTCATTTACCCACAGCTGATGCCATTGGAAGATGTGGGAACTTTAATTAAAAATCAGTGATTTTTTTTGTACTGAAGAAAAGCAGGGCCAGCAGAATGAAAGAGAAAAAAAAAAGAAAGGGATGCAATCAAGCCAGGGTGATATGGCCGGAATATATTAAATAGTTTTTGAGGGGGACGTAAACTACTTTTCTTGAAAAATGCTTTAATCACTGCTGGTGCAACAGAGTAGCCGTGAGAAGTCCATCGAACTCATTAACTTTACCTTAAGGGTCATTTCACCAAGAAATATTATTACATATCTTAAACTGCTCGTATCACACTGTGAAAGCTGCACGGTGTCATTTAGCTTCTGGTGGAGGGAAATAAAAACTCTGAGTCAGCAAGTGTGGAGTTGTCCTCCAGTGTTGTCACTGTGTGTTAATTAAATCCTACAGTAATGAATTCAAATTAATTACAAGAAAGATCATTTTAAGTACAGGGTATTGTTGGGAAATGATTGTTCTGTATACCTTCAGAAAATAGTGAGAGCAAGGATCATTACCCAGACAATAATGTAAAACATCCTGCAATTAAAATCCAACTTAACGGAACACTCCACCAGTCCTACACATTAAGTTCATTCATCATGTGCAGTACACCCAAACAGTTGTATGGTGTCTTCTGTGGCTGTGGAAGGAGCATTCTCAGTCTGAAGTTGCATTATGGGAAGTGTAGGACTCTGGACTGCGGCTGCATTCACACCAAATCAGGCGTTGTGATGATTAGCTACAGGGTTGTGCAGCCCAGTGTCACTTAAATGGTCTGTTTGTGGGGGAGTGGAGACCAACTACAAAAACCAATCTTCCCACCTCAGTGACTGAGTTTCAGTTAGCTTTAAAGCTCTGTAGAATTCCTCTTGATCATTACTGTAGACACATGTGCACGTACACATGGACAAAACAAGTGTTCTGCTCTGTAGGATCGAACACAAGCTGTTAATACAAACTTTGCTCTTTTTACTCACTGTAATATTTCGCTGCAGGCTGCTGCATTTTTTTTCTTCTGGCCCTCCCTGCAGCCCTACACTCAACCTACACGCACGTCCCATATTCAGATAAATGGGAGGACTGGTGTTTTTGCCAAAACACTTGATTTGACATGAATGCAGCCTAACAGTTGTGGCTTTATGGTATCTGTCGCTTCAGTTTTGACCTTTCAGCTTTGTCTCAAGTCTCCTAACTTTGTTGGTGTGACATTCAGAGCATATCTATAATTCAGAGTCTGCACATGGCTCTCAACACGGAGGTGGCTGAGCTGGCAGCTAGCAGCTAATAGTGCTTACAGTGCTAACAAAAGCAACAGTGCTGACAGTGTTAAAGGAAAATTTCACCCATTTGTAGATCAGTTACTCTGTGTGTTACCTTGAAACTGTGAAGAAAACTGTTTTTCTTGCATACTTCAACGGTGAACACAGAATCCATCAGTTTAATAACTCCCACACAACTCATGCAGTGTAATCCAAGTCTCACTTATTCAGTTGTATGCGCGGTACTTCTCAAACATAATTTAAAACATCACTTCAAGAAGAGTTTGCAGTTTTTGGATTCTTCGTTCACCTTAGAAGCACGGGAGAAAAAATAAGTCGAATTCAAGGTAACACGCGGTGAGTAATTGATATGCAAATGGTTATTTTGTGGGTGAAGTTTTCTTCTAACGCTCTGAATGTTGCATACACAACCTTTAATTACAGAAGTCTTATATGCAGAATGTACTTTAATGTCAAAAGTAAAAGTACGTACTTCTGCAAAAATTTGGCTTTAACATAAAATCTTAATCTGAAAACCAACTTGTAATTTCAGCTGTGAAATACTACAATAGTACTAAAAACTACTGATAGTAATAAGTAGCATTAAATTAAAATACTCAGGTACATATCATGAAAATGTTGCTTAAGTACACCATTGATTTCATCCAAAATATGGACTAAAGAGTCAAAGTTCCCTTTAATCATTTAAAAACATTGATACATGCTGTAAAAAAACAAAACAGCACAAGCAGCAGATACATGTACAAATGGCTTCATTTAATTTGTGTTTCACAAACAATCCAAGAACTTATGAGACAAATGTACAGGAATTATTTTTGCCATTTTATTTTTTTTTTCTTCACATTATTGCTTTACAGTAAAATGCATTGGTTGGATATGTCCAGTATAGCAAGACAATACATTCATATAAGTTATACAGATGTCCTCAGTAATGTTTTATAGGAACTAACTTTACATTAAATATATTTTTTAATCATTTATTATTCTTGACAAACAACTCCCACGTCACATTGAGCTCACAGTGCATCAGGTCGCATTCAATCAAGAAATACATACCGGTCCTCTCTTGTGTTCAACTGCCGTTTCTAACGTGTGTGTGTTCTAAAGTGTGTGCGCTTATTTTGTACACAGGATTTCCGTACAATCTGGATTTATGCAGAGCTACTACGACAAGTATGGCATCTGTACTTTTTTTGTTCCTCTTCCAAAAAAAGTGACTTGGTAACAAAGATGCGAGTCAGACGACCGGTGAGAACGTACGCTGTTTGTAAAGATGAGGACAAAAAGAGGAGCAGTGTTTTTCCCCTGCTGTGGGTGTTACCACTCAAACCTGGCAACCCGGGACATGACCACACAGAGCAACAACAAAAATATACACACGCACACACGCACAAAAAAACCCTTAACACTGCACATTCTGAATCAACTCAAGTACGTTACAGACGTGCGCCCCCACAAAAAGCATCAAAAAATCAGGTCCTGTATGTACAGAAGACCCACTGAGAGGGCGGGTGGGGAGAGAGGGTGGTGTACAAGGATGTCAGTGGGTGTGGAGGAGTCTGTAGGCCCTGTGTGGTCACCTCCGTCTAGTAAACACAGCCGTTTGAACCCTGATTGAGTAGCAGCTTAAGGGGGGTCCGACTTTTTTAAAAATTCCTTAAAGTCTGCTCTCATCCATGTCCTTTGAAAAGTGACGTCCCCCGGGCGCTGGAGGAAAGACATCCGTCCATGCATTCCCTGCTGCCCCTCTGCTCCATCAGCTAGGGTTGGTGGAGAGTTAATGCCCTTGTGCAAGAGGGGACAAGAAGAGGAAAAAGGAGAGAGTGTGTAGGACTTCCCTCGAAGCCACTGTTCCAGAAACGTCCATCCTTTTGGCTCAGTTCCTCGGCTGTCTCGCACACGCACACACACACACACATACACACACACACACACACCTGTGAGCTCACACATCAAGTACCACAAGACAAACCGACGTCACATCTCCACGGGATCCCCCGTCTTTATATGGCAACCTTGCAGGGGCCTTCTGTCACATCGAATTCTTTAAATTGAGATTGCATATACAAGTGCCTGCTGCCAGCAGTGTGGCAGAGGAATATTTTCAACACTTAAAACACTCCCCGCACGCTTTTCAGTTTTTAGTCTCTGCACCCCACTTGTGGACTCCTCCCGGGCATTTTTGCATGATGTCAAAATGTCTGGATTGCAGTGTAGCTCGTAGCTGCCGATTTCTGTAAAGTGGGTCGGGCGGTTTCCATGGAGACGCCCAGAAGCCCTCAGCCGTTTGCTGTGCTGTGGAGGAGCTGCGGTTTTAATGTCCCAGCATGCACTGCAGACAGAGGCGGGTGTGCTCATGGTGTTAACGAGGTTCCAGTCAGTTCCGAGAGTTGAAAGCCCAGTGTGGGAAAACGTAGCGTGGGCCCATACTGAGCACGCACACTCACACACGATTGTTCTCTCTCACACACACGCAGTCACAGATACACTGAAAATACACACGCACAGAAGGAAGCACTAGTTGATTCAGAATGAGAGGACGGCTGTTAAAGTGCAATATCTACATGTAACTCAAAATCAAGAGACCACCACCATCGCCATCTCCTGGAGTTGTCCATCTCTGAGTTTCCCTGATAACCGTCGGCTGTGGTTGGCACCCCCGCCCTGCGTAGAGGGGCTGCGCTACCCCCTACTGGCCAGAGGGTGTTGTAGCAGACAGTCAGTGTTGAGAACCGTCTGGTTTCTTTGCATTTTTTTAAACAACTACCTCCATTCTGCTGCTGTCTCAAGATGACAACAAGTCACCTGATGATGAGAGAAATCCGATGCATCCCACAGATCTGGAGCCAGTTTTTTTTTATCTGAAGTTGTGCAGAGGGCAAAGTGGACTGACCCGTCGCTGAATGAAAATAACGCTGGAGTGGAGTCGCCGCCGCCACCACCAGCCAGGTGCCCCTCTGAGTGGTCAAATCTCCTTACAGCACAAAGCAAGAAAAGCATTTCCATGTGCAATTTGTTTCAGTGAAAAACAGGCAATGTCCTATATTTGCAACAAGCTCTCCTCTGCATTTCATACTAGACAAAACCTTGGTTTGAAAAAATAAATACAAAAAAAAGTGTTTACAAGTTTACATTGTGCAGTGCTGCATATGCATAACACCCTCACAGTCGTCTGATCTGGACTGTGATACATCTCGACACAAAGTGTCCTGACAAAACGTCTTTTTTTTTTTTTTTTTTGTTAAAGAAAAATAAAGCAGATTTGATCAAGCAGATGAGGGTTGAGAAGAGTTGCGGAGGGTGAGTGAAGCGCTAACAGTATCTGCTCCCTGATGCCGAAGGCCATGCCAGGGGAGTCGGGTCCAGGCTGGAGGAGGGGAGCTGCCAAGGACAAAGCCCTCCTCCATGGAGGTCAGGAGGGAAAAGGGACTGATTTTTTCTTTGGGTGCTGGGGTAACTGTAATTTTTTTTTTTTTAGGAATGACTTCAAGGGGAGTTCTCGCTATGTGGGAGTTTTGGTTGGAATCGTAGAATTTTTTTTTTCTCTTACAGACTCTGGTTTGGTTTGTGGAAAGGCTTTGGGAATGGTGTGTGGAAATCTACAATGTGAAAACAGTGAAAACACACACCGACAATCAACAGGGGCACTTATGATTCTGGAGGTCCCCGACATCTAAAGGCATGCTAGATGGGTAGAAAGTTAACAGGCGCACAGAGGAACTAAAGACTTTACTGCAATAACAGGCAATGCCCCGAAATACTGGACATTAAGGACCGGCACTGTGTGACAAGAGGACAAATTAGAGACATAGAATGGAGTCCACTCTCACATCGTGTACTGCCTCTTGGGAGGAAATGAGATTCATATTTAGGACTAAACGGATTACAGGAGAGAGCGCAAGAGAGGGGAAACAGAGTCTGCAGATAGGTCCGGTGTTATTGAAAAAAAAGAAAGAAATAAAAGATTTTTGGGGTTGCTATGGGAGCATTGAGGTTTTGGTATCCGAGGCATGCTGCTGTGCTCTACTCCTCCATGCACATGGGCAGGTTGACGAAGGTGAAGACGTTGTACTCGATCATGACGGAGAAGCAGAGGAAGATGGCGTACAAGACCAGGACGTACACGCCCAGCTTCACGTCCAGCCTCCACTTATTCAGGTGGATCCCCAGGATCTACACATAGACAAATACATTAGAGGGGCTTGTGCAGGCTCTGGTGTGCTTCAAATAAATCTTAACGAGCACCCTAAAGTGACTGAATATCACATAACTGTGCAGCTAATACACATAATATGCAAATCTCAATCTAAAACTGTAATCCACAAGAGGCATTTCATGTCCTTTGTTGATCAGTGATAACACTACAGCCATGTGTCCAACTTCCTGTTGAAGTTAAAGAAGAAATTCACTGCTGGAAAGATGGTATTTTCATTAACTGGGCTGTCTATGAAGTAGAAAGACGATTTGAATTTGGTGCTACATGACCAGAGAAAAAAGATTAAAGGAGCTGTGGCATTTGCTGTCGGTCAAGAGGTAGAAAACCTACAACTACCAGAATACACTGCGCTGCAGAGGACCAATAAGCGCTCCCACTGGTGGGCGTTGATGGCAAGCTAAAATATGTTTGACAACATTTAAGGTGAGAAATCATTAACGCAGTGAAAGAATCTTGGTTTATATTTGATCAGCGCTGCCTCGTGTTACAGTTTGATCAGAGTTTGCTCAGAGTTTGTGTCCGTGGTGGCAGCAAGCATACAAAAATAAGTAAGTACAATCTGTAGTTTGAGCAACAGCCCTGGAGCCAGAGCCCATCTGGACGCTGGCAAGATGAAGGAAAGTTTACCACAGTTCATTCACACATACTACCCACATTATGATACAAAGCTGACTCAAAATTGGCAAAGTATCCCTTTAAGAGTTTCTGTAGCTGGCACATTACTGATCTGTGTGTGTTTGAGGTGCCAAGGTCGAAAAAACATTGACAAAATGACTCACTGCATGTTTTTTTCCAGGGTTATATTTGTATTTGAAGACCCAGTGTGAAATAGAAGCTTATGCAATTCAGAGCTCTGGTCAGAAGTTTCCAATTTAGTTTCCAATTTATTATTGAACAATGTTTAACCACTTGAATTCTGTTCTGTTCATTCCAGAAAAGAAAACTGCTTTACCTCCTTTGCACCAGAGTATTTTTCACAGGAAACACCCCAAGTGTTTGCAACACTGAATTTTTACATTTTGATGAACCAATTACATAACTAGCTTCAGTCACTGTTGCATAACAGTGCATCAGTCCTTGATGAGAGTGGCTGCACAGGGATGTTATTATCTATAATAAAGTACTGTGGGTTTTTTGCTTTAAACACACACAGTAACCTGGTTATCTTCCTGGATGGGGTCAACATGACCGGCGCAGCGTAAACATCATTTACTCACCGTGAGGGCCACGGAGCCCAGCAGAAGCACCACCGAGTACAGCAGGCCCCGGCTATTAATCATCACCTGCGACACACAGAGACAGACACATAAACAATCTACCTGCAGCCCCTCAACATTAGAGAAAAAGACTAACTGGATTTTGGTTGTTGTGTTTTTTACAGCCACACACACAAAAACACAGAGTTACTTTTTCTACAGTAAACAGGCTCCTTACCACTGATCCATAGCTGACACACATGGTCTGTAGCGCCCAGGGAACCCCCAGTCCCACAAGAATATCAAACACATTACTGCCAATAGTGTTGGACACCGCCATGTCTCCCAAACCTGCAACAAAACCAAAAGAAGCCTTTAAAAAGCAGCTATAACTTAGTATAGATATGAAAGTGTTTCATATGGACTTTCAGGTCAAATAAACATTTTTATTTCCAACTGAAGATTAACGTTTCGCTGTGCTGTACTTTGTAATATTCACAAGGGCCCTAACCTTCTTTCAGCTGCAGGTAGTGACACAGCAGGGCTACGCTGTGATATCTATAAACAGCTTTGCACTATTCCCTCTTGTTCCTGTGCTTACTTCCTACGTTTTCGACTCCTTTATAGGCACGTAGCAGACAACTAAGTCCTAGTCACTACTCTTAGTATGTTGCACTTGATTTATAAATGATAACAAAGCCTGCAAGTTTATTCAGTTACAGCTAAAATGCGCACATGCATGTTCACTCCATCTGCATGTAAACTGCATATTGAGATATCTTTATATCCATTATTCTATCCATGTCCATCCCTCAACATGTGGCTGAATGCCTGGGAAACACAGTCGACCTCCACTAACTCCCAGACCTGGAGAGATTTCTGCTGGAAAAACCTAATTCGCTTTTTCATCACGCCCAAACAGAAGTCTAAACAAACTGGCACCCAGCTATGCTGCTGGAGGGAATGTGGAGCGATCATGGTCGACCATGCCCATATTTTCTGGACTTTTATTCAGACTTTCTGGAGGGAAGCAGCAACAATCATTTCAAAAACTCTGGGTTTCAGTATTAGTACAACATTCACATCTCTTTATCTTGGACATATCACTGATGGACTAAGTAAAGATGATGTCTACCTACTAAAGATCCTGCTGTCAGCAAGTAAAGAGGCCATTACAAAACACTGGCTCCAGATAAACGGTCCCACTACCAGCCTCTTTAATAATATTGTTAAAGACTTCTGGAACAGATGACATACTCTATACCACTTCAGAAAGAATTGGGAGAAAAACGGTGGAGAAAATGGTGTGCCTATTTAGCCAATGAGACAGATGTTAGATAATTATTTTATGCATCATGTCTGAAACCTTATTTCAAATTAGGATCATTAGTCTTGTCTCTGTAAACATCCCATCACCTCATATCTATGATTTTTTTCCAGTTCACTGTTTTCCTTTTCCTATGTCGCTAAATGTAAAATGTTCATAAATAAAAAGTATTACAAAAAAAAAATAAGAAAAGTGACATCCCAGAAAGCACTTTCACCATAATAACGTGTAACACGCAGCAGTCTAAAAATGTTTCAGACATAAAGGCGTACCTTGCCGAGCCACGATAAGACTGGCTATGCAGTCTGGGACGCTGGTGCCTGCTGCCAGGAAAGTGATGCCCATGATGACATCAGGGATTCCCAGAGTGTAGCCGATTATAGTCACCTGAGAGAAAATTGCAGAGTGTTAGAGCTCAAAAATAGCATCCTGTGTCTGTAGGAAAAAATAGCATGTCAACGTTCATACCAGAAACCCATTTTATAGGGGACCCACTATGCTTTTCCTTTTTTTCTCCCCTTTCTTGTAAATAACATTACAGTGTCAGATGTTCATATTAAACATGGCCAGAGTTTCAAATGATGTTAAAGTAATCCCTGTGAGCAAAAACCTCAGGCTTCAGCCTTCTGAATGCTCTGTTTCCAGTGTTCTTTTTCTAGTTTTCGCAATGACCTCAGATCACTATGGAGTACTTTAAATGCTCATCTGCTCCAGGCACCCTACTGCAAGTGTTTACTAATCTTTGTTGCCAATGTTGTTGATTTCTCCCCACTTTTGGATCATATTCCTGCTGGAACATTTCAGGTTGTGAAGCTTTTATTTATGATTATTTTTTTAATGGTAGAAAGTGCCGTTACGCAGAGATGCCGAGATAAGTGGACCTGAAAACACTGATCAGTCAAAACAGACTCTCGGCTTTTCAGAGCGCATCAGACAGACGGTGAATACAGGTGTTCCAGCACAGACAGTACGAGGAAAATAAAGAGTGTTTTGACCATTAACACGTGTAAACATGTTTTGTTGAAATCCACAATATGAACAGGAACCAGAAATGAGCATAATGGGTCTCCTTTAATGTTCCCTTACTTAGCTGCAAATGTTTAAACCTCACAGAGCCATAACAGTTCAGATAACATTGTTAAAGCCACAGTTTTGACAGCAATGATCAGACTTTACAAAGATGTTCTGTTTTCTTGATACTATGCCAGTATATTTTGGCAATACCCTTTTCTGATTTGTAATCACTAGCACTGAATTTATTGACCAACACAATTTTGCAGAGAGCATTTACAGAGTCAACCTTTGCAATAAATTGTCAGAAAATATTAAATAACGTCCATCCATGTTATCTAGAGGCCTTGATAGGTTTTTAAACTTCTTTTGTTCAACCAAAACTCTAAAACACCAAAGATATTCAATTTACAATGATGAAAAATAAAGACAAACAGCTGGACACAAAGTACGTCTGCTTAATAATTTAAGCAAAAAAGCCATTGTCCTGTCGCTGTCCTGTTAATGCCTCACAGTCTCACTCACCATCCAGACCATAAAGTAGGAGAAGATGGCAATCCAGACGGTGGACAGGATGAAGGAGAGCATGAAGAATTTCTCCCAGCGAGGCTTGGCACAGTTCGGGACGGTGAAGAACAGCAACAGCAGCAGAGGCCACGAGATCAACCACTTCAACTTGCTGCCAATACCCTCTGCAGCAGGGATACACACATTACACAAGAGTTTAGCTTCTTGCTCTTTAGCAGTGTGGTGGAAAAAATTATTGCCTAAATGAAGTACTAAATGCTGTATGGGGAAAAAAAAATTACAGTTTAAAAATTACTGTCAAAAAGTCTGAAGTCTGGTTTTCCTTTCATCGATTATGTCCATCTATTCTTTCCAGCAGCTGGTCATTCGAAGCCGACATACTGTCTTCTGTCTGTTGAAAGTGCCAACTGAATATGCATTTTTCTCACATTTATTTTATTTGAAGCCACTGACTAATTCAAGTGAGGACATCAATAACTACTGAAGCAGAACGCTGTGTATTCTGCTTATTTCAAGTTCTTGAAATCAGCAAGACAGTAAGACATAAAATAGATTTATAAATGTCTGAAATGTCAAAGACGTTAAAAAAAATAATATTATTCCTACATTATTTATATACCCTGAAGAACCCATCCGTGTCTGCCAAATTACACACATTCATCGGCTGAATACACGAATCACATACTTGGAATGTGAAATGGCGAGATAGTTTCGTTCTCCTGCGCCTCGGTGGGTTTGTCCTCTGGCACGTTTCCATTCTCGATCTCGACCTTCCCGTCAATCACTTGTGTCTCCACTCCATTGGCAGCTTGGACCAACTTCTGGCGCTTTCAGAAAAAGGAAACTAAGTCAAAGAGCACATGAGCAGACACACTGCTGCTCTGACTGCCGCACTACTGCCATATTTTTTATGCAGTCTTGTTTCTGCGTTTATAAATGAAAAACATAAATACATGAATACTGTGTGAGGGAGATAAGGAGACTTTTTGAGGCGAATAAAAACTTCTTGAAAGTAAACTCAGTGGCTAAAAAAAAAGTACACACTCAACACAGAGCAGCAGCAGATATATTATCTCACAGGAGCAACAACGCCCTGCTGTACCTCTGTAATGATGAGGCGGCTGGCCATGCGCAGACGGGTCTTGGGTCCAAAATGGCTGGTGACCATGACACGGAGGCCAGCTTCTGGAAACCTGAACTTTGTAGGGCTGGCGTTCATGATCTCGTCCACCATCACTACTGATCCCCGGCTGTAAGCCTTGGTGGGCTTGACTGAGGGTCGGAGGGATGTGATGCAAGCATAAATAAGTTAATGAATGAATTAACTGTGCGTCAATCTACCAAAACATCAGACAAACCGTTTCATCAGTTTCTATCCATTTTATGTGTTTTATTCAAAAGCATGTAATTAAAACCTTCCTGACAGTGAACTGTGACACCCTGTTGGAGTATCCTAAAGTGCAAATTAAAACTTGAGAGTAATTAAAGCTTAAGAGGCATCAAGAGATATGAACTGCACTAAAAAAGTTTGTAGTGTCATTTAGTAGGCTTTAGCACTTCAGTATCATGCACCAAATTACTAGGGAATATTAATGGGCGCTCAATTAGTGCTAATTTATCACCATGTCAGAGTCAAAGCTGCACCAGGCAACACACACCATACTATCACCCTAACTCACAAACATGGGCTCGTGGCTCCGTAAAACTTGGTATTTCACCTGGATGGGCGTGGTTTTGCATGACGCAGCAGTGCATGCTTCGGTGAGCTCCGTGATCGTCTCTGCATTCCAGGCTTTGAGTGCATATTTACCTTTTATGACAACCTGTGTGTACCTTCGTAAGAATGCAGAATTATTATGGTTTGATGAAAAAGGAAGGTTGGACTGAGCAGCAAAGTATGGGCTAGTTTTATATCTAAAGCTTGGAAAAATTAGACAAACTAGACTGAATTAAACATGCTGTAAGTATGAAAGCATTAGAGAATATAAAGCTCATGTTTTCCTATGATTGGTATGTTTGGTCTCACACCTATGTACGTGAAATTTGATAGTCTGCCTTATAAGCATGTTTGGACTGGGCATCTATTGATCATTATACAGACCTCCCATCTGAGTAGATTTTTGTTGTCTGACATAATTTAGTCCATATAAATGTCAGTCCTTGTTAGCACTATTAAGTTGTACATATTTCTCAGTATAATGTTATAATGGTCAACTTGAGAATTCATCAGTCGTCTGTTAAAAGTCCTTTGAAAATATGCAAAGAAGTCCAGTTGCAGCTGTGCCTTTAGTACATGAAGCAAAAATCTATGCCTATCTTCATAAATTTATGATCACAGAAAAAAGAAAAATCATTTCTGTTTGAAGTTACAGTTCGACGTGAGGTCTCTTGGGGTTTAATCTTGAGGTTAAGGCAAAGATTAGGTAAAAGAACAACTTTTTAGGGTTTAGGTTTTACTAGCCTATCCAAAATGTGACAAGACAACCCAGTCCAAGCTGACGAGAACGCACATAAGGCACACAAAACTCTGTGTGACGCAGTGTGAAATAAGGTTTTAGGGAGTCCCACATGGCCTCAGTGTGTACTGTTAAATGCCAGTGCAACCTACAATCAAATGGCCACTCTTATGACTCTCACTCACACTGAGCTCACTTTTACAATAAATCAAATAGTGAAAATAAACTATTCCTTATTTTTGGGGACCCTCTAGAATTCAACCAAGGACCACTGGTTGAGAACCACTCCTCTAGACAACAGTGTGAATGTCTCGTCTTGACAAGTTGGGGTGTTTTCCAAAACTCTGAAAATCAGCCCTCCTTTGCCCCACCCATATTTTCTCCTTTGTGACCTGAACATTTATTTTTCTATGCCTTTACGTAGCTTCTTATCTCAGAGACAAAGGCAGTATTTTTTGGTGGTATTATTTGATAAATGTTGTTTAATTAAAAACGAATTGTCATATCTCATAAAATCACGTGTTCAGCCATATTTGCCGCCAGCTAAGATCATGCAACATGTTGTCACTGTCCTGTAAAAACCATGTACTGTATTTCTAAAACTGTGATAATGTTTTCTTCATACAATCCAGTGGGTTTGTAAATATTGCTTGCTGTGTTCACATGGAATCAGGGAGATGGTAAAGGCAAACCTGATATCATTTTAATGGACGAGAGCAGGACGGTAAACTAACGTAAGGCCAGCAGGGAATACCAAGATGGCATTTATGTTCAGGCTAAAAATTTTTTCATTTTTGCCATCCTCCAGAACAGAATTTACAACCAGATGTTGTGTAGCTCCTTTAAACAAGGTGACAACACATCATGCATCATTATTTCAACATATTGCCAGACTGCTGTCCTGTATGCCATTTATCGTCTGCCTGATTTCATGTGAACTCAGCATTAGTTAGCTAAAATATAGAAAAAGTTTAAAAGTTTAAGATACATGGCGATGTGATCAAAGGCTCATCTGTTAACATATGTTGAGACAACATAGAGCTGCATATATTATCAGGGTGTAGCACAGATACATATGTTAACATAAAGACTCACACAGTCTTCTTTTGGGCTTGAGCAAATTTAGTCATAGTGGTTTTGATGGTGCAGCAGATTAACGGTCCCAAATGATTTCCTCCGTTTTTCACTTCACTCGATCCTTGTATCATGGAGGAAAAGAGGAGTTTAAAATCTTTGGGATTTCCCCCTGGACTCACCAACTTTAAACCACCCCACTCTTATCCCTTTGGTATAAAACATCACACACCAGCTGAGTTAACATGACCGCGTTGTGTGCGCTTACCGACATCACATGATTTCTGGGTACTGAACTTCAAATAGCTTTCCCAAATTGCCTGGTGCAGCTTTGAAGTTTTGCCTACCAGTTGTGAATATTTATGGATCGACCGAGATTGATTTCAAAATGACATGAAAGACGTAACCTCTGGCATCTTTGAGCTGATGATCTCAAACTGTTACGCAGGTGTCTGACACATTACAACACATGCTCAGTCCACTTGAGTCAATTTGGGCTCTGACAGTAACACATATCCTTAAATGTTTTATTGGCATCCTATAACTCCTCATTTGCAATGTGCTCACAGTTGGCTATAAGAGGCAGCGTATAGGGAATAAAAAAGTTCTACAGTACACTTATTAGTTTAACTCAGCCTTAATTGGACTTATTATGCATGCAAGAATGCACATAAATTAACTGTGTAAACAGAGCCGGCATAAACATTTCCTCTTGTGAAATTCATTACCACTTCAGGAGTGAGTGGGTCTACGCCCCAGAGACCGGCAGAGGAAAAGTAGTATGCAAGCAGAAAGAATTGGCACACAGCAGCACAACACTGTTGACAGTAAGCAAGAATAAGTTTAGTAAGGCTAAACAGACAGGCATGTTAACATTAATGCAGCCAAAGTGGGAAGGGTTAAATCTCTCAGAGGGGTTAAATGTCACTGATTAGATGCTTCTGGAAGGTAAAAAGCAGCAGAGGAAGAGGTGGAGAACTGTGGCTACGAGGAAATCTCACCCAAATACAACATTAAATGATGTTATTTAGAAAAGGCAGATTTTTCCAGGAGTTTTTAATAAGTTTAAAACCCAAGACAACAAAGTCCCCTGACATTTAACCGCATTACCGCAGGAAGATTAAAGAATATCTTCATTATGGTGTTCCCGTTTTAAACAAGAGTATTTCACTTTGTGCCCCCTTTATGCTCAGATAAGCTCCAGTTGCTTATCACCCAGAAGAAGACTTAGCGGGCAGAGAAAATTAATGGAGGAACATAAAGAACTTTCCGCAGGAAAAAGAAAAACGGGGTACAAACCATCTTTCTTTGGGAGTGCAGTTCACTGAGGTCAAGGGACATCCTTATCTTGGGAAAATTTAGCACATTGTGGTCCTGCAGAATCATACTTAAAGGAATAGTTCGACATTTTGGGAAACACATTTGTTTGCTTTCTTGCTGAGGGTTGAGAAGATGAATATGTACGCTAAATATAAATCTACAGCCAGCAGCCTGTTAGCATAGCACTCTGTAGCATAAGAAGAAACAGGGGAACCAGGGCAAAACCTCTAAACCTCAGCAACATGTCAACACTTGATCAGGAAATTCGTACAAAAACTGATGTCACTCTCATGTCTGTACACTGAATATAAAGCTACAGCCAGCAGCTGGTTAGCTCGTCATGGCATACGATGCAACATCAACCAGTCCAAGTGGACATTTGTGCCAAATTTGGTGAAATTCTCTCTTAGGTATTCTTGAGATATTGCATTCAGGAGAATGAGATGAACGTGACGTCACAGTGACCTTTGACCACCAATATCTAATCAGTTCACAGTTAAGTCAGAGTGGACGTTTTCCTAAATTTTAAGAGATTTCTTGACAGTGTACCTGAGATATTGCGTCCACGAGAATGAGATGGACACAAGGTCAAAGTGACCTTGACCTTGACCACTAATATCTTATCAGTTGATCCCTAATTCCAAGTGGATGCTTGTGCCAATTTTGAAGAAATTTCCTCATGGTATTTTTGAGATATTACGTTCATAAGAATTAGACAGACAAGGTCACAGTGACTTTGACCTTTGACTATAAAACCTAATCAGTTCATTGTTAATTCAAAGTGGACGTTTGTGCCAAATTTGAAGAAATTCCCTCAAGATGACAACCCAGAAACATACTACCTCTAGCAACAGCTGTCGCCAGCTTGGAGGCATAAAAAACTTCTGTCTTGAACCATCTCTAAACTCACAAATTACCAAGTTATCTCTTGTTTGCTAAATTTGTACAAAAATGTATACTTCTGTCATGTCTGTGCACTGTACACGAAGCTACAGCCAGCAGCCAGTTAGCTTAGCATAGTATACGATGCAACATCTACCAGTCCAAGTGTACGTTTGTGCCAAATTTGGGGAAATTCCCTCAAGATGTTGAGATATTTCATTCAGGAGAAAGCGATGAACGTGATGTCACAGTGGCCTTGACCTTTGACCATCAATATGTAATCAGTTCATCCTTAATTTCAAGTGGACGTTTGTACCAAATCTGAAGAAAATCCCTTGAGGTATTCATGAGATATCGCATTGATGAGAATAGGAAGGACGGCCAACCTGAAAACATATTAGCTACGGCCATGGCTGTCGCTGGCTTGGAGGCATAAGAAGAAAATCTGCCTACAAGCATCTCTAAAGCTCACTAATTTAGATGTTATTTCTTGATTTTTGAACAAAAACTTAACAACGGTCATGTCTGTAAACCTAATATGAAGCTACAGCCAGAAGCTGATTAGCTTAGCATAGCATAAAGACTGGAAACAGGGAAGCTAGCCTGGCTGCGGTTGAAGTTGACAAAATGCCTACAAGCATCTCTGAAGCTCACTAATTAATACATCATTGCTTGTTTGTTAAATTTGTAGAAAAATTGAAGTGTAAAAACAACAACTTGTGGTTTTACAGCTGTTATGTGCCAGATTATTTCCCCCTGTTTACCGTCTTCATGCTAAACTAAGCTAACTGGCAACTGACTGTAGCTTAATTACTACTGGGCAGATGTGAGAGCGCTTTTGATCTTCTCATTTAACTTTCAACAAGGTAGCAAGTTATCATATTTCCCAAAATGCTGAACGATTGCTTAAATCAAATTTCAGCAGAATACAGTCGCCTGAAGCTGAAGCAGTTAAGTTAGTTCAGCAGACAGGAGCAAAGGTTAAAGCCACAAACCCTCTAGCAGAAGGAGAAAACCACAGTCTTCCAGAGAATCAAAGTCAAATAGCCTAATATGTTTCCCTTTCAACATCTGATTTATTCCCTGGCATAGAATTGTTGTGGGGACCCAGCCTGTCTGATTAACCTTACCTTCTGAGAGTAAAGGCGATGACGGGTCGTCATCCCAAACATAGTAATAACTAGTATTACCGTCCTCCATCTCACTGCTGGCCGCAGCGTTACCATTGGCCACGTTCTTGTCCGACTTCGAGCCCATGAAAAACCTCTGCATGCTGGAGTTGAATCTAGTAAACAGATGGAACATAATCCCTAAATTAGAGATACTGAAATAAGTCACCCCGGAGTCCAAAATGGAAAGACATAAACAAGACTCACATTTGCAAATAGGGTTTATGAGCTTCAGATGAAAGGCTCAGACTTGTTTGCAATATAGATATAGCATGTATTCATTAGCCAAAATAACCTGTTTCCGCTCTATACATACAATAGAGTGAATTTAGGGTGGCCTACTTTCTAAAACCCAGCATCAGCATTACACTATATAACAAATGGCTGAAATATGCTGCTCTGTGTTAGAACAGAAAAGGAAGAAAAGTGCTCCCAGAAGCCAATCACGAGGCTTTCATAAGCCACACGGGCACTTCAATGAGACCATTTGAGTGCCATTACAGAAAAAAATGGATCACAAATACTGAACACGCTACTGCTACCGCCTGCCTTTGAACAAAATGTGAGCAAAGTAACACTGGCAACATCACAAGAGCTGCTCCATCTCTTTCTGATGATTTTCAGAGCTAACAGTAAAACTAAAAATGTCTTGTATTTTATGATTTGCAGGAAATAATTTAACACCATCATCTTAATTCCATATTTTATTTTTGTTAAAGTTTTTCCTCATCTTAAATAAGGGTTTAACGACAGTGGTTGGGTTAGATTTTGTAGAGATTGCAATTATGAAACCCAAAACTGACAACAGGCTGCAAAAAAACAAACACTAGAAACAAATACAGAGCTTCTTTCAACCTCAAATTGGGAGATGAAGAGAAAAAGCTCACTGGACTGAAACACTGTCGGCTAAATGCATTGAGCACCAGCCTCGTTAGCTAGCTACCTACAGTGTTGCCAGAATAGTTTGATGTTTTTCAGCCCAACAATTGCTCAAAATTTGCCCAAATTGCCTTAAAAAAAGCCTTAGCACTAGCAACAGCATCATCACTACCGTTTAACATGACATATGCACATGCACTGGAACATGGATAGAAAGGTACATTTGCATCATACAATGCAATTTTAAAACTATTTGATTTCTGCCCTCTTTTATAAATCCACAGCTAAAATAGCTAAAATAATAGGTTTTATTTAACTTGATAAACTGCAACAAGTGTTGAGTGTGCCAACTTATAGTGTGCCTCCAAAACACACAGGCATTAAGAGAAAGATATCCGTGAGAGAGGAGAAAGAGAAAAGATACATTTACATTTAAAAATACCATTTGAAAATGATTTTGTAACACCCATACTTTCAACAATTGTTGAAGAACTCTTTCCCCAAAAAGGGTTCTTTAGATAAAAAGGTACCCGAACGTGCTGTTGGCCAATAGAGTGCTAATCCAATACCACTGTGTCATTAACACTAACAGCCTTACACTACTAACCCTGTACAGATGTGAAAGATGTTAAACCCTTTATAAAACATTAATAGCTACATAAAAAGAAAGAATGTTATAGAAATTGCCAAATGTTACACTGTTTACTAGAAATCAATTCTACTGTGCGGCTCTGAAACAGCAGGCTAGTTACCAGCAGTGGCACAGGGCAGCTTGCTGTGTGGCTACTGTTTAAGAGCAGTGAAGAAGAACTGATTTCAAGGAAAACTACCATTTTATCTGGGTGTGAAACTAACACATTATGAGGTATCAAAATTGGTGCATAGCTCGATATTGATACAGAATTTTAGATAGTATGGGAGGCATTTCCTATACTCTACTATTGGAACGACTCTAACATACACATGCCCTGGCTGATGGTGTTTTTCTTTCTTCCATACGGTGTACTGCTATTCTACAGCATCACAATATAAACTGTTGTAATAGTGGCTATGGGATTTTATCTGTCCAGCAAATACTAACAAAGTTAGCTAGCTAATGCTACTTAGACGTTTTAAGTTTAGTTTGACAGTAACCTGTTCAGATGCCTTGTCTATTCCAGTGGACATAACTTTTCTAGGATGTCTATATCTATGATTACTGACTCCACCCAAGTGCACAGACTTAATTCATGGAATGAATGACAATCATAGTATTCCTGCAGTAGAGCCACGTCCCATTTTTTAAACAAGAGCACGCCACATTTCAGTCCATTAATCATTTTTAAAGTACACAGTTTGTGTTTAAACTGGTTTGAAATAAATACTGGATGTTGTATTAACTGTACATGCCATATGAATAATCACAAAAGATTTACACTTTTACTTTGGACTTCTAAAAAAAATATCCATCCAATCTAAGTGTCCTGGGAAAATGAACAGGGGAAATCTTGTTCAGATCAGGAAATACTGTTCTGATGTGATTTTCTAATGATACAATCAGCTTGTAATGCATTTTATTGATAATGTACACAGAATGTTCATGTCAGGAGGTTTTCAACATACGATTTTCTGAAAATACTTGAGAAATAGAGGAATTTTGCGCCATAATGACAAATACAGTTAAAAATATACATGAAATGTGTTTTAAATCATCACTTTAATCATTGAAATGAGTTAACCATTCATGACAAATAAATAATCTCATGTTTTTTTTGTTGAAAAGGGTCTATTAAGACAATTTATTGTCATTTTTGCTATTAGGTGATTTCTTCATTACAAGTCTTCGTCCATTGGAATGGACAGGAAGAACACACACGTATCCTAAACATTTTTTTTGCTTATTTATGAGTGCATTTAGATCAGAAATCTAAAATTACAATATTTTTTATGTGTCTGAAACATATTTGGGTTCTGAACGAATTAAGAAAAAAGACTAAATTGCAGTCTTAGATGAAGATAAAGAGACAAGATGGAGATAATGTTATTGAGATAGAAGCAGCATGTCAGTATCTTATTACATTTTGTCAGTTTTGGGCTCAAGTAAACTTGACTAATGACATCAAAAAGCAAATGCTCACAATTTAAAATTAAAATGTATTAAAATAGATTTTTATTTTTACATTTGTGTCGTAACATTTTGCCCTATGCTGTCATTTGTTTTCACTATTGGCAGCATGTGTGCTACTTGAGGAGAAAGAAAAGGAGGAAACAACAGCCCAGCCCTGGAAGGTCACCTCAGTGCTCTGATCACGGCTATATAAAACCCACTCTACTCCATTTTGACTGGAACAGCCCAAAATGGTCAGCGGATATTTTTGGGAGAGGGGAGACATATGACAGCACATCCTACAGTAAGCACTTCTTTCCTCCAAATGAGAAAGGAGAGGAGTGATCCGGTTAAGCCTGTGCTCTTAGCCACTGCAGAGGGAGAAAGATTAAACTCTTATGGCAGGGAGAGAGCAGGCTGCTGCTGAGTGTAACACAGATTACCAGCTGGACAGAGACAGCGGCACAGGACGACGTGGGTTGGCGTTATGCAGTTTGGACTATAAAGACACAAATATGGCGTAATAGTGTCTGTATTTTAGGCAAACAATTTGCTCATACAAGCTGAAAGGCGACAGATTAAAAGAGACAGGAGATGAAAAGTTCTCAGGGCAGATTGTGACCTAAAAATATGATATGTGCCTCCCTCCTTCATCCTTTTATAATAATCTCAAGTTATAAAGATGATAGATTCAAGTATGTTTCAAGGGACAAATGTGTTATGAAATAAAATGCATCTGAGAAAAGGATTTACATTTAATTATCTGTTGAAATCAAACCGATGTGCAGCATGAAAAAATCTATATATCAATTAATATTTAAAATCAAATGAATACATTTTGATATCTAGTGGAATTTTCGAAGACCCACAAATGAGAAGTGTAAAATTGTTTCCTGACTAGCATCATAATTGAACATTATTCATTAGAAGAGCAATCTTTCCACCAGAAGACTCCTGAGTTAAATCTCCAGCTCACATGGGGACCTGAATGAGACCCTCCCCTCCAGCTGCAAACCCACTCTTCTCTTGATGAAACTACTGAGTGCACTCATCATGGTCAGCCCACAGGCATTAGTGTGGAAGAGTTTGAGCATCTCTACCCATGCACAAATTCAGGAATGTGTCATTAGTCAGCTCAGCTAATTAATCGATTAAACAAGAAACAACCGAGTGATTTAAAATGTGCAGAACTCACTTCATTACAAGGATGTATCCAGCGTACATGACCACCAGCACCAAACTCTCCCACCTGATGAGGAGAAATACAGGATGAGGGATAAAACACTGTAAGAAATAAACAGAATATCCAGGATTTTATGGAGTTTATACATAAATATCTGTTGGACTGCCAGCTGCCTGCTATAACCAGTATTTGGTATTACTGAGAGTGAAATCAATCAAGTTAGAAAACCTGGAATTTTAAAACTCTGAAGCGAAACTATGTAACTGTTGCTGACCAGTGACCACTTGTGCCACATGTACAACTACAGGATAATGGTAAATTGCAGAGGTGTGGACTTGAGTCACAAATTTGACGACTTTAGACTCGACAAAATCAAAAAAGATTTGCAACTCAACTTAGACTTCAACACCAGTGACTCGTGACTTCACTTGAGGTTGAGCGTTTTGACTTGAAAATACTTGATACCTTCCCCCAAGCCCACAGATTGAAATATGTTATTTGGAAAGTGTACCACAAATCAATTCATTTCCCATTCATTATAATCCATTCAATTAATGTTTAACAGTATTCCCAGCAAGTCAACACTTAATGCCCCAGATCCACTTTGTTTAAAACAATCAGACAGCATCCAATCAAGTTGCACAAGAGAACTATGCAGTGCTAACTTTACATTACCGAGCACCAGGATCAAAAATTATATCAAAGATAATTTGATCTGCATTCACTCTACATTCGAAGATGCACAAATAACAAGGATAAGTCAAGGCTAGTTTTAACATAGTTAAATAATGCTTAGCTAGCTTTATCACTCTGTTAAAATAGCATTACATTTGGTTCATGACTTGTTTGGGACTCAAAACTCAAAGTTAAGGACTTTGGACTTGTCAGTCTTGACTCGGGACGTGACTTAGGATCTGATTTGAATGCAGAATTCGAGACTTTCAAACAATGACTTGGTCCCACCTCTGGTAATTTGTATCGTGACATTTATACCAATATCATATAAGTCTAAATCAGTGACATCAGTTACAACACTACCCGTCTAGAGTTTGGTAACATTAGCCACCATAAGCTAAAGGTTATACCAGACCAGGCAAGGCTTTAGCAGTGTTAGTGGTTAGAGTGTGTAGAGTTGATTAGGGGTGATTTTTATTGCTTATAAATTTAACTTTTCAGTCTTAATACTGGGAAAAATGCATTTTATTTTTCAAAAGTACCAGTCTCGCTTTACATTATGTAGACATTTAGACATGGAGTGGATGAATAACTTACCAAACTATCTTCTCGTCGTAGATGAACTGGAAAATAAAGGGAAACATTTCTCTTAGATTAAAAAAGAGCAACATTCAGAGAAGAAAGTCAAGGCAGTTGTTCATTAACAAATTCAATGTGTTCAAACTTACTGCGATTAAAGCCACAACAGACAGGATGTAGTAGAAGGAATCCCTGAAAACAGCCCACCAGGTCAACATCACCACCTGATTTCACCAGAGAAAAAAAGCACAGTTTAGATGTTTAAGATTACTTCATTTTTCCCAAGAGATTAAATCTTGGACATAAAAGCTGCCACATAAAAACAGTGTAGAAACAGATGTAAAGTGCATAACAAAGTGTATGCAAATAAGTGCAACACAGCCCCTCATTTCACATCCTCTTTATGTCTTTAGTTCAGGAGATTCACTGACAAAGGGACAAAAGATTATACAGATTCAGGTATCTTGTCTTGTATTTAATTGGAACCTTATAGCAGAGCCTGTGTTCAGAATACAAACTGTTCCCATCAACTACAACTTCCCCAGCCTTTTTGGGGCTGTTGTCATGCACTGTTCTTACATTTTCCTGCTAAAGTAATGTACCAAAATTTGTACATATCCTACGTAACTCCCATCTTGCGTAAACTACACTAGCTCCCACTATCTTTTAGAACTGATTTTAAAATCCTTCTATGGGTTTTTAAAGGCTCTTAATGCCATCGTCCCTTCCTATATCATAGACTCCCTATTACTTTCATCCCTCCACGAACCCTGAGATCCTCTGCAGCTGCTCTTTTAACTGCTCCTAATGACAACAAAAACCTTTGGAGATGCTTCTTTTAGCTACTATGCCCCAAAAATACGGACACCCTGCCTTTACATATCAGACTTGCTGGCTCAGTGGACAGTTTTAAATGACTCTAAACATAATATAAAAACAGATAGCTGCTAGTCATAGGCTGTATTAAAAAGATAATACAGCCTATGACTAGCAGCTATCTGTTTTTATATTCTTTATATTTTTTAATCACTTGACTAATTAATTGATTAGTTCTTCTAATTTCTCCTTGAATGAGTGTTGTATAATTGTATGGTTTTATTTCTTTGTGCTGCATTCTGTACATGAAAGGTGCTATATCAATAAAGTTCATTCATTCCTTCATAGATAATCATGAGCCAATAATCACTGTAAAATCTATGTATTAGGGAAGGTTGCATTCACGTGACCAATGCGCTGACAGGTCTAAAGAATGAAGTACAGGACTTTCCCCAGGAGACCGGTGTTCAGAACAGTGTGAACTTTAAGTGAATTTTGGGACATTTTAAGGTACGCCATCACCATTTTCTTTCTATAAACCTCACCTACACAAGTTTATGTGAAGTACGTAACTTTATGGTAAGGATGTAAAGTCATTCAAAGGGCACTAAGTCCTAGGATATCATACCAACCGTTCTATGTACATTTTCCGAAGCTATCATGCGAAAAGTTGAATGAGGATATGTTCCTTGTTTCACAATAGTCTTTTCAAAGAGCATTTAGAGGGAGAATGCTCACTCATCCCCATCACTTTCACTGCTGTGTAGACCAGTCTTTTTTTATTTTTTTAATTTAACTTATCAGATATATTACCAAACCAAGGTGACACAATTTACACTCTATCACACCATGATAAATTAAAGATATTTAATAAAAAAGATAAAAAGATATTTAATTGAGACATCTCCCACTGCCATCCCTGGGCTAATGAGTTGAAATCATTATTTTATTTGAACCACTTGTCATTTATTTTCCAGAGCAGGTTACTCTGCAATATTCAGGACATTAAAAGTTAAATGTTTTGCATGTTTGGCGAAAAACGGATAAACTCATTGTCTCATAAAGAACAGCTACAGTGTGGAACCTTATGTGAAGTGCAATCTAAACATAAGACAAAGGTCCCTGTGTGCACAGTTGTGCTCAGGAATGTTACCATTAGCCTTAGAGACTGGAGGGTTTAACAGCACCCCTGAGGAAGACAAAATGTTTGTTGTGTAATTTAGTTGAAGTTGAGAATGAGGTTCACGTCTTGTTTTACTGTCCTGCATATGAAGACATAAGAAATGTACCTTTCAGTGAGATGACCTCTATCTGTGTTGATTTCTTTTGGTTGGATGGTCATGAAAAATTTGAGTTTTCTTTCAGAAAGGGAGCCTTTTAGTGGCTGGATATCTTTGCCCCAGATAGAAGGCAGAGTATTCTGTTCCTCGACTGAACAGTTAAATAACATGTGCTTTGGATTGTTACTGGAACCTCTTTGTAATGGCGTCTTGTAAAGCCATGAGGGTTGGGCACATGTAAGTGTGCATGGCAAAAAAAGAAAAATCAATCAATCACATAATTCCCCGCAGTGCAACCTCAAACACTTTTCTTTAACTGCGTCTATGTTTGAGTTCTGTGAGGCATTTTGGTAAACACATGTGGTATTATCAAATGCACTTAATATGTAAATTTCACTCGACAGAAAGCACTTAGAGAAGAAACACAGATTTATGATCCATTTACGCCTCCAGAGTTTAGTTCTCCATTTCTACTAAAACCAGTTCTGAGAAAGCTAACTGAAGCAGATGGCTTTGTTTCCCCTCAGCAAAAAACTTCTGCCACACATGTGCTCTCCTGCAGTCTATAAATAAACAGAATGATGCAGCCAGAGCAGTAAGTCACTCCCCTCACACACACACACACACACACACACACACGCAAACACAAACACACCTGTCCAGCGAAGATCCCGCAGACACCGATGATACACAGGATGTTGAAGACCGCTGAGCCAACGATGGTCCCCACCCCCACATCACCGTGGGTGATGAAGACACCTGCACAGGGGGAGAGACAGCCAATCAGATTCAGCGGTGACACCAACCATCTGGGAATGTCTGAGTGTATGCACATACTGTATGTCTGTATATGAGTGTGTGTGTGTGTGTGTGTGTGTGTGTGTGTGTGTGTGTGTGTGTGTGTATGTATGTGTGTGTGTGTGTCTACCAATGACAGATGCAAAGAGCTCTGGTGCAGAGCTGCCAGCTGCCATGAAGGTGGCACCGGCAACATCTTCACTCAGATCTAGTTTCTGCAGAAACAAAACAAAGACGTGTTTGTTTATACTGAGGAAAACCGGCACTGTGTGACAGTTAACACTGAAAGTTGGATTACGACAACTTCCCAAGTACCTCGCAGATCTTCTCCAGCGATGTCACAAAGTATTCGTCACATGTTATGGCGAGGGCCAGAAACATGTAGAGTGCCTGGAGACAGAACCAGCAGAGTGAACTTTCAAGTGTGTGTATGTGTGAGGAGAATCAGTGTGCGTGTCCCTGTGTAGATACATCCTTAATCAGCAGAAATTAGCAGAGTTAATAGAGCCTTGGAAGAGCAAGATACTCCCCTGCTAAAGGATGGGTGAAGGGGAATCTCAAAGCCACAGCACCCAATTAAAATAAAGCCTGCATTAAAATCAAATGTCAATTTAACGACGAGCCGTTTTCTCTTACATTTTAAAAAATTCTACAGGATCTGTCAGGATAGATGTGAGAGAGGAGCCTATTTCAGTAGCTGAGGCGATCTCTATAAATTATAGATCAGCTGTGACATCATCACAGCCTGGCAGCTATAGCAGAGGTGCTCTGCTCTATGCTATCCACAGGGGGCAGTGCAGGACTGCAGTATGATCAGACCCCACACACACTTTATTTTACTCCTCTCAGCAGTAAAGCCAGGACAGTAAGTCGTATTTCAGTGTGAGACGTAAAGACTTAATGAAGTGTAAGTGCAGTAAACTGGACTGGTACTCTCTGTCCCAGGTGAGGATCTCTGTGCTAATATAATCTCTGCGGGGAGAAGAGATTAACCATGCTGCGATCATGAAGTATTAGAGTTCTTAACCTCTGCTCAACTCATTTATGTCAGTGAACGAGTGAATTAAAAAGGTCAAAAGACACAGGGTGTGTTCAGGGCCAGCGTTACCATTGAGGAAAATGGGGTCATGCCCCCCCCCCCATATACTTTTATTTAGTCATTAATTTTCTGTGTGACTTTAAGGGTTTCAGCAATCAGGGGTTCTACAATTAAAAACATTCCCATAGTGAGGGTTTTATAAGCTGCTTTTTTGACACATGTTCAAAGGTTGGCTCCCTCCTGTTTTTGTTTGTTTATTTTTTGAGGTTTTTATATCATTCTGTAGCCGAATATTCAAATTTGCTCAAAATATGTACATGTTTTAGCCTAAAAATGCTGTTTCCCCCAAGCCTTTCTAAAAACTTTTGCCATGATGACCTAACATAAGTTTCTGTGTGATGTCACTGCCATAAATAAACTTACATACTGCTCTGGACGCCACGTTAGTTTGGTTCTGAAAGTCACACTTAACAAATAAACTTAAAGATCGTGTCAGTGGTAGACCTGCTGTAATCAGCGCTGAAACCCACATCATCGCTTTTTAATTATTGTTGAATGGAAGGTTACATTTTAAAAACACAGAAAAGAACACAGATGAACCCGCACTTTAAATTTGACTACTTTTAAAGGATACATTCACATTTTTTTTGCATGCCTATATAAACACTGAAACAGAGATCTCTTTCTCATGTGCTTCCAGTGTAAGTGACAAAATTTAAGCCCTTTAATATTCTGCTCTTTTGGACGAAGGATGCTGCTCCATCAAAAAAGTCGTGGCACACTCTTATAATGCAGTGTGTCCCCTATTAATAGATCTCTTGTACCCTTACTTAAAGTGCATTGGACCTACACTGTCATCTTCCATGTTACATGAATTTCCTAAATCAGCTTAGCCAGTCTCTGTACACTGCCTGTAAACCAGTCTTCTTGTTACCCTGCCATTTGCGTATATAGCCTATTTGTTTGTTTGTATGTTGCTGCCTATGTGCAGTTGTAGGAGGTAATGAAGAATGGGGATGGATGCATTTTTTCCCCCTCTTATTTTTTTTATCTTTAACTACTGATTTTATTTGTCATGTCCGCGCTGCTTTGCTCTGTGTTTTATGTAAAAAATGTAACATATATATATTCTTTAACAAAAATAATCCACAGCCCTTGTATTCAAAGTTTAATCTGGAGTTAATGAGGCTTCAGCAGTTTAAGTATGACACAAATCAAGTGTGTATTTCCCAATGTAAAAGTCCTTTTAGTATAAAATTCCCTCTGTGTTCTCTTGCTGAGCTGCAATGGAAAAGTCTACAAATCCTTTAAGACAGACTTGAAAAATTGGGAGCCTATCCTAGAACCCAACAAAACAATACATTATTAAGTTTCAGCAGCTCTGCCCCAGTGTGGAGAAGGCTTTGAAACAGTGTAAATAAAATATTAAATAACAATTCCATTAATGTCCATTTCATTTTTGGTTTCTGGTCAAAATTTTCAGAGCAGGATGTGGAGTGCGTTAGGAGGGGGTCGTCATGACTTCAGCTTTTCTCAAATCCTGACTAAAACCCTGGATTGCATTTGACAAAAAGAAACTTTTTAAAGCCAGTTAAATCCAGCATGAAGAGCGAAACCTCCTGCTGAACAATACCTGAGAACTCCACAGGTGGCTTTATGTCGAGTCAGTGGAGCTTAGCATGACTGATAATGGTTCTTCATGTGGGGAGGCAGCTCATACAATATAAATAATGGACTTGTGTCTGTCCTTATTTCCAGTCCTGGACCTGTTTATCAGCTGCCTCAGCATTGTTCTAATGAATCATTCTTAAATTTAAACTCTGACTAAAAATACTCAGAGTAGCACTGACATATTTATGAAGCTTTCTACACACACACGCTCCTGAGTTAAAGGTCTCCTTTGAGACACATCACCGCTTTACGGCACTCAGAACTGTAAAATTAAATTAATGACGTCTTGTTGTCTCTCAGATGTTACGATGTGCATTCAATACATTCAAAAGACTGAGGCTGATGCTAGTAGGGCATATTTGGTCTACTATATTACAAGCCCTGTTAAATTTGATTGTGCCATTGCTACAATAACTAAGGAGATATTTGTGATCAAGTATGTTAAACGCAGGAAGTTAGCTATTCCGAGAGCTTTTAGTTGTAACCCACAGCCTTCCTCAGCACACTTTTCACCCTCTGTCATACTTATCTGGCATAATTAAAGTTTGAATATACCAGCTGGAGAAGGTTAAGGTCTCAGCTATAAATAATTATGTTTCAATATACACAAATGATTTCTAAATTTAAGTGATTTGTGATTATTATTGTGTTGTGCATTTGTGCCAACCAGCCTCATCACAGGGGTCGGCTGGCTCAATGAACCAAGAGACCAATAGAGACTACTTAAACATTTACTTTAAAGAAGAACCAGAAAACATGAACATTTAGTTGAATATCTGTCCATTTATTTAAACGAAACAACTTTGAAGCACTTTATTATTAGTATTGTCTAATTGCCTTTGTTATTGACCATTCGAAATAGTACAAAATTAACAATATAAGCGCTGTTTTTAAGCGTTCAAAAAAAGAGTTTCTCTCTCAAAATACAGTAACAGTCACTACTGTTACATGTCCAACCCCCAAAATTAGTGTTCCAAACAACCAAGTGCTCATATTTGACCCAACTTTGTGATGAAATTGTTAGCCAGCTACCATTAGAGCCTGTGACCAGCGTTTTTTCCTCATCGCCAGCGTCTCTTTTCCACTGTTCCCAATGGGGAGAGTGTAGAGAAAATGTACCACGCCCAGCAACTTTTATCAGAGAACTTCGCCATTTTTGTGCAGCTGCTCCGAGTGCTTCAAGTTGAAAGTCTCTGAACTTATCAGAAAGGTGCTGGTGACGTCATGCTGCTCCTTTAACTAAGCCACTGTCACAGACAGAAAAGCCCATCTGAAGAAGATCGACCGACGGAGACCAGATGTTGCCGCACTGTTTTACGCTTCTTGTTAACCGTTTAGTCAACCCTCTGTTAACATAGCTTTGCATTAGTTATCTAGCTAACGTCAATGTCAAGATATTGTTGTCATAGAAAGAAAACCCACGTGCAGTGCATCTAACAAAAGAGAGCTGGGAGTGCTTTTTTATGAGGCGCTGGGGTGAAGCGCTCCCCAGCACCCTGCCTCTGCTTTTCTGTTTTAAGACAGACGCTAGGTGGAAACAGGCCCTAACTCAGAGACCTTCAAATTCTATAGCAAAATGTAGCTGACTCCTTTGTCTAGTGACCAGAGGGAACACCTTTCCAATATTTCTAACACAGATTTATAATACGTTTAGTCCACAGAGCACTTTTTTTACATTTAACACTATGAAACTGAAATGTCACCCTCACCAAAAGTTAGTGACATTCAGATGTTTCAACATAGTAGATGAGTCCAGGTGAAGCAAGCAAACTTTTTATTACATTTTTGTTTCTGTGACCTTTAAAGGATGAGAAAATAGCTGTGTACCAACTGACCCCTGTCTCCCCTCCTACTGAGCTGTCTCACCCATTTATTTTTTCACTCTTTATATCTTCCTCACATCTGTGTCTGAGTTTACATCTACCTCATGTTCATCTAGCACAAAAATGGGTGGAGGATGATTTTAATATGATGAGTATATAATCACTTGAGCATGAAAAGGCTCCTCTGGGGCACCTTTACAATCTGGCTAAGCAAAAATGGCTCCCATAACCCAAACCTTCCCTTACAGGCTTTAAAGCTAAAGACAAGCAGTTAGGCTGCTAAGTGAGAAGCTTCAACATCCACCTGAAACCAGCTGAGCTCTACTGGGAGTGTTGACTGGGGACTGATGTGATGGGTGATGCAGGTGCAGCAGCTTTGAAAAAAACAAAACAAAACAAAAAAAGTTGTCTTACCGCCGCGATGTGGAACAGAACGGCCCCGTTCTTACGCTCACTGGAGGTGAAAAGGTCATCGGGGAACTCGTGTATTGCTGAGGAGAGAGGAAATGTCACCGTCACCACACATCAGCAGCCTGACAACAAGATACATGTCCCCGACCCACCCTGAGAGGACTGCAGGGTTTCACGATGGGTGTCGGTCTCAGAGGAGCCGACCTGCCTGGGGTGCCCTGTTGGTTCAGCAGGCTTACGTTCAATCGGATTGGTCGTGGTACCTATGGGAGTGTCATTCCTTCTCTTCTTGTTCCATCTCTTCCCACTGGATTATCTAATACAGCAAAAAATGTCTTGTGTACCTAAAAACAGGGCGCCGCAGCCAGAAAGGGTCAAATGCAAATTAAACAGCAGCCTGTGATCATTATCCAAAAAAAGCTGGAAACTCAGACAACATCAAGGGCTCTGAATTTTCAAAGGATTGAAATCGCTCTCAACATTTTAAAATCATCTTCAGCCTGCGGTATGTCACACCACTCGGCAACCGATGACTTCATACCTATTCATGAAAAAAAATAAATAAATAAAGTCAAACATCACATCTCCTCCTCAAAAACTGACGTCAAAGCTTGAGCTATATTAAGAGCCTGAAGTCATACAGAATTAAAGCAAGCAGGCAGAAAAACCTCCCATGCTGAGGACTCATCATCCATCATCCAGAGCTCCAGCTGGAACGCAGTGTGATCATGGTACCACCATACGGCTCACATCTCTGGGAGCAAGACCGCTCCACAGTGCACCTGGCTAGAGACAGAAGCTGGCCGTCTCCCTGACGGGACCCGGCATCTGTGGTGAGTGGCCTCTGTCCGACCTGTTCCTTTTGGGCCCGAGCAGCAGGCTCACATCTTGTCTCTCCTTGTAAGAGGCCTGCAGCATCACTAGCATATTGCTTACACAAGCCACAGCTATCTCTAAGATACGGTTATCCTTACTGCAGGCAGAATAAACTATCCAACTGAAGAAAAACAAACAAGTCTAAGAGTCTACAGTCATGCATGATGAATTAAGACTTGAGCATTAGAGAGGTTTTTATGGTTTTTACAGTTGTAGGAGTTACGTGCAGGGTTTGGGAGTCACGGTGGTCAGGGTGCAGCATCCTTTGGAGGCAGGCCATCTAGTCATACAGTGTCTAGTTCTCCTTGGATTTTTACCATACCCTGATGAAGGCTCTGTGCCAAAATAAGGAAGATTCTTCCATTCAGTCAGCTAGTATTGCCTAGTTGTTGCTTTTTTTCCACAATGACAATGCTACCAAGTGCTCACGATGATAAATTTGAGCAAGTGCAATGTTTACAATGTTCACCATCATAGTTAAGTGTCTTAGCATGCTAACACTTGACTATTAGCAACAAACACTAAGTATGGCCGAGGCTAAAAGTCGTTAGTTTGGTCATAAATTTTAGTATTTTGAGCTGCTGATGGTGCTTGATTAAAAGTAGGGGAAAACCAAAGATAGCAATTTATCCTGAGGGGGGCAGGACTGTAGTCTAACTAAGCAAGGAATCTCCATTTACCATTTATCTGGTCTATTTCACACTTGGTGGACATGTTGCTGGTGACTCAAGGACATGCAGTATTGAATTTCCTGCATTTTGGTCTCACGACATGCTAAATATAATACATTTTGAATAAACAAGCACACAGCCCTCTGTGCAGCAGCAGGGTCAGGGCTTCAGGGCTCTATAGACTGAGTTAACTTCTGCTGCTGGATGATGGATATACTGTTGTTACAATAAACCTTCTCTTCACCTCCCTTAAGTCAGTGGGCACAAGCAGATAGCCTGCAGGAAAAGCACCTCTCTGACACTGCATCTCACACAGTGTTATAAGTTAGTATGGCAAATTTACACAAACAATGTTACTGCCTGCAAAAATACCTCCAATAATTAAATCCATGCTCGACTTTATAACAGTGGTGGTTATGTAAGATGTAAAAGCAAGCGACTGATACACCTATTTAGAATATTAATACCACCGCTAAGAGCATTTCAAACAGGCACGTTCTGAACAGGCACTGCACTATTCAACCAAAGTTCAAGGCAAGAATTAGTTGTAGCAACATTTCACTTGGGGCTGCACAATATATGGAAAATTTAGCTTTACTGCGATATAGGTATCGCAAAAGACGGCTTGAACTGTGAATATTAGTATACTTAGATGTGCCATGCATTTACATGCTGCATGTCACATTGAAACGTCTGGCGTGGCGTCTGGTGACTTCACTGGTTTTGAAAGTATTTGTCCTGTCACAAAAACCGCTTTGAGTGAAACTTGTATTAGATGTTATTATCGTACTGTCCATGATTTGTCAGTGTTTTTGCTCTGGTGCTCTGCACAGACCTGACATCTGTCCACCCTCCCACCTGATCTCATCCCTGGCTCTCTGAAGCTCGGTGCATCACTGCTACCTGGCAAAAACAGTGGGGTGGTACAGAGTTCCCGGGGACTGCCGGTGGATAATAATAGATGTTCATAAAATACACCGGAGTTCACAAATATGTAGGATGTTACTACAGACATTACTGTAATCTTACATCTGCCGTGACAGCAGACGCTGTATTCACTCACACACCTCGTTTTCCCCCAATAACATTGTGATCATGCGATTGTGCTACTGATCAATACTGTATTGATTCATGTCAACAATGACCAGATGATGTTTTACCATTCAGGGGATATACATGTTGAAAAAACATTTTCACCAGCAGCCGCCATTTTATACACATATCATAAATCTTGTGCAAGACCAGTTTTGTTGTTGTGGCTTCCTGTTTTGTTCTTAGTCTCAATAAGTGAAAAGAAAACATAAAAACTCTCAGAGTGAAAGTAAATAAGCATTTTTCTTAAAATGTTAAACTATTAAATTTATACAGTAACGTAAATTTTTATGGATTATCCATAGAAATTTGTTTCTACAGGATTATCACAAATCACGGTCAATCACATCTGTCTGACCTATTACTGGGTAGACAGTTTGTGGAGCTAAACTCAGCTTGTATATAGAGATACGGTCTGTGGTTTTGTAAATAAAGTTGTCAGATTTGGGATATAATCACAATTATAACCATATAACATCTTACACATGTTTAACAATACAGTATGTCAAAATGTGGACACACTCAAATGACCACCTGTAGGTTCTGGGGACTTATTACATTAAAAACCTACCAACATCACTGCATTTATTTTTTTATTTAGTGTGTATAGGCTATTCAATGTCTGGGGTCGATGTTAGTTTTGTGAACCTGAAGCAGAAAGTCACTGAAACCGTGTACTTCAATAGCTGTTTATTTATCGTGAGTCATATAGTCATCGCAGTTTAACGTTATTGCATATCGCATGTTTTCCTGATATCGTGCAGCCCTAATTTCACTCACTCATTACCAGAAATGTCAACCTGATTGTGGTGCTTTATGAAAAGTTTAAGGATCGTCAAAGTCGGTAGAATTCATCGTCTGGGCACCAAGGGTCACCAAATTTCTAGGCAATCCATCCAATACTTGTTGATATATTTTGGTGTGGATCAAAGTGGTGGACCAGGTGGAGACCAGCCTTAACATTCCTTGAGCCATGCTGCCAACATGGCCAAAATAGCCACACAGATGTGCCTGCTTTGCTGTGTTACTACTTATGCATAGTACTGTTTGAAAAAATACGTATACACAAGTGATGTGAGAACAAACTGCTGTAGTGTGAGCCGGCAGAATAATGCTGTTTACAACTGCAAATAAAGGCAAGATTTGGGCCCTTGTCACATATGGACTCGTGAAGCGGAACAGCGCTCACCTGAGACTTCTCACTGCATCTGTCCCAACCTCACCATCGCCTGCTTTTTATGATACTTGACGGTGTGCACACATGAGTGAGTCAGCGCAGCGCTTGGAACACTGCACAGGCAAATCAAACACTCCACAGTATGTAGGTCCAAGCCCACTTAATCAACTGCAAGCCTCCTGGATTTCACTCAGTTACATCACATATATGGAAATGTGGTACATTTTGTATCTCCATATGTCATCTAACACGTTATCTCTGCCAGAAACAGCATTGTAGTTTCTTTGTGTTGTGGCTCTCTGTTGCTCTGGTGCTGTGGGACGCAAATTAATCCGGCCTTGATTTGTAAGAGTTTTGGTGTCTTGCTGCGGCACTAAGACTGCCTCTGTGACACAGTAAACGCAACTGATTAGAGGACAAAATGATAATAAAAAGGAAGTGTGAGTAATGTGTGAATGACCTTAAAATATAATGACAAACTGAAATGACATTGGAATCCTACATAGCAACACAGACTGAGGCAGGCAGCTTTAGCTCATTTCATCTCTGACAGGTTTATGTGCTGAATGAAACGTGTCGGAAAGCCGACGGCCTCAAGCAAAGGTGCAATCAATTACAGGATTTGTCAGCTGTGCCCTCAGAGGTGACTGAAAACAAACTGAGGCCAATACAGTAGGCTAAACTCCTACTGATACCTCATGGACAAACAGCCCCACAACCATACATTATTCTAGCTGCTGAAGGTTGCCCGTTCTGAAAAACATAAAACCATAGGGAAAGTATCAGGTTTGAATTTCCTGCTGTCCGGCCCTTTTCACCTCCTGCTTCCACGTCCAGCCACCAAACCTGCAGGTCCGCCGTTAATCAATAATTAAATGCCATTGCCATCCATGTTCTTTGGTTACATGTTGAGCCCCTCGCCTCTATACTCAATCAAGTCTGGCTGAGAGCTAATAAAAAATTGGTGACCACAAAAGGTGTTTAAAGGGCGCCAGCACAGGGACGGCAGAGAGATGACAGGCAGGCGGGGGTCACCTCCCAGTGACTGTAAACATTTAACCAGACAGCGTCTACGGGGTTCGTCTGTGTCTCTTCACTGCAGAGGTCAAAGCGGACGTGAACATGCTTCTACAGCCGTTTCCCCACGCAAGGACAGGACAGGACAGGACAGGACAGGACGCACGCACAGGGGCAGGACAACAGAGATGGCTTAAGTGATGCATCTCAAATGAGACCCATTAACAGAACCATAAATATGTAGCTCAGTTGAATTAGGCATCATTTCTTAACAGAAATAAAGATATGAACTTGAGAAGGCACATTTTGATGATGTATCTGATGTTTAAAATCAGTAATAATTTATCAAGAAAAAAAGGACCAAACATTTAGAGGTTACAGCTTCATGAATACAAAGGTTTTAGGGTTAAACCTCCTAAGTTATTTCTTTGTAAACTTAATCAGTTGATATTGTTGATTAATGAATTTATTTATTTAATATTTTAGTTACTTGTTTGGCTTGTAGAATATCAAAAAATACAGAAAACTGCCTTTCATAATTCCCTAAAGCACAAAGTGCCATCCTTATATCGCTTGTTTTGCCAGACCAACAGTCAAAAACCATAAACTGTAAAAATAATAGACGTAGCTACCACGACGTCACCAATTGGTTTGTGGAAGCCGCTTTTGAAGCCTCCAGTTTGGCATTACGGCTGTCACTATATTGGTTCTTTGGAGCCAGAGGTGATCATATTTGAGCTGTGGAGAAGCAAGGGATGGATCTGACAGAGAAGCCAAGGGCACGATCAGCAGACAGCCTCTCACCCAAAGCGCCCACGCCTTTAATTATGCGTAACTTTAAGCCTTAATAAAATATAAACGGGTGAGTTATATAAAGATTCAACCCCTTTACAGTTGTCATGAAGAGGAAAAACAATTATAAAGACCAAAACAGTTTTTTCCCCGGCTGTAAACATGTTTATTTCTGCTGTAAATTGGGGCATTTTAACATGGGGTTTTATGGGGATTGACTCGCTTTTGGAGCCAGCCTCAAGTGGCCATTAGAGGAACTGCAGTTTTTGGCACTTGCGTGTTGGCTTCATTTTTTTAGCCCTGGAGGTTGCAAAACAAAAACAATACCCAGTTTACTGCCATAAAAGACAAAAAAAGTAGCAAACCTTCACAAGTGAGAAGCTGAAACTAGGGAGTGTTTAGCCTTTTTGTTACAAAAAAAAAAAAAAGAGTCTTAATGAGTCAATCAAAGTTGCTTGCTTCTCAAAATTTCATATACTCACATCGTGAATACTTAAAATTTTTGTGTCTTGGTCAGACTTTGCTTTTGACTTTGGATATGCACATAATTTCTGACACCAATACACTGACACAATTAATTTAAAAAATAAATAAAACAGGGAAGTTGCAGCCTAAATTTCTCATGAAATACTTCTCATGGCACTGAGATACAGACGTGTACAAATATATAAATATTTGGCATCTTGAACCAAATGGCATGTGCCAATTTGTTATTAAAAGGTGCAGCATGTAATTCTGGAGGTAGTTGATTGTTGAGTCTTATTCCAAGGTCATCAGATGCAGATGCTTCGGGCTGGTGGCTTGGTCCAACCACCAGTCCAAGGTCATGAGGATCTGACAACCTGAGAATGAGACTCAACTCTCTTTCTCCAGAGTTATTTACAGCACCTTTAATTTAAATTCAAAATCATCATGTAAATTGTTTAAGATGATGCCAAACAAGCTGCTCTTAGAATAAATTCTGTTGAACATGGTTTGGAAAAAAAACAACTAAAACTTGCATCTGTGCTGCTGTTCTTGTGTTTGCGTGGGACTGCTGTCTTCTTTGGAGGCAACGAGGGAGCGAGAGCGTGAACGAGGGATGTCTGTACCGGCACGGCAGGCAGCAGGCAAAAAAAAAAAACAAGTCCTCTTTAGAAGCTGAGCTAAAAATCTATAAATACACCCTGGATTCTCTGTTTGGACACCTGACTGTGGCGCTTATACAAGAAATTACTGGCAACACATTTGTTCATCTGTCTCCCCAGCCCCCTCCTCCTCATCTTATCAACCCCCGACATAATTACAAGTCCACACAGAGTTCTCACAAGAAGTGTTGGGGGGATTTTATGAGATGCAGTGCCGCCATCGCTGCCTAAACTGTGGACAGTTAGGGACAGTATGAAAATTATTAGGGGGTTAGAAAAGAGTGGGGTGACTTTTTTGGGAAACCAGGGGTTATAAGTCTCCTTGTTTTCTCACCCCAATTGTAAAAATCATTTCAGCCTTCCCTTGCAAGACTACAAAAAATAAACAGTATGTACCATGCAGTTATCTATGGTGGATTTAGTGTTTAAAATAAAGTGACCGCAAAGAATTCCCTCAATCTCCTCTGACCGCAGCTTTCTCACAGCACGCTCCCATTCAATGTGCTCTCTATGTAAACTGCCTGGATGTGCAGGGCGCACTGTATACAGCCATCTATATATAAGGAGGAAGCGACTGAGGGCCGCGGTGCATGTGTTTCTCTGTCATCCAGTCCTCCAAACATACTGACTGACCCGCTGAGTGATTGCCCATAAACCATATGTCAGTGAAATCAATAATCATTACCCGTTACACCTGTTACCTGTGGACGATGACATCATTCATTTGCCTGTGTTGCCTATGTTCATTTTCAGTACAATATCTGAACTTTAAAATCTGGACTTTGCTTGTGTTTGTCTATAAGTGAAGCCAGTGAGCAGGATTCAAGTTATCCAGCCAAAGCAGACTGTTTTCAGTGACTACAATTCAGTTTCAGTTAAATTTGTTATTTGTCATAAATTTGACAATTGTAAAAAAGTAACGTACAATTAGCAGCTATGTGGAATCGATACCATTAAACATTGCCGTTTATTTTTTGCACTTTGCTGCTTTTAGTTATTATTGATAACGTGTCGTAATTTGAACCAGTCCAAACATGTTTTATTATATTTCAGATATTTGGGAAGGATGTAGCAATTATTTTTTCTGATTCAATGGGAGGGTTTAAGAGGATAACTCCAGGGACAGCCTTCCTTTTTTCAGCCTCCCTCTCCACCCCAATAATTTTGGCACAGTCCCTAAGACCCAATTTCATCAGATTCCTGCTTTTATTCCGAGCACTATAAACAAGCGTATACTTCTTTGGATTTGTTTTGGCACTGCTGCACAATAAATGAATTCAAATTAATTCTAAGTTCAGTTATTTAAAGCACTGAATAAATTAAAAAATGTCAAGTCTTACATATATTGTCTCTGCACAGGCCACTTTTAAGTCTCGTTTAATATACAAAAAAATCTTGTCGGACGACCTTAATAACCTTAATTTATTGACGTATTACAGCCAGTGCATGCCAGCCATTCTTTACATTTGTGCAATTATTATTCCATAATCTGGTAATATTCCAGATATTCTGGTGCTGTTACATAATAGAGCTCAGTATCGTCGTGCCGTCTGTTGTCCCAGAGACAGGAGGACTGGCAGGACAGAGAGGACAGAGCAGGCCAGTCTCCACCCATCACTCCTACTGTGGTGGTCTGGACGTAAAAAAGACTAAGATGGAGCCATTAGAAATACGTTTTTACCATCCTTTATCTGCTACATCTTAAGAATGGCTCATTCTGATAAAGAGAAAAAAAAAAACAGTGCCATCACATATTAAAGAACTGAATAAAAATCATATGATGAGGAGCAGGATGTTTTGGCAGAGAGCCCGGTGCTACCTTCTGTCACCGACCCACAGACCAGTCAGGTCATTAACAGAATACAGTTGACACTCGGGTACAGTAGTCAAGAGACTCTTCATGAGGAGAATGATTCCTCTGGGTCATTATTACTTCATTAGATAATTAGCTCGCTCCAGCAGACATCAGTGAGCAGCAGCATGACTCGACTGCCACTGACATCAGCCATTCTTGTAAACATGACAACATCACGAGTGGCCTTACTGGTAAGCCCATATGTCACACAGAAACAACGAGTTCTGAAGAGAGCAGACCCCCCCAAACCACACACGATTATCCTCTTGTTAGGTCAATACTTTCACATGCTCAAACATCACATGTGCAACCGCTCTCACATGTGAGCACTTAAACACATGCAATTACACCTGCATGAGCACACTCGCATAGCTATTACACTTCTACTTTTAGCATGAATTCCCCTCAGCCTTTATGTGTATGACAGTGAGCAGTCAGGCTGTTGAAAGAGGCCCAGCTGGTGGACCAGAAGACTCCTGGTTCAACAACCTAAAGGGGACGCCGCTGTGAGACGTATGCATTCAGCTGTGGACGGGAGAAATAGGTAAACCGCTCCCTCAGGGCGAAGTATAGATCAGCAACAACAAAGAGATGCTGCGACTATACACCTTTAAAGGTTCAGTGTGTTGGATTTAGTGGGATATATCAGCAGAAATACAACGTAATATAAAAAGTATATTTTCTTTAGTGTATTATCATCTGAAAATAAAATTGCCATGCTTTTGTTGCCTTAGAATAAGCCATTTATAGATATATATACACACATACACAGGGAGCAGGTCCTTGTCGATGGAAATTGCCATGTTTCACCACCATGTTTCTATAGTAGCCCAGAACGGACAAACCAAACACTGGCTCTATATAGGGCCATTCATGTTTTTCCATTGGCCACTGTAATTAGCAGCATCTCAAGGACACACTGGTTTTTTTTAAGTGAAACTGCTTTATTCAGTGTTTTCACTGGTTTCAAACACCTGGTCTGTTTGTTTTACAGAGAAGAGACCCCTTTAGATACAACTTATGTGTTGTGTTGAGTGGTGTACGTCTCTTTCGGACCTCGTTTTGTGCGTGCGCAATGTTTATAAATGAGAGGAAGAGACCTCTGCAGATAATTCTGCTCACGCTAAAAACCTCGGAAATCAGTTAAAATGGTGAGCACAGAAAAGCAAGTGCTGGGCCAGCATCCTGTCTGTGATGACCCCAGCAGTGCCGGAGGAATACTGGTTTGTAACGTGAGACTGCTTTATTCAGTGTTTTTGCCGGTTTTAATCACCTGATCTGTTTGTTTTGGAGAAGTAGAGACCTCTGTGGCTAATTCGACTTCCAATTAAAACCTCCTAAACACTGAAGGAATTCTAACAGAGAGAAGTTTTCACTGGCTGCAACCTGCAGTCCTCCCCACTAGATGCCACTAAATCCCCCAAATCTTACACACTCTTCCTTTGAACCTGGTGAACTGTCCTTTCTAGCCTCTTTTCAAATTAAAAAAAAAAAGTACTGGCCAAAAGCAGAACAGATTGAAAATATATGAGTAATAAATCTGCTAATCTGAAGCAGAACAGAATGTGAATGAGAGAATACATAAAGAGGTCAGGGGTGTTTCAGCGCGGAAAGTGCTCTGTGCAGGTGCTCGTGCCTGCGCTCCCCCTCTCCGCTGCATTGTTCCACTGTTGGCATGCGAGCGAGAAGGAAAGCGAGGTCAGTTTCCATTATGCACAGCAGCATAATCCCCGCTTGTGTAATTCCCTTTTAAAAAGCCTCCTTCTGGTGTTTCCCTGGAGTTGACAAACCTGCATTCCAACGTGGACTGGCTGCCACCCGCTGGCTGATTTCCCCCCTCGAGTTGCCGCCAAATTTCCTGCGTACCCCCCCTCGCAACACTCCATCTCCTCGTTTGCCTCAAATCCTGTCTTTTGTTATTGCCAACAGCAGATCTCACACTCATCTCACCAACAGACCTTTACACCAAATCAGCATCATCACAGGGTGACGATGCTTCCTCTTTGGGCCACAGTTCCTCTTCAGCAACGCCACTTTTCGAGCCTAACATGCAACATGTGCATCCTCTGCCCGTGAGTAGATTAGTGCCCTATCTAAAACCACTACAATCAAATCCCGACGGATTAATTCATAGTACTAACCGAGCCATTCTAAAACCTTTGCTTTGTTGTTCACTTCTGCTTTTTGCGCTGTCGTCGACGACTTCTACCAGGCCAATTATGCCACTCAAGTGGGAGTTTTCAATATATGGTATTAGCAGCATCTTTATTAAAAGCAAATTATTCCTCCCACAGAACATTAGCCACGGTGCTCTGCCCCCTCTCCAATTTTCTTTGCTCCACAGTTGGCATCAGTCGGTCCCACATGGGGGAATATAATCTAATATTATGTGTCCCCAAGTAAACCTCAAGTCAAACTGCAAACACACATTTCTGATCATACCCCTCACACAGCCTGGAAGGGCTCACAAAACATCTGAATTCAGACATAAAAACGCCCATAACTTTTGTTCCAGACAGTTTATGCAACTTGTTAAATTTAGGTGAAAACAAAGAGTGCCATTTGTCATGGGACTGCTACGGGGCGAATGCATCTCCAAGGGTGGTATGACTCAGATCTGCATGTGACGGTTAAATAAGAGCACCCAAGGATTGTGTCAGCCCCTTGCACTGTGATTTAGCCCTATGTAGATTACAAACATGGGCACAAAAAACACTTCGGACAGCACCTTGTGTTAAACAGGAGTTATTACTGCAAGGCTAATAAGAGGAGGCACTTATGATGAATGGCAGCACAAGTCTCAGGACAAGCAAAACAACATTAGCACCCCGTGAACCCAGGAAAGGGCTCCCTTGCTGATCACAGAAGTAATGATGAAGAAAAGGCAGAGAGACCAAAGCTGGCTGAGTGTAATCTATGCAGCCCACAAACAGCAGTTTAATTAAACTGAGCTTCAGATGTTGCACACACTCAGCATAAAACCAGAAGCCTCCAATAATAATTCTTGTCCATTCCAGCCGGGGTCCATCCACGGTTAGTGCTTTGCCCCCGGAGGGGTGCACACCAGTGCCGTCGCTGGTCCACTGCTGGATCATCAGCTCTGGACAAACAACTGCACAGGCAATCAGGACAAACACACGGATCCGGGATACCAACATTTTCCTGGCTTATTGTGAGAACCAAGACGTCTATTCAATTCTTGGGAAATGGCGATGGTAAACAAGTTTGTCATCCGAGAAAGATTTTTCACAGACCATGAACATCCATTCTGATTCATACTTTCTTTGTGTCCCTGATGGGATTTTGTTTCATTAGCAATAATTCGGCCTGACAAGTGCAACATGAATGAGTTAATTGTAGTCAGTCAGACTGTCGGTCAGACTCACAGACAAGCGTTTCAAATGATTTATGTAAGGCTGATTTTTTTTTTTTTAGAAAACTTGTGCTGCTATTCTCCAATTTGCTGGAGTCGTGTTGCTCAAATCTCCATAATAATAGCACTATAGCAATATTTAGCACCTTTCAAAACACAGTTACAAAGTGCTTTATGAAAAAATGAAACATTTTAAAACACAAAGGGAATGAAACTAACTAAAATTTGAAAAATTGTCACCAAGATAAAAGTACAAGAAGGACAGAATTTAAACTCAAAATAATAAACAAGAAATTAAAAATCAGTAACACAGCTCAAATAAAATCAGGATATGCTTTCTAAAGAAGTATTCTTTTAGGAGAGATTAAAAAGAGACGCTGACTCAGACAGCCTTATTTACATCTACATTGTGCAGTTGGTGAGCACAAAGCTGGCGTGACCCACAGTCAAAACAGCCAAACATTATGACAATAAGACTCTGAAATGATGTCCATGATTCATGTCATGAAAAAAAGCTTATTGTGTGATTTTATCTTACCAAAAACAAATCAAATTGTCCTGGAATTATGTGCCATCTTCTTGATATGTTTGCAGTGATTTTTCTTATCCTCTTTCAAGAAACTGCCCTGATCCGTCAATATTTCAAACTCCACTGACAGATTTTGTTTCCCCATTTTCAGGGAACAGTGTGTAGGATTTAGTGGCATCTAGCAGTGAGGACTGCAGACTGCAACCAGCTGAAACGTCTTCCATGTGCCAAGCATGAACTCACAGTTAGGATTCCTTCAGTGTTCACTGTTCAGGAGGTTTTTACCATGAGCTGAATTATTCACATAGGTTTCCCCCTCTCCAAAACAAGCGGCCCAGGTGATTTAAAATCGGAATATATAACATTTCACATTACAAATCAGCATTACTCCAACGCTGTTTGGCTCATTGCAGATGGGCTACTATGGCCAAGCACCAGCTAACATGTGATCACCATTTTTTTCTGATAACTTAAAGTCAAGATTTTCAGGATGTTTTTACCAGGAGCAGAATCATCCACAGAGGTCTCTTCCTCTCCAAAACAAACAGACCAGGTGATTTAAATATGTAAGATCACAGAATAAATTAGTTTCACGTTACAAATCAGTGTTTTCTGATGCTCTGGTGGCTGACATGGAAACGCAAATGGTTTTCTCTAGCGCCAGTGTTTGGTTTGTTCTGGGCTGATGTAGAAACAGAGCAGTGCAACATGGCGGACGCATTCCCTATGGAGGTACAAATGGCTCATTTTAAGGTAACGAAAACACAAGTGTTATTATTTTTAGGTGATTATACACTACAGAAAACATACTTGTTATAATATTTTTTTATTTCTGCCAATATATCCCCTAAATTCTACAAACTGAACCTTTAAGCTAAAAAAAGGTCCAAATTATTTGTTTTTGCAGTACAGTATATTGTAAAGGCAACAACAAACACTTAACATCTACATGACAGTCATGCACAGCTATAATAACAGCCACTTACACTCCCCACAGCTGAAAAGGTCAACTGGTCAGCTGAGGTGCCTGAGATCTGCATCTATGACAGGATTATTCACGAGACCAAGGCCCAAGAACAAAGAAATCATATGATCCGCTCACAGTGACGACGCAAAGCAGTGGTGTGATCAGAGGAAGGAGGACTGGAGCCGATGAGAAATGTGTGGAATGTGAAGTAAAGTCTGGTGCCTCCGGTGCGGAAGACATTTGAATGGAAAAAAAAAGGTAATCCTGGAGGATTAGGAGGAAAATTTAGCACATAATCTTGTCATTTGGCGCTCATTTCAATGGGACCCCACTGTGACTCAGAACTATTCCAGTATTGTGACCATTTAAATGTGAACACTTTGAAAGTCAGTGGTGTAAAAATGTTTGTTTTGCTTGTTTATATGTAAAATAGCAGGTTATAGCACCAATGATTCACTAATCCCTGAGGGGTGTCTGCCTGCTGTGACCAGTAATGAAGTAAAAGCCAGTTTGTACTTACTGGGTCACATGTGATGATGCAGAAGAAAAAAAAACCCAGTAAAGTCTGAAATTACTTCCTAAATTGTCTGCGCCCTGGTGTCATCCTCTATGTGCTAACCAAACACAAACAGTAATACAAATCCCAATACTGAGTTGCACCTAATTTAGAAAAATAATTATTCTCATGGCTTAAAGGGACAGTTCACCCCAAAATCAACAATACAGATTTTTCTTCTTACCTGTAGTGCTATTTATCAGTCTAGACTGCTCTGGTGTGAGTTGCCTAGTGATATCAGCTGTAGAGATGTTTGCCTGCTCTTGAATATAATGGAACTAGATGGCACTCAGCTTGTGGTGCTCAAAGCGCCAAAAAATGCGCATGAAAAACTCAACAGCAATGTCTCTTTCTAGAAATCATGACCAGATTACTTGAGATAATCTACGGACCTTCTTGTGAGCAGTTTCATGTAAGAACAATTTTCCCTCAACTAAACCTGCATGTATAACTGTGCAGCATACGCCCACTGCTAGCTCACCTAGCACCCCTGAGCTAGCAAACATTAGAGCCAAGCAACACCTTCCAGTGCTGAAAAATGAACCCAACAAGGATGTACCAAAAACTGCAGTCATTCAAATGCTCAGCTTCCCAGCAGAAATAAACATGTTTACAGCCTGGCACAAAAAAAAGGTTATGGTCTCGACAGCTAATTTCCCCATTCATGACAGCTGTATGGGGGGTGTATTTTTATATAATTCACCAGTTTACATGTTATTACGGCAAAAAAATTATGCATAATTAGGGACATGACTGCTTTGAGTGACAGGTGGGTACCGTTGACATTTTGTTGAAACGGCATCAACGGTGTAGCCTTAGCCATTTCTGTATATTGTCAGTTCATAAAAGTCTGGCCTAACTGTAATGTTTCGTTTACCAAAAAAGTCTCATTCAGCGTTTGGTTGTACTTCAAGACCCTCTAAAGAGTGGGATGTTTAGTTTTTTCAAGAAGTCACATTTTATATGCATTTGACGATATTCAGCCTGTCTTTAGCTAGCAAAATTTAGCATTAGCATTAGCTAAAAGTGGCTGTAAATGCACCATACTGACTAAGCTGGCAGCCAGCAGCTGGCATTAGGGTTATCCCTGCCCTCTCGTCCAAATATTGTCACTTCTGACTCCAAAAAAAGCACGATAACGACAGTCAGAATGCTTCAATGCTTTAAAACCAGAGTCTACAAACCAGTGGGTGACATCACGGTGGCTATGTCCATTATTTTACACAGTTTGTGGTTACAGCTCAGCTAAAGAGGACACCATTAATGTTTACATTTCACGCTATCGTGAGCACGAGCCTCTCATCCATGAGTATGCTATACACCCTTCCTTCTACGTGCTGACATGGTCTCCTTTACACATTTCCACTTCATGAATTTAGATTTAGAGAAGTTGTACGAGCAGGGAGTCCCTAAATCCTGTATAGTCAATTAATCACAGTACAAGAAGAACATACTGTATCTCCATCATGAAATTGCTTAATGATGCGAAACCTCTGACCCTGACAGCTTTAATGTCATGTTTTCCACTCTGAGTCATGCAGGATCACATCGAGCACAGATGAACCAGTGTTTGTTGAAGACTGAGGCAATTCAAATGATATGGAACTGACAAACTAAGACAAACAAATCTCTTGCCAATGCTTCCGGTACATTTCAATCAATAATATCATGAAAAACACATCTTTTTATTTTGCAGCCTGATGCAGATGTCAGCAGTGTCAAAGGAACTGTCAGCATAGAGCCCAGTATAGCTAATTATAGAGAATGCCGCTTCCTTTAAGAGTACCAAAGATGCTGTAACACAATCAATATCTGACCCTTTTAATAGCCCTTTCAGTGCTTATTGCAGCACAAGTGATCTAAACTGAGTCAGAACAATAGAGGCCCGACAAGATGATGAATTAGAGCATATCAATTTAAAGACTCCACAACTGTAGGGTGTCACTTTTGAGTTTTTCCTACATTTTTAAGGATGTTTCATTCTTCTTAGAAAGACACAGTTTCTTAAACAGAGTTCACCCATAGGTTTGAATGTATTTAATGATCTTCTGGCTGTATTAGTCATGCTCTGTGCATTAACTGGTGGATTGGTGGTCATCACATTGTACAAGAATATAAATTATTATTGCATATACAGGGAATTTCCTAGCTTAAAGTGTCTTGATAAAGACTTAATTTGTTCTGGTGTTGTAGGTCTAAACTTTTGACACAATAAAAAGAATAAAGAGAACTTCATTATAATCATTAGAGGAAAATTACTCATGTAAAGCAGCATTAATTGATTTTTTTGCCTGCTTGGGGCAACGGAACAAGCTGTTGATAGAACTGACACCAAGGGATGTCACAAGAATCGATACTTTGGTACAAAGTCAATGTGAAAATTCTGAAAACGTGACAGTACATTTTTCTACAGTAGCTACATAAGGTACCAGGGATGTAATTCTTCAAGACCTGACAGAGCAGCGAGTGTTGTAGTCTGCCATTAAATGCCAGAGAAAGAAGACCGCCTACCAGCATGAAAGAACAACATGTGCAGGTGCAGCGACAGCTCCGTTTCTACCCGTCAAGAAAAGCTTTTTGTTTTCCCAGAGGCCAGCATATTTTGTTAATTCTTCGCAATGAGAGTACCACATCTTTACACCATGCTATAGATGCCAGCAACGTGATGTGGCACTAAGCGTCTGTTCTGCACTGAGGGCTGCACTTTTGGGTTTTTTTTCTGGTTGCCGAAAGCTGAAAACGTTCACCTATGAAACACAGCACTCGTCAATGCCACCCACCTGTCCAGTGACAGTGAGGGGGGGGCGGGACAAAAAGCCTACCACAAAGACCAACCACCACATCTTACATGTACAAGTTCTGAACAACAACAAATGGAGAAGAAATATGTTAATATACTCTAGGCTATATATTAATATATGTTTCCTCGCCCACAAAATCTCATGAACCCACATAGACCAGCGGCTCTATAATTTAAATGGTTATGATAAAGACGTGTATGTTTGAGAACATAGGATTTATTGTTTCGCTTTTTACTGCGATATCTAACTAGGTATTAAGAATCGTTGAACTTCATTGGCATTGGTATCGACAACTACATTTCTGATATTGTGACATGCCTACTGGCACACTGACAATGTTGTTATGGCAAACATTTTAGTAAACATTTGCCAGTTTACACATCCAGCTGACATGGAGCAACATTAGCATGCATTTGCAGTCATTTTTCTATCCACCTGATGTTTGTTTCCTCAAGAAAATGTCTGGTTCTTCAGCTTCTAAATGCTCCACCACACTGAGCAGATAGTCCCTACCTCTGTTAGTCTGCTGTTTGGTGCTTGGCAAGCAGTGTATAGTGGGTCTTTCGGGGTTTTTTGCTGGGAAAAAAACCTTGCAGGGTGGAAACCGAAAGACGATAAAATGGTCTGTGGAGCTGAGGAACACTGCAGAGTTGATTGATAATTCTCTGTTGATCCATTGCTATGAGCGACCTCTTTCACATTACAAACAATCCATTGAAAAAAGATAACTAGTGCAGCTTTAATGTCACAGCATACCTGGCTCTGAACAGTTCTTCTGCTCTGTTTCGTTGTCTGGTACTGAGGCCATTAGCCGTCTTCCCCAGTGTTCATGGTCCGGATGTCCCTCCACGATCATGCCATGGCCTGCAACAGAAAACAAAACAGCTCTGCTTATCATACATTCAACATAAATAAATAAGCTTAAAGCAGAGTATGTCAGTTTGCAGCACATGTTGGAGCTTAACGCTAAAGGTCTTTTGGAAACAGTTCTAGAAGCCTTTTCTTTTGCCGCACTGAAGCCTTGAAACTCCATTTTGCACATTGTAAAAAAAAAAAAACAGCAATCAAAACTAACATGGCCGCTCTAGCACAGAGTACGTCTCATGACCCAAAACATCCATGATCATGATCACGGTCATTAATCCAAACAAGGTTGCTTTCCTTTAATCCCTTAAAAGTTTTCGTTTCTGTAGATATGACATTTTCATCTGGCGGCAGCAATAACACATCAACATGCAGCTGCCGTGCCATTATGTTTTAGGGTGGGAGAGTGGGAGGAGGAGCGTACAAGTTTCATTTTTCATTAAACTGCTCTTAAGCCTCCGTAATGAGGATATAAAAAACTGCTGTCCCAAATCTATTATGTAAAATCATACCAACGAGCCGAGTGGCGTTTGAACTCACTTTTAATGCAGTGTCAAAACACAAATGCAATGTTGAATTGACAAAAGCAGGAACTTGCTGCAGGATGATTAAACAGTATTGCTCCATACGCAATTATGAGCAGATCACTAGGGAAAACCCTGAGGACAGATGGTCTGTGTTTGATTCATGCACAAGTTGTTCAGACTACCTCTGTCTGGCTTTTCGCTGCAGGTTGCACAATGGTTGTTAAAGACTTTGTAGCAGTGGACTCACATGATCTCAGCTTTTGTAAGTGTCTCACTGACCATGTGAATGTGTCCGTATGATCACTCGGTCTCAGGAGGCTGATTCCCCTTCAGGCAATGATTTTGCTGAAGTTGTGGTTAAAACAAAAGGAGACTTCTACTACTTAAAAGGGTAACAAATTGAGGAACTCTGAAATTAGGACAATACATTGACAATGTGAGGACATCTAGGGAACATTTTACCGCTTTTAACACTCAAACATTAGATAGATTATAGTGGAGCTAGAATAAATCCACCGACATTAGCTTATTGCAGATAAATCAAAAAATGTAAGTGAACTTTGAGTCATTTTAAGGTACGTCTTCTTTTCCTAAAACTAACCACAGTAACTTTACTTGCCTAAACCTAACCTACATTATTTTATATTAAGTATGCAACGTCATTAGTGGGGCAGTAATTTGTAGGATAAACAAACTGCTGTCTGAGGATATGTTGTAGATAGATAGTATTACATTAATCTGATGCTTTAAAATACACGACAATTGCATCGCCAATAAATACTAGGTTAGAAAGTTAACCTCATTTAACGTGGCTTTCATTATAAACAATAATAATAATCAATTCTGATCATCTGTTCAAATACAGATACAGATAACGATGTCTCGGCACACCTCTAGTTGGCTGATAAGTAACTGGTGACTGCATCTAACTTGTTTAATCTGCTGATTATTTTCACTGATTGATCATATGGTCGATAAAATTTTAGAAAATAGTTGTGAAATATCCAGGAGAATTTTCTAAGGCCCAAGGTGGCATCATAAAGTCGCTTTGTTTTGTTTGGCCAAACAGTCAAGAAGCCAAAGATACTTAGTTTAATATTATATAAGACAAAAAAAGGAAAAATCCTCAGGCTATTTTCTTTCTACTGAACTACACCCCCCATCCCTATCACCGCACCAAAGGAAGCATGCATATGGATGAGAGGGTTGTGCTCATGACAGCGTGAGATGTAAACATTAATGCCGTCCTCAGCTAAGCTATAACTGCAGCTCGGTGAGATAGCAGTAGATGCACGCTTCCTTCTGCACGATGTTATGGTTGGCGTGTGTAGTTTGGTAGAAAGAAAATAGTTCTTACGTCCATGGATTATTTTGAGTATCCAGGTCATGAATTCTGGAACGAGACACTGCCAGTGAGTTTTTCTAATTTATTTTTTGGCGCTTTAAGCTCCACAAGCTGAGTGCCATTTAGAGAAGGCAATCTAGATTGATAACTAGCGCTACAGGTAAGAGGTAAAACACGTATAGTTGCTTTGGGGGTACTGTCCCTTTAAAGTTACTTCACAGATAAGCACATCTTATGTTTGCTACACTGCTTGGTATACTGAACACAATAAGGACGCACTAAGGCCAACCTGAGACTCTGACAGCTGCAGTTACATTAAAGAGACACTACATCTACTTGCTTCTTTGGAGCAGAAACAAAGAAATGAGCTCAAATGGGATAAAAAGGCTGTGAATACACTTCTATCAGACTATACTGAGTAACAGAGGGAGACAACAGAGTGCAAGGAACAATGGCACAGCGGTAATGTCATCCTCCAGCTCTGTCCAATCAGCTCAGCAGGGAGATGGACCAAGGACAACCATCCATCAATCTTTCTGTGTGGTGAAGACGCTCTCCTCATACCAGCATTCACCTTCCTGTTGCCCCTGACCCCCAGCCTCCGACCATCAGCGGCTACCTGTCAGAGCAGAGCCCTGCCCTGCTTTTAAAAAACACCTGTTCTTGTCCCCCCCGCGCAGCTCCATCGCACACACACGCAGCCCCATCAGCATGCACGACAGCATGTTGCGCCCCACCCCTCTTTATGGAGATGTAACCCAGGAGTAGTACATCAAATCCCATCCATCTGGACTGTTCAGCACATCAACACTCCCCCACACTACTATCAATCAAATGGGTGGCGAGCACGAGGCACAGGTTTTTACTGTGACGTGACAAATTCGTGTCCCTGTTGTGATGGATGAAAGATGAGAAGGCCACAGCTATTCAATTAGACAGATCTGATTATGGTGAGCTTTGGGTCTCGTGGGTTCAGAGGGGATTTCTGGTTCTCTCATCAGACACTTCTCATGCATGTCACCTTGACATCCCACCACCACCACCACTGGTGCTGCTGCTGGTGGTCAGACAGGCTCACAAGGAACGCCTTCTGTCAAATACCCCCACATGATGATCACCGTGTGGGTCAGGCTAACTTGATTAAATGAAAAAAGGCAAGCCATTAGTGACAGAGGGGGGCTTACTTTGGCTCCCAGTGCCTGCCTTTGGAGATAAGAGATTTGCACTCGTTGTATGATATCATTCCAGAATAATCTTTTAAGCCTCTTGTTGTTTTTAATGTAATTAATAAAACTCCCGATACATCAGTTAGAGATCTACAGTCAGGCAGTAGTTGTGGTGAATTTACAGCTGCTTTCAGCCCTGGGGCCTAAGTGGTTGCAGATGGACAGATCCCACGACAGGGTCTGGGGCTAAGGCTTAGGGCTAGAAGCACTTTGAGGGGAAAAAAAAAAAAAAGAAAAACACACCAAGCCCTCTTCTCTTTCATGTCCACATGCAATGACTCCTGATGTAAACGCAGCCTCCCCGGCACTAAAAATGTTGCACGTTGGCACTGCACAGGTTTATTGTTGCCTTGATATGAACAGCACTATCCTGTGGGGTGTTTTGTCTAGTTAACCTCTGATCCCAGTGGTGTGTGTCAGATATCATTCTTCACCAGCAAAATGTCAAGGTTGCTCGTTAGATTACATAACTGTGTGTGAGGCTGTGTGGGATGCTCTGCGTGTCAGTGTTTGCACGAGCCTGAGGTAAGAGTTTTGACATGTGTGCATTTGGAGGGCATGTTGTTTGGAGTGTGTGTGTGTGTGTGTGTGTGTGTGTGTGTGTATGTGTCTGCATGGGGGGATTCACACGCATCACGCATGATCAGCCATCTGAGTCGTTTGCTCCGCGCACACCTCGAGCATTTCAAGCTATGAATATTGTAACATTTACCCCGGTGTTTATCCTGCCCTCTTTAAATGATCGTCACTGGCCTCTGCGTAAAAATCAGCATCCCTCGATGGCCATGCGGAACCTGGAAGCGTGATGATGCTCGAGTGTGGTTGAGGTGATCCAGTGTGTGTGCGATGGTGTGTGAAGCCCCGGGCCAGACGCGATGATGCCAGCATTAACCACCATCCTGAGCTCCAGTGTAGTGTGACCGACGATGCGCCTGGCGCCAAACAAAAAGGCAAACAAAACCAGGACCAAAATTGTGCTCGCTCTGGGATCGGTTACTTGATCGCTGTGTGCATGTGGAGCATGAGGTGTGCGTGTGCCGTGATCATGAGCCTGCCTCTCAAATTAAAAAACGTGCCGCTGCCACGGCGCGCACACTGCGGCATACACGGACAAACAGACGCATGTATCCAACATTGGGATAAAAGAGAATTACTGTAACCTGATCATTTACATGTGTAGCTGACTTTTTCTACTGAGTGTGGTGGGCTAAAAACACCGAGCACATCCCGGGCCATTTGCTGCATTTAATACAAACTACACACTTCATGCAAATGTGTAAAATCCCAATCAGAGCATACGCATTTTGGAGCTGATCCTATTTGGAAACGCAAACATTATAATGCTTTGATCCCATGCCCTTGACATTAAAGCGTACTGGTTTGTTCCTATAATCGATGCTCTATAATTACAATTAACTGACGTGCGTGTAGGTGCATGTTTTCACTGCAGATTTCTGAGCCGTTCCGCTCCGTCCCCAGCTCCCTGTGCCCCGGTGCATCTCTCCCCACTCACCTGTCTTGGTCAGCACCACCGACATGCTCCACGCCACGAAGAGGACACTGCAGATAAAGCACACCTGCACGAAAAGCATCTCCCTCCTCTTGCGAACTTTAAATATCTTGGAAATTATTGTCTTTTTGGACGCGCTCGCGGTGTCGGTGTCGTCCCGCTCCATGCTTTGCAGCTCGGCCGGCGGCCACTTTTTTTGCGTCCTTGAGAGCCGAAGAAACTGCCGCCCCGCTTGCCTCTTCACACGGAACACAGCCGGGATGTGGTCCTCATTTCAAGCCGTCCAGGGCGCAGATGGAGAGTAGTGAAGCGGACAGTTTCCTCCCCCTCCGTTAAAAAGATGCCTTTCAGCTGCTGGGACTGGTAAATTGGGCAATGACACGGCGGTCAAATTCCGATACAGGTCTCCAAATCAAATCAGCAACGCTCCTGGGTTCGGATTCTGCAAGAGGACGGGTATCGGACCGGCTCCCATTGCAACGTGTATCCTGTCCCGTGGAGGAAAAAAAAACACATCAGCTGCAATATCCTCTCTCTGTGTAGTTTCTCTGTTTGGCATAAAATGCGTCAGCGTACAGTCACAAACGTGAAATCGCTCAGCTGCGCCGTATCACAAACTCCACGCACCTGTGCCCGATAAGTGAAACCAATCTGTGTTCATCAAGGTTAATTGTTAAATGCGGCCAGCAGTCCTGCCGCTCGCCTCTCGCGGGCGCCTCCCCCTTCACATGAATTCCTCCTCAGTGCAGAAAAGCCTGTGCTGATGACAGAGGACCATCAGCTCCCAGCTGCCCTCCTACCATGCGCCCTTCAATGAGACCGGGCCCCTTTAACTTTCCCGAGCACTGCATATGCAAACAGCCACTAGAAAAAACATGCTTTCCTTCCTCTGTATCTCCACTGCCCAACCTGTAACCTCCGGACAGCTGCTCATCGATCTCACTGGAGTCTGTGAATCTTTCACGTTTTTGCGCGTCCCTGTGAGATCAAACGTACAGGTTGGATCTGTGCGATGAGGCGAGCCCTATCATGCTGCTCAAAACAACACGAAACACGCGCATCCCACCAATGCTGTGTTATGAAACCAGATCCAACATCTTCCTGGGTCCCCAGCAAAGGCGTAGGTTTCCCTTCAACACATATGAAACGGGAGGGTGGTTTGTGATGGGGGGGGTCCTCTGCCAGAAAATTTTGAATGCCAAACACTTAAAGGTCCAGTGTGTAACATTTAGTGTAGTGCTACCCAGTGAGGATGCAGACTGCAACCAGCTGAAACTTCTCCAGGTTACAATTCCATCAGTGTTTATTGTTTAGGTTTTCACCAGGAGCCAAATTATCCACAGAGTCCTCTTCCTCTCATAAAAAACAGACCAGGTGAATAAAACCAGTAAAAACACTGAATAAAGCATTTCACATTAAAAATCAGTGTTTCTTCGATGCTGTTCAGCATGTCACAGATGGGCCGCTATCCCAGTGCCTACTAATGTGTGCTTCCTTTTTTCTCTGATAACTTAAGATTTAGACATTTAGGAGGTTTTTATTGGGAGCTTAATTATCCACAGAGGTCTCTTCCTGTCCAAACAAATAGACCTGGTGATTTAAACCTGTACAAACACTGAGTAAAGCAGTTCCCCATCAAAAACAACTGGTGTTTTCCAACACTCTCGTTGTGGAGGGGCTGCGAGCTACAGTGGCTGAAGCTAAAACGTGAACTGCTCTATATAGAGTGTTTGGTGTGTCCATTCTGGGCTACTGTAGAAACATGGCAGTGAATTGTGTGGATCTCTGTAGACAAGGACCTGCTCCCTATGTAGATATGAACGACTAATTTTAAGGTAACAAAAACACAATGATTTTTATTTTCAGGTGATTATATACTAAAGAGAACAAACTTATTATATTCCATTTCTGCCAGTATAACCCCTTAAATCCTACACATTAATTAATTCATCACACCCTGGATAGGTCGCCAGACTATCGCAAGGCTGACACTTAGGGACAGACAACCATTCACACTCACAGTCACACCTACGGCCAATTTTTGCGTCACTAATTAACCCAAACTGCATCTGGACTGTGGGAGGAAGCCGGAGTACCTGGGGAAAACCCACACTGATATGGGGCAAACATGCAAACTCTGCACAGAAGGACTCCACCATCTCAGGTTTGAACCAGGAGCCCCCTTGCACCATGGTGCTACACACTGGACCTTTAATTTCCTGCACTCTGGTGAATTATTATGCACCAATTTAAGCTTTCTCTGCATGAATTTATGGCATAACTACTGCGGTTTTATGGGGAGGGGGCATACATTATAGTGTTCTATATACTGAGGAGGCTGTGTGCCCTGGGTCCCACCCCCTTAAAATCTACCCCTATGGCCCAGAGCACAGCCCCTTTAATAACTGGCCTGCAACTCACCTGCTATCCTCATTTTGATATCATGCTGAATAATTGAGGTTATAGATCTTCAGCCCCCCTCCCTTCCAAATCTGCAACCATGAAATAATTTCTCATTGCCTAAAGGTTCTTTTTGCCAAGATTATAATGCTTTATACGTTTTGCCCTTCAGAAAATTGCCTCACACAAACAGAGCGTGGACCTGCACATACTGGGAATGAATAATGTAATGGGGACCTTACTGTCAGTGTGGCAATAGTAAATTAAATGTGGGTAAAATATGTCCTGCAGTCAGTGATCACTATAAAGCAAACAATTACCATTATAAGGGGAAAAATCAATTCTGCCGCGCCTTCGGAAAAGCATTAATATGAAAGAGCCCCACTTCACTTTTATGTGTCATGAATTTTCCACAAATGTATATGTCAGCTTAAAATGCTGAGTGGAGCTGGATTTAGCCTGCACTACAGTCCTAATTAGTGTTTGATCGTTGGCAGCTCGGCAAATGTGTCACCCAACAGGCCAAATGAGGACTCTGTAGAGTCCTGGGGGCTACCGTGTGACCGCTGAAGCTCAGGTGTCGCTGCTCACCTATTATTTGGTGTTAGCTGTTGTCACCTGGAGCTGTCACTTTGTGTTACACTAAATAATTGGACTGTTTTATTTTCTGGACTCCAAAATGTCCATTTAATGGAAAGATCAATATATGAATAGAAGTTATACTTTGGTATTATTTATTATGAGAGCACAAGTTAGGAAAATGCACCACAAACAGGCTAGATATTCCCAAGATATTACCTCTTTTATCCATATTTTTGTTGTACTGTTTCCTCCCTCAACACACAGAAGAAAGAAATTCAGAGTTGTTTGAAAAGTAAATTTTGTAGCAGTGTTGATAAGAAAAGCCCTGTCGCCCTGCTGTTTACTCTAATGCAGATCTCCTCTGTTATTACCCAGCTGTATTTATAGTCTGCTCCCAGAATAATTAAGTCACTTCCCATTACTGAACTTTTAATAGTTTTGGCCCATTAAATTAAAAGCAAATGATGTTTCCACTTAAAAGAACTTTAAGAAAATTGTTGCACATTTTGGGAAGTACGCTTATTCGCTTTACTGGAGAGTTACAGAGAGGTAGATGAATACCATTCTCATGTCTGTCACTGTGAATATAAGTATATCATAAACACTGGAAAACAAGGGGAAATAGCTAGCTGGGCTCTGTCTGAAGGTAACAAAATCAGCCTATCTGCACTTATAAAGCTTCTTTGTTAAACCCATACAAAGTCTAAATATTAATTTTACAATTCGTGGTGTTAAATTCTTGGCTGAAGCCTCAAGTTTAGCATTTTAGCCGTCGCCATTTTGGATTTTTAGAGGCAGAAGTGACCACATTTGGATAAGAAGATGGAGCTAACCCTGGCGCTAGCTGCTAGCTTAGTTAGCACGGTGCATCAACAGCTATGGTTATCCGTGTTAATGCTAATGCTAATGCTAACTAAGCTAGCAAAGACCAGGCTTAAAACCGTTAAAATTAGATGTACTTACCAGAAAACTGAGCACCCCACTCCTTAGAGGGTCCTTTAGTACAACCAAACGCTGAATAAGACTTTTTTTAGATTAAAAAAGGTTGTCAGTAACTTTCATGAACTAAAAACACACTGAAATAGTGACAGCCTATGGCAATACTCTGTGAATCACGTGTTACGTCATGTTTACGTTATCTAGCCAACGTTGTCACCATGGTAGCGACTTGTCAACGGTTGGCACCCACCTGTCACTCAAAATGGCCACTCCCTTAAAGGGGAACTCCACCTTAATTGAGAGCTCCAATATGTTATTTCTATGCTCTGAGAAAGATCAATCAATATTTGTGAACATGAGCTACTCTCTCTGGAAGCCAGAAACCACAGAAGTGAGTGCCAGACTTGTGATGTCATAGGGTATAAAGTCTGGAGCTGCTTCATAGACAATAAAAAGGAGACTGATTTTGTATACTTGAATGAGCTTTATTTTATTGTAGTGTTCTCAGATGTACTCACATACTTTGAAGTAGAGTCCTGCACTGGGTCGGGTACCCGAACAAAAATATATTTTTAATTTGTCAAAATAAAACAAATGAAAAAGATATGCAGTATATGTGTTATATTCCAACATCTAAGTCACTGTTATCATGCTGCATTTCACTTTAATTTGAAAGTCAGTGGCACAAGTCAAACCTTTGACCCCGTCTTCACATTTGTAACTGACGTGGAAGACTCCAGTGATGAAACTTTGCAACCCAGGGATGAGGTGGCAGCCTATATTGAGTTAAAGACATCCAAGGAAGATATTCTTGAGGCTTTATGGTGGTGGAAGGAGTATGCAAACATTTTACCTTGCAGTGATTGCGCAGAATGTTTTCGCCATCCCAGCATTGAGCACAGCCAATGAAAGAGACTTTTCTTGAGCTGAATTTGTAATTCAAGAATGGAGAACCCAGGTTAATGTGAGTGAGTGTAGCCTGTGTGTATTTAATCACAAAGAAGGGTCAGGTTGCAGGACTTTTATTAACAGGTGTGGGCGGATGCGGCTTTGACTTAGACATAATGATGGGTAACAGGTCAGTTCTGGTACTGCACTGTGTAATGGACCCGTGCAGAACATTCCCCTTACTGCTCCCAGGGCCAATTACAACATTGTCCCAAGTCACTGTCTATGGAACAGCTCCGGAGTTTATACCCTATGACTTTGGGCTTCAACAGGGGGTCCACAACCCATAGGGGGTTCTCAGAGGTGAAGCAAGAGGGCGACAAATTATTGTTTGGCTATTTAAGTTTTAATTTATTTTTTCCCAAAAATTAAAACATGTCTGAAAATACAAATTAACATGAATCCAACATGATATTTGCAAAGACAATTCAGCTCGTTGACAAAAAACTGGCGAAAAGCTACCCATAAATCCTTGTTAGCTTGCTAGCTAGCTAACGCTAAATCACTGTGCTGCATTTATCCATAACAGCAAGGTACGCTAGTTGGCTAACATTCATGTACTATTGAAACATATTGGCCAGTTGGTTGTATTATTATTCCAAGTGTACGAACATTCGTGTGAGCGACAGTGGATCATTTTAAACTTTTCGCGCAAGAGACTCTGACACACTGTCTACCTCAGAAGTCACCACTGAAAGTGCAGAGGGTGAGGCTAACGCTCCTAGCCATACTACACCTGTTGCTGACTCAGCAGCTAAACGCAAGTCCAAGAGAAGACCTGGAAATATTCAGAAAATTATCTCAAGTGTAATTCAGTTTTATACAGTATATGCAGGTGGGGGTCTCTGTTCCGTCTGTCTTTGAGCTAAGGGGTCCTTTGCCTGTGACATCACAAAGTTGAGTTTAAGCACTTTAGCTTTTGGATTTGGCAGAGTTGTTCGTGTTTACTACTTTTTTTTTGGACTGTCTTAGACCATAGTAATAAAATCTTTGAATTTTGAAAATGGGCATAGTTCCCCTTTAATCATGCATAACTTAAAGCCTTGATAAAATGTAAATGAATGAGTTAAATAAAAAATCGCCACCTGTACTGATGTCATTAATTGGGAAATTAGCTAAATAAACAAAAATCTGTTTTTGTACCAGGCTGTAAACATGTTTATTTCTGCTGTAAAGTTCAGCATTTTAACATGGGGGTCTATGAGGATTGACTCGTTCTTGGAGCCAGCCTCATGTGGTCATTTGAAGAACTGCAGTTTAGTAGTAGTAGTAATAGTTGGGGTGTCAGTGCTGCACTTGATATTTTGGATGCGTGGCTTGTACTGCAATTTGTTCTGTATATTTTATATGGTAGTATTCACTGTCTTCCTGTTTTGTGTGTCTTTAAAGTCAATTTCTATGTTGTGCTGCGGCTTATCTTAGCTGAAGGACTCCATTAATAAAGATTTTTAACTTAAATGGGACGTATTCTTATTAAAGAAAGATTAAATAAATAAATAAAATAATATTATGTGTTTTTTTTAAGATAGGGAACTGGTAGGCAGATTTTGAAAAACAGAGTAGCATCCATCTTTTCATGTAATTCTCATCAAGAAATCGAATAAGCGTATTTCTTTGAATGTCAAACCATCCTTTAACACTTGAGTGCAATGTTGTCTTGAAATTACAAACAGCATACACACTCACACACACACACACACACACACACGCACGTGTAGGGGGACTCGTGAGGCTGCAGAGCAGAAGCTGCTCTTGCTGCCTCCAGGCCTCCTGTGGGTCACCTTAGCTGCCAAGATAACAGACAGGAAAGCTGCCGCGCCCTCATGGCCATCTACACACAGGTTGACAAGGCTGAAACAGCATGTCAACTTTCACAGCAACCGCCGCTGCCCACTTAAGCAAAAACCGAGCAGCATGTAAGGGTCAAAGGCCTCACTCTCCGGCGCAATCTCCCACAGACCAAGGTTATGTAAGATCAGGGCTGTCCCTGTCGGTACAGTACGAGGCAGACCTCCAAAAACACCACCCGTCATCTCCGAGGAGTATCCGAGACTTTGTGTGAAGGCCACTATTTAAGCATGGAAGGCGTTGCTGGTTATTAGTCAGGGCTTTCTGAATCTGTCGCCAGGTCTTGTCTTCATCCTGCAGCTTGGGTCTTCTGCTTGCAAACACTGACATACACATCAACATGTGTGACCCGTGCCCATGCCAAAGGATTAGTCCCCTCCAGGCCCCTGCCCACACAGCAGGCAGGCAGGCAATTGGGGAGCAATGCCAGGGCCTGCTTACAGAGATTTAGCCACTGCTTTACACTCCCTGGCTCGGTCAAACATACATCCATGGCCTCCTTTGCCTCCTGCAGGACCCAGTGAATGGCTGCTGATCAGCTGCAGAGATAATAACGTGTGTGAACTGTGGTTTTCGCTGCCGGGAGACGGTGAGAGATCGGCTTTGTAGGAGTGTTTTAATGTGGGCAGATGTCAAAAGGAGCAGTCGGTGTAATGTAAATGTGTTGTTTGATATAAATGCCAAGCATGTGTCATGTCCTCGCGCTGCAGATCACTAATGACTTGATGTCAAGGGTGTTAACAATGAACTGTGTGAGTGTTGCACAACAATTGACTCAGCGCTGCTCATGTCAGCTTCCAACTCCATTATTGCTGCGATGATTCATGTGGTTTATTCACTGGTTTAATGCAGTGATTAAGATCCAGCAGAGCCATGGCACAGTTTACATAATGTTTTTGTTATTGTGGAGGTATTTTTTCTATGTAAAATTTACTATGTAGGCTTTTGAATCACGTACTGACAGCATGTCCCAGCCAAACAATGCACTGTAGATGGATTGGCTGAGTGCTGTCAGAGGTTTGTATACAATGGTTGGCATTTAAGAATGAAAGACTATGGAACCTTTTGTTAAAAAAAATAACACAAACTTCTTTTATTCTTCTATCCTTGTAATTCCTGCTTTGTTGGTTGTGTGTTTTTCTCTTTTCTCTGTGTAAATTGTTGGTGCAATGATTGCATTACTGCTAGCTGTGCAACAAATTAGCCCTCAGGGATGTAAACATGACCTTGACCATGACCTATTTCAAATATAAAGTACATATTTTATGCAATAAAATGCACAGTTTAGTACACTGCGAGCTTTTGTTGCAACAGGCTTACTTGGTTCAGCGTGAGCAGTAGCCTTTGATTGCTAATGGTAGCCAATTTTAGATAAAGATTGCTGCCATGCAACTCACATGATAAGTGTTACACAACAGTTCAGCATGTCACAGGTTCACATTTCAAGGAAGTTTTGGTCAAATACCACCATTCTCATGCAGGTCGCCTGATGATGCCGTCTTCAAACTAACTGACCCATGACTATCTTTCCTGTTTCCAGTGTTGGGTGTCTTTTAACCGAGGCTGTTCCCTAACTTAAATGCCGTTGTTATAACCATGTTGACAAAGGCTCTCTAACCATACTATGATGTTTCATTAAAACTAGCCAACTTGTTTATGTGCCTAAACCTAGCCAAACCTTAAAGGGGACCTGTTACACCCACTTTTCAGGTTCATACTTTAGGTTTTAGGGTTTCTACAAGAACATGTTTACATGCTTACATTTTCGAAAACCACTTTATTTTCCTAATACTGTCTGTGCTGGAACATCTGTACTGAGCCCCTGTCTGAGACGATTTAGCACCTGTCTCTTTAAGCTCCCCTCCTGATCCCTTTAGTCCAATATCATTTCTAAAGTCTAGAAGAACTCCGCGATTAAATTATTTTATCCGCACTCAAGTTAGCGGAGCACTTAACCAGAAGTTAGCCACTCAGCTAGCGGAGGTTAGAAGCTTGGTTGCACATGGCTACCGTCAGTCTCTAGTGTACTTGCTCTATGGGCCCCACATTGCAGAAGGTCAGGGTAATTTCACACTGTGGAAATCAAGTATTTTTGGCTTCATGCGCCACTGAGAAACTTTCATATGAATTAACGGGGGCCCATCCCCAAGCTGTATCCAGGTCTCTTTATACATTTATGTCTTGGAGTCTCTGACTGAAACAGAGTATAACGGGTCTTTCTACCATGGTAAAAACACCAATTAAAGCTTCACAACCCAAAATCTTCACAATCTGACATGTTGCACCAGGAGTATGATCTGAAACCTGGGAGATATTTACAACATCTGAAACCAAGATTAGGTTTCCCTGATGTTAGCATGTAGCTACATGTAGCAGTGTGGGTGATAATGTAAACACTTGCAGTAGCGTGCCTGGAGCAGATGACCATATAAAGGAATCTGACACGTGTTCTCCCCATCCCAGCGTTTTTTAAAATTTTTTTCGGGTGCTCCAGCTTCCTCCCACAGTCCAAAGACATGCAGGTTAATTGGTGACTCTAAATTGTCCGTAGGTGTGAATGTGAGTGTGAATGGTTGTCTGTCTCTATGTGTCAGCCCTGTGATAGTCTGGTGACCTGTCCAGGGTGTGCTCTGTCGCTCACCCAATGTCAGCTGGGAAAGGCTCCAAAATGAATAATAGATCCCCTTTAATGATAGCATTTTGACACAATCACATCACAGATTTACATAAAAATGTATGTATATTTAATGGTTTTGGAAGGCACAGACATATTAGGTCATTCTGTGACACCAGATCAGAAAAAAACTCTATGTGTCATTCTATAGGGCAGTTATAAAAGTCATATATTTTGTTTAATTTGGAGGGTTTGTTGTATAGAATGGACCCTCAAGTCTTGTTTTTGTCAGTTTTTATTCATATCAAAAATTATATTTTGTCTCCAAGTCATCATGACATCAAGTCATCAAGTCATCATCAGTCAAGTCTTCATGAACTTTGTAAATAAAATAATTTTGAAAACTCTTACTATGAGTATCACTTTAAATGATTTGTGTTTCTGTTCATATGATACAGAGGGAGAAAAGGGCAATTGGAATACAGTATGTCCTCTTGCAGCATTTGCACAGTGGCTACACAGTGCTGGGATATCCCATGTATAAGTGGGGCTGATTGTGCTGAGGGTGTGTTTGTGGTGGATAGAGGTGACACTGAGCCAAAGAAGGAAGCGTGACACCTTCCATTAGTGCACTGCTGGCATTGTAACTAATATTTTACTAATTATCTAAAGCAAGTAAACAGATGGAGGGATAAATATCCCCAGCTCTGAACCCTTTTTTTTCTCCACAACCTGCCAACTATCGCACAGCCCACTTTAGCCACCGGCTGGTACTAATAGTACAGTACAAGCTCGGCGTACATGCACACACACACACAGGAAATGTCTCTGGAGACCTGCTGATTTTTACTCCTTGCATAAGCTCTTCAGTCAGCTGCAGGAAAAATAAAATATTAATCGTGACTGAGTGTTGAGCATTCTGTGGCAGCACTGCGGGTTTATTTGTATGCCTGCTCAGGTGTGAAGAGTAAACAGGGCAGAGAGGAGCAACAGAGGGTCTAATCTGTGTATTCTGGAGGCAGCAGCCATCTCCTGTACTGCTCTCTTCATCTTCCAGGACATGAAAACTCACCCATACAGCTGTTGACAACATAAGGCAACTCAGTCAACCCGAGACAGCCAGCACCTGTACCAAACATTATGATTCATACAGTGCTTTTATACTGCAACGACATGAGGTACGGGTTTATGCAACCCAGAAAACAGCAAATTGATCATTTATGTGTGTTTCATTCCGGTTGACTCTGATTCATTTATTTATCTCTGGAAAAAAAAAAAAACTCAGTTTCATAACAGATAACAAGTGCCAGAGGGGTGTGCAGTAGGTGGCTTCTGACTGCTGTTACTAGAGAAAAAAACATGCCCTGAAATGTTTAGTGTACTGATTCAGCTACAAGGGGCGGACAGAATGTAATGGACACTTGTACTATATATATATATTATGCAACCGAATATGGTAGCCATGCAGTAGATGCTACTTTTGTTAAGCTTATCCTGTTCGGTTGAGATGGTGTCAGAAGTTGGTCATACGCCTCTTTGACTGCTTTATCTGCTGAGGAAGACTGTGAAATGAGGTTGAAAGCTTCAGAAAAAGTAACCTTGCTTTAAAGGGATAGTTCGGAATTTTTTAAGTGGGGCTGTATGAAGTACTTATCTGTAGTCAGTGTATTACATAAAGTACATTTTTGTCAATGGAATCTGGCGGCTTTGAAGACAGCCGCATAACGACTTCAGTGCCCTGTCGGGGAGGGCTGATTCTTTTAGGAAGGACTTTTTTGAGGTGACTAAAATATGTTTTGCTGATGCCCCCATCCACAGCAGTACATTGCTTATCTTACATGTCAGTACTCCTGTCTGCCTCTCCAAACTGGGGGCATGTCAACCGCCATCTATCGACTGGTACCTCATCCAACCCCACTTCAAAAAAACAAAACTATCCTTCAACATTTTGTTGTCAAACTTCTGTTTCAAGGGCATGAATGTACTTTCATGCTCGATTTAACCGTTGTAGTCAACCTGGTCTCTCTCCGAAGTCATTGAAATCCAGCACCTGTGCAGTGACTTGCGGCATCAGACACTGACAAAAAAAGCTGTCCTTTAACGTCAGCATGATGGGGGGGTCCAACAAACATTGACTTTCACCCAGGACAGCAATGTTCACATCGTGCAAGATTCTAAAGCCAAACTGTGTTCTTTTTTCTAAACCTAATCACGTGCGTTTGTTGTCAACGCGTCAAGTCGCGTTGTTGTACCAATGCACGGTACAACATTTATTTTGAAAGAGACTGTATGTTCACGGTAAATTTCCTGTGAAAACAAAAGCGTATTTTAAAAGACAACAATGCATGTAACAGGCAGAACTTGACACGGTTTTCCCAGAACGTCAACAACCAACACGCCAAGGGTACCTTGCACGTCGTGTCTGGACGTGAAAAGTCCATGACAAAACGTCCATGACGAAATGTTGATATGTGACGAGGTCGGAGTGAGAATGTGTTGTTGTAGTTTGCGGTGTTGTATTGGACTGCTTTACGTGTAATGTTCATGTTATTTTGTCCACCCCTTACATGACAAATGTGGACCTAATAAAAATAAATATGCTTTTTTCTGCTGTAGAAGAAATGTCTCCTCTGATGAAATATCTCAGCATTATTATTTTATTTTCATGTTAAGCTGTTATTTCTCTCTCATCACTGGTGGCAAACTCTATTACCAGCTCTGCCAAACCTGCTTTACACTTTTTTTTACTTCCCTCCTACAAACTGCAGCACGCCTATCAAAACACCACCCTCATCCCCTGAGCCCAAGACATGTATTTGACTTTTTACTCCGGTTTTATTCATTTGAGCATGAGCATCACGACTGTGTGAAATTGGATGAAGGTTTTACTGTTCGGGGCGCTCTGCTGCCTAACGACGGACAGTCGCCAGAGGAAGAAGATTGGCTGTATCTGAGAGAGACTTAGCCTTTTGTAATGAGCTGCACATAAATAACTTCATTATTCCTTTGTCTGCAGAGCAGAAAAGAAAGGGTAGGCAGGCAAAGAGCAACCCTTTCCCCTTGCAAAGAACAGTGGAGAGTCCCATTCAGACTGACCACAGAGGTTATGGCAGCAGAAACATGCAGCCCATTCATTCTGGGAAGATAGCATCAGAGTAGGAGACACAGGCTACAAAGTCTATATTAATGCAGCCAGCCAGCAGTACGCAGGAACAGAGGGCAAGTGAGGGTGAGTTCTTTTACTTCATTCACTTGGAGCTGGGGGTGGAGGGGTGTGCAATAAAGTCAATGAGCCAGTAGATTTCCCTGCTGTGTGATTTCATCACCCTGCACACCTCCATACTGGACACAAAAGTTATAGGCACTGTGTCGTAGGAGGATGAGTAGGAGTTGTTAATGTCATAGTATTATTCATAAGCAGGCACGAGGACTGGAGCGTGCTTTTTGATGGAAAAGTTATCAGAAATGTTTTTAAAGTAGCACTCCATCAGTTTCACATAAGCATGAGTGAGCCTGGAGAGTGCGGCTCGGGCTGTGAGAACAGCGGCATCATTTCCTCTGTGGCTCTGAGACATCACATTTTAAACAGATGAGTTTAAAACTTGGGGGAGAATTTGAAAGATCTGGGCATTTACCAGGCAGGGACGTCAAACCAGACATGCGACTGACTTGTAGGGACCCATAGTTTTTGAAGTTTGACACATACTAGAAATGAAAGAATATCTCAGCCTCTGTTGTATCCTCAATTTTCAATCTGTCTCTTGTAAATCCCTCAAGGTAATAATAAAGATGCTATGCTAGATAGACGGGGCCTCCCTTTAAGACGAGCCCACGTCATGTGATAAATACAAGCAGTAAGTCAAGTCACAAGTCTTTTTAGTGACTGAATAATAACCATTAAAATGACTCCACTTAATTGATTTTTCTTGAGATTTTCATCTCGTCTCATGGCCTTAATCAGTGAACAGAGCACACTCAGGTTTCATCAAGTGACCTAAGGGTAGAACAACAATTAACATTCTTAAAGGGGACCTATTGTGCTTTTCCTTATGTTCTGCCTTTTATTTATTTATTTATATACATGATGTTACAATGTCAGATTTTCATATTAAATGTGGCCTAAATTTCAAATAATGAGGTTAATGTACATAAAAGTAATCCCTGTGAGCAAAAACCTGAGGCTTTAAACTGCTCTGAAAAGTCTGTTTCTAATGGGTTTTTTTCTATGTTTAAGGCAACAGCTTGTGACGGACTCTTCCTATGATCATCTGCTCCAGGGATGCTGTTTAAATTGTTTACATTACATACCACTGCTACATGTAGCTACATGTACAATGATGGTGCAGAGATGCAGAGATATGAAAGACCTGGAAACACTGACCAATCAGAGCAGACTGGGCTTTTTCAGGAAGAGGGCCTTAAAGAGACAGGTGCATAAACAGAGCGTCTCAGACAGAGGGTGAATACAGGTGTTCCAGCTCAGACAGTATGGGGAAATAACATGTTTTTTGAAAATTAAAGCATGTACAAAATACAAGAATGAACCTAAAAATGAGGATAATAGATCTCCTTTAATGAAGTTACCACAAACTAATACATAACTATAGGGGGTCAGTAAGCAGCCAGCATTTGTATGTGGGGAGTAAATGGGTTGAAAATGGGCCCTATATCGGACTGTCCGTGGGTTCCATAATGGCCTCATGCCAATTGCCTTTTAGTACCAGATCTGTGTGCTTGGTAACCCGACAGAGTAAAATGGGGACGATATGGAACAGGTTCAACTGGTTCCATCCACAACTTTTTGCAGTGGAAACAGGGAAAAAAAGCATACTGAACTGAAGTGTTCTGTATCGTACTGCTTGGTGGAAACTAGCCTTTTCTTGCCTCTTCCCTCCATGTTTACTGTTTACCCAGTTTTCTGCTTCCTGTTTGGTGATGGAGGGAGCGCGCCTATTGGTTGCTGACAATGTTGCCCTCATTGAACAGCATTTGCATGAGCCAAGGCAAAAAAACTGTGATCATATTAGGCATGCTTAACCTTATTAAAACGACAACAAAAGAGATTTACAGTGACAGAAGGCATTAAAAGAACACTCTCCTGTTGTCTGTATTTGATGCAGCTCACTTATGTTGCGCTCCAAGTTAAAGCAAGCAGAATAATTTGGACGTTCAGTTTGTCCGAGGTCTGCAGGCCACCACTCAGAGTGCTGGCGTGTAAACTAAACTGCACAAAGATAAACAGTTGTAGTGCTGAGTCACTTCTCTGGATTCACACTCCTCGGTCTGGCCTCCACTCGTTTTCACATCGACATCATTCACTGCAGATGATTCAGCCTTATTACACGGCCCCGTGTCATGCCAGAGAGTCATCCTGAGTTTAGGAGAGACGTCTGCGGGGGTAAACACAGAGAGCAAATCCTCACCGTGTTTTCTGAGCTCGAAATAATCAGCGGCAGGGTCTCCTCACAGCTCTCAAGGTGGTGTCAGCCATGTCACATCAGATAAGGCCGGCTCCCTCCGATGTGCTGAGCGGAAAGAGCAGGCCAGCCAGGTTGCATTCTGCTGACTGGCTGGAACCACATGTCAGCCTGAATGCAGTTTGCTAAGAGGCTGATACTGCCCTCACCCAAGAACGTGTTTCCCGATCCTATTGCCTGCATCGCCTCAAGTTACGGACAACCAACTGGTCAGGTTTGTTTTGCTCCAAGAGGAGAAGAATGCGTTGTTTGTACACAGGCCAAGCAAAACAATCTCATGTGATCTGTCCTAAATATCCAGTCACATACACATGATCGCTAAGTCATCCAAATGTCTCTGCCAGAGAGCCAGCCAGGATGAGTCCCAGCCATGAATGCACCCAACAAAACGCATTGTTTCATCAAAAAGGAAACATGGCAGCTGCAGTATTGTGGACTGTGGATAATCTGGCAGCAAGTGCCTTCGTGGATTTGTGCTCGTGAGCATTCCCGCTTTGTGGACGGGTGTGAAGAGCAGGTTGCATAAGAGGATCACTTCAGTAATGGTGTAATTCAGGATTCCTGCTCAACACGGCCTTTCTATGTGTGTCTTAAAGAGAGGGTGGGCAAGAGTGGTTCCTTCACTGAAGGACCATTACCACAGGAAGACGCTGGCACATGGGGATTACCCACAGAGGCAGGAATTAGGGAAGAGATGGAGCAAAAGGCAAGCGAGGGGCTGAGAGGGGAATTAAGATGAGCAGAGTGGGAAAGAAAATGAAAAGACTTAAAACAGGAGGGCGAACGAATAGAGTGTCCAAAAAGCCTCTAAATCATACTTTAGGTTCTAAATATTGTTTAAAAGGCGACTCCACACAAACAGGTTTTTAGAGAAATAGTTGACAATGACATTTTATTTAGATTAGCTGCCAGCACAATGGTGGCTTTGCAACCATTTACAAATTGTTGACAGTTGTGTCGTTCTTTTCACCAAGTGGGAGATATCTCAGCTGTCAGAAATTCCAATTATCTCAGACTCAAAATTTCAACTAAGCTGGCATGAAAGTCCAAATTCTGATGCATGTTTTCCAAAATGTCAAACCAATTCTTTGAGGTTTCTGCAGCATTGTTTTCCTGTTTTTTTCTGTTAATTTGAGTTTTAAAGGAGCTGCATATTTATGATCCATATGATGATATGATTTTACATTTATTAATCTCATCCATTCATTCCTTTACCTCTCCCTCATCCTCCTACTGATCTAACACTGAGGGAGGTGTGTGTGGAGCCAGAATCTGCTGTAGCTCCATATGGAGTGTCCCAGAAATGAGTCCTAAAAATCTGGGAATGAGTTATCATTTTACCATTTACGGTGCCCATCTGAAAGTCAGGGTTTTTTTTTTTAATGGGTTTTTGGTTCAATGCCTGAAATAAAGTCTTCTATGTGTCTTAAAACAGGTGGTTGCTAACAAGTGGCTAAATGAAACTACAGAGCGTCATCACACTGAGCCACGCCAAACACGGCTTTACAGTCTTGTTATGGTGGTGATGTTAGGTCATGTGACCATAGTGTAGTTTGTTTCTAGCCTAATGTTAGCTTTTTACCACCAGCAATTGCATTTATGCTTCAATAATCATGATAGTGGTGTTAATTTGTGAAGATTATCCTGCTGAACAAAATGTGTAAGAGCAGAGCTTATTTTCTGCAATAATCCAAAACCCGATGGAAAAATCGAGGCTTTTTAATGAGGAACCAGTGTGACACTAACTTCCACATTGCCCTACAGAACAACTTCATCCCTGGAGCACTGTATAGTGCTAAATTCTAAGCCCACCCACTTTTAGTGCTACAATTAAATGCATAGAATTTGATTTAAATTTCAGAGTCTTAGTGGAGATTGTCTGCACACAGCTCTCAACATGGAGGTGTTGGCTAGCAGCTAACAGTGCTAACACTGCAAAAACAACAGACGTGCTGACAGAGCTAACGGTGTTAAAGTCAAGATGAAATGAAAAATGTCTAAATAACTCTTTAAGATCACATCCCTGTTCATATAGAGCGCTGCAGGGATGACATAATTTGTAGGCCAATGCAAAAGTCGGTGTCGCCCTGGTTCCCCCTGTCAAAAAGCCTCTGGGATTTTCTTATTGGATTTTGAAATAATGCAGAAAATAAAGTCTGTGGCAAACAAAAGTTTAGGATACTTAAACATATTATTCAGCAAGATAATCTTCACAAATGAACACCACTTTTTTGATTTTTGAAGCATAAATGGAATCATCAGAAGTGAAAAGGTAACGTCACTCTATACACAAACTACACTACAGTCGTATGACTTAACATAGCCACCACAACAAGGCTGTAAAACACTCTGTAGTCTCATTTAGCCTCTTGTTAGCAACAGTCTTTCTTAAGACACATAAAAGCTTCAAAATTAATGAGTGGGGTATTTACTGACGTATTTTATATCGGAGAACAATACGTGAAAGTGGTATCTGTGACAGTTCCAGATTACGTGCACAGCATTTTTATAGTGAACTGGTTCAGGAGCATACAATGGGCTTCCTCTCTCTCTCTCCCTGACAGATCCCGTCAGGTGATACTGTCAGACCTCACTGTTATAACACACACACTTTTCAACAATCAAACCTTTGTTTCAGTTCCAGGACAATGTGTCTGAGGTCAGATTTGTTCATTTATCTATCGCTCCCTTATCCTCCTAATGATCTAACCCTGAGGGAGGTGTGTGTGGACCCAGCTGTTCACCGTAGCTCCGAATTGTGCTAAACTTTGCCACTTTTAGCGGTCAGATCAAATGCAAAGGACTTGTTACTGTACACTGATCAAATATTTCGTATACAAGCTAAAGGTGCTCTAACTTCCACTTCACTGGTTTAGCTTTTGTTATGATGTTGTTACTGGATATCGGTGGTAACCGCTGTATGAACGCAGTCGCATTACAACACACGCTAGCTGTGTCTCAACTCAGGGGTTGCAGCCTTCGAAGGCCAATTGCGTCACATCATTGCAACCAAGGTTGTCCCATTTCGAAGGCTCCTTCAAATTAAGTAAGTACTGGGTTTTAACTCACTCAAATAGCTAACAATACAACTGTTATAAAACATAAGAGGCCTTCAAACTAAATTGTATTTCAAATAACGAATTATATATCAAACAGCAGTGTCTCCAGTGGTGAATCATCCTGTTACCAACCAGCTGTGCTTGACCCGATAAGCTAACTAGGAACGTCAGTTAGCATCACTAACGGTTAGCTGTTCGAATGAGTTGAATCCCAGTACTTACATTTAAAAGTGTAATCTGCCGCCACTGCTGCCGGTTGTGTGTCATACGTCATAATAAGAGCAACCCATTCGTCACCGGCTCACAGTGCATCTTGGGATAGGCTGGGCCACGAAGGATTCATTGGTTGCATCGTCCAAATTCTGGGAGAGAAGGCGGCATTTCTCGACCGCATTTGAAGGAGCCTTCGAAAAGGGGCAGCCTTGGTCGCACTGATGTGACGCAAGCGTTCTTCAAATGCAGGCTTCGAAGGCTGCAGCCCCTGAACTGAGACACAGCTCATATCTCAACACTGCAAATAGTTGTTTGCTGCTTAAAACAATTTATCTTAACATTAAAAAGTTAGTGTCCAGGCTGCCTTACAATTTTAAGTTAAATGAATTTGAAAAGACAAATTGAGGTAATTTTACAATAAATCAACGTGTCTTCTCAAATTCAGTCAACTTAAAAATTAAAGGCAGCCGGGGCACTAACTTTTTTAAGTTGAAGCAAATAGTTTCTTTTTATAGTTTATAGTATAATGCTTTGAACCTTTAAGATATTGCACAGTCTTAAAATTCCATTATTTCACATTTTCTCTGGGGGTGAGATAAAGCATAACAATGTTAAGGTTTAACAGAAGTATGGAGGCACGACTTCTAAATATCCAACAACTGTCATTCTGTCAAAGGACCGCTTTGTATTCATTCACAACCTGTGCTTAAGCTCGTAAAACAGCAGTAATAAATCCCCAGAAATTTCAACGTGATGTCCATTTGGGCAGAGTAACAAGTTCCATTTTTAGAGCTGGATATCATGGGATTTTCGTGCCTTATGCTATGTTTGAATATTGTGAGGTTTCATAGAAATTCGTCCCCTTTTCACATTATTACATTGATGTCATTGGCATTAAGTGGTCTGCTTAGTGAGTAGACCGGGAATTCAAAAGGGATTAAATTCATTCATCCTCCAATCCACACAGATGAATGGATACACACGACCAAGATGCTCCTTTTTTGAGTACAGCTTCGTGCCAATGAGTACAGTGTGAAAGGCAGCAGGGGCGGTCACCCTGGAGCCAGGTTATGGATTTATGGATTTGACGTGGTCTGACAGATTGGCGGGGCACTTGTTGAGTTAGAGAGCAGCTCTCTCGCCGGCCTCCAGGGGGCAGAGTGGCCCCGGTGCCCCAGGGAGACTCTGCCCTGTGCTCTGGGCTTAGCTGCTCGTTACATTAAAACAGGGGCTTCTGTGACAGAGTCAGCATTATGAAAGCTAAGAGGATTAGCTGATGGACATTTCTGGCGTTGCCGGTCAATTATCAAAATGAAAAGCAGTGACTGGGCAGGGCTGGCATGCTCTGTGGCACAGAAGAGCTCCTCTCCCTCCTCCTCCTCATCTCCACTCTAGCTCTCTATCTCTCACTCAGCTTCTGTCTGTCACAGGTTACTGAGGTTCAGAGGGGGTGGGGGGAATAAATAAAAAGCACCATTGATGCGTTTCTGAACATGAAAGTTTTTGTGTGTGTGTGTGTGTGTGTCTGTGTGTGAGCCACGGATTAAAAAAGAGCATTTAAATTTTAATGTTTCTAAAGTGCAAAACTGTATGTTATGCAACTGTGTAAAAACAGCCCTGCACGTCAGCCAGCCATCCGTGCTCAAGTCTAACTCCTCCAACCATGTGCATGATCACCCCACCACCACCACCACCACCCAGCACACACACACACACACTCACGCACACACACACTTGATAACACTGCTTTCTTTCACGACTTGTGTGTGAGCGTGCCCCCCTGTGATTGCTTAACAGGCTATTAGTGTAGGAGGAGTCTCCACCACTATACATGCACATGTGATGATGGAGAGATGGGAATGATGAAGAGGAGCATTGGGAAGACAGGAAGCAGGGAAGAAGGGGGGGGGGGGTTGTTGTGGTATATCCATAAAAGTGGCATTCCACAGCTGCCCGTGTTAAGGATCTACCCCGGGGATTCACACAACGCTGCAAACGTAATCAACCGAGTCAATGTGCCACCACGGCTGCAGTGGACACATCTCTCCGGCAATGACACCCTGCCTTCCCCCTCCATCCCCGGCGCCAGCAACATCCCCTCTTATCACCCAACTTTCTAATACACCCGTTAGACCTCAGTGGAGCACAGCGGAGGTGAGGCTGTATATCCACGTGTGCCTGAAAAAGATAAGAAAACAAACTGCTGAACCGTTTCATTATTTTTTACCCTGTCACAAACAGCCAGGGAGGTAAACAGTTTTTTTTTAGGGGGGGGGGGGGGGGCTGTGGGAGACATGTTGCCTAAAAATTATAAAGAGCAGTAATCCTGGCTCACATAGCAGGATGAATTATATTCAATCCCAGTTATCACTTCAGGGACAATGTCATATTACAGATGGTCCTGCTGCATGGGCAGATTTGATATGGGTATTCAGAGGCCGGTTAGATGGAGCTGAAAAATGTCTCCATCTGGTGTTACTGCTGTAACTAGTTGACCTAGTAGGCAGTAAATGTCGTGTGATGATAGTGCAAGCAGCACATCTAATATGAATAAGGCTGAGTATCATTTTGGTGCAGGAGTTTCTGTGTTAAAATCCTGCTTGTCAGTGTCTTAGTTCGAGGAATATTTTCATTTAACAAAATGCACCAATTTATACGAGATAATGTACTATTAGCATGTTAAGGACACGGGCTGTCTCCTACGGCTCTGGAGATTTGTCGATTTTAAGAAAATTAACTCTGGTCTTGAGATGTCAAATTCAATACAGAATCCGTTACGAGCTGGAAGCACGGGCATCTATCAGTCAGGGACAGCTCAATGACAGATGCAAGGGGTCAATACCAAGAACTGCATGATTGTCTTGGGCAAGTGAAATGCCACACTGGGCTAGTAAATCTATCAACTCACTGGCCTCATGGGGCAAGTGGTAAGAAATAAAACACATTGTTTTTTTCCAGAGCTGATGATGATGAAGTAGTTAGGAAGTAAGCCATCTTGATTCATTCACTGTTGAGAGAAGTACATGCGCAGCACCATTGGGCACCCTCAAGAAAATGGCTGCAGGTGAGGACAAAGTTTACGAGCTGAAACGCAAGCGAGCATTTTAATGAACCTCGAAACAGGAGTTTGGTTGGGTGGTGTTAGAGGATGTGGGTGAAACTCCAACTATGCATTGCGCAGTTTGCCAGGGATAAAACAGGCTTGTTTTTCAAAGGCATGTCAAATCGATTTTTGAGTACCACAAATAAACAAAACAATTTGTATAGGGACAATTAAGAAAAAAATATTAACACTGAGCCCTGAATGCTATCAAATTGCATTCTGGGAAGTGCAGGGTGCAGCTTTTTTGGAACTTGACCTAAACTAGGAGCTACAACTCAAGACACCCTGGCCTCTGCTGTTTTGATTTTGACCATGGCATTCACACTGCTTTACCAAAGGATGGGAAAACTACAGTTGTATGACATTAAACCTGTCGATGACATGAAATGATACGAGTGTCCAACGTACTGCCCACTGTGGAGTACACTACTGTTTCTATTATACAGGGCAGTGATACTCAGCTTACTGCCTGTGGGTCAGACAGGGTGCAGGGAGCCCACTGACCATTTTCTAATTCACAATGAAAATAAATTGATTTAGGCCCCGATCACACAGAAAGTGTTTTGCAAGTTGCAAAGTGCAAGGCGTGCCACCGTTTTTCAAAAAAACTTTTAAACACTATTTTTAAATCGAATGTCACAAGTGAAAAAAAAAAAAGCTTGCTGCGTCTTTTTATTGTTGCCAGGCAACCACAGACTCACATCCTTATTCTAACCTTCCTATGTAATCAAGCTACTGTTTATTTATTCTAGTTATTTAGTAGTAATTAGTATCTAGTTCCTAAAATGTTGAGGCAGAGGGTACTTGCTGTAGCTCTGGTTGAGGGTGAGAGGCTGTCAGTAAATAGTTTTTCGGGCACAGGTAAACTGAGATCTGTGTGGGTACATGAGACCCAAAAAAGACGGTGGGTCATGGGGAGTACCACCAGTTGGTCCAGGAGCTTCTCCTCCATGATGGCTGTTTCCAGGCATATTTTAGGATGACTCAGGGGCAGTTTGACAACCTGCTGTCTATTGTCGGACCGTATAGCTCTGGGTATCCAGCAACTGCGACCACCAGTTTCTCCTCCATTGTTCACAACTGTTGCAGTGACCACCACAAAAGACCCGCCTCTCTAATCATCCGAATGGACAATGGGAAAAAAGATGACGAAAAGAGATGATGTGGGGCGCTTTTCCGCTCTGAGTTGAAGTATTTCAAGTCGAGGAGTTCAGCGCACTCCAGCAAAAACGGCAGGCGCTTAGAGTGCAGAAATGCAAGCACGTTGCAACGCAAAAACTGGAGCAAAAAGCTTAATTCTCATTAAAAACAATAACAAAAAAGGTGCCTCCAAGTGCTTAAACACTTTCTGTGTGATCAGGGCCTTGGATTTTCTTTTCTTGCACTCTGAATGTAAATAAAGTGCCAAAGTGCGTTACAAAAATAATCAAAATAGAGCTTGTTTGTCAAAAACAAACGTGTCAAGCGAGGATCCCCAGACAACCCAACAGAGGTCCAGGCTAATTATTTATAAATTAATTATAAATGTTTGTTTAATAACTGGTCCCCGGCCTCCTGTCATTTTGCAAAAGTGGCCCTCGGGCAAAGCAAGGTAAGTATCCCTAATTTAGAGAGTCGCAAATGTGTGAACAAGCAAGTGATTTTAGACTGAGCTTTAGAATCTGAAGCCAAGTTTTGATACCTGACGCTTTGGTTGCATTTGACTCAAAACTTATTGAGGTTAAATACTCAGTCCCAACTGTGGGACGTGTGAGACAAACCCTAAACAGTGACGCATATGTGAAAAAGATTTGTTTTTAATGACAAAAAAGGAGGGGAAACACATCCTTTAGTCCATCCAGTGCATCAGGATGTTACTGTACAGAGGGAGGAGTTGTAGAGTCTGTTCACACACACACAGAGAGGTCAGTCCGGGGAGAGCATCTGCCTCTCACTTTGTAGGGGTAAACTAACAATAAAAAAAAGTTATCCGGAAAAACTATAAAAGGGAAAATATACAACAGGGTTTGCAGTGAAACAGCTGGAGCCACACATGAGGCAGAGGTAGCCTGATTGTGGTACACTCCTCTCCTCTGGGTAAAGTCCTCGTAAAAGGATTGTCTCTGTATTGCCGTGGTATGCTCTTCTGCAGCGTGTCCTCCTCCTCCTCCTCCTCCTGCTGCTGCTGCTGCTATACCACGGCGTACTGCTGATACAGCAGCTCCCGGATCTTATAGTAGTCGTCACACAGGCAGCCTTCCAAGCCAATGCGTCCGGCCTCCGTCTGGACAAAGAGTACGAAGATGCGCAGGTCATGCGGGTGCATTCATTAACACTTTGTACAACATGGTTTCACTTTTAAACAGAGGTGTACACGCCCTGTACAGCACGCTGCTGACCTCTAAAATAAATCTGCTTCCAGTTCTTTCCCACAGTGTCCAGACTTGGGATTTAAATGTCTAATGAAGCGGTCCCCTTCAAGTTTTCCCATTTAAATAGCACACACACACACACACACACACATACAAGCAGAGCCACACACATGCACACACTCCTTTAAAAGTCTCAGTTCTCTTTGATTTCATTTTCTGGGTTGCGGCTATTTTAAGTTCTTGTCAATTATGCATTTTGTTGTTGGTATCCTGGCTCACTCCTACTTTTTCCTTTTACTTTGGTTGTTAAGTTCTGCCTGTGATTTTTTTTTCTGCGTTTCTTCTGAGGTGATGTTTTCGTATGCCACTGGGGTTTTTTATCCTACTTACGCTGGCTGTATTTGTTTCTCTTTGTCTTTAATGTTCCATTCTGTGTTAAGCACTGGTTTCTTATTCTATAGTGCGTAAGTAAATAAACCTTAACCTCGAAACCTATCAAGAACCACACTTTTTTATTTGATAATTTTTACCTAAAATTAGAAATAAGACGCTGTTAATTGGATAGGTTTTGTGAAATTATGTTTTTTCTCCAAGAAAAAAAAAAGAAAGAATTTTTATATAACCTGACTTTGTTGGTAAATCCTTCTTACTCTTAATCCTACCAGTGACTGCAGTATATCCATTGTATACAACACTACTTAAAGGAATACTTAACACTCAAAATGACCCTTTTCATATCAATTACTCACCTTGTGTTACACTGATTACATAAAGAAAACTACTTTTTTCTCTCCAGCCTCGACAGGAAAAAAAAAGAATCCAAAAATGGAGCAATTTCTCAGTGAATGAAGTCATAGGGGTCCACGTTTAACAGCAGCAAAACTATATCAAAACAACCGTTTACAAACTCTCACACAACTCATGCAGTGTAATCCAAGGCTCATTTATCCAGTCGTATGCTCAGTACTTCCCAACAGACGTCCCTTTCCTATGGGGAACTGAACTAAAAGTAAAAGTTATCTGTGCTCTTGTTACTGTGTAATACCTTCACTGACCTGTACAATAGTGTAAATTCTGCCACTCAGCCTGTCTATTTATTATTATATCTTGCTTACAATCATTCACTCAGGTGCAAAACCAGCATTATTAAACTGTGCAATATCTATACTTTCATCAGCCATTCAGTCTGTCTCTTTATTATATTCTGCTTCTTCTTGATGCTTCCTTACTATATTGCTTTGTGTTTTTATACTGTCTGCTTATTATACTGCTCTTTGTTTTGTACAGTTTACTTATTTTTTGTACTATCTATATATTACTGTGCGCTTTATTTTACTGTATTTACTGTGCCCTCTGCTGCTGTACTGCTGCAAATTTCCCCACTGTGGGACAAATAAAGGATTATCTTATGATATCTTATCTTAAAGCCAGACTGCACTGACAAAACAGTCATTTTGCTCCCTGAACACAGGAGCTGCTGGTCTACCACGCCCTCGTTTAGTTAGATTGTTACTGTGTGAACAATGTGAACAATAACACAAACAAACCTACAGATCGAGGCAGCAGGTAGACCAGCAGCTCCTGTGATTAGTGAGGTAAAATTACTGTTTGACTTTGAAGAGAGCACAGAAAAATGTCACTTTCCATTTATTGAAATGTTTTAAAGGCTGTTTTTGGGACGAAATGAGCACACGACAGGATAAATGAGACATGGATTATACTGCAGGAGTTATGTGAGAGTTTGTAATTGAATGTTTTGATACAGGTTTGCTCTTGTTAAACACAGCCCTCCTATGACTTCAATTAATCAAGAATTTTCTCAGTTTTTCTTTGTTTGCTGGAGGCACACACGAGAAACAAAGCTATCTTCCTGAATTCAACCTTCTAAGTCATTCTCCAAATTAATAAAACAGTGGTTACTGGACAATCAAACATGTTGTCATTATCTGAATTAGTGGTTAAGTCCTCATTTCATTACTGTATGTTAGGGCTTATGTGCTTCTGTATAGTACGATTTCCTTAATGTGCTTTGGTCTATGTTGTGTTTTATGTTGTATAGGACATTCTTAATGTTTTAGGGTTATATGGTTATTTCATAGTTTTATTAATAGTGCTCATGTCTTGTTGTTTTTGTATATTATTTTGTCTTTTTCTTACATACACTTACACCATCAACCTGCCAGGGACTGCAGATGAAAATTAGCCTATGTGGCTAAATCTGGCACATTTCCGTGACTTAAGTGATCATGTTCATTAATCTGCACTGTCCCTTTCCAGGAAAAAAACAAACAAACCTCATACAAGGTGAGTAACTGAAATACAAATGGTTATTTGGAGGATGAGGGGTGAGGGTTTAACTGCATTGCTAACAATGTGATTTTCCCTGCCAATACCAGTTATCACACAGAGAAATACGCTCATATACAATATCTACCTCTGCCTGTGTTTCTCTAGACTCCAGACTAAGCTGCTGTATTTCTTGCTCCATCTAAAATAACCTGCACTGATCAGCGCTGCTTGCTCGAGATGCACAATCCATCATCAAACAAAGGGAGAAGCTCAATGTGTCACACTGCTTTACAACAATATTAGTGTGTCTTATGGGAACAATTTTAGATGTGCATCACTACCTCTGATGGCTCATAGTACAGAATCTGAGGCAATAAATACCGTCATCATTGGAAATGTAGTCATTCTGTGCCTATTTGTTGCAGCAGTGAATTACTGTTGGGTTGTTTCTGGAGCTTTAACGGCCACAATAGAGGTTTCTGAAGATGACAGATAGGGATGTGAAAGCATGTATTTAAAGCGATGAGCCAAAGGCCTCTTTAAATTTGTCGGACACTTAATTCTTATAAGTGTTTTGTACAGGCCCTTTTAATTCTACATGATTTTAATTTCATTAAAACACTGGCAACATATCAACTACCCCACTCATTTCCACATAGACCTGAAATATGCATCAATTTGGGATAAAAGTAGAAGCTCGACATTTTGATTGGTATTTTTTTGGCGTGAAACGAGCCTGTGCCATATGTCTTCTGTGCTGGCTACTCTCCCTGTTGAGGGCTAGTGTTGCAGGGAGCTTAGGGATAGCACGCTCGCTGAACCGGAGGGAAATCAACTCACCCTGCGGACGGCCACCATGTTGTTGCATACCAGCACTCCTCCCACAAACTCGGCCTGGATGCCCTCTCTCAGCAGGACCTGCTTGAAGTCAGACAGGCGAGGCTCGTTGATGAACACCGACTGATGCCCTGGAATCTGGAGGGAGAACGGCAGAGAGCGCCAATCAGACTGAGGGCTGTCTGAATTGCTTTTATGCCCTTGTGGACACGTAGCAGCGGAATCATGTTACCATCCCATCTTAATCAGAGTCCCATGTTGAGTGATTAACTCCTCTCTGTGAGTCATGTTGAGCAACCTGTCTCTCAGCCTCCTCCTAGAGTTTTGGAGCACCGGCTGCGGCAGCTGACGGGACGTAAAGGTCATCTGTTGCCTGGACTATTTCATTAACTATTATTCATTTGCATGACTGCAAGGACTTTTAAAATGAGGCTACCTGTTTTGTGCATAGTTGCCTCAATTACATGTTTGACCTTCACTGTACAGAATGATGTATATGCTGGGTTTGACACCAGAAGGCTGCTTTAACATTAATCTGCTAAATGAGGGAAAGTTCCTCCGCGCTCATCTTAAATCTGAGTTCACTGCATATCCATAGGAGCACGAACAAGGACATCAAAACTAGCTTGAAGGCCAATCATGGTCCCATAGGTGTAGACTGTCAGAGGTGACACAGTGCCCTTCATTATTTAGAACACACGCACCTGTCCCCTCCAGTAAAATCATGAAAGTAGCTGAAGTCTTTTATTTTGAAGGACCAATAGAAAGCAGCTAATAGCTTTTGTTTTGATGGACTGCTGGAGCGCCACTCACAGATGCAACACTGTGCCTCCTGTAAATTAGGTGCTACTGCAGGACGAGTCCTGGGGGAGGACCAGAGTGAACACAGCAGGAGCTCCAACATAGCCGCAAATTAGCAAGGGAAAAGGAATAAAATAATAAAGTCATGTGCATGTCGTAGCATTTCCTGTTAGTCCATAGGCTACTGTAGGCTCCAGTTATTTTGTCCTGTAAAGGCTTAGACTGCAGTGTGGCATCTTTCATTTGACTGGCAGCTCTGTGTCAATGTCTCTTTGTCCCCCAGAGACCTGATGCTGGGTTACATGTCTGTCTGACTGTCTGTATAACATAATGCACAGCAGACAGTAGGGCAGATCGATTTTTTTCTTAAGATAAAATGACTTTATTGTCGACTACTCAGAGAACTCACACATGTAAGATGTGTTTTTGAACGTATAGAGAGTTTAGAACATGAGCAGAAATCTTGCTGAAACACATATGAGCTATTAAGTCCAGAGGTCTGTAAATGACTACAAATAAATTAATTTATCATTTATGTGAATAAGTGCCAGTGTGCCACATGCAGACGTAGCCCCAGTAGCTCAGTGGGTAGAGCAGGTAGCCCCTGTACAATGTCAATATCCTTGCCGCAGCGACCGCAGGCTCGATTCCAGCCTGCAGCCCTTTGCTACATGTCGTCCCCTATCTCTAAGAGTATGGAAAACTATGCCTACATGTGTGTTGTCTCAGCAGGGATAACATTAAATGAGAAAAGTGAATCTACAGGAGAATAAATATTTAAAAGCATTACTTGATTATATTACATTCTGAATTGTCACCTGGATTTTGTGTTTTTCTTTACATAAACAAAGATATTTTTTACCGTAAACTGATGCAGAAAAATTCACCAGAACAGAACAACCCTCTACTTCATATGTGTGTCACCCAAATGTTGAAACAAAACGCACAGCCTTGCATGGTCCAATAACTTATACCACCAATGTGTCACTCAGTTAGAGTTTGCTTCCAATTAAAGTGGAGACATCTTGTGACCAGCATTTAAACTTCTGAAATGAAACTCTTTGCATATTCATAGATTCCTGATTTGCATCAGGGAGAAGGAGTAGATGTAATTTTTATCGAGGTAATTAAAATCTTTTAGTGGAAAGAAAAAAAATCAGAGCCAAATTACTATCCCGAGCTGGGTGGAGAGAATCTTTAGGCTCACTAGCAAAAAATATTTCATTTAATTTTCACATATTTCCCCAAACCCCTGATCTCATATTCAGAAATAATGATATGTTATTGCTGCCACTGTGCTGTGTTCCCCGCCTCACCTCGTGTGGAGGCAGTGGCTCCAGCGTGGGAATGACATCGCTCTCTTCGGACACCTCCTTCTCGTCCTCTCCAAACAGGTTCTTCATGGCCCGCTGAGCTGCCACTGCCGTGGCATTCTGGTCGATGCCGAGATCGGTGGCGACTTCCATGGCCATCTCGCCGCCGTCCTCGGTCTCGTCTTTCACACCCTCCTCCAGCATCACGCCTGTGTCCACCTTCACTACGCGCATGTCCAGCACGCCGTCGATCCAGGCTAGCTCCGTGTCTTTGGCCTTGCAGAACTGCAGGGAGCTCACCAAGGAGTCTTTCAACCGCACCTTTGCCATGAGAAGATGAGACGAGATGAAGACATTGGCTTGTCAGGGAAGATCGCTCTTATGCTTTACTAAAGAAATCAACCTTACAGCTGTTAAGTTATTGGCTCAAGACAGAGTTATCAGGTTTAACTATTTCACAGAGGAATATTTCAGACTTTTGAATCTACAAAACACATTAAAGCACCAACTTAGGCAGCTGGTTAACATCCTTTCTCAAACAGAGAATAGGTTTGTGGTTAATCCATCACCATGGCAACCAGATTGCTGTTCTAGTGTATGTGTCAAGGCGATAGCATGGATATTAGCATGAATAACCACAGCAGTCACTCTAACATAGGCTATGAGATGGCAGGACTATTAACACCTGAAGGAAACTCAGTTACTTCTGAATGATGACTGTTTAGCTAGGGAAAACCACTAAAATTAAGAGTTCCTTTCTCTTTGGGGCAGCTGTGGCTCAGAGCCAGAGTGGTCCACTAATCGAAAGATGGGCGGTTCAATCCCCGGTTCCTCTATGTCAAACTATCCTTGGGCAAGATACAAGATCCTCTCCCTGTTCAGATGGCTGTTCCATCGGTGTGTGAGTACGTGCGAATGGTTACTGAGTAGCAGGCGGCACCTTGTATGGTAGCCTTGGCCACCAGTGTGTGACTGTGTGTGTGAATGAGTGAATGTGACATGTAGTGTCAAAGCGCTAGAAGAAGACTAGAAGAGCACTATACAAGTGCAGGTCCATTTAATGTGTTATTTCCATGGTCTAGGAAAGTTCAATCAATATTTGTGAACATGAGCTCTCTCTTTAAAGCCGGAAACCAGAGACGTTATACTCAAACTTGTGATGTCATCAAGTATAAAGTCTGGAGCTGCTTCACAGAGAATACATGGGAGCCCGATTTTGTTTATTTTCTTTTTTTATACCCAAATTAGCTTTGTTTTATTGTAGTGTTCTCAGTCATAAAACAGAAAATGTGCCCATATACTCAGAAAATTCCCCTGGGTGTTCTCAGTGTCACCTATAACATCTTTCCCAATATATTGTCTATGGAGCAGCTCCAGACTTTATAACTGATGAAATCAGAAATTGGAGTTTTAGCACTCTTGTTTTTTGGGTTTGGGAGAGAGTTGTTCATGTTTACTAATATTTTTGGACTGTCTTAGGAATAACAGGGCGTATCTCCCCTTTAACTGACAGTTGATACAGAAACTAGTTTGTCTGCTAGTTTCTGTAACGCCAACAAGTTAATAATTAAACATTGACAGGACATAATTATTAAGTTATTTTATCTCTGATAGGGAAGTTAGCCACTGTATATCAGCTACTTTCTATCAAACAGAGACTTCGACTTCGGGGTTTCATCTCCCTGTTGGCATTTATTTTGCCAGTGCCATCTGGTCTGTAAATGTTAAGTTACCCATATTAAACAAACTTAATTAAAAAGTTTCACAGCGCTATGCGGGTCCAAAAACTGAACAAACAATCCCACACAATCCCAAAAGAAAAGCTCACTGTCTTGTTTTGCCTGTGACTCGTCACATAACCCAGATTAGGCCTTATGTGCGCTGCAGGTGTAGCCAGCATAAAGATACATTCCATGGCACATCCGTCTTCAATGTAGCCGAAATGTCGCGAGTTAACTTGCTAGCTCGCAACGATGTTTATCAGTTTAGCTGCTCAGACGCAAAGGAGCATGACAGTGCACCTTTGCAAGCTTGAAGGATGATGTACTTGCAGCTTCTACTTTAGTCATACATCATCTTCTTGTTTTAGCAACAACCTTCTTTTTGTTACTTTGAGCACAAAATAAAGTTATTAGTCAAAAAATAAATTTGCAAACAATGTGGCTTATCAGCATTGTCAGGAAATGACTCAGGAAAATATGAAATATTACAGAAATGCCAAAATACACTGGAGTGGGGCTTTAAAGTGTTAACATGATGACTTACATACAACAATACTGTAGCAGGCAAAAGAGGAAAACTAATTCCCTCTAATAAAAACATGTCTTTACTGAAGCTGACCTGGTAGATGTGTGTTTCACTGGTGGCGTCCACAGTCTCCTGCAGTTTGGGCGTGTAGACTTTGATGTCCTTGCTGAAAGCCTTGCAGGACTCAGCCAGGTCGAGACTGGCTTCCGGCGGCCCATGAACGATCACCAGCTGTCTGGGCTTCATCTGATTAATAATCTTCTTGATGGAGTCGCCATCAGAGCGACCTTCGTAGTCGATGTAGGTTACCCTCGCTCTGTTGGAGAATGAAGGCGGGATAAGGCTTTTAATGCAGCTGAATGGTCGAACATTGTTTAACACCAGCACAGATGAGATTTCTTGATAGACTTGTAATTTATACAAAGAGGTTTGCTGAGTAGACATAAGCTGCCTTCCAACAACACTTAGCCTCAGTTACGCTCTTTCACACCTGGAGACCATCCAGAGCGCCACAGCACTGTACCGCTGATCAGCTCCAGCGGCAGTGTAAAGGAGAGGCAAGAAATATAGGGAACTGACACCTGCAGAGTTCTTGTCACAGAGGCAAACAGATTTAAAGAATCACTGACCTAATTTCAAGATTTTCAATACTGGAGATGCATTTGGTGGGAACAACAGAGAGGTCCTGGTCCATGGGTTCGTCCCCGTTGGTCAACCCAGATTCCAGTTTGTTTTTCTCTTCCTCTGTAGCTTGTAGTTCAGGAACCAGAAACTCCTCTAGCCTGTGAAAGAACAATAATGGTTCATGCGAGCCTTACACCAAAGCAGTTTTCAAGCAATTTGGCTGTTGGAGACTAGTTTCCAACGTTAGCATAAAAACTTGAGAGTTTTGCTGTGGTTGTGCTGCACTCGTGTGATCGCAATCATCTGTTGTACAGCCCAGCTAAGATCAAAGATTCGTGACGAGACGAAACCGTTTTAATGGGTTGCAGAGAAAAGTTCCGTCCTGTGCCGGTGTCGGACGGTGGGTCGCTACTGCTGCTGGCTGTATGTGATTATGGCAGGTTTTTAGAACGTTGCAGAATGGCGCATTGCAAGTAGCTGCATGTGTCAACTCGTCTTGTCGCAAATCTTTGGTCTGTAATGGGCTTAAGGTGGTTAAAACTCAGTCTGAGCTGTCTTAAGTCAGTCTTTTTGGTCTTAGCTCAGACAAACAGTGAAGTTCAATGACATGAACGTTGTCAGCAACCAAAAGGTGGAAGGTGGACAGTGGAAAGGAGGAGAAACAGGTGGAGTCGTGGAATGAACAAGAGTTAGAGTTTAACTCAGCACGTATCTGATCTATCAACCTGCACTTATTTTAGTGACAAGTATTTGTTTTTGAAACGGACTGCCACTCAGTCTCACGGTTTCCTCCCACTAAAATAGTGGCAGGAAACCAGCGGGAGGCTGGTGGCGAGTTGAGGCGACAAAATCCAAAAAGTCTGTATGCACATACAGTTCATCTTTATGGATTATATTGACGCTGAATTGAAAAGAATACTGTCAACATATGACACGTTTAATTTCAGCAGGAAATGGTACTTCAAAATAAAAGCTCTGTGCTGGAAATTCCCTGTACTTCAAATAAAATGTGCTTTTTATAAACGTACACATTTGCAAGTCACTTGCGGTCCACTCAGACTGGACCCATGATCCACTTTTGGACCGCTACCCACCAGTTGGGAAGCACTGTTATACTGTGAGGTAGGCATTACTGATGATGGCAGCAAATATAGGTCCTTGTAGTTTCTCTGTACCCTTTGTTCTGTAACCTGATGTTCACGTGTTCCTGTGTTGTATTACCTGATGATTTCTCCATACTCGTCCCATTTGATTCTCTCTTCATGTGTGGGGAACATTGGATACGACTTTTTGGCTTGTTTGAAGAAGCTGCCTTTACGGCTCCCCTCGCTTTTCATCATCAGGTCGTGGTGTTTCGTTTTCACCGCAGCTGGCTGATCCAGATCATCGTCCATATCGCTCTCGTCACTCGAGTCTACATCCACCCTGCAAGTGTATGCAATAAACATTAACTGTGTATATACGAGCTGACAACTGGTTTTTGTTGATTTGCAGAGTATAAATGTTGTCTCAAAGTATCATGACTCATCTCCCACTTGCAGATTTCCATTTAAATAGCCTGTTTTAAATACGCAATCTAGAGCACCATTTGCATTTCTGTTGGCTTTTTACATAATTTCCTGTTTTAGCTTTTAACAGACTGTAAAATTGTATGAATCAAATGCTTTGTCACACCGACAGGCATGAAAGAGACATCCAACCGTCAAGCACCCAGAAGACCCACGTCTATTTCTACTTACTCTTTTGCTTGTTCGAGTTTTTTAGCTGCTTCTTTCTTTACTTTCTCCTTTTCAAGGTATTCTTCCAGCTCCTTGCCCTCGAGCTTCACTCTTTTCCTCACCTGTCATCAGGAGAGAAATGAAAGATGGATATGGTGCAAATGATAGAATGACACATTTTGTTGTTCCCTCAGCTGGGGTCTGAATGTGAGAGACAGGAGCTTCCCGTGGGGCAAATGCTGCAGGAAGAGATAAACCGAAACCCTCTGTCATGGTAAATGAGCATCGTGACTGCTGGTCTCACCTCCAGATCCAGCATCGTCTCTCCGGGGTTGTCGATGAGGTAGCGGGCCAGGGTTCCAGGTGTAGTGCGGTAGGTCAGGATGACAGAGTTTTTGGCGTCTTGGCACCACTGGATGAAGAGTTCTCTGGAAAATCCAGACTCGAGGTCTGGCTGGCTGCAAAGCACCACCTTGGGGCTGGGCACCCGGGCCAGGTCTGCCAGACTGTGGCACAGGGTCAAGTGACGGAACTGGAAAGGGTTGTTTCTCTTGTCTTCAAAACACCTCATGAGCTTGTCGCTCATCCACTCCACCTACAGAGAGACAGTTGATTAACAATCATGACTCGTGAAAAGCAACTTTATGTACAGGATTCCCACACATTTCGCCAATTTATTTAAAAAACCTTTCTGTATTATTTTTACCCAATGACTTGATTTAAATAGTTTAAGACAGGTAGACCAATATAGCAACACAGCCATAGTTTATTACACACACACTTCCCTGGCATCTGCAGATAAGCAAACCCTGTTTATATATGCAAGGCCATTCTAATTTTTAGGGCTGTCCTGAATGCCTTTATTTGTTGATAAAAAACATTTTCCAAAAGATTTGGTGTTTTATGCATGTGTGATCCCAAGCGGTTTGGTCGACCACTTGGGATGCACTTTTTCTGACACAATAACATCTTGCGACATTTTTGGTTATTGTGAATATTATAGATCTACATAAACGGTCATAATAAAAGGCTCAGAATCAAATACAATGCCAAACAAAGCACTGTGAATCCCAAAATTGAAAACTGAATACCTACCAAACAAATAAACGAATATCTGAACAGTTAAATATTCAGGTTAAGCCCTTATAATTTGCTGCTGACACCACCTCATCAACGAAACCAAAATAATTATTGTGAACATTTATTTTATTTGGCAAAGAAAATTATGCCAAAATTAAAATCTGCACAAAAATCATGATATAAAATCTAATACAAAAACAGTGATTGATACCTGAGACTTTGAGAACTCCACCACATTATAGCTGACATTGTTCAGCAGAGCTAGAGGGTAGACTCCAAGCCCAGCATCCTTTGTCCTCCAGATCTGGTCCAGGAGCTGAGCCAGCTCCAACACACGCCCAGCTGTATCCACGGCAATGAGGACATTCCCATCACCACGAAGGGTCTCCATTACATTTGCTGCAAGTGAAAAAATATAAGAATATCAATGGAATATCTCTGTATAATATAAACTGCACATTTCTTTGTACTTTGTACTGTGAACCTCTGTTCATGCCTTTAATGATTTTACTCATTTCTGCACAACCTACCACCTCTAAAAACTGCACCGCTTTCATTATAAATTCAGATGTACTGCACATATTTTTCTAGTTTCTTTTCATATTTTTTCCTCTATTCTATATTTGTTTACTAATTTTCCAATACTTGATTTTATTTTCTTTTTCTCATACTATGTTTGTGTTATGCAGCAATACAAAAAGCTAATTCTTTATACATGAAACCCTACTTGGCAATAAACTGGATTGTGATTTTGAAAATGAAGAGCATTTTTAGTTTTACAGAAATAAGTATTGACTAAAAAGGACAAAAATGTATGGATTATCTAAGGGATATAAAGGGAAAATGTCATGCAGTGTAATCCTTGTTAAACATAAGTGGTAATAGTTTGAGATACTGATCCTGATTATCCTGTTGTTTGTTACACATTATTAAACAAAACATCTTAAAAAAAAATGTCTTAAAGGAAAGAAAGAGAGGACTTCGATGGAAAAGTTGCTCCTTTGAATTTCAATTTTATAGTTGAAACAGAACATGATTACATGCTTCACTTGTTAGACCACTGGGACATGTTATAAAATTATTGAAATATTTTCTAAATGATTATGAACTCTATTGAATAATTATACTGAAAATACATAAATTACAACTACTATAAAGTCTTCTGAACATTACTTACTGAGAAGCAGCTCATCTCTCTGTTTGCGACGTGGCTGTACATATGTAGCATTAAAGGAGTCTGTGATAAGTAAATTAGGACGACTAATGCTCTCCAAAGTGCAGCCGTTAAGATGTCTAGAATAAAGAAACAGAGTCAAACAGGGCATGAATCAACAGCCAAACTAAACAAAAAACATTACTCCAGTTCATATAGATATTTTGTCTGCGCTCACATCTCTCTCTTGTGGTTAAAGTCCACAGCGTAAACAATCTCCTCCTCTCCATCCTTCACAATTTTCCAGATAGTGCCTCCAATCATGTGACCAGCTGGAAGAGGAGTGATGGAGAGACCGTGTCCTTTCCCTGTCGGGTAAAAGTAAAGATATGAAACACTTTAGTAGCTGTGATACACAAATGGCGGTGACTCTTGTGCTGTTAGTGTCTGCGTCGAACTCACCTTTCAGATTGACAATCTGAGAGTATTTTAACTGCTGGATTTTATCAAAAGCGCTGTCCACGTCATCGAGGGTGAACAGTGTGAAATCTTCACTGTTGTTTCGAGACTTAGTGGAAAGAAGAAAATGATTAAGAAATCAATAGTAATCATGCAACCAAGCTCTTTTCTGCATGCACGACATTTTCCACACCCTTTTCTTACTTGGTATAGATCATACATGAACATCTGCCCCATCTTGTAGACAGGGATCGTAGCGTAGATAGTGCAGTTTAGACCCAGTTTCCCCACAGCATATGGCAGAGCTCCCAGGTGTATGGGGTCAGGGTGGGAGAGGAGCACAGCATCAACCTGATGAACATACCTGGAGGGAAAATGGACGTTACACTTGTTTTAATTTACAGAGTAGAGAGGAAACTGATGTAATCAGAATATGGATAGCAACAGGTACCGTTTCATAGCGTCAATGATGTCCATGGAGAAGTTCTCATCCCAGCCACAGTCCAGGAGGAAGCGGAATTCATCCACCTGCAGCAGGTAACAGAGGGCCGACTCCTCCTGAACCCCTGACACGGCTGTCAGCTTGATAATGGACGTCATTTTTCTTCAGTTGTCTTTCTGAAAGTACAGTTAGATTGGCATGAGGTTATGCTAACCGTCCTAATAAACAAAACACTATCACTTGTGCTAAATGATGTGGCTTCGACTGAGCACAAAACTCATTGAATTCAATCACTGATTGACAACAAAACAAACAAAAACATAGTTCGGTATTGAATTGAAATCATTCGAGACAACAGTTGCGTAAGTGAAACAAGAGGCTGGCTCCTCGAGAAGTAAGTAAATTTAAAGAAATGAAAAGATAACACAGTTTGGTTGTTAGCCACAGCTAAGTCGCTCTAGCAACAACGTTAACAAAGTACCCGGCAAAGTCCGTGTAGTTAGCATGCTAGCTACATTTAGCTTGTGGATGCAAGTGACTTGGATCGACTAAGGAAGGTGCAACGTACCAATAAATATGAGATAATATAAATTTGCTCCCGTTGGAACAGAAACACAAAAGGTTGGTTTGCTATAATTCCAACATTAAGACATTTTGGCTAGCGTTTTTACTACACACTTGACTAGCAGACATGTTTGCCGCTGCATCCTGTGTGAAAGGTCAAAGGAGCGTACCAAGTTTGGCGGTGTTAATACAAAATCATTTTATGACAAAACACCGAATGCTCATTTTATTGCACTACATTTTAATAAGTATACTTAAATAGTTCAAAGATTATCTTCTGCAATTGATCTTATAACCCACGATATCCATTACGATAATCATAATTGTTTTTATTGTTCAAGTAACACTGTCGTGTTCGCACAGTTGGTAGAGTCCAATGTCCTCTGCCTGGTGAGCGAAGAGCTGAAGGCCACGGCTTGGTGTAAACAGAAGGTAATATTTCACTAATTACAGCGTCTTCTCCCTTAATTTTTTTGATTCATTGTGCTGTAACTTGTTACTTGTCCTAAACACAAAGTAAGTATCGCAGCCGAGAAACTATCCTCAACGAAAACCTGACAGCTAGACTCTAGACTGTTGCTAATGCTAGCTAGCTAACCGATTAGCCAGTCAGTGGCTGTGGTGCAGACAGTTGGTGTTGAAGTAGGTAAGATAGATTTATTTTCAGCATTATAGCTCCATTTTGTGGTTATCTTCATAGTAAATGGTGAAAAGATACATACACAGTTTGAGGTAATCGTTGTGTTATACTCGCTGCCATTATGTATAAGATAGAGCTGCGTTAGATATGTCAATAGAGAATACCTTGAACTAACACCAATTAGTTCAGAGCTCTACTAGACTAACGTTAGCAACGAAAATTATTTTAGTCAACCCCTCACTCTCTGTTATGTTCCTGTCAGCACAAAGTCCACAGAGTGGCCACACAAATACGGTCTTTTCGGACTAAAGCAGGTGTTTAAATACTGTCATTAGTCATAATTTGTTAGCAATAGCTCTAGTTTTGCAATACTTTGGAGTTACATATCATTACTTTCAGTCAGATTGCACTTTTTTGCCACTTATTATAGTCACATTGAGAGCTGCACAATTATTTGAAATATCAAAATCACTAGTGCAGTATCCAGTTTGCAGGAGCTGCAATTTTTTGATGAAGGTGAAATGTGTCCCAAATTAATAAATGAACCACTGATGTGCTACAGAGATGCCCCGGCCTACAAATCATTTTCCAGACGTAAGGGAACATGCTTGCTTGGTACAGACCCAGTGGTGTAGTGGAGGGTATACCAACCTCTTTTTCTGGCTGTTCACAGTATAACCACCAAACAACCAAAAGCCCTTGAAATATATGCAAGTTTATCCACTTCCTCCTTGGTAACCTACCCATCTACCCAGCCAAAATAAGACCACTGCGCAGACCCCAGCAAAAATCACATCATCATTCATATTTTTTCACTGAAAATAAAATGCAAAATGTGCCATTCTCACTAAAATCATGATTCATATTGCAGTAGCTGTCAAAAGCATCACAATATTATTATTATTTTGCATTTTGTACAGCCCTTTCAGTGTCCCTGGACCAAGTGCTTTTCAAATCTGTGGATGCTTATTTAGTGCCTAACAGAGCAACCTGCTGGATATGACTAAGGTTATCTGAATCAGAATCAGATTTATTGCCAAGTAGGGTTTCACATAGGAGGAATTTGCTCTGGTGTATTGGTGCAGAACATACACAAATAAGAGAAAATGAAACTTAAAAAAAAGACAATAAAGATCATGCAGAAATGTGACAAATTGCACCAGGGAGTGTGAAGAGATTATTCAGCAAATGTTGTAGTAAGATAAAGTTATCCTGTATCCAGTATGCCTTGCTATGTCAGTGTTGCACTGGTGTGTTACAATAAGCTGTGATTTCCAGCTCTGCACTGCAGAGAACCTACAGCAGTGTGTTGAGCTTGACGAGTAATGTCACACTTTAGATTAACTGTAATGATTCTGCCAGTTTAAAGAATATGGGAAATAAAGCATGACAGAATCAGTCCCTTCCACCTCTCTGTAAGCATAACTGTTCTGGATCAGAGTATAAAGAAAGTGCCACAGAATTTTACGTGACAGTGTGTCTTATGCTCATTCCTGTAGGAACCATGGTCAACTTCATAGCACTTGCCCGCGAGCATTGGGTGAACATCTTGGTGCCTATGGGCTTTGTGATCGGATGGTACCTCGACAAACAGCAGGACCAGAAGCTGACAGCTTTCAGGAACAAAAGTGCTTTGTTCAGCAGGTAAGAATAAAAAGCAGTCTCACCTATGTTTAAAAGTAAAGCGGGTCCCCCTAGGTTGTCAGTGAATTAAGGACCAGGTGATATTTATTCCAAATATTTGTGGGGACGTTTCTTCCTACTTCATACTCACAGTTTGAGCTAATTACAATGCATACGAGTCAGCAGAATGTAGGTACAACATTAAGCTTATAGCTATCCAATATACAGTTACTCCACTTGGGGAAACACAACCAAACATTTGAGGTTGCACCCAAAAGCCTCTAGTTTTGTGTTTTACCATGTCCGTTAGCCAGTGTACCCTAAACATAAAATCTCTTATGTTTGACTGTGATAGCAGGCATTTTAAAACCCCACTTGACAAAAAGGTCATCTAAAGGCAGTGTTGCTCTGAATGTAAACTTACGCAGCTTTGACATCTGTTGTCTTTTAGGGAGCTGAAGCCTGGTGAGGAGGTGACCTGGAAGTAGACCATCCCTACCTCTAATGTGTCCTGCTGTCATCTGTGGTGTGAATGACCCTCAAATCAGAATATTTAAGAAGATTCCTGTATCTCTGTTTTTGAGTTGGATCTCCCCATAATCTTTAATATTTTGAGTTGCATCAACTGATAATAAACATGCCCTTTCTCAACAAACTCATGTGGTACTTGATGGTGATTTTAATTGCATAACACATGACAACACTTCATTTTAAAAAATGTTTACTTGCTGCTAAACAGACAACAAAATGAGTTGTTCAGTACAATAATTCCAGTAGAGCTGTTAAAGACTACTTGGGACAAGAGGTGCATTTGCTGTAAAGACCTTTTTTATACAAAGGCAATGTGAATCTACTCATGCAGTCAGCATGACTGAAGAATCTGTGGCCACTACAGTGGTTCTGCAGTGTGGATAATCCCCCTCTCAAACAGCAGCTCAGCTAAAGTGATCTGTGGAAAAAAGAAAAATGTGTCAAACAACCAAAACTGCTAATTTCACATCAACACAACCTCATACGAATTATTTAGAAAAAAAGTATCTTTGTAAAATGGACAATATAGAAAGGGGTGAGAATGACATCCCTGTTAGCATAGACTCTTAAATAAAAGATGGCCTCCCCTCCCCCAAAACATGACTGTTCACACAGCAGAAACAATGCCTGAATATACAGTGGTATCACATCTCAGCACAGATCATATGACAACGTACCCTGTCCTCTGCAGAATCACATGGGAAACTTCCTACTGTCACATATTTGGGATATGAATGGATCAGAAACTCCGTGGCATCTGTGTGCTGAAAGAAAAACAATCATTATGTGGTGACAACATCTGTGAGACACTAGGTACGAAACGTGATTTACACAGATCTTCCAATTTACCTCTGCTTTTATTTCAAAACTCTTGGGCTCCTCTTTGTGGTAAACTCTGGAGTTGTCTGTCGTGTAGTAAAGATGAACAGCCTCTCCGTCACTGCATAACCTGGGAAGAAAGAGCATCATAGATTCTTCTTGACAGCATACAGTCAAAGACACTAATTCCATATCGTTAATAGTCAATTCCAAAACTGCTGTGAAGTGCAATACAAAAGTTACCTGGCACATCCAGCACGCAGGAGTCTAACTCGGGTCTGAGTGGTGATTTGTGCGCCTCCATCCATAACTTGACCACACTCCCACCTCGTAGAAACTCCTTGCACACTGGTGGCCAGTTCCTCTGAGGGACATGGCATGAAAGTTAGAATCAGAAGCATTATGCATCCTGAGACTGTCCTGTTCAGTTAACATTCCTTCTGAATTAATTGAATTGAAGGTGTGTACCTGGTGTGGGTGCAGGAGGAAGGCAGTCATGAAGGAAGTCTCTGGCTTTCTGATCCACAGCAGCATCGACCGGGGCGTAAGTTGTTAGCTTCTTCATCAGAGTCTCAATCCGTGTGAAGAATTTTGTTCTACGTGAGTCATCCTACATACAAAATTAATTGTTGAAAAGCTAAGGATGGTGATGGGCATGGAAAGTGACATGTAAATACAAAATAAATGCTGAATTACCTTGTCAGAGTTCTGCACTCCCATGTACGTCAAGTAATCCAGAGGTAAACCCTGTCTGAACTCCACATCCTCCTCCATTGCTATTTCCAATGCTGCTGGGACCACCTGAGAAAATGGCAATTTAAAAGTGGAAACACCTTTAGTAAATATAGAAATATAACATTACTAGAATTACAGACTTGTGGTTGCATGCTTCAGCCAACCAGTCAGGTGGCAGATGACATCCATGTCTGTCCAGACTCACATGACGCCATGACCACAGACAGTGCTTTAAATATGGATGTTGCTGCAAAGATGTTAGTAATTCTAAATCTTGGATGCTTCATACACATCTTCAACCTGGCAGCACAGAAGATCTATACGATCACAGTTTCAAGGTGGACACTAAAGACTTCAATTCAGTGTCTGACCAAATGCCTCCCTTCTGTTCCTGAGATATGACGTTGAATAAATGGCCTGAAAAGTGTGAAGCTGACCTTTGACCTTTGGATATTAAATGACAACACTACATCTATTTATTGTATTTGACATTTGTGTGAAATTTTGTCATAATTAGTGTATGACTTCTTGAGTTGTGGCCAAAAATGTGTTTTGTGAGGCTACAGTGACCTTTGACCTTTGACCACCAAATTCTGATCAGCTCATTATTGAGTCCAGGTGGATGTTTCTGCCATATCTGAGGAAATTCTCAAGGCATCGAACTTGCAAGAATGGGACAGAGGGATGGACAACTGAAAAACATGGTGCCTCCAGCCATGACTGTTGCCGGCACATAGGTACAAAAAGTGGTTTACTATATTGCTTATCCAGGATTACTACCGGAATATTCCAAACACGAAATTATTACAACTACCGAAAAACTTCAATTAGTAGCCCGGGCTATATATATATATATATATATATATATATATATATATATATATATATATATATATATATATATATATATATATATATAACAGATAATTTAAACATATACAAAATACCTAAAAATAATGGATCCCTCAAAAAAGCTACATCTGAGGGCTTGAAACACAGGGATGGGTCCGTAAAAAAACCCATGTTTGAGGGCTAAAAAGCTGCAGGAAACACACCGATGTGTCCCTAAAATTATCTATTATATTATATTCTATAAATATTTTTGTCATTTTTTCACACAAAACTGTTGCTCAGCAAAGATCTGGAAAAACTATCAAGTTACTTATATAAACCAGTGTGAATATTACTTGTATAATAATGTGGCTTCTGATAATATATCAGTTATGAATAATTAATTTAATCTAGCTCCCAGACAGAGCATCAGAGAGAGAGTTGAGGCACTCGAGGATTATGTCACCCAACATACCGACACAACACCACTTTATCCTGTTAAAGACAATACTCATAACTTGGATTATATTTTTATGGAAAACCCTTTTGATTCTTTTGATGTGATGACCCTTATGGAGTAAAGGAATATGAATAACTTACAGGGTAATCGAGGAATGGACACATAATTTGAGGTAGCTAACAACCCAGTTTTAGCCATCTGAAGAACTTCTATTTAAAAAAAAAAGAACTGCTTGGCAACCAGACCAGGCCTCTAATTGAGACAGGTGTTAATTTATATTTATTATAGTAAAATGGACTGGGAGTTAAATTCCATTTCATTTTCATGAATTATTAAACCAAATGTGTATCAGCTCAACAAGAAGAATGTAGTTCCCTTCCCTGTTTTGCTGCAACTGCAAACAAACAAGCCTTTTTTTTGCTCAATATTTTCCCAGTGAAACATGGATGTGTACATCAGCACATGTAAACGCTTTCATTAAGTGGCTGTTGATTAAAACACATCATAATATCACAGGGGAAAATGTGTACCTGTGATTCTTTATCAATACATGTGCCTATGTGCCCGTGAACTGCCGCTGTCTGCTGTTAACCATGCAGAGAGCTTTGATCAGAGTATCACCTTCTGCAGCAGATCCCCCCAGCTGTTCTTCTGGTAAGAGGAGATGGTGATGTGAAGGGAGTGAGCATCTGGGAGGCAGTCGCCCTGGTGGATGAATCCTCGGGGGAAGTAGAGGAGATCCCCGGCTTCCAGCACCACTTCCAGGATTGGCTTTCCTATGACTGCCTGATCAAAGTTTTCTGGAGAGGAAATGCAAAGCAGTCACGGCTGAGAAACAACAGCTGTCTGCTAACATGGGTTTTCAGCTCAGAGGATGTCATGATAGAGCGTTAGCGTGTAAAGCCAATAATGCACAGTAAATAATTATCCATAAATTCTGTTTTCAAGCAAACTGGGACAAATGACCTCTAGAAAAAAAACCACCAGCACCAGTGTTTCCATGCGTTGCTGAAATCCTTGAAAATGTGTTATTTGAGGGGGGGAAAAATTCAAGGCCTTGAGCATTTTTGAAAATAGGCATGGGTCATGAATTTATATATTTGATTTTTTTCCCTTAACATTAGTAAATAAGCTCTTTTTAATTGAGAGTACGTGAATGTCATCATGAATAAAAACTGCATGAAGATCATATGATTCATCCAGAGTAGTGGCTCCAATAATTTTGAAGACCTTAGAGTCCTACACTGGCTCCAGGGCTGCAGAGCAAAACCTTGTGGATGTTAAGACTCCAATATTAGACACAGCTGGGTGATGTGTGAAATGTACTGTATAAGGTTGGATCATTACCCTGTTAAAGTTTTTGGATTGTCTCTGTCCATGAATATGGACATGACTTGAATATATAATCAAGTAAGGACAACTGAGGCTCATCGAGTGTATTCTATTATTCATCCTGTTTGCTTTATTATTCATCGAAGTGACGACTGGCCAAGAGCTTTTCTTCATCGGAGCCTCTGTAAAGCCTGGTAGAGTCTCATTGTGAAGGAACCCACTGTTGTAACAGGGATCTGTGACTCAAACACTGCCTTGAATTTGAGGGAAGTGGGCCTAAAAAGTCCTTGAAGAGTCATTGAATTTGATGTTTAAGAAGGTGTGGGAGGCCTGTATAAATTGTAGGACACGCTTTGTCCTTTCTTTTCTATTATTCTGTGTATAGTTGTGTTTTTGTACAGTTGTATATCCCTATGTTCTGCTGTCATGCACAGGTGCTTGAGGATGTTGTGAATAGTATAGTGCCCATATGACAGGTCACTGTGATGTGGTAGTCAGGCCTCTGCTCCTCAGAGTTGCTCTCATCTAATCAGTGGAACTAGCTGACTGAATCATTACACCTGGTAGGAAACTGTCTGCGTCTGTATCTGCCCTGTGAAGCACTCAGGTCAGTAGCACTGAAACATTTGCTGCTGTTTTTATTCACTCTTTCATTTTTTTGCATTTTGAGGACCCTTTTTTGTGCATGGATGTCTTAAATAAATTGACTGTTTTTGCATTGATGTCAGCTTGAGGACTTTTTGTGGCTTTCTAGCCCAGTTATGTGAGTGTGTATTGTAACAACGCACCCAAGACAAACTTTTTTGCCGCCCTATGTAGGTGCAGTTTTACAGCAGTCCTGTATCAATGAAATTACTATGTTTTACTCACCACTTGAAAACACAGGCAAGACCTCATCTTCTGTCCTACAAAAAAAGGTCAGACAAACAACTTCAATGTGTTTCTCGGCATCAATCTCTCACTTATTTACTAATTTTACATCAAACTATTGGTCAGTGTAGAGTATAAGAAGCACACTGGTCCATCTTTGACATGAGCTTTTCCAGCCCAAAACCCGAGTGAATTTAAGTTGTGCTGCTCTTCTTAAAGGCTCCTCACTGTATCTTACCTCGGGTTGTACACCCTCCAGTGTTTCTTCCCCTCCAGCTGAACCACAAACGCCTCAATGTCGTCATAATGTGGAGCAAAGCCTTGTGTTCCAGGTGGCGTCAGGTATCTGGGTAAAGAAAAAACACACAGTTAATAGGAACTGATAGCATCCGAAAAGGTTTCCATGGCAATTACTATGGGTGGGAATCACCAGGGAATCCACGACACGATATTATCACTATGTGATGATACAATATTGCCACACAAAAATATTGCGATACTATGGTGTATTGATTTGTTCCCTCCCTCCCCTAACAATTCCTGTCCCAAACACTTACACGTTGGCTCCTGCCATGCTGCCAAACTGCTCTTGGAGGATGGACAGCACGTTCCACACTGTGCAGGAGAAGGCCTGAGGATTCAGCATGCGGAGGGAGCAGCCACTCTAGGAACAGAGATACGACGACAATTACTAATGTGCCATGAGCGCGCTGTGTAGATGGTACACTGATACTTTTAATGCACTTCATGCAAAATGACTTCTAGCTCACAGCACAGAATATATTAAAATACATAAACCGCTTCATATATAAAATACATCTAACTGCTTTTTAATGGAGGCGGTCCTTGAAGGTTTCAAAGTGAGAAGAAACTTTAATGATCTCCACTGAGGAAACCGGTGCAGCGAACATGCTGCAAAGAAGCCAAGTGTAAGGAATATAAAGATGCAGAATCACAGTGATGGTGCAGTGTAAATGATAAATCACATGCTGCATACAAATCTGCTGCATGCATCAGTGTGGCCTTACCCCATAGAAGTCCCACACAGTGTACGGCAGAGCTCGCCCAGGAGGATTGTGTGTCTCCCTCTTGCCATTAGTGTAGCTGGTGACGTCCAGGTTGACTCCATACTGAACATCCTCCTTAAATTAAACAACACGGACATGTAGTTCAGCGTGACAGATCTTCATTCATGAGTTTAAATCAGCTATTAAACAGCATAATGCAACACATGATAAAATGTTACATGTGCTCAGTGAAGAACAAATCTGGACACACAGCTGCTGGAAATAAAATAAGACTAACATCTATTATAAATCAATTTTAAAACTATACAAAAGAGCTATTTTGTAGCACTGGGTGGTACTTGGACTGTAAATAAACTGGGCTTATTACTTTAATTATTTAATTGGGTGGTGAATAGACTGGACATAGTTGTATAATAATTGTAAATAAATTTGGGAATTTGTTGAAATAATAAAAGAATACAGAAGTTAAAAGGATACATGTAAGAAAGTGGTGGGGACATATAAGTTTAACATCCACCTACACCTTTTCGGACACTGCCATCTTTGTCTTGTTTGATTTTTATTACGTTTTTTTTTATTTTTGGTTCGAAATAAAGTCATTCTATCATTCAATCATTCAACAAATAAAAAGAAAAGGTACAAATAAATAAAACATCAGAATAAAAAAACAAAATTAGGCAGCTCTTTTTCACATAAAAAAAACAAGATTTTACTTCCTGTTATGTTTCTTTCTGTATAAAGTCTGAGAGAGAATAAATTTCATAAAACTTCTCTTATTATTATTATTATGGGAAATTACACGGAGCGTTTCTCACTATTTTCTGTCATGTTATTAACAACATGATTAATCATGGCAATAATGTGCAGATTAATTGATAATAAAAGTGAAAGGGCTGCACAGTGTGAGGAGAACATGTGATATGTGAGAACACAGTTGAATGTCACACTGCGAGGTATTAACAGATATTAAAGTGTACTCAGTTCTAGCTTTTTGTTGCTTTAAGTGTACTGCTAAAATACAACAAACAGCTTACTGTATTAAAAAAGTTAGAGGAAATTATTTCCAACATCCTTTGACTGAATAATCTGAACAATAAACTGAACACAAAAGGCACCAATAAAAGAGAATGATGTCACAATGTGAAGTGCAGTTCTCTAAACTATATCAATAAATCCCTGAGTGCATTATTGCAGTGTTTTGCAATGTGTTAGTTGCACAAGTTGACACCACGATGACAACAAAAACACAACATATCATACAGCAGTAGAAAATCATCAAATAAAATATATAAAATTAAAAATAAATAAATAAAAATAAAATAAAGTAGAATGAAACAGAAAAAATAAAATAAAATAAAGACTGTGTATAATTCTGTAGAGTAAAACAGATCTGTCTTGATGACAAAATCCAACGCAGGTGGGGAAACTACAGATAAAGTCATGATGATGAGGTGATGTTTCAGATCCTTACCTGTCTTAATATGCGATCAAACTCTGCTGTGGAGAACAGTCCCTTGTAGTAATCTGGATTCTTACGCTGAACAAGAATGGGCTTCTTTTCCCACGTGTCCCTTTGAACAGAGAAAACATATTAGCCGCTGAATGTCCCAAGGAGAAGATGACACCTTTTAGTTTATCTGTCCTGTTGTCATTTTGAACAAACAACCTATGCTGACCAACTGTTTGACCAGTGTTTGCTCTGTTGCAGCTTACAATGATCAACTTCTTTATTTTTAACTATCACATATATATTCACATTAAATGCACAGAGACAGAAGGACTGCCAACACACTTGAACATACTTGAAGAAGGTCTTGGCGGGGATGGGGTTGATGAGCCACTGGAACAGCTTGCTGGCTCTCTCCCTGCTGTTGTTGACTTTTGCGAGGTCGGACAGCAAAGCATCCAGAGCCTCCCCATCTCCATTTACACACTCCTCATCCTGCATTAGAAGCATAAAGACTCTATGAACCATAACTCAACAGTGTGGCTGTTCATGGGTCCAGAGCACTAATGGATACTTTAGGGGGTTTTAAAAAAACAATGTGACTTTTCATGGATGTGAAATTAGCACCCTATAGCATCTCTCCTTGTATCTTTGCAGCAGGTACACACACTTACCTCTGTACATTCCTTTGGGCTCTCCTCTCTTTGTGCAGCCTTCAGCAGCTTCTTTCGCATTTTTTTCCTGTCAGGCTTCAGCTGAGCTTTAACTGTGTTCACCTTACTGGCGCCATTCTCCCTTTTCCTCTTCTTCTTATCTGCCACCTGGAACATCACACAAGTCAAACACAAGTCTGAACACAGTCCAGATACACAGACAGCCCGGAGAGACTGAGACATTACAGAGCAGATAGGATGGTTTAATAGCTGCAGCAGGACTGTGCTGGTCTCAGTACAGTCCTGCTGCAGCTGTGAGTCTGTCACACAGCAGAGCACGAGCCACTACACCTGATTACGTCACATTATTTAAATATCATCTACCTGCAGAGGAGACTTCGCGGCAGGAGGAGCCACGTCTGTTGTCAGAGTTTGATACAAAGCAAAAGCTGACATGTGTTTTCTCTCCATTTTCCAGATTGATGTCATCACTCGGCGACTGCTGGAGTCTCTTCTTCTACGGCTGTATTATGTACAATTGCGTTCTAACGGGCTCACTACTGCCACCTGTAGAGTGGTATTACATGCTGCAGCCCACTGGGGACTTATTTTATTTTTATTTTTATTTATCTTATATATTATATCATATTAGTTTTATTTTTTATTTTATTTTTATATTTGTGTGGCTTACTGAAAGTTAGCTGTTTTTTTGTTTCGTTGCCAATATATTTCATTTGTTATTTTAACATGTTAACATTTTAACATATTATATTGTCAAAGTAGTTTGACAATTACAAGCAAACAAACAAAAAACAAGAACAGAAGAACACAGTAGGGAGTATGTATTTTAAGTAAAAAAAAAAAAGACAGAAAATAATAAACAAACAAGTACAAAAAATACATGTTAATTTGAGGCATAAATACATATAGTGGATTATTTTACACCGATTATAACTAAGGTAGGTATGTTGTGCTTGATATTAAACAGAAGATTCATTTGTTTCTGTTCACTCTTAAAGATGAACCCCACTTAGCCAGTTAACTTTTTGCATCCATTATATTCTCAGTCAGAATTACACGCTTGGCCTTTTTAAAGGGTCTGTTAGTTTAATATGTCTTATGATTGGTTTAAGTGTATCACTTCACTATATTTCATAGGCTTTTATGCATTAAACTCTTCTAATACTATTTTCCATATCCTCATAATGGTAAAAAAATGTGTATTTTATGTCTTTCATCAAAAATTCTCCCCAGAATTATCAGTTTTGTGGCTGTGTACAATACCATCATCTTTGTTTATGTTCTTTGTTGTATTGTTTTGCTTTAAGCTTTTCATTCATTATTAAAAAATGCTATATAAGCAGAATTGTAAAATGTCTGTATTTATTTTGAATGCCCTGTGAATCCCAAAAACCACCAGTAGGTTAAAAGGCATGTTTTCTTTTAGAATCGCCAAAACTACACCATTTACCACTGCCAGAAACTGTAAAACAGAAACTATCATTGTGTTTTCAAATTCTGATGGAGTAGAAACACTTCATGTGCAAGGAACGCTCCAATCAGAAAAAAACATAACCAAATCTGAGTTTAAAATAGTGATATTTTATCAAAATATCTTTATTGTCTGTGTCTTGTTTAAAATTTTTCCAAAAATAAAATGTTTCCACTAATTAACCGGCATGCTTGACAAGACTGAAACATTAAGGCTTTTTTTCAAGTCCAGGATTTTGTCTTCAACTTTTAATTTTCAAATATCAAGAGGTACATATTTCTAAAATTTAAGAACTGATTAATAGTAGAGAGAGGGTCAAGCATTTCCCCCAGTCATCCAGGGAGGCTCAAGGAAAACTATTTGTGGCTTCAGGGAGGGTCAAAATAAAATAGAATAAATTAGGATGGAAAAAAATAAAATAAAATAGGGTAGAATAAAATAAAAAAAATAAAATCACACGCTAGCCGCCCCCTTCTAATAATAAATAAAGAACTGTTCCCAACCTTGTCCTTGTTTTTAGCTGTGTGTCTATTCTGTATAATTATATTTAAAGCAACATATAACGGAGTTTAATTCCTTGTATGTGCACTCTAACTGTGCTAATAAAGCGGACTCTGATTTCTGATAGCAGCCACTTTAACCACTAGGTGGCGCATTTCCCCAATATTTCCTGTGCTCGCGCTACACGGTTAATCAACACCGTTTCCCACAGTGCTTTGCGGCGTGCTGTCGGTGCTGTTTGTCCAGCCGTCGCTCCAACAATGCAGCTTTTAATGGTGCTGTGAGCGGTGCGAACTGGAAACGCAGCAACACCGCAGGCTTGTCCGGTGACTGTAGTCGTCCAGATTTTAACACACCGAGATTCTGACGGTTTGACAAACCTGTCGCGAGGCCGTGACTCAGTTTTTAGGACATCCTGGACTCTTGTGCTGGGGTGAGTAGCTACTGAAGCTAACGTTGGTCTGTCTGCCAGTGTAGTTGAGAGTAATGCATTTTGTTGTGACCGTTGCTGGCTAGCAGGCTAGCTAATTGGCCAGATGAGACATATGGCCCCTTGTGTCTTTCCCCCCTGCAAACCCCCCCTGTCCGTATTTAGTTAATACAATAGCCGTGTGTCCACTTGTGCTCACTGTGTTTCAGATGCGGCATTTCTCAGTGGTGTGAATGTAAATGTCTGGTAGTTTTTATACAGACTTTTAAAGGCAGTTGAGTCGCACAGTGTAGCCGCTGTAAGTCGTGAGTGTGTTTTGCTTTGATCTCGGCTGAGGCACACGTCAACCAAGCCGGTGTACTCGATGCTTTGCCAAATCTAACTAGTCTGTGCATGACTGCCAAAACATCTTAAACCTTTAAATACATTTCATTTTGCCCCCCGTTTGATTGTCAAACCCACAACCCTCCAAAATGTGCCGCTCTTTTAGAAGGAGTAAAATGTCACGCCGAACTCCATTAACAAATCTGGCAATTTAATGTCGACGTGCTCAGTGGTAAGCGTGCACACTTGCATGATAACGTATGATTATGAAACCCATTATGAGCTTCTCGTTAAGTCAGTACGCTTTAATACACCGCCGATCTGTTCTGCGACACACTGGTTATTATACTTTATATTAAGGCCTGTAAACTATAATAGCTGCTATTAATATTGATGACATAATTATTAAATTACACATGTGGAAATGGAGGTTCTGATTGCTGTGGTCAGATAAGGTTTAGGGTCTCTTAAAATAGGATAACACGTTTGAAATCTTGCTCTGTCAGTCATCCTGTACCTTTGCCGTTGAGCAAGGTAGAATTAACTGCAATAATGTGTTTGCTATGAGATTCATAGTGACCTGCTTGTCATAGGGATCATTGGGAATTGCTGCTCTTACACTTGATTTAGTGTTTTGCCCTATTATAGTATTGATCCTATTAAAGTGTTTAAAATGCAACAAGAGGAAGTTGCTGCAAAATGTTTTCTGCCCTTTTATTTTACTAAATCGTTGATTACACGCTTCCCATCTTTATACAGAGTAGATTAAAATAATATTATAAGCATCCAAATTCTGATCAGTGCAGCAACAAGAAGGTAGGATTAATTGCAGGGCCTTATTAGACTGCATTAGCTTTAGCTAGTCGTACCTAATAAACTGAAGACCGAGTGCAGATGTTGTGTAATTTGCAATGTGGCATTCAACCAATGACTAATGAGACAGAGGAGCTTAGCACGACCCAGAGAGTATGAGCTGAAGGAGGAGGGTGTCAGCCTCTTGTAGTTTGGGAAATATGCCCCAGCAGCCTCTATTACGGCCGGGCTTAGCATGTTTGTGGCGCACTGAGGTTATGGCCCGGGGCACTACTTTTATAGCATGTTTCAGTAACCTGTAAATCAGTTGCTGACTTTATCACTTAATAGCGACCTTACCAGAGCTGCTGGCCCAGAGCTGTGTGGTCAGTTTATTTGTGGCTGTTTGCATCATCAAACATTCCTCAGTGCATTTCTACTTGACAGGAGGATGCTCTTGTCAAATCACTTAATACATAAGGGATAATGAGTTGAATATACGAATCAAATATCTTTGTTACCATTGTTAGTTCTGCATTTCAGTGTCTGAAACTTGGTGGGAAAACAAAGTTGCTGAGCACGGACATATGCAGTGTCCTGAATCTGATGATGTAGAGAAAACTAAAAAGGGATCACAGGGAATTTGTTGTGTGAAACACAAAATATTCACCTGATGTGTAGAGACAGCAAAAGTTTTAGAGTTCAGATTTCACGTAGCTGTCTGTTTTGTGTGTTTCAAGCCACTGCTCATCACTTTTAAGTTATAATATCAGGTATATTTTTCATGGATTATTAGATTTCAAAGCATTTGTGTGTGAGATGTTGAGGACTAGGCGGCAGTTAGCCCAGACAGAGGTGTAGTTTTTCTAGGTCACTTGCCTGTGAATGTATCACTGCAGATGCTAGTGCTGATTATAGATTAGTGTTTTAATGGAGGCATTCGTCTCCCTTGTATTTATTTTCTGCCGAGATATAAACAACAGCAGTATGTTATTTCAGTGTTTAAAATAGAACTAAACAAAAGAGGTTTGTTTTATTCATTAAGAGCGCAAACTGTCCGAACAAAGTCAATACAGGTCTTTACGTCACTGATGTAAATAGCCTTCATAATGGATTTGGTTTTAATCTTTGACCATCTGCTTAACAAATTAAAAAAGATAATCAAGGAGCTAGTTGTATGATTTGAACTTTGCCCTGCTATGGTTCGAGCGGACCACAGCATGCATTAATATGGACTGTAAGGGGCGTTGTGTATCCCACTGTGGACAAGGATATTGATCATTCTCTCATACAGGCGTGATCACCACGCTGTCTGTGAGTGATTTTTTTTTTTTTACTCCCAGTGGTCACGTAGGCATCAACAAATGCCACAATGCAGAATAATGGCGAAATCAGCATTTCATTATGTGACAAGGTGCTTGTAGATGTGCTGCCCTCATTAAATACTTGGATGGATGCCTGATGCTCCAATTTTCCGAATTTTTCATATGTGCAGGGGCCATTCTGGTGCCATAATTAGTAGTATTTGATCAATGTAGAATATTTTGGCCTGCGACAGATGTTGATAATTGGAAAAAAAAAAAATCCCATTGAGCTGCTAGATAGCATTTGAAAGGCATTTCTTGCAAATTAAATCTCCAGTTGGGTGCTGCTAATGAAATATAAACAAGTGGCAGTTTCAAATTGATTTTTGCCACATCATTTGAAAGACCTTTAATTGGTATTTTTACAATTACAGTGTATCAAAGGACAATGTGAGAGCGGCTGCTCATAGTCATGAACTTACAGAGCGTGAACACCCAAATCTGCGGCTCCCTTTAACAAAGCTTTAAAATGAGTTTCATGTCATTTTTTAGCTGTCTGGCACGAACTTTAACATTCTGATTCACCCCCTTGGGCTTGTTTTCGGCCACAGCAGGCAGCTGTTTTCAGCAAAAGCTCTTAAAAAAAAAACCCTTCACACTACCTGTTCAGCACCAAACAGACGGCAGACACCTTTTGCAACTAGCTGGTGAACATAGCAGAGTGTTTAGCAGCCATAGAGCCAGATGTTTCCCTCGGGAGTTGGTAGAGACCAAAAATAGAGCTGCCCTCAAGTGGCCAAAAGATCAGTTAGTGCAGGTTTAATGAAGTCTAGTATGTTTACGAGATATAGGCCTATAAGGCATCATCTGACAGCATGCCACAAAGGATGTGCTTGGCCTAACAATCATCAAGAGTGAAATCTTTCTGTAATAGACCTTATTTCAGGGAGGACATTTTGAACAGTCGTAGCAGGAAAAGCATAGGTGTAACCAATAACATATTGATGCTCTGTTCTGTTGAATTGTCCCAGTAAACCATGCCAGTGGCCCACCATGCACAATACCAAGGCTCTGGGACTGTGATGTCTTTTTCTCCTGATGACATGTTAAAGGTTTATTGTGTGAGAAGAACTTGAGCTAAAAGTGACAAAAATTCCCTCCATGTGTTGTCAGAGGTAACTGATAGAAGGTGCCAGTATACCTGGTTAATCTAAGATACATCCACTCTAATATGTTTTCATTTTAAACCACATAACTGTTGCTACGTTAACACCAAGCGGCAACCTCTGGGGCTGAAAAATGAAGCCAACAAACTGCAGTCAATTCCCATAGATGACCATGTTAAAATACCCAAATTCACAGCAGAAATAAACACTTTTTCAGCCTGGTACAAAACAGGTTTGGTCTCTATATGAATTTTTATATAACTCACCTGTTTACATTTTGTTAAGGCTTACAGTTACATGTATTTAAAGGCGGGCAGCTTTGAGTGACAGGCTGTCTGCCGATAGTGTCCTTGGCTTCTCAGTCAGATCCACCCCTCGCTCCCTCACAGCGCCAGCCTCTCGCCCAAATATGGCTGCTTCTGGCTGCAAATAACCAAAATGGCGACGAAAACAGGAGTCCACAAAGAAATGGGTGACATTACGGTAGCTACGTCCAATATTTATACTGGAGACTTCTGGAAATGCTGCTGTACCTGTTAAAGTTTGAAAACTCTGGGTTTGCATTTTAGTTTAAACATGAGGACACAGAGACTTTTCTTTGCAATTCAATTTTATTTATAAAGCCCAGTATCACGAATCACAATTTGCCTCAGAGGGCTTCACAGCATATGACATTCCTCTGTCCTTGGACCCTCACAGTGTATAAGGAAAAACTACTCAAACAAACCCTTTAACGGGGGAAAAAAATGGTACAAATCTCAGGAAGAGCAACTGAGGAGGGATCCCTCTTCCAGGATGGACAGACATGCAACAGATGTCATGAGTACAGAACAGACCAACATAATAAATGTACAGTGATCCATATAGTGTACTTTTGAAAATGATGATGCACACACCCACATTTGCTTCACGGTTTGGTCTTATCAGACACGAAGTTTCAAGCCAAAACATCATAGCTATGCCTTCATACCTTGTGTGATTTAATCCTTCTTGTTTGCATACTCCTTTCCTATTGCCATGGCTTCCTCTGGTGATGTATAATGCTCCCAATACTGCTCAAATATGTAGCCATATTTGCTTTGCAGCAGCTCCCAATCTATGTTCTCTGCCACCATGAACGCCTTATACTCGTGTTACTTTCAGTAACAGCTCCAACTCGTTGTTGGTCCAAGCAGGGAACTCTCTGGTCTCTCCTTTAAGTATTTTCTTAGACAATCTACTTCCCATTTACACTGGCAGCACATACCCAGTGCACGTGAATGGTCATGTGACATGCATTTTCAGGAGTTTATTTCTGAAACAGTGCTAAAAGGCTTGTGTGTATGGAGTTTTGGTTTTAAAATGCCGTTTAAAACAAAATGTATTTGTGTGGATGTAGCCATAGTGTTAAATATGATCAGTTGACCCGACTCTCATTGTTGCATTGTGATGTAGAAGTGCCAATTATGTTTTTGCTGTTCAAGTGCAAAAAGCTGTCTGAAAAACAGCTGTAACACTTGGCTGTTTTTAACAGCCCGCCTAAAATGTGTACTTTAATGGCGTGATTTGGCAGCCAGGACAAAGACAAGCTGGTCAGGGACAGTCAATAGACCTTAGGTCTCCAATCAAAGATCACTGCGATAGAATTAAATGCAGTTCAAAGACCTTTATCCTGGCATGTGGTGTTGTAGGGATGTGGTTTAACATTGCAGCGCACTACTACACTAATATCAGGGATGGAGTATACCTCTTTACTGCAGCCCTGAATTGTGGTTTTAGTCTGATAAAATTTCACTGCCGAGAGTGAGAAATTTGGCTGTGGTGTTGAGCATTGAGGCTTGGGCATTAAGTGCCACGTCCTTGTAATGAGGGTATGGATGAATCACCAAATGGAGCTGCTGACTCTTGACTTTCATTCTGTCAAACTGTCCTGCTCTCGTCTGAAAAAGTGCAGAGGTTCAACTCCACTTGAAAAGCTGAGTGTTCCTGAGCTCTTCTACTCTAATGAACATCTGCTTTAAGAGGCTACATTAACCAAGGACAGCTTGTTCTGTATGTTTATTGAATAACAGCAGGATGGTTTTTTTTTTAATATTACTGCACAAGGCGAGAGAGAAATGAATGGCGTGAATAAAAGTTCTGACTGGAACAGATGTGGCAGCTCGTAGCAGTGAGAGCAGAAAAACGCTGGGAAAAGAGCGAGGGATGGCAGGACTAGTTTTACTTTTGGCACAGTAAGCAAACAGCAGCGCTCCGTGCCATGCCTGCTAGTCGAGCAGTAGGATTTCTCAGCTAATTCATTTTCCAAGCAGCAATATTTCCTCAAATAGAAGCACCATTAGCTTAGCTTCAGTGGACCTCAGTTAGTGTATGTCACTGTCAAGCTCAAGGTAAGTGCCTTATGTGACTGAAGCGGTTTAAAATAAACTTTGCTGCGAGGCGAAAGTGAAAATTTGATTGTCAGTGCTTTCTTATAAACAAATCACACAGCAGAACATATCCTGTGAAAGGGGTGCAATCACTGTCACAATGAGGCCATCACATTTTTATCACCCTGATTTATTTTTTATTCCAGACAGTGAGGAGTTTGATCAGTGCCCCCCCACACACAGTCCTGCCACTTGTTGTTGACATGCCCGGTGTGTTTGTTAAGGCCGAGCGGACATTAACAACATGACTTAAAGTAGTGTGAATGCCCTACGTTGACACTCAGGTGCAATCTCTTTTGGGGTGGTACATTGCAATAATTCTCCCATGTCAGGGGCTAATCACCCTGGCTCCCCTCCCACAATCCATCAGTGTCTGGAGGACGAGGCTTGCGGGGTTCTGGCAGCTGTTGTCGGGCTGAGTCAATCTGTTATGGTCGACGCCAGCATGCACAGGAGGGGGAGAGGAAGAGCTCTCAGGAGGACACAGCGAGCGAGGCTGCTGCCACTGCTATGGAAAGATAACAAGAGGATTTATTTGTTAGGAGGGCAGGATTTCAGGGCTTGTGTGTTAATTTTGCTGTGTTACCCACTAACTGTTTTCTCTGTGAAATATGTGCAGGGGAACGCTAGGTTGAGGGATATTACAGACACAATATTATAGCAAGACAATTAGGCGATGGACAGAAAATTAATCATCAACAATTTTGATGATCGTTGATAATCTTTTTAATTATTGTTCAGGTAAAAATGCCAAATATTTAGTGGCTGCAGCCTCCTCAAGGTGAAGATTAGCTGCCTTTTCCTGTTCTATGTCTTTATCAATTGAATCTTTTTATGTTTTTGAATATTGGTCAGACAAACATGACATTTAAGACATCACCTTGCACTCTGATGGACATCTCTCGACTATTTTGTGGCATTTCATAGACTAAACGTGAAACAATTAATTGAGGAAGTAATCATTAATAATCTAATAAAGTTAATTGCTTCTTGCAATCATGAATGATACAAATATGCAGTGCAATATGCTAAAAAACTGGAAACAAAATTGATTTAAGTGCATGAAAATCTCCTGTGCCTAGCTCGAAGAGTCCATGTAAGCTCTTCAGTTGACATGTGTCAGCTGCATGTTTTATATTGTGCTAATGATTTCTAGTTTTTGACTTGAATCCATAGTCTTTTTAAAACATATCTACAAAGGAAATGCATGTGACTTATAGGATACTTATGCTAACAGCATCAAAGTGATATACATTTAAATTGGCCTTATTACTGAATGAGGACAGTTCTCTGTGGGTTTAAATCACTTTTGAATTGTAGCCAGTCGTAGCCTATTTTTCTGTGTGATTATCATGGCTTACAAACTAGTTGTGTTTATGGATTTAGCCAAATTGCTGATATTGCGGGGCTGGCACACAGTGGTTGTTGATGCTTGGAGAGGAAATTGGCAGAGACCTACAGAATTAGATTCAGTCGTCAAGGCAAATATTTGGAGCCATACTTCCATTTGCAGACTGTTGAGAGTTCACGGCTGTTCACAACTTTTTGAGGGCAGACGGAGGAGAAAGGCACAATAAGTTATTTTTTGACATTTGTAGATGTAATACCATACTGACAAAATGTCAGGCTTAAGAATGTTCAAAACTAAGTGAGGGAGTTGCTTCCTACAAACCGGCAGGTGTACTTGAGTAAACACTGGGGTTTTCTGTTCTAAATAGGCCTTTTTCTCAGGAGACTCTTTGACTAATTATAGCAGGAAACACAGGTGTACGTACTTATATTAATGATGGCTCTGCTCCATTTAGGTGTGCGAGTAAACCATGTCAATGCACAATGCCAGGGCCCTGACACATTGTTATTTTTCATACATGTGTTTGACAAGTCAGGGAGTCGACCGTGGAGAAAGACCTATCAGTGTTTGTCTCATATGGCTCTTTATTTATGAGAAATTCAAGATAGTGTGACGATAGTCTCTCACATAAGCAGACAGTTGACCACCATCACACAGAGATGCCCATGTTAGTTAGTTCTGTTTAATGTGTTCACAGTTGGTAGTATTTTAAACTACTTCTTGTACTACTGGTGTGTACATCATTGAAGTATGGTGTCGGTCAAGAGATAGATAGATACATACATGCGTACATATGCACAACAACATACAACTACTGCACGTGCAAATTTAAAAAATTTAAACAAATGTCAGAAAAAAATTCAAATTGATTTGATGATCGTTGATAACCTTAAAGTTATGCCCAACACTCTGCGGCTGCAACCTCTTTAAGGTGAGGATTAGCCGCTCATCCCTGTTTTATGTCTTCATAAATTGAATCTCTTTATGTTATTGAATGGTGGTCAGACAAAACAAGACATTTAAAGACGTCACCTTGCACTCTGATGGACACCTTTTGACTATTTTTTGGCATTTCATAGACTAAACATGAAAATTAATTGGGAAAGTTATGATTAATAATATAATAAAAATAATTGCTTATTGCAGCCATTAATGATACAAATATGTAGCGCAATATGCTACGAAGAGTGTGCTGTTGTGAAATGAGAAAGTTTGCTTCGGCCAGTGGGGCTGTGCCTTGTTTTCAGCCCGACTGTCTCCAACATGGCAGTGGGGTCACAAATGTTCTCATTTTACAGCTAAACAGTACACTAAAACATGTTTCTGAAAACATTTGAGGTGAGAAATGGGCAATGCAGTAACAGAATCTTGATTCATATTTGATCAGCGCTGCCTAGTTTGACCACAGTTTGGGAGTCGTGATTGTCATATTGATAGCTGCGTTAACAATCAGAGCTGAGGATGTTGTTGTTGTTTCATGTGTGATAATGCCACAATAGAAGCAATAGAAGAAGGCAGAGGAACATGTTTTTTTCTACAGATTATCTGTCTCATGCGAAGTTGTGTGGATATAGTGACAATTTCAGCAAATATGACAAGTTATTTTTTAGAAATTATACCAACTACATCTTTACCTACTGTACATATTTTTTCCAAAATAGCATCCCGTTGTGGTCCAATGGAAGTGAAGGGACTTAACAGGTCTATTGGATTTTTATTTAATTTTGCCATTCAGACAATCATAGCTGGCTGTTTTACCCATTAACAGTTTCCGGATTTATTTCCACATAATTTACTGCATCCATATTATAATATGAATTTACACCATGTTAGAAAATGTTATCCATCCATACCTCTACTCTGCATTCATGAAAATGCGGGCCAGTTCAGATGCTCCCCCAAACCAGAGGTCTAGAGTGAGGCTACAGCAGTGGTGTTGCGCTGTGTTCACACTACAAGCGGCACAGCAACAGCGTGACCAGCTACATTATCGCTGAGTCGCTGTTGAAGTGCTGCTCAAGTGTTTGTAGTTGCGTTGTGACTGGTTTGTGTGTGTCCACTACTTACCACAAAGCACCTTGACTGAACATCATCTAAAGTTAGTATTTGGTCATAAAATTATCTATGCTTTTGACTAATGTCTGAGCCCCATTTTAGCATCACATTTCACCGCCTCATTGCATCTGCGTGTGCACCGCAATGCACATTAAGCTAGCGTAGCATCATCTCACTAAGCTGATTTAGAAAGTGCCACAGGTAGAAACAAAAACATATGATTGGTTGACACTTCACTGTGTCACTGGAGCACTGAAAAAATGTTGAGGCCAGCTCAGTTTTTATTTGTAGTGCGTCACATCTGTACGCAGTGACAAGTGTGATGTGTCTCTTTGAAGCTTCATTCCACTGACTTGCATTGAAAGTGACTTGTAGCCTGTTGCTGTGTCACTCGTAGTGTGAACTCAGCATTAGTCATACTGACTTTCATCTACGCAGTAAATAATGGCTAAATAAAAAGCATCCAAGTAATGACAAAAATGCTTCCTCATAAATCTCCAATCAACAAAATGAATACCAGATTTGTACGAGATCTTTCCCACAGTGCTAACGTTTATTGTGTTGGCCTCAGGAAATAAAGGATCAGGAAATGAGGAGATTCAGTTGTCACATCTGTGTTTTTTTTTCATCCTCCCATGTACTCGTCTTAACAGGTACCCTACTTAAATATAGACAGACAGGATGTGGTGGGCACTGCCTTTGTTCAACTTTACCTCAGATGCTGCTTCACTGAGAGAAAGAAAGAGGTTTCTTTTGACACACGAGAGCCTCTCTGCTGCAGTGAACTCGACATGTATTCAATCACCGAAGCAGCTTCCACTCTTGAATACAAAAAGACTCTTGGTGTTTTTTCCTGCCCTCATTCTTCTTCCTGTCTTGGACAAACTGTTGAGACACTGAGCTGTGAAAGTTCACGTCGTTGTGACCTGCCGGATTCATTTTGCTCCAGATAAAGCGTGATTGTAACCCAGGTGACTAATTAACGTCGGCCCTGCCCTTCAAAACTCTGACATTTCGGCTTCCGAAATGTCCAAAGAGTGTTGATTAATGAAAGGAATTTACTTTGATTTAACTCTGCGTGGCTGTAGCAGGACCTATTTGATATGCGCCTGGGTAGAAAACTTCAGACAACCTTAACTTATTTTGTCTGAAATTGGAATACAACTATTAAGCAGTAAATGCTAACATGAAATCCATGATGTTTATCCTGCTGAAGGAGGGAAAGACTACTGATCAGTGAGAAATTGGGATGTGATTGCCTAAATCCTAAACACCGAAACTTAGAAAAACAAAAAAGACAATATAATTATTTTAGAGTGTGTCAAATGTGATAATATAAAGTACTCTATTTAGAGGTCGTTTACAAGGATTACAAGGGATTTAAGAGGTGAGATAAAGCAGCATGAGTAGATATAGATTGGTATAAATATGGAAATTAATCAAGGCAATTACATACTATTATAGCAACAGAGTAGCCACGACAATGCTGGTAAATACAGCCATGTTCATCTTGAAGCCGGTTTTAGTTTCTGTTTTAGGCGATGCTTTACGTGTCTTCCACGGTGGACAGTATATGACATGATGGGCCCGTTTGGAGCCTCAGACTCTTGCGTCCCTTTTCATCTAAAGTAATTATGTAGACACGAATGGTTAAATGAGTACCATGTGGCAGCCTGTAATTAGATTTTTGGTAATGAATGGGTCAAATACCAGTCGCAGGCATTTGAGCACAGAAATTCCCTCTGAAGACGGGGGCTTGACAATGTAGTTGCTGCATTACAAGGGACAGAGGCATGCCCTGTTACAGGCCATGGATGAGGAGCTTGTTTGAACTACATCTCTTGTTAGTATTCCACACTCAGAGACCACATATATATGAGAATATTGGTGCTGTTAAGTCAATATTGGAGAGTCTGTGCTGCTCAGAAGTGAAGATCTGATTTAACACAACCACTGTCTGAAAAACCTGCAAATTAAGCTTCACCCTGTGCAAAGGAGCTGTTAACCCATTTCAAAGCTTTTTACATTCTGCAGAGAAACAAGATTAGACAAGTCTAGTTGAGTCAGACAACGGGACTTTTGGTGAACAAACTACAACATTTAGGAGTGATGTTTCTGGGTACATGTCCTGAGTTTGTGGCGCATTAGAATACGAAAGGAGGCAGTGAACTCACCATCAATGTGTCCACCAGATGTACACTATTATTTTTAACAAATGCCACTCTGTGAACAACAAATCTGTGTGAGGACAGAGTATGTATATCTCTTGTGTGTATATCTCACGTCACAGAAACTGTTGAGAATGAAATTTGTTATTTGGATGTTAATATCATACTGTTAGTGATGTGTTGGTGTTTTTGTTTTGGTGCTCTGCACACATCTACCATGAATGCGTATTAAGGGTGGGGGAAAAATAGATACAGAATAGTATTATAATATTTTTGTGTGGCAATATCATATCGTCACACAGTGCCAAGTATCGAATTTTTTTATTATGTAAATAAGATAAGATAAAACTTTATTGATCCCACATCGGGGAAATTAACATGTTACAGCAGCTCAAATTGCACGATAGAAAAGCAAGTTGAATGGCAATAGAATACTTATAGAATAAAGATAAAATACAAAAAGATATATATTAGAATTAGCAAAATATCAAGTACACAACTATAAACTCAATACTATTTAAACTATATACACCTTTCAGGAATGCACATATGGAAACAAGAATATGTGTATATGAATATATGTATGGGTATATATTCACAGCTGTACTGGATAAATAAATAATTATCAATATTACTAATACAAATTAGCTTTTGGTAGTCTAGTAGAATAATATAATCAATTGCGTTTTCAGTCCACTATATACATTTTGCTGCTGCAAAAAAAATGGCTGAAGTGAGAGAACGTTATCTTAGATAAAACAAATGTTGACAAAGTTTTCCTTTGGGAACTTAATTTACCGTTAAAAAAAGGTATATAAATCGCAATATATGTTGTCGCAATACTCAGCATATCGCAACGTATTCAAAATCGGAATAATATTGTATCGTGACTTAAGTATCGTGATAATATCATATCGTGGATCTTCTGGTGATTCCCAGTCTTACTGTGTATTGGTAAGAAGTGTGATATGATATGGATCATGCTACAGGGGTTATGATTCAATATATTGTAATACTGTACGCAAGGTGATATAATTCGTTTTTGTTTTTTTTTTTTATTAGGAGATAGTGGCACACCCTTTATGTCTGTTCATAGGCCTGTGTTTATGCTAGCAATATGTTGTTACGTTTGAGTGGAAGAGTCAAATGGCTGAAGATGAAGATTACAACACTGAGGGATCTTTTTGAGGATCAATTCAGTATCGTGATACTCTGGTATATGTATATCCTCTTACACCCCTAGACCTGACACTGCCCACCTGCCCCATCACCTGCTGTCATTCCTGGCTCTCTGAAGCTCTGTGCACAAAGCGTAGGTGGTGGCAGCACAGCATGAAGGTCCTGGCAGACCACCAGTAGACAGTGACCTTTATTTTTAGGTTCTGGAAATGTGCTCCTATTCACAAAAATTTAGGATATTACTACAGACATTCCTGTTATCTTACGTCTGTGACAGCAGATGTTGTGCTCACTGTGACATCCGGTTTTGTTCGTAGTCTCAAGAAGTGAAAGGAACATAAAAATTCTTCTCAGGAAGAAAGAGAATAAAGCGTTTTCTCAAAATGCTTGTTTATTTGCACAGTAGCTTATTAAATTTTTATTGAGTATCACATATCACCATCATATATCTGATTTGATTTACTTGATAGCGGGTAGATGATGTTGGTGCTCAATACAGGATGTGACATTCGTATCATGTTTTGTGCATCGATGGTATATAACGATACAGGCTATGGTTTTAAAAGATAAAGTTATCAGATTTGAGATGTTATTATATTTTTATATACATTTTAAACATGCATGAATATTACCATAATTAGAAACATATAACTTCAAACACAAGTTGAACACTACACTGTCATGTGACCACCTGTGCTGGACTCACTACATTGAAAGCCCATAAACATCACTGATTTGCACTGTGTCCATAAAATGGTACCGGAACATTTTTCACACAAGTTTCAGAAGATAGCTTAATTCGTACCCACTGAAAATTAAATGCTTATAGTAGTAGCAATGTTGTAGTTTCTTCCACTCATGATGAGTCAATATAATTTCCAAAGAATCTCATCAGCTCCAAACTGTGTGCGATTAATCAAGAAAGCTAGGTCAGCTAATTTATTTGTGGGATCAGAAAGCTGCACATAAACGTGTGTACTCAGAAATATTACACAATCTCTGGCGATGTTATTTCCTCCTCTCTCCTCTCCCTGTCACCCTGTCTGACATTTTCTGCACGGCTAGATAAAGTGAAACTTAAGAAACCAAGTCAGCAGTGGCAGCACCAAGTCAAAGGTGTCCTCAATTAGTCCAAGCTTTAGTGTCACTGCAGTACTCTTTACAGAGGTAGAAAGCATTGTAGAAAATGTAGGAAATATTCTCCACATAGACATTTTAGAAAGACGTGTATCTCTTCAGGCATGCACAGTGCCAGCTCATAGCTCCATTAGATAACCTCGTTAGCAGTCCAGCTCATATGTAAATATAATTAACCAGCTAAATGTATGACGAGACCATGCAGGAAGTGGAAAAGCCAGCGGAAAGAGCCAAGAAAATAGTCAAATGCTGCTTTTCACACCACATCAGGAACAATTAGTTGTGCATCTCGCCTAGAGTCTGCTCACTGAGCTCATACATCTGTATTTGACACTGCAGATTCAGCCTGGAACTTAAACAGCCTTCGTCTGTGGACTGGCAGTCATTGTGGGGCATTTTAAACATTTAAAATAGACCAATTTTGTCTGCATTTTGGTTTAAAAAGATTCACATCAATTATATTTGACTTCAAAACATGTTACCAGTCAAACCATAATTAAAGGAAAGAGGGAAAACCAGCTGCGAGTTGCTAACTCCGTCCTTTGTTTTTTCGGTAGGAGTAAAGTAACAATGCTAACGAACCATTTTGGGAAACAGAAGGACACGTAGTTAAATTTTTGCCTACTGTGCGAGTTTCCCGCAAAGAAAAGGCAAGTAAAAATTTAAGATGTATCCCTTTAGAGGTTTTTTTTTAGAAGTCGCAGCTCATTAGAAAAATGTGCGAGCTGTTGTGTGCTGAAAAAACGGGGGAGTCCTGTGTGTCTGTGTGTCTGCCCTGACTCTAATTGGCTGTCACATTCTCGATTCTCACCAACACAGTCAGAGTCTCTCCTCGCCTCACCCCTGTGGGGGCAGCTCGTGCCACAGCAGTTTTACAGCAGAGGCTTCAGTGACAGATTAGCACTCCCTGCAAAGCCAGTGTGATGCATTTTGTTTATCACTCTCCCAGCTCTTACAAAGACAGAGCCTCATCTCGGAAGATGCTCACAGATTGGTCAACAGACGCGGTCAAGTTGCCAGATGAATATTTTTGGATACATTTTACATTTGTTTTACCTTGGATTGTCTTTTCAAAGTCGAGAGCATGTGCCGTCCCGCAAGGACATGGACACCTTTTTTTGAATTGCTCTCCTGTGTAATCTTTGTCATATTGCAGGAGCTTTGGAGGTTGGAAGGCACCCAGGCCCATCTGTCATTATGAACTCATTCCTTCTCGCCCTCTCTTTTCTCTGGTTATCTCTCTCCTTCTCTCTGTCTCTTTCTGTTTATCTACATCTCTCTCTGTCTCCGCCATGCTAAATGGTATTCAGCAAAGTTATAAATAAGCATCACCGGACGAGTCGTGTGATGTTTGTTTCTAAACAACAGGGCAGTGAAGGGTGGGTTTCCTGTCTGCCTCCGTTTGTCTTTGTCTTCTCTCGCTGTTTAATGCACACACTGAGAGATAAAGGTCAACACGCTCATATATTTTCCACTGAGTAGGAGGTGGTCCACATGGAGGGTGATCTTAATTGCTCCTGTGCCGGGTCATCACCACACCAATACTCCTGATGATCATAACAGCCTCGCTGTCATCTCCTCAGCATTATTAGGTAATAAGACGAGCAGCAGGAAGCAGCACGCAGTGTTTTCAATAAAGCACATTAGGCTTGAACTATATGACAATATAAAGTGAGAAACTATGTATGTTTGTCAACTGTCAGATTCTACTAAACTGTTGATAGCTAGTAGGTTATAGGGTGTGCCATATCATCTTGTTCACGATAACATCGGTATAATTTTCAATATCATCCAAAAAATTCATATTGTGATGCTTGCAATATTTCATCTTGTTGACATATTTACGTCATACTGTTACCCACGGCAACAACAAGCATGGCTGACAGTGAAATTTTTACATACTCCGTGGTGGTTCCAAAAAGAGGAGGAGCCTCAGTAGTGTGGAATAAACTGTGGCGTCCTGAATGTTTTATGAACAGCCCCGGACTTCTCAGACTCTTTTAGCGAGTTACCGTTCAGAGTTAACTCAGTCAGCGGGTCCTCTGGGAGCAGCACAGCATCTCTCCCTCTCCTTTCGCCATGCGCACATGGGAGTCAGTGTCGTCAAGTAATTTTGTCATAAACCTTTGGTAATGTAAACCTACGCGACGCTCATGGCTTGACAAAAAACTACATTTATGTGAATGTGCGGTATTTGTGGTATGATAACAGCCTGTCACAGGTTACAGCGTGATGATTAGAGGAGAAATGACAGAGCATAAAGGTCCAGGTGGAAAAAAACAAACCTCATCATTTAGGATTTTGATAAAAGAAGGAACTCACCTGTTGATTTATATGAATAGATCTCAGGGTACATTTTTTTGCATTTGGGAGCTGTTTAAATGTGTAATTTGTGGTAGACTTTATTTTGTTGAACTATTAATATTGTGTACAGAATCTGAATCTCTTGCTGAGTTAGTGTTGTTGTTTATAAACTAAACATTTTTGTTTAGTTTTAACTGAATATTTGAGGGCAAACTGTAAAACTATCACTTATTTTGTTGCAGTTGTATTTTCTTGAATTAATGATTGTTATTTATTTATTTATTTTCATATCGCCCACCCCTAGTAGGTTATTACTAATAATGTTGCTAATTAATGAGCAGCACAGATTTTGTTTTTGCACAAATGTGATAAAGGACCTCTGTCAGGTATTTACTTCTTTGGATAAGACAAACAGACAGTTGGTCTGGTTATTTTTTTCAAAAGTTTCACAATTGAATTTCCATAAAAGTTAGAAACTATATATATTAATATTCGATTTGAACTTATATGTACTGTGATAGATAATTTAATTAATGTTGCCCACATCTAAAGCACATCATTAGAATCAGATGAAGGCAGCAGCTAAGAATTCTTTTCATCTATCTAGGATTTATTTAAATTAAACACTGAGTATGTTAACATGCACACTAATATCCTGGTATTGATCTAATTTGGGATGTAATGTTTACACGTAATATGGGAAACCTAGTAGTTAATATCTTTGTATATAAGATTCTGATAGATCTCCAGATTATCTGCATCATTTGCATGTATGCCGTTGACTTGTCCAAATCCATGCCTCTCTCTGCCATATCTGTACCAACTTAGTACCCTCAGCAGTTGGGGATGAATGTAGTTTGGTTTGGACTTAAAGGGATACTTCGGATCTTTTGAAGTGGGTTGTATGAGGTAGTCGGGTGTTATCTTCAGTGCATCACAGTTGGCTGCCCCCGGTTGGAGCAACAGAAAGTAGTAGTGTAGTGTAGTACTGTATTACACCATAAGTCAGATGTTTGGGTCAGACTTTGAGCAGTTTATGGAAGTTGTGAAGATGGCGGGTGATGGCAGGTCTTATTATATCAACTACAAGAGCACTTCAGGAACACTAAAGGACACTGAGGTAGATTAACTACATAAATTAACTTCACATAAATTAACTACATAAAGAGGACCAGTCGCAAGGACAAAGACAAGGACTGAGCACTGTGATGTGAGTGTGTGTGTGTGTGTTTGAGAGAGTGAGGAGAAGAGAAGGTGGAAGGTGGACTATTGTAAGCAATCATCCTGTAAGTTATAAATAACTTAACAGAACACTGCTTTGTCACTTTTTGACCTGCCTGCCGGAAGCTGTGATGTTTTCTAGCAACCTTACCCAGACCAGCTCAAGCAGTGGGTCAACCCATGCCTCAGTAGTTCCAACACTACTAACTTGAATGTGCTTGGGGGATCTGCAATCACAAGTTTATTAGCAGCCACCCTGAGAGCTCACTGAGCTGCAGCAGTTGTGGTGGCAGCGGAAGACAAAACCACGCGACTCAAGGACCATGGCCGTTTGTGTCGAGGTTTCAGTCGTGGTTTCAGAACCATTGCACCCCTGCTGTGAGTATACAGATGAAGACGTTTTTCAGAGAGAAAGTGAATGGGCTGAAACAGAGTGAGAGGGGAAACTTATGTGGAAACTGGAGGCCAAGAAAGAGCAAAAGCTACGTGGTCATGCAGATGTTGAAACTGTAAGCCCACGCACCTAGAGAGCTACTGTTACCATGCAAGGGACTTGGTTATGTGTAGGAATATGAAAGTACAGAAGTTGTTAAAATGTCAATCACAATCCCTCAAAGTCCAATTTGAAATAAGCTTTTTTGTACAGCTTAATAAGCCAGTAATATTCATTCTACAGTAGTATGAAAAAAAGGGAGGAAAGAAGCTAATTTCTCGTATTTAATGTAAGGGAATGAATTCCCAAAGAAGTTGAGGCGTACTGCTTCAATAAGGTACAAGTACAAGTAACAAAAAGCCTTTATTATCATCACATATAGACCAAACTCTGATCTTGTTCAGGGTCAAACATTTGCACACAGACGAGTCAATTAAGTATAAGCTTCAATCACACAAGAGATTTCCACAGCCACATCCAGCTCCCTCATTACACCTTTGCTCAATAAGTATATATGGATTTTGCTGAAACCGGATCCAACTAATACCAGTAAATGAGTGATGGAAGAAAAAGAGAAAAAAGTAACAACGTTTGATGATTTAAATTGTTTAAATTGTTGTCATTAATTTTCATTCTGTTAATCAACTAATTGTTTTAGCACTAAAACAGTTTTTTCTCGTATTAAATTATTCTTGTTATTATTATTCTATCTCAAAAAGTCCTACATTTTCTGACTTTTTATTACCTCTATGAGAACCACTCCGCAGCCCTACAGCCATTTCTGTAATTTACCAGTGAAAAAAAGGTCCCTGAGATGGCTCAGTCAGCCGTCTGCAGATGAGCTGTGATCCATGCCTGCAACAGCTGCTCCCCTCACACAGCCCTGTGACTGTGCTTTCCCCTGCAGCTGCCTCCATCTTTCCTCCCCCCCATCACCTCCACAGGGAGTGCCCTACTCCGATCCTCTCCATGAAATCACAATTAATTATTTGAAGGGTTGTCTGCAAGCACAATGAGCCAGAGCCCCTTAAGGGGAGAAATGCATCAGGATAACCTAGAGTCCCAGAAGCTGTGATGAGTTTCTGAAGTGCAGCAGCATCTCCTCCAGAGGCCTGTGCTCACTGCTGCAGTAAGCTAGAATTGTTTATATTTGGATTTTACAACACTCACATGCTTCGGTTTTTACGAGTATCTCTTTTTTTTCTGGAAACTGCAGCTTAGGGCTGCAACTAATGAACATATAAAATGTATAAAAATAGTGAAAAATGCCTGTCACAATTGCACAAAGCCCGAGGTGAAATCTTTGAATGTCTCGTTTTGTCCAATCATTAGTTGAAGACCCAAAGACAGTCGGTTTGAAATGACATAAAACAGAGCAAAGAAGCACATCCACGCATTCGAGAAGTTGGAGACAGGAAGTGTTTGGCATTTTGCTGGAAGAAAATGAGAACCAATTTTCTGTCAGTCACCTAATCGACAGCTCTAGTGCGGCTCCATGTTAGGGACAGAAAGAGTGATTAGACAGAGAATTTATGACTGCATGGATGCTGATTCACACTCTCTGAAAAGCTAAGAAAATCCATTAGAAAAGGTAAAAAAAAAAAAAAAAGGAACTATTGATAAACACTCTCAGTGCCCTCAGCACCTATTATAATGTGATACGTGTTCAGAACACTTATTTATGGAGAAAAAAGACAGTAAGTTATTTATTATTGATTTCACTGAGTTTACCATAAGTGGCCCCAGCCCTACGGAACATATAACCTTTCTACTGCTGCCGTCAAAGTGCTAAATGGCTGACTTTAGAGAAATATTCAGGTATTAATGTGTGTAACATTGTAACACCGCAGAAAGAGCCCTTCCTTTGTCCTTGGACTGTTTTTTTTTTTTTTTTCCAGACCACTGTAGTTTGGATATACTGTAAGCTGTGGCAAATATGGGCATAGCTATTTTGTGTCGCAGACACAGGAATGAAAGGTGAGAATGTTAGCAGCATTGTTCTGGGGGTGGCAGTGTTTATACTTTGGTCCAGACTGAAATACCTCACCAGCTGTAAAGTAAATTGCAATGATTTGTTGTACATACATTGGTGGTCACCAGAGCATGGATCTTACCAACTTTGGTGATCCCCTGGATTTTCCTGTAGCATCACCATGAGGTCCATTTTTTTCCATTTTTTTTCCATCTCAGCAATCAGTGGAAAAAAACCCTACAAAAAGCTTTCTTGTCCAGTTGCTGTCCAATCATTGTGTGGGGATTTCTACTTCCCAAAGACTTGATGTCTACCATGTGCCCAAGGGGTTATCTCTGTGTCTCAAAGGTGAAGCTGATGCAAAAGTGCCTTAAATTAGCATTCTGTCTGGTGTCCAGCAGGGGACAACTCTGCTGGTTGCTAAAAGAAGTCCGATTGTATAGAAATCCATAGTCATTTGGACTGCCTGTTCAAGGCGGGAATATCACACCGATGTGCCGTTTCGTCTTTCTGAATACAAGGTACGATTGCTGAATTGGAGGACAGAGTGGTCTTGCCTTTAAGCCACCATGGGAGGTAATAATAGCGCAGAAATAGTGTCTGTATAAACAGGAAATCCAGCAGGATAGGACCATGGGCAGGACAGGAATCACATTTTGATGAGGTGTTATGCTAGCGACCGCAGGAGATTAAAAAAGCAGCAGCTAGCAGTTAGCAGTCAACTCAAAGAAGAACAGTGGCCATAAATGTCCGCAAATTGGGAAAACAGTGAGGTCAGTGAGGTTCCTGCACTCCAAGCCGAGCATGAGATCGGCTGCCATATTATAGAAACAGTAAATGATTATTGACATGTTATGCCGTTGTTATTGTAAAGAGTGCGCTAGACTCATATATTGTATATCACATCAGAGGCTGATGGCAGGGTGAGGGCAGTGTTTGGCATTGTTGCCTCACAGCAAGAGGGTTCCTGGTTTGAACATGGGGTGGGGGAGCCCTTCTGTGCAGAGTTTGCATGTTCTCCCCGTGTCAGCGTGGGTTTTCTCCGAGTACTCCAGCTTCCTCCCACAGTCCAAAGACATGCAGGTTAATTGGTGACTCTAAATTGTCTGTAGGTGTGAATGTGAGTGTGAATGGTTGTCTGTCTCTATGTGTCAGCCCTGTGATAGCCTGGTGACCTGTCCAGGGTGTACCCTGCCTGTCGCCCAATGTCCCCCGTGATCCCCGACAGGATAAGTGGTTACGCAAATTAATGAATGAGCAGAGGCGGATGTTGTGTTAAACGTCACACCCATCACACTAGCATGCTATAATCACACACTGGAGCAGAATGACACCACTATCATTAACCCTTTTTAAATAGGGATTGTGCAAATTTGCTGGAAAGCCCAATCAGTCTTCGTTCAGCATTGGCAGTATAAAAACAAAATCGGGGAGTGCAGGGAAATGCCGCCTGCCTACTTTTGTTCATACAGAATGTGCCTTTTTCGGGGCAATGGGGGGGGGGGGGGGGCGTGAGCAAGTAACGTGTAGCTCAGCGTGTGACATAAACAGTGACGTCCTTCACCGTTCCCGTCATTTGACGGTTAATGGCCTTTTCGTTTGCGAGAGCAAGAAGGGCGCGCAATTCCTTGTCTCCCCAGTTGCTCATCTTTACAGTTTCTGTCAGGTTGGTGTCGACGTTGTTTGCGTTTCTTGCTACTAGCTGCTCATTCCTGCTGTCAGCTGTTTCCTGTTTTTAGGTCCACCGCCAGTGGGTCACACGTGCAGCATCATCAACAGCCCCTCCCGTGGCGAAAGGGCGCCTCGTTCTTTTTAAACCAAAAACGTTCTGCCAATATGTTTACCCCTATGCGGCGGAAAATTGGGCACCTCAGATCAACTTTCCAGTCCAGCTCTGTGTGTCTAAACGCTCGCAGCTTGCCTGCAAAGCGGCCTAACATTTGCCGAAAATCTGGCAGTGTAAAAGGGGCTATTTGTGTGAGTGTAAAAGAGGGGTCTTCACAGCGGCTTATTTCACTTGTCGAGTGAAATAGATGATAAAGCAGAGTATGTTTTAGGGTGTGGCTACCTTGTATTTGACAAGTTGACAAGTTTGACAAGTTGCAAGCACCAAAAAAGCAAGATAGTGACGGCCAAACTTGAGACTTAAAGCAGTATAGCACAAACAAATGGGTGACGTCATAGTGGTTACGTCCACTTCTTCTATACAGTCCATGTATGTTATGTACCAGATGAAGAGCCACTTTAGGTTTGAAACATAGTTCTGTCTCTATATGTAGCAAAATAAAAATAAGATTTATAAATGGAACATTCTGCTGTGTTGTTAGTCTCTAGGAAGCAGAAATTCTTAAAATATCTGGACAGCTTTTAGATTGATAGCCAGGAAAATTTGTTCCACACATTCCTGCTCCCCTCAGGATGAATTGTAATAACTTGAATCCTCTGACTTTTCATTTAGAGCAATTATCAGTCCAAAATTTCACTTTGTCCAGGACTTTGGTTTATGACAAGAAACCTGCAACACTAATGACATTCTTGTCCTCCTTCGCTGGAGTTTGTGTTGAGCACTAATTAGCAAATGTCAGCATGCTAACACACTGAAACTAATGAACATAAATAAACATGTTAGCATTGTCACTGTGAGCATGTTAGCATGTAGCTAACAGCACCATTGTGCTCAGAGTCTCTCGGAGCTGCCAGCATGGCTGTAGACTCTTGGTCTTGTTTCCATTTAAATTAGATAAAGATTCAGTGTTTGCACTTCGGACGAGAAGCCCAGCCAGACTAATTGATTACGAAGGAGGCTGTCTGACAAATTACGGATTGCTTTATGACAGTTTTTCTTGTTTTATTATTTATTTTCGGATTGATTTAGCAGTGAGTCACACATAAAGCAGTGGAAGAGAGCATTTGAAGTGGTGTGGAAAATCACTGTCATTCTTATCATTAGAAGTAAGCCATTTCTTCTGGAGACATAAAAAGAAAAATCAAAGATTCATCTTCTTAACATTTCAGTCCTTGCAGTCGCTACCTCTTGGAGCCTTGCTACCAGGGGCCTTATTAAAAATACAAGCTGTGTGATCTTTCTGTCAGCCCTGAAATCCCTCAGTTCGTCTTACTATCTGTCAAAACCTCTGTCAGATGCCTCATAGACAGGCGGAAAAAACAAACACCCGCACTTTATGTGTCACTCCTCAGAATCTTCAGCTTTCACTCATTCACAAGCTGCTCCAGCTGCCTTTCCCCGTCTTCCCCACATGAGATGCGACCCTTGAGTTGAGTTGATTGCGGTCAAGTAAAAACCTGTTATAGTTGGATGTCAGTTCTGTCTGTGCTTCCTGTTTCTTCATAGAGGAATTTCAGGACTGTCTCAGAAAGCCAGTGTGCGGAGACACTGTTCAAACATTTATACAAGCGCTTGCCCGCAAATGTCTGGGAACTTGGAAGCAGCGTCCCACTTCTTCATTCAGGCTCTGAGCTCAGCACCTGCTGCTGTTATTCTTTTGACTTCAGATGAAGATATTCTTCCAGACCTACTTGGTATTAATCACAACACGATGCATCTCCGAGCGCCTGCAAACATTACATGCTTTCATGCTCCCTGACTCGGCATGAGCCAACAACTTGATCTTGATTGATATGAAAGCCCGTGTTGAATGCATCTCGTCAGTTTCCATACCTCTAAATCAAATTAACAGACTGCTAGACTAATGCGGTCTGCGTTATTCATAGGCCTGACCAGTAATTTGCTGACTAAGTCATTGCTTGCTCAGTGCTCACCATGTGAAGCAAAAGGTTTTTTTATCTGGGTCATCGGTGAGGCGGCTGTGCTTTAGCTTCTCCTTTCCCCTGAGAAGACTACAGAACACTTGATTTGACCGTGCTGCAGGATTCAGCTCTCTGAAAAGGGGCTGGATTGTATATCATATTTGTATTGATTCGCAGTATGAGTAATGGAATATTTACACTACAATATACAGAGATTAGTGATCATCTGCAAGATGTAATTCAACACGGGGAAATCTATTAAAAGAATAATATAAACTGTTACTTGGTCCCAGCAGCCACACAGTGACTATTGCTCAGAGGCTTCAGACTGTGTTGTAGAAGGGCCGACGTTCAGTTGTTGGTCAGTGTGCGGTCGTTAGTGAGCGTCTGTCGCCCCAGAATTTTGAGGTGTGCCCTGCATTGTTGGCACCAGTCAATCCTTGTCCCCTGTTCTCTGGCCTATTCAGCATGCTGAATCAGTGTCAGAGCAAGAGCTGTGCCCAATTAGTCGACTAGAGCAATGGTTCCCAACTGATGAGTCTTGGGTCCCACGTCCATTCTGAATGGACCACAAGTGACTCGCAAACGTGTCAAGTTTGTAAAAAAACACACATTATTTTGAAGTACAATGAATTTCCAGCACAGAGCTTTTACTTTGAAGTGCCATTCCCTGCTGTAGACTGAGTGACTAACGGAAAGCTACATGACAGAGGCAGCAAACTAGCTCAATGACGTGGTCAAACGCAAGTGTGACTGAATATACCAAACTATGTGGACCTTGAACAAATGACTAAGAAGAAATCTGGACCCCTCCGCTGGACCAGTTGGGAACCACTGGACTAGAGGAGTAAACATTACTGCCTTCGCTAATCTGCACCAGAAACTCTAGTCGGTTAACCTTATTAATAAGATACCCAGAGAAAAATGGGAGGAGTTTGGATCAGCAGGAGAAACTAGAGAAACTCTCTCTGTTTGACATATACACAAACACACGTGTGCTCTCAGTGGTTGGAACCACGTGCACACGACTGGTACAAGTCCGCAGCTGTCTTTGGATGTTTAACATGGAAAGTATGTCCAAATCTAATACACACACACACACACTTGCAAGCTGGACATTGTCTTGCTTGGCTGAATGAGAGAAGTGATTTTAGGAGCATTGGAGATCCTAATAAGCCTAAATGTATGTGTGTATAAGAGAGTTACTGCAAGTGTGTGTTTTTGAGTGGAGATGAGCCTGGATGTTAAATACACAGTAAATAAATGTAAACTTTTATTTAGGGAGCTGTTATGTGTTATAGGATAATGTGTCACGTTCATATTGCACAGTGTAAAGTGCCGCTCATTTCACCGGCATTTAGTATATAAATATTTAAAGCAATATTGGACAAACTTCCAGCCTACCTCTGCTCCTGTCTGTGTGTCAGCTCTGGTAGTTACCAGCTACACTCCTCCAGGTGGTTGCTTTTTAACATACCTTGGGTTTTAACAGATCTGGGGAAAAGTGCATTCTCCTATTCTACACCATGGATATGAAACAATGTTCAAAAAGATCAGAAACACTTATATCCATTGATGGATTTAAGGGCATCATAAAGAATGTGGTGACAGAGACATGTGCTTGTTTTTCTTGAGAGGCCACTATGTTTGAATAGTTGTTGTTTTAATGTGGATTTTTGTGTTACATGTTGTAGTTGTTGCATTTTAAATGTGTTTTGATTGGCTGCTATCTTTGCCAGGTCTCTCTTGTCTCAATGGGACTTCCTGGTTGAATAAAGGTTGAATAAATAAAACAATAAATATGAATTTGTTGATGAAAAATGTGATTAATGATTTCAAATGGCTCTTAAAATATACGCTCTTCTTTTCAGACAATGTTCAACCTTGTTTTGACTATATACTGAGTGTTTCCTTCCTTGTAGACAGGTCGACTAGCCTGAGTTTAAACTTTGATTTAAACGTCAGGGAAATTAGTCATTAGGAACATCCTTAGTTGAAGCCGTCAGAGCCTGTCAGTGGGTAAAATCAGGAGGAAAACTGAAGTGAGGAAAGCAAACAAATGACTAAAATATAGAGGGCGTGAGATTGAAACAAACTTGTTATATTAGGTAAGATCATTTTTTAGCCACTGAGCTCTTGAACAGAAATGGTTCATAGTTGTTCATGTTATTTTTTGCTAGCACACGGTAAATATTTTTTGTCCTTTCAACATCAGGCCGTGTTGTTAATGTGCTAACTGGCTAACTAGCATCTTGAATCCGTCCTGTCGGTCTCCTGGTTTCCCTTTTTTAATGATGAATACAGACCCGTCGCCTGTTGTTATGGAGTTATTTTCTCTCTCGCCTGTACAGAATTTACATGCTAGTTGCCTGTTGGCTGTAGTCTTTGCAGTGTGATCAAGTGCAACCTTTTGGGTGTGACAGAAATGTGAGGCAACGCAACAGTCAGCCTTTGTTGCCACGAGTTCTTTGATGTCGATGTGTCTTGGCTTTAAGGTAAAGGCGAGGACGGGCGTGTCAGTACCTCTCTATGAGTGCAAATGTATTTTATAGCTCACTCTTACTCTTGTGCCGCCTTGTTCGCCTAAAGCCTATAAGTGAAAATGGCTACAGCGGCAGTCCTTTAGGTGCTTAACACCAAACCGCCTCGCAGCTCAGCGGTAGGTAATGATGGCATTATCATTGATCCCCACAAAGTAAATCCAGAGCGATCAATGCTTTCCTGTGTGTTTTCCCATGCAGACAGCAGTCAGATTAAGCCGACTGCAGCAGAGAGAAGACATTCTACAGATTAGAAAGCTACAACTGAAGAGATTGAGATTTAGTGTATGTGTGTGTGTGTGTGTGTGTGTGTGTGTGTGTGTGTGTGTGTGTGTGTGTGTGTGTGTGTGTGTGTGTGTGTATGTGTATGTGTGTTGCTCTGTTTCCCAGAGGCAGCCACGGGCAGAGCTTTAAACCAGCATGCATTTTGGCTCCAGATTAGGCCTAGCAACAGCGTTTGCCAACATCTGTCTGCCATTACCCCTGTGACACTGGCAGTCATGCAGCAATTAATCAGACTGTTGTGATAGTCGCCACTCGGTCACTCTGCACCTCGGGCACATCACTGAGCAGCAGGATGAGGGGCAGCGTTCAAAGGGTCGTATGTCCTGGGAGTTTTTACTGTACATGTCCCCTTCTAACTACAAAAACCACTGGCCTGTAGTTACTTTGTAGGACCAGAGCATCTTATCTAAGGTTAACCTGGATTGCTCTGTTTCCCCATTTGACTGTGGCTGCATCTTTGTAGCCAAAGATACTCTGTGTATTCACCTCTGTATCTAATGTGTGCTGATGCTCTGTAGTTTCTGCTCAAAATGGTATTAGGAAAAGTCAAGTCAGCCTCTGGTTAGTGACTTGGTAATGTTGTGGTACTAAATGCAGAGGTATCCAGGTGGCTGCCAGAAAACACAACTGTATTTGAGAAGGTGTTATGATTGAAGATAGGAATCAGAAGGCAACATGTTTCAGTTGTTCTAGAAAGTATATTTGTGTGGCACTAAATTTGCAGCCTTCAAATCAAACTTAATATACGCTAGGACTGAAACAATTAGTCAATAGCAAGGAAATTAATCATCAGTAATTTTTAAATTCTTCATTAAAGTCATTTATCAAAGGAAAAGAGCTAAACAGTTCCAATATCCAGCTTCAATGTGAGGATTTGCTGCTTTTCTTGTTTTATATCATGGTATATTGAATATGTTTGGGTTTGGGACATTTTAAGATGTGATATTGGGCAATTGTGAAGAGCATCTCTCTGTTTTGTGGCATTTTTAAGACTAAACCTGTAACCAAGAAATCGCAAATATAATGTACAGACTAATCAATCCTAAAAATTGTTAGTTGCATCGTAGGGCTGGAAGATATGGAGAAAATCAAATGTATATTTTTAACCAAACATCTTGATATCAATTTGCGACAATATTGTAAAGTGGACTATTGGTACTTTAACAAAATATTTACACAATGACATTTTTGATAAATAATCATCAGTAATGTGGATATGATGACTTAGCCCCGATCAGACAGAGCGCGTTTTAAAGCTTGCTGCATCCTTTTTCTTTCTCTTGCTTGACTACAACTGAATTATCTGTCTTTAGCCTCACCACTATTGTGCTGTGAAGCAAACTCACAGATCGGTACCTCAAAATCTGTGTAAAAAATAGACAGGCCGAGGGCAGTTGGGGATTGGTCACAGGGAAACAGAGATCTGTGTGGGTACAGAAGTCCCTCAGACAGGGGAGAAGTCACAGAGTACCATCAGCTAGTCCAAGAACTTCACCTGGATGATGGTCAGTTCAAGGCTTATTTTACAGTTTGATACTCTGCTGTCAATTGTTGGGCCTAATTACGGTTGGTAAAACTTATGAAAGTAGTTGAGGGGCCGCACACATGCTGTGTTTTTTGCACCCTCAAATTCATTGTTTTCAATGTAGACGCAAAGCAGGTGTGCTCAATCGTCGGAGTGATGCCATCGCGGCACGCATGCGTTCCTGAGTGCCTATTTTTTAGGGCTTTAGGTAGGCATAGTTCAACTTTTGGAACGCGGCAGCGCACATGGCATGTCATGTGACGAGGAACAACCAATCACAACTGACAGATATCTTTCTCTTTATCTGTAAATATCAGTCTGTGGTAAATATGGAAACATTGATCTTTTTGGTGCAGGGCTGCCAGAGCTTTACATCTGTCCCATGGACGATACGCCTGGACACTGCTTGTTAAGGTTGTTTAGCAATCTCAAACACAACCTGCCACCGCTACAGAAGTAGCACCCAGCACCAGACCTCGCGTTTTCATGGCGGTTTAAAATGTAGCATGAGTACGGCCCCTTACAGCTTGCCTTGTAGGGTGACTTTGAAGGCAAGCTAATGTCAGCTTAACACTGTACCCAACCACTTCTTGTTAACAGCAACACAGAAGGCCCGCCTCCCAGTTCATTGAATTGTACAATGTGAAAAACGGCAAAGATGTCGGGTGCTTTTTCTGCTCTGATTTGAGTTTGAAAAATCTTAAACTCTGAGTTGTTGTAGCAGGCGTTCAGCAACACAAGAGCAGCAAGCAAAATGCTTCCCTCACATTGAAAACCATTACAAAAAGCTGCCACACGCTGCTAATACACACTCTGTCTTATTGGGGCCTAAGCAGGTAGAGGCAAATAATATAGCAGCCTTTAAAATCAGGAAAAGACAGCACTTACGATGATACCGAAAATCTAAAACGATATCTAGTCTCCTATCACAGTAATGATATAATATTAATGTATTCTCCAGCACTTAAATATACTGCACTGCTTCTCTCAGTCGTTTCAGTTTCTCAGATATGATGATTTGTGTGTTACATCGCTGTGACATGATAATCTTTGGGTTTTGGATTTTTTTGTCAGACAAAATAAGGAATGGTAAGATGTCTGGGAACTGGTGAATTATAATGGCAAAATTCTAAATCCATTTATCCAGAAAATAATTAGGGAAATTAATTGCAAATGAGAATTGATAGTTGCAGTCCTGCTGATGAAATGAAAAATATGTGGGCAGAGGTTTGTTCCAAGTGTATTACAACTCATAAAGGCATTTTAATTATTAGCAGGAAAATGTTTTCATGCAGCCTGATGGTATGTAAGGTTTAAGGTGCAGCTACAAGGAGACAAGTAGCAGCAGGATGTCGGTCATTTTAGGCAAGAAGAAGTCACGTGCCTGTCATGTGATTGGCCAGCACCTTTCCTCATTCCTCTCCTTGACAGGCGCACACACAGACACACACACACACACACACACACACACACACGCCAGCTGTGTTGCAAGATGCTGTTTTTCAGGAGAGACGGGGGAGAAGTAATCTCTAAACATCAGAAATGCCCGTCACATGGAGGCAGCACGGAGAAATGATTACTTGACTCAGACAGAATGAAAAATGACTTTTTTCCCTATGTTTGTTTTTAAGATGATATCTGTCTACGTTGTGATCTAACCAGCCGGTAATGAAAGAGTTAGAACCACAGAGGTTTGAATTCACCGGTACTGGGAATAATATCCTTATCGAGAGGAGCTGTTATGTCGGCAAAAGGTAAACACCACCTGCGTTCTTTTTGGCTTCTGGTCCCTGTGACTGTGTCACTCCGAACTGCGCTGCTTTATCAAGGCTCACGCTCAGTGTTGTGGGTTTAGTACTGTATGTGATAAGGACTGTTTGGCACTTGGCCTATCGTCGGACGTCCTCGGGGCTTGGGCTGTGTTGTGATATAGCTGTAGAGCTCAGAAAGCAGATTGCCTGCTGCTCGTGGAAAGAAACAATCTGTGCTGAAATTTAGATTATGCACTTGATGTAAGAATCTTTCAGAGACGTTCACGCCCGTTCAAAGCGACCTAATATAACTTCTAGTTTTCTGTGGATTTTAGCCCAGAGCTATATTTTCAAAAACATCTGCACGCTGCAGCTCCTGAGGTCTTGATTTTTTTTTTCGTATATTCTTTGTGTTTTCTAACAGGGTGAAAATGAGCTGAAGAGGGAGATGTATTTGAGTTTATTCTTGCATTGATCTTTAAGATAAAACACCAGCCATTATATCCTGAAAGCTCACCACCAGCGGCCTCGAGAACATCTTGGAGACTTTGAAATAAAACTGGCAGGAGTACAGTAGTCTGCATCAGAAGGTGCAGCTGGTTGTGAAAGCCTGAGTCTTTTTCCTCTTCTGAGCCGCGCAAGATAATTCCACATCACTCTCAAAGATGGACCGTTATCAGGGATGCTCAGTAATTTGAGTCCGTGATGAGGTCGGGATGCAGGAGGAGGCCTTTAATGAGATTTGCCGGAGGTGCTGGTGGTGTTGGCACGCCTACTGTTTGCAGTTTACTCGTGATGGCTCTCCCCTGTTTTTGTGCTCTTTCTGTGTGACTTGGAAAGAAAAGCAATTGAAAGAAAAAGATACCCCCTGGTATTCTGCAGTGCACTGATGATTTTTTTTCCCTGGACTGGGCAATCATGCACATAATGCAGCGAAAAAAAAGGATGAGCTGCAGAGTCTTGCTTCATAAAGAAACATTTTACAGTGGCTGACGATGGAAAGCCTGGCTATAAATAAATGTTACTGTGGACCTTTCCTTAGGGGCCTGCAGCCTTTCACCCCTTGTATCTTTGTAATGTCAAACAAGATGTAACCGACTGATATAAAAGAACAAAGTGACCAACATCTCGGCTGTATCTAATGACTTTGCTGTGCCAAATGTAGCTTGACAGTTCTCAGTCATAAGTTTTTAAGGGTGCATTTTGCAACATAAAACTAGACCTTGTCCACATAAACACAGGTATTTCTATAAATGTCTTTTTTTAAATGCATTTTCGGCCTTGTGTTCACACAAGGGATGTGTGCGATTAGGCAACTAGTGGATTTAAATGTTGCTACCCTCGCTTGTCGGCACTACAGATACTAGTCTGTTAAACTGTTATTGTGCGATTGCAGTCACCCAATAAAAATGCTGTTGTAAATATTGGGCATGTTTCCTGAAAGTTTATTCCCTAAAAATATTGTTTTCAGTACATATTATTTATTGACTATTCAGTGAATGGTTGCCATGTTTTGTAGGATAATGCAGTAAAGATCAGGACGTTGCCAGAATACACGCTGAAGCAGGGCGTCTTGCCCAAAATGTCCCTGTGGCAGTATCTTTACTCTCTTTATAATCTTTACTTTATTATCACTTACATTAAGGATCTAGCACCCAGTTTGAAAGTTATAATCATGAGTGAGCACATAGTAATAAAACTAATTTTTAGCAGGATGCTATGCTGTGTTCATGGTGCAACAGAAGTGCAACACATTTCAGCAGCATTTAAAATATGATTTGGTCATTGAAAAATGTGATTAACTATTTTAAATGGCTCTCATAATATACGCAATATTTTTAGGACAATTATTTTTTACCTTTTATAGACTAAATTGTGCTCAATTTTAACTGTCTTCTGAGTGTTACTTCAAATAGAAAGGCATAGAAAGAAGTTTTTTCATCTCCATAGGGAAGTTCAGCTGTCCAGCAGCTCATAAAACACAAAGAACAACCACAGTTCTCCTCATCAACAACAACACAGTGATATTAAAATAGACATAAAATAAAATAAGTTAAAATAAGTGCAGAAATAGAAATTAAATTAAAATAAAATTGTACATTCCACAGTCCAGTCCAGTTGTTGCTACTGTGATGTGTGTAAGTGTGTGTGTGACTGGATTCAGGAGGTGTTTAACAGTCTTATTGCCGTGGGGATGAAGGATCTCCTTAAACGCTGTGTTCTGCAACACAGTGAGATGGAGACTTGTAGACTCGTCGACTACTCTGAGTTTAAACTTCATTTAAATGTCAGGAGAATTAGTCATTAAGAACATCTCTAGTAAAGACGAACCTTTTGTAAAACTCTGTTCAGGGTGGAGATTTTTAGAAACTCTGTCTTCTCGTTGTCATGTAGACAGGGAAAATAGAATTTTTGGCTCATAATGTCAGTGTGTTCTGTTATCTCCTTTGTGAGGCGTCACAACTGAGGCACATTTGGTGCAACGGCAGACATGTTTAGAACTAGTGCTGCCTCCAACCTTAGTGAGATAACTTCTTACATGTTTACACATAAATGTACCGATAGTCTTACAATATTTGAGGAACAGAGGTGTCAGAATACACGATTGAGGTCACTGCTCCAGATAACCTTTTCGTATAAGCTTTTTCAAGCTGAAATTCACTTTTTTGGCCATCTGCCACTTTGGTTGGTGGATCCCAAAATCTACTAGTCACTCAATAGATTACCATTGTTGTTTTTTTGGCAGGTGAGTGAAGCAAATCTAGCAGCCACTTGCATATTTTACCAGCATTAGGCTAGTGGTTGGTGCTGATTTCCGACCCTGGCCAACATCTTCTTCTACTTTGCGTGGTTTTATGGTTACAGTTATATCCCCACCTGTAGGTTTGGCATGATCATGACAGCGCCTCAGGTGTGTTCTTGCTTTTATTTGGACGTAGATTTTTCTAATGCCTGTGTCTGTGTGGACTAGGCCTAACACTGCATTCACATGGAATCAGGGAGACAGTAGACGGCAAATTGTATATCATTATAGTGGACAAGAGCAGGCAATAAATGTTGGTGAGGCTGGCAGGCAATGGTAGACGACAATGCCATTCAGAGTTGAAAGACTTTTTGCCGTCGTCTGCAATGGACTTTACAACCTGATATTAACATAGCTCCTTCACACAAGGCGAAAACACAGGCATTCTGGACAATACTGGATATTACTAAAAGAGTTACATGAACACAAAATAATTCTATTTAATATATTTTATTCATTCTTTATAACAGTACAGCATGTACATCGAAACATATCGTTGTGAATGTTTCATTTTACCGTCCTGCCGTTTCTTCAGACTGTTTGTTTTTCCCGTGACGTATATAAGGTGTTTTCTGTCTCGCGTCTGCCTGATTCCGTGTGAGCGCAGCATGAGACTGTTTGTGGGCACCATCTCAAATGGCAGCTGTATCTGTCTTTAGTTTAACAGCAGTCACACTGATCTTGCCACAGATATTATTTAATCATTGTCACTCATTGTGCTTTTCTGTTATTCTCTCCCCAGGCTGTTTTGACAAGGTCGAGAAGATTTCATAAGTCCCATCTCCGGAGGAATTCCTGACAAGGGGCCAGAAAATGAGCACAACACAGACAGAAGCAACTGGTCAACCCAGCTATCTCGCTGACCTGTGAGCAGCCATGCTCTCCTTACATCACCCATCGAGGGGAACCCCTCTCCACACGCGGGACTGTTTTCTGACATAGATTTAGAAGAATAGCTGAACCTCACAATAGAAATGGCATTAGTTTGTGCACGCTATAACACATCAGAGTACATATTAGAATACAGGTGAGGCTGAACCTCTAGCCAATATCCCCAGGACGCTTTAGAGGAAGGAAACAGCCTCAGATGACCTTTACAGAAGGACGGAGCCACAGCCCAGCTTTGATGATTTAGTATCCATCCCGCTGCCTTGCTGACAAGGTCGTATCATGGCTGCTGCTGATCCCCATAGCAACAGTTCCTTGGTGGGGCGGGGAGCAGACTGAGAGAGTCAACAATGCAGCGTAACGGTGGTGGGGTGGGTGCCGGTGGCCAGCCATGGGTGTTACGGCGTGTTCGTCTCACGTGGCTCAGTTTCATGCTCTTCTTCATCCTGGTCTTCTTCCCACTCATTGCCCACTACTACCTCACTACCATCGACGAAGCCGGGGGTCCTGATAAGCGAATCTTTGGGCCGCGGCCCGGCGGTGAACTGTGTGAGGCCAAGCATGTGCAGGATCTGTGTCGTATCCGCGAGTCAGTCAGTGAGGAGCTGCTGCAGCTGGAGGCCAAGAGGCAGGAGCTCAACGGGGAGATCGCCCGACTCAACCTGCGCATTGAGGCCTGCAAGCGCAGCATTGACAGCGCCAAGCAGGATCTGCTGCAGCTCAAGAATGTTATCAGCCAGACAGAGCATTCCTATAAAGAACTAATGGCACAGAATCAGCCCAAACTATCACTGCCGGTCAGGCTGCTGCCAGACAAGGAGGATCCAGGACTACCACCACCCAAGTCTGCGCGCTCCTGCCGCCTACGCTCTTGCTTTGACTATGCGCGTTGCCCTCTTACGTCTGGCTTTCCTGTGTACGTCTACGACACAAGCTCCTATTCATGGGCGGACTATATTGACCCACTGGTGAAGCAGGCTTTTGCAGCTTCAGTTAAGAGCAACATTTATATAACTGATAACCCCAGCATTGCCTGTCTGTATTTGGTGCTGGTAGGGGAGCTACAGGAGTCCTCCTCCCCACTGCCATCCCCTGCAGAGCTGGAGAAGCAACTAAAAGCTCTCCCTTACTGGAGATCTGATGGACACAATCATGTACTGGTGCATCTTTCTAGAAAGTCAATGACACAGAACTTCCTGTATAATGTGAGCACAGGACGGGCAGCGGTTGCTCAGTCCACCTTCCTGGAGCAGCAGTACCGTGAGGGCTTTGACTTGGTCGTGTCCCCTCTGGTTCATGCCCTCTCAGAACCAAACTTTTTGGAAGTGCCCCCTCAAGTTCCTGTAAAGCGGAAATACCTCTTCACCTTCCAGGGTGAGAGGGTGGAGTCACTGAGGAGCAGCTTACAGGAGGCACCACCTCAGTCTTTTGAGGAGGAAATGGAGGGAGACCCACCAGCAGACTACGATGATCGCATCATCGGCACCTTAAAGGCGGTGCAGGACAGCCACTTGGATCAGGTGCTGGTGGAGTTCACCTGCAAGAACCCACGGCCAAGTTTGCCAACTGAGTGGGCTCTTTGTGGAGAAAGGGAGGACAGGCTGGAGGTGCTCAAGGCTTCAACTTTTGGCTTGGTGATCGCTCCAGGGGATGGACAGCTGGTGGCCTCAGCAGGCTGTGGGATGAGGCTCTTTGAGGCCCTGGAGGTAGGGGACCATCCCAGTGGTGCTGGGGGACCACTCCAGACTACCATATCACCAGTTTATTCGATGGAGTGAAGCTGCCATTATAGTCCCCAAGCCTCGTGTCACAGAGCTACACTTCCTGCTGCGCAGCCTATCAGACAATGACATGCTGGCAATGAGGCGGCAGGGCCGCTTCCTGTGGGAGACCTACTTTTCCACCTCAGAGAATGTTCTTAACACCCTCCTGGCCAGCATCAGAACCAGCATCCAGGTTCCTGCGGCACCTATCAAAGAGGAACCAGCCCACGAGATTCCCCACAAGGCAGGGAAACTGGCAGGAACTGATGCCAACCTGGCCGACAATGGTGATCTGGATTTGGGTCCTGTCGAGACAGAGCCCCCCTACGCCTCTCCGCGCTTTCTCCGCAACTTCACATACACAGCTGCAGACACCTATAGAGCGTGGAACCGGGCCCCAGGGCCTTTCCATCTCTTCCCTCACACTCCTCTTGACCCTGTGCTGCCCTCTGAAGCTAAATTCCTTGGCTCAGGTACTGGTTTCAGGCCTATCGGTGGAGGTACGGGAGGCTCAGGGAAGGAGTTTCAGGCAGCTCTAGGAGGGAACGTGCCCCGAGAACAATTCACCGTGGTCATGCTGACTTATGAGAGGGAGGAGGTGCTGATGAACTCTCTGGAGAGGCTGAACGGACTGCCGTACCTCAACAAAGTAGTGGTGGTGTGGAACTCCCCCAAGCCTCCGTCAGATGACCTGCTGTGGCCAGACATCGGCCTGCCGATTGTGGTGAGTGCTCCTTTAGAAATTCAGGAAATGTTCATGTATTCATCTAAATGGTGTTGGTTTCTTTTATAAGGAATACATCTCCGTCTCTTTCCATCTCTCTGAAGTGCAAAACAGTAACCTGTTACATTTCCGATGTGTTAGAGGTGGTGCAAAGTTTGCTGAAGTACATTACTCGAGCTGTTTGGATCAGTGCTTGTTTGAAACTCTGCAGGAGTCCATACAAATTACCAGCAGCTTTAGATGTGAAGAAGTGTGACATCCATGAATAATAAAATTTGTGCTTTTGAATTAAGCCTGGAAAATAAAATATTCATGTGGTTCATATTCACACCATTAGTTTGTGACAGGAACAAGTGGTAAGCTGTGAAAGAGGAACTAAAGAATTAGACTCTGTATTCGTCAGTGCTAGAGTCTTGGCGCTGCCAAAGATTAAATAAGCTTCTATATTTACTTTTTCTATATGGCACATGTAGATAGTATGACAACATAAAAAGCACAGCAAACCCACGCATGGAATAATTCTGTGTTTAGATGAATCTTGAAGACTGAGTTAAATCATGAGTCATATGCAGTCACAATCAATTTTAGGAGTAGAGATGCATCGCCAAGTAGCCAGGAAGTCAGTTATTTCTGCTTTATATGGGTCAGGTAGAAGTACAAAATGTTCTGTGTGTCAGTACTCAAAATGTTCTCAACTATAACTGGAGTTGCAGTGAATAGTTAAATTTCTTAAAAGTATCACTACTCACAAAAATGGCAACTAAGCAGTTGCTAAGCAGGATCTTGTCTTACGCCTGCAGGTTGTTCGCACAGAAAAGAACAGCCTCAACAACCGCTTCCTTCCCTGGGACGCTGTGGAAACCGAGGCCATCCTGTCGATTGATGATGACGCTCATCTCCGCCACGATGAGATCATGTTTGGGTTCAGGTCAGTGATGACAACAGAATGCATGAGGCTCTACGGATTCGTAAGTAAAACATCCTATAGACAGAGTGTTTTGTCACATTGAGCCCTTTAAAGATGTGGGCCTTTTTCATCACATTTTATAGTGTTTAATTTTTCTACAGGTGATGAACAGAAAAATACAATTTAAATGACAAAGTGAAACCAGATCTCGACTAAATTAATTACAAATGCTGCTGGATTTTAAAGGTTCCCTATGTGACATTTAGAGCATCAATATCCTCCTGAAACCCTGTGCCCTTATATGAGGACCTTATACTTCATTCTGCCTAACTTAGGCCTGTTGTCCTCATTCGTGGACACTTTTTGTGCCATCTAGTGGTAGTAAGAGCACAATACACTAATCCATGTAAAAACAAGATGGCAGCCATCTCTGCCAAGTCAGTCTGCAGCCGATCCCGACACAAAAGTGGACAAGGTCCAAAACCTGATCGCATTTAATGGTTGAAATGTATTTAATTCTGATTAATAAGGTTTCAGATTTGACCAATTTTAGCAACAATGACAAGATAAGATGCTGTCAATTAGGAAGTACTTGTTTTAGGACATTGGGACTTAATTATCACTGACCCACTGGCTAGGTCATTGCTGCCATTCTACATTGTGCAGTTACCACTGATCACGATGATGACGTCGCGGAAGCATAGTGTCCACCCTCCAGTTCCCTCATGGTTAACACCATTAGCACTGTCAGCACTGTTGCCCTTGTTATCACTGTTTATGGAGTTAGCACCATTAGCTGCTAGCTGCCGGCTCAGCCACCTTTATGTAGAGGACCATGTCCAGATAACTCGTATGCTTTGTATTTCGCATTGAGCTTATGCATGGCATGCATGCCTTATCTCATGAAAGTGAAAAATAATTTCTTTATCCATCTGCCCATTCATAATGGGTTCGTCCTTTGCCCGTGCAACATCCTTCCACCAAGTTTAAACAAAAATCGGGCCAGTAGGTTTTCTGTATTCCTGCTGACAGACAAACCAAAGCGAACGCATAACCTCCTCTGCGGAGCCGATAAAACACAACAAAGTTGTTTGCATTAGTAGTAAAGAGAAGGCATGTGAAGTGAAGGCACTGCACTGGTTAGGAAATCTATTAAAAAGTTTGATAGTTTCTTTTCTCAGGAGAAGTGCTTTGAAAAAAGTTGAAAAAAATACAGTAAAATACAAGTGAAAGCTTCGTCTCCAGTGAGAGGTGAAAAGCGTCATGTTCCTGAAAATGCAGAATTAGAGAGACTGTACGAACCACTTGGAACTGGAAACATGCTGCCAGTGCCTTGTATTTACGATTCATTTGCTAATACTGTACTTAGATAAGCTGAATGTGAAGGCCATGTTTAAACCAATTAAAAGAGCAGGTTCAGTTATTTTCGTGCGCCACCCCTCTCTCTTCCGCACTCGTCTACAACTTGAGGCTGTTGTGGCTTGTCCAGGCAGGCAGGAAGTGTGTGTGTGTGTGGGGGGGGGAGGGGGGGTCGTTTGTCATAAATTATCTCAAACTCCCCCAGAATTACCCAGGAATGTTTCCCCACTTTCATTCTCACCAAAGAGGAAACATTATGCAGCAGCTGACTGTGTTTGATGTTTAAGTGGTCTCACATGAGCCCATTTGAAACATTAAATTTGCTTTTTTTGAGATTTCTTGCATCTTCTGTGTCTGCGGAAGGAATTCCAAGTATCTAATCTGATAAACTGAAACACATTTTTATTTGGTCCAAGACTTTTCTTGCAGTTACTGGGCTGCAGCATGTGTAAATATGAGCCAAGAGTGACACTTTGGTTTTAAATATCTAAACTGTCTAATACTAATAGAAGACAACAGAACAGTTACTTAATTGCTCCCAGGAGGCAAATAGTTGTCACATTGCTTATAAAGATGACACGTTGAAACAGATGGATTTAAAAGGGTGGCATATGCACAGACACTTGGAAACTAATGACCATAAAAAAATGACAAATAACAGTAGAAAGTCGTCCATAAATCATTTATTAATTCTGCCCAGTCAAGTCTTAATTGATGGATTTAAAGTGAGGAATTCTGCTGACTTTGTGCCCGGGGGTGTCTCTCAGAGTGTGGCGTGAGGCCAGAGATCGCATTGTGGGTTTCCCCGGGAGGTATCACGCGTGGGATGTCAACCATCAGTCCTGGCTCTATAACTCCAACTACTCCTGTGAGCTCTCCATGGTCCTGACAGGAGCTGCTTTCTTCCACAAGGTCAGATCTTTCACTCCTCATCCTCCCAAAAAAAACATTTAGCAAAAATGTTTATCTTGCTGTCTCATAGCCGTCTTATTCACTTCCCCTCTGTGTTTGTATTTTTGTAGTACTACGCCTATCTGTACTCCTACGTGATGCCCCAAGCCATCAGGGACATGGTGGACGAGTACATAAACTGTGAGGACATCGCCTATGAACTTCCTGGTCTCACACATCACTCGCAAACCACCCATCAAGGTCAGTGACAGAGCACCCAGTCCGCTCGTGCTCAGCTCAGCATCCGCAAGCTTTGTGTCTCCCTCAGGCCCCGTGTATTTATATTTTTGCCCACTTAGCCTCGCCATTACTCAAACTGACATATCCAATATTCCTCACAAATGATAAATCAAAAACACAAGATCGAATTGGTGGGTTATGCCGGATTTTTGTCCACTGGATTTTTTATCGGAAGGACATTTATTACCGGAGTGCATATTTATGGCTAGACAAATAATTATAGCAATCAAGGCATGGAAGCTGTTGGAGCAGAAATGTTATTGCAGCCCTCAGTTTAAGTTCTTTTTGATTTAGTGGGGTGTTAATATTCAGGGGTGTTTCAGAGGGGAATTAAGGACGGCTTTGATGGAGTGTGTTGCATGACAGCAATTCGCTGCAAGGAATAAGCCTGGTGAATAATGAATTTGGGGCAAGTTTGAATGTGGAGTCATAAATGGTGAGGGGCTCTCTTTGAGTCCAAATAAGACAAATAAAACAAAAAAGAAATAGATTTTTATGCATCACTGATGATTGATTAACAAATTCAGTTTTAGGGATATCTTTCCTTTTCTTCAGCAGTTCTGTCATCTTAGGTTTTTTTTTTTCTTAATTGACCATTCATTAAGCCCCGTCCCCTTTTGTGCAGCACATATACAGTGTACAATTACATGATAATGGTATCAGATTTACCACTTGAATTACTTTGTGACTTTTTAAAGCAGTGGGTCTTTCAGCCAGTGGTAGACAAAAGCAATCTTCTCATTTCTAGTCAATGACTGTCGGCTGAAATGACGTGAAATTAAGTCTCGCTACCAGATTTTAACCAGCTGTTCCTGGCGAGCTAATTAAGCTAATGTTAGCTCCCTGAGTTGTTTTAAAAAGCAAACTCCAGCTGACTTTTTAATGTGTCAAGCTGACGCTGACACTTGACGGCTATAAATGTGATATCCTGCTAAAGCTGCGTGTCCCAGGCTAAAAGTTAGCATCCTCACCAGTTGATGATCCATGTAGAGGATGTGGAGATAAAGAAACAGCATTGTTTTTGTGATGCAGTTTAGAGCTAATAAGTCCTATTATTGTGTTAAACTAAAATGTTGGATCAGACTGTTATTTTATTATCATATCAGGGTTTTCCCAGAAAAGTTGTTCAGCTATGTGGCAAATACCTTTTGACAGGGGCCAGTGATGGACTTTGTTTTGATGATATATATATGATGTATATAACACCCTTTGGCTGCTTGGCTTACATACTGTTATTTGTTCATAAATTCAAAACAGTGTTCTGACTTGTAACGTAGCAAGAGAAAAGGCTTTTAGAATAAGGCCTAGTCCGTGTTTTTGCAAACATAATGCTATCTCTGAGAACAAATTTGGCTAGGTTTGCTGCAGTCTAAACTTCCTCAAATCCAATAAAGAGCTGCTAACATTAGCCTAAACTCTGACAGCATCTGAGATTAGCTTCCACACAGTTAGGAGTAACTACACAGTGGATGTGCATCCCCACAAATTAAGGTAGCTTGCCAATTAAATGTTCTGTGGACTTAAAACTAACAATTGGTTACTACTGTAGGCAAACAGCTAGTCAGCTGGATATGCTAACAATTGCTGCAGATTAACGCTGTTTAATTTTTGCCAGCACGTTTGCTTGTGTTTTTGGTTTTTGGAAAGGTTATTAAAGACACCACCCTCCAAACTCGGTCAATGTAGAATTTTGCTCTTGTTAATTTTGGAGTCCAAAGCTTGATGGGACTGCTGCGCCTAGTTACAGTTGATATGATATGATTGGACAGTTGCTACTCAGTGGTTTAACGAATGGTCGGTTCCTAAAATTCACCTATTCCATTCCACAGCAGCACTGAGGTGCAAAGCACCTCCTGCACAAATAACATACAGACTGACTGTGTCTCTGTCTGTCATAGGTAACGTCACGTTGGACTTTCCGCTGTCCCGGCTGCCCTCAGGCCCTTTCACACGACGACTCGCATTTCCACGAACGCCACAAGTGCATCAACTTCTTCGTCAAGGTGTACGGCTACATGCCGCTGCTGTACACGCAGTTCCGCGTGGACTCTGTGCTGTTTAAGACTCGTTTGCCCCATGACAAGACCAAGTGCTTCAAGTTCATCTAGCATCGGGCTGAGTGGCCCAGCAAAGAGCCAAAAGCGGCGAGGATTGAAGGACTGGAAGTGTTTAAAGAACAGCAGCTCCCACTGCGAGCAGTGATGAAGATGGATGGATGGACTGCCAGATGAATGCACAGAAGGAAAGTTTGGAGTAAGGATTTTGCCCGAGGGGGGGAGAGACGAGTTAACCTTAAAAGCTGTTGGCTTGGTGGTCTAATCCACAACTCTGCTGAAAATTTGAAGAGTGGAAGCTGAAAGGCACCACTGCCAACAAATTAAGCCTTTTCAGTGGATGTCACTCCTCCTTTTTCATGTTCTTCAATCATGCTCAATCATCAACCACTACAGATGTCATTTGCACCTCTTAATGGCCTGCTGAGGAAAGAGGATGGTTGTACACAGTGTACAGAAACTCCCCCACGATAAACTCTACCTGACAATGGAGCTATCAGTTACTGAATCACTGACAGACTGATGTCAGGCCGCGTTCGCCCAGCAGCTTGTTGACAGTTACAGCTGGGAGAGCAGACGTGGCAACGGCACATTGCTGCCAATGCGCTTCTTTTTTTTTTTTTTTTTTTTTTTTTTTCATTTTACAGTTACAAACTGTACTTCTTGTACATGTACGTGAGAGAAGCACTGATGGAGAAGTATTTTATTGAACGGTCTTTCATTTTTTTAAAATAATGTCGTTAAAATGTGTAAATCTCTATGTGGAACGAACATTTTCCAGAACCTCTGCCTGTGGGAGATCAGACACAGACTCGTTAGTCTGAGAACGAGACAGGACCTCGACTGAAGAGTTAAACAGGTTGGCCCGATCGTGTTTAGTAACGCTACGTGTTCAAGAAGGAATTCACTTCAGCGGTCACCATAATGCCTCAAAATTTGTCATGAAAACCAGCCACCATTTTGTCATTTTGTTATGCTTACAGGACTGGCCTGGCCTGTTTTTTATGCTATAGGGTGTTTACTAATGTTTGTAAAACTGGTCCGAGGTTGAAGTAGTCATGTTTAAATGTAATAATATTAACCAATCAACGGTTACAATGTCCCGTACGGAAGTGCAACAAAGTCAATAATCACTGATGCCAAAATCAACAAAGAATAGGTCTGGATGTCTAATTAAGGTCGTGATTATAAAGACCGTTAAATGTACTATTAGGATTATGGTTAAAAATGTTAAAGGGAATAGCTTAACATTTCAGGAAATAAACTTATTTGCTTTCAGGCGGAGAGTAAGATGAGAAGATCTATGCACCAAGCGATTGGTTGGTGACTGCAGTCGGACAATTTTCAGCTATATCGGCCATGTCGGTGACTGGCTGGTCAGTCTCAGATACAGCTGATCCTGTGTCGATCAAATTTACATGCATGTTCGGCACGATTGTTTATGTCGCAAACAGTAGCACAGACCGTAACTGACTGTCAGATCAGTTGTAATTAATTCCCATTGTTTGAAAGCTGCTGTGTTAAGCTAGCTAGCAGACTGATGTATACCACCCCAACCTGTAACTGTAGCATAGTGTAGCATAGCAAAGCTAATGCTAACTGTTTCATGTAAGTGAAAGGCAGATGCTAATACACTTAGCTTCTTGGTACAGGAGGAAAAACTCCATAAAAACCCAAATATGGGAGGTTTACTCTAGTCTGATAATTAGCAGATGAGCTAAGATAATTAGCAGACTAACGGGGTCGTTGATAACAAGCTCAAAGGTTTCGCATAGAATAGCTAATGCTAACTGTTTCATGTAAATGGATGGAAAATGCTAATTGGTGCCATAAAGTGGGAGGTATAGCTAAATAAAAACAGAGTTGGGTGGTCTAACCTAGTTTGCTAGTTTGTCTAGTTAGCTTTTTATCCAAGTAGGGTCCATTTCATAGATTTGGTAGTTTATTCCATGGCCGCAAAATGTTTTAACGCTAGTGATCAAAAGGAAAATAAAATGGTAACGTTACTTGAGCTAAAATGGAGCTGTCAATTAATCGAGATTTGATCACGCGCACACAAACCTGACAGATGTTGTTCTTGAACTAGGTCTTCTAATAGTTCCGAACATGTATTTTCACTGATGCTTAATGAGACGCTCGTCGTTGATATCATATTTGCATTTTAACTATTTCAAGACAAGTTTCCAGTGGTTTTAAAGAAAAGGTCCAACTACATTGTGTATGCCGTCAATTATAGTTCTCAGAAAGAAAGAAAATCAGGATCAGCCAAAATCTGAGTCAACCAAGGAAATTGCAATTGTTGCATCTCTTATCTCTACCTTTCTCAAATCTGTCCAGTTAGCTTAGCATAAAGACTGGAAATGTGCAGAAACCGCTAGCCTGCCTATCAGCACCTCTGAAGCTCACTAACATCTGTGAAATCTATACAAGGTGAAGAACAACAACAAACTGTTTCCTCTTCTTGAGTCTTTATGCTAAGATAAGCTAACTGACTTCAGGCTACAACGGTTAGCCTTGTATTTAACAAACAGCTCGTCTCACCGTACTCTCCACCTCAGAGCAAATAAACATGTTTGCCACCATTTTGAGCTATTCCCTTCAACATACCGCCAGCTCTGGCTTTGAGACTGAAACATTAGATATGTCCCGCCATTCATGTCACCCTCCTGTATAGAACTTTCTCAGCTCAGACAGAAACGTCACTTTACAGTGTCACCATATTGGTTCCACTTTGTTTTTTGTCTTTTTTTTTCTTTTTTTTACCATTGCTTGATGAATGTTTTCTTTGCCAAATAGGTACGATGTCTGCTGCTTTACAGCATCATTTGCAGGGTGCACAGTGTGAATGGTTGCTAAAGGGATGCAGTCTGGTACACCCATATCCACTCTGCATGGTACTTTAGTTTTTTACAAGTCGATCCATTCGAGCCCTTTCCATCGTGTATTATAAATACAGATCCTTTATTTGACCAGATTTAATTCCTGTAATCTGAACAAAAGGTCAACCTAAAAAGATCCCTTTAAAAATATTGACATAAGTTAAGGTATTTTTTCCCCAAATAAGGTTCTCCGTGTGAGGATGCTTTTATGAAACTCTCACAAGTCCACGGTTCCTGTATATTTATTGAATATATTATTAAAAAAAGATTTTTTAAACTGATAATGACACATTCAATAAAATGACAACAGTGTAGTTTATTATTCCTTATCTCAAAGAGGTCCCGTTAGCTTATTTCATTGCCTGGGAAAACGAGCTTGTGCCACTGAATACTTGAGGGGGACTTAACTGACCTGAGAGCAGCACTCAGGCAGGCAAATGTGTTTTATAGACGTCAAGACGACCTGGTTCTTAAAAAGGTCGACCTCTAACAGACGGTCATAAACTGAGCTTCTGCAACAGTCGGTGGGCAGGCAGTAAAGTGTCTCTGAAGCCAAACCTACCTGCTCCAGCTGGCTGCTGCTGCTGCTCCTCTGGCCTCTCCAGTGAAATATAAAAATATTTGATTGGGCATGTTTAGCTCAAATGGATTAAACAAAGAGCCAGATTCTGCTTTACACTGGCGGTAAATGGCAGCACAGCTAAAACAAATCCAAATTTACACTGCTGCAGCAGACTTGAAAAACCAGCCTGTCTTCTCACCTCGTCACACCTGAACACTTTTATTGGAGCTCCGGGGGCTTCATAATTACCTGGCTGACTAAACCTGTCCTGAGGCGTAAATAGGGTCAGCTGGTATTCTTTCTGTAAGTCAAAGCCTCCCTCCTCAAGGATCTGTGGCACAGCTGGTTTTCCAAGGCCCAGAGCAGGATAAACGTCCCTGGAAGGCCGCAGTCACTCTGCTAGGAGTTTTGAAACTATGTGCTCCTGGGTCTGATCCACGACTGTGGGCGAGGCTCCAGCCACCTGCAACGCTGCTTGCGCTGTGCCAGACTGATGACTGATGACAGCGTCAAACATACCATTGAAGGCCAGATTAATGGAAATAAAAACTCTCAACATTGTTAAAACATTATCTGTCTCATGGCCTCGTTCTTTTCTTCATCTTTACAAAACACACTCCTGCACTTTGACTCTTTGAGAAGGCCTTAAATTAAGGAGGTGAATCAGAGCTCTCTTCAAAAATAATGTTTGACTGTTCAAGTCAGCCTGATAGATGAAGATATTGACACCACAGCCATGTCTGTGTGGTGAGAATGAAGTTACAGTGAGTAGCTAGGTAGCTTTGCGTAGTGCTGGGTGATTGATCAGATTTCATTTTCAATTACACTTTGGCTTCCAACGATTATGAAAACAAGCTGAGTGAGATAAAACAATTATTCTGTTTCTCAATGATGCTCTTGTTCTGTCTGGTGTCATAAATCCAGCTCAGTGTTGCCAGCTTGTCTCCTTTCTCACTTGATTTAGCAACTTTTCAGACCCTCTTTATATGACACATACTGGGAATATGACATGTTCCCAAGGTCATATGTTCTCCTGTTCTACATATGTGCTCTCCCACTGTCTTGTGTTCCCAGGGTTCTATGTTTCTAAGGTCATATATTCCCAAAGTCTTATGTTCCCAGATTCCTATTTTTCTACGGCCCTATGCTCCCAGGATCCCATATTTTCAAGGTCCTATGTTCCCAAGGTCCTATATTCATAAAGTCCTATACTGCCATGGCCCTGTGTTCCCAATGTCCTATATTCCCAAGGTCATGTGTTCCTAGGGTCCTATGCTCCCAGGGTCTTATTCCCAAGGTCCTATGTTCCCAAGGTCCTGTGTTCCCCGGGTCCTAATCCCAAGGCTCTATATTCCCAAGGTCCAATCTTCCCAAGATCCTATGTTCCCAAAGCCCTATGTTCACAATGTCTTATATTCCCAAGGTCGTATGTTTCCAGGATCCTACATTCCCAAGGTCCCATATTCCCAAGGACCTATGTCCCCAATGTCCTATACTCTCTAATTCCTGTGTTCCCAAGGACCTATAAACCCAAGAATTTATTTTCCCAAGGTCATATATTCCCAAGATCATATGTTCCCAAGGTCCTGTGTTCCCAAGGTCCTATGTTCACAATGTCTTATATTCCCAAGGTCCTATGTCCCCAACATCCTATATTCTCAAATTCCTGTGTTCCCAAGGTCCTCTAAACCCAAGAGCGTATTTTCCCAAGGTCCTGTGTTCCCAAAGTCCTATATTCCCAAGGTTCTATGTTCCCAAAGCCCTGTGTTCACAATGTCTTATATTCCCAAGGTCCTACGTTTCCAGTATCCTATATTCCCAATGTCCTATATTCCCAAGGACCTATGTCCCCAACATCCTATATTCTCAAACCTGTGTTCCCAAGGTCCTATAAACCCAAGATCTTATGTTCCCAAGGTCCTGTGCTCCCAGATTCCTACGTTTCTAAGGTCCCATATTCTCAGTTCCCAAGGTCTTACATCCCCTAGGTCCTGTGTTCCTAGATTCCTGTGTTTCCAAGGTGTTTCCAAGGTCCTACGTTCCCAAGGCTCTATATTTCCAAGGTCCTATGTTTCCATTTTCCTATGTTTCTAAGGTTTATGTTCCCAGGGTCCTGTATTCCCAAGATCATATGTTGTCAAGAACATATGTTCCCAACATCCAACATTCCCAAGGTCCTACACTTTCCAAGGTCCTATGTTCTCAAGGTGCTGTGTTCCCAGGGTCTATGTAGCACATAATGGGAACCTGGAAAAGATGCTCCCCAGCTCTGTATTTGTTTAATTTGACATGTGCTAGGGTTAGCTGAGGAGACTATAATCATGACTCAGAGTCATGAAATTCACTGGACTCAGCCGTAATGGTACACACTCTACTCTGTGAGCTTCTAAGGTGTCCCAACACTTACCTTCTTTGCACCGAGAACAAGTCCATATTTCAGCCCTAAATTAAAAAAAATAATCTACTAAACCTACTGAAAGAGGAAGAAAAACAAAAGATGAAAAAGATAAACTAGTTATTTTTTGGGTTAGGAAACCAATCGTAGTTAACTATTGCCTTTTCCAGGTTGAGATTAGGAACAAGGTTCAGGGTCAGGTTAGTGTATTTGTTAAATATTTGAACATGAAAAGGAGTCAAATTTGACCTGAACACAAAAGGAGAGTTTATGTGTGGAAACAGAATTACTGAACTTGCAAACAAATATATGCTCCTGTTTTCAGTCGTCATGCTAAACTAACCAGCTGCTGTCTGTAAACTAACTTAACTGTAAGCTCATCGTATAGACATGAGAGTGGCATCAGCCTATTGTTTAACACTCAGCCAGAGGAGCGTTTTTCCCAAAATGTTGAACTAATTCTTCAGTGGTTATAAAAGCTGCTAATGCACAAATAGTGCTCAGAACAAAATGCCAGACTTCTGATAAACAGACTCCAGTGGCTCTTATTCCCTTTCCTGCAATCAAAAGCCAATTGTTTATTTGGCAGCAATGTTAGACATCTGGTTTGTATTCATCTTATAATGAATAAAATTCAACTTTGTAGAAATGTGGCCCTGCAGGAGAACTGACGGGGCGAGGTGTGGCTACAGAGCCCCAGACCCAGAGGAGGGGCTCTGATCTGACATCACTGGGACGAGAAGAAAGAAAAATACATCCCACACCCCTCAGCTTCAGCCAGCAGAGAGGAGAGAGTTTCATACTTCTGAGTGAAGCACGAGGTGTGGCTGCGCTCCGTGGTCTTCTCGGGAAGATTTTCTGACTCATAGCGCTTCTTTTCTGATGAGGCTTTAAGACTGGCTTTGTTCCAGATGAGAACAGTGCAGGTACAATCATATTTCAAACACTTCTGATTCATTTACTTTAGCCTTTATTTAATAATCCATCTTCCATTCACTTGCAATCAGAAAAAAATGATTTCCCTTTTTTTAACTGTAATTTCATTTCGCCACTCCAACTCACTTCACAGCCAATGCTGCTGTCATCAGACAAACAGCCAGGTTTATTGGACTGCGCAGGCTTTTGCATATTCCTCCTCAGCGGGAAGCACCGTGTTTCTACATGAATGAACATGGCTGAGTTGTCAGAAGGCTGAATGGTGAAACAGGCTCAATCTGTATTACACAGGAAAGGAAGCTGCTCTTTGATACCAGTGGCATGCGGAGCTGTGTCCAATTCTGTAAGAGACTCAGCGAGCACAAGACAGAATTTCATTCCTCCCGTTTAAAGTGGCGTCAGATGCATAGTGTACAGAGTTATGCAAGACCACAATACAGAAAAAAAGAGCTGTCTTTGTGTCGCACAGCCCTCAGAGAGACACCCATAAATCTGGTAAACGGTTTGACTGATAATCCAAAATCATAACAGGGGGAAACCGGTGGATGGATCTTGCATAATGTCACGTGCATGTAAACAAACTGTACAAAGCATAGCTTGTAAGCATAGTTGCAGCATGTAGTAGGCCCTTTGTAACAGTCTTTTCATTGCCTTCTCTTTTGTCAATGGCTATGACTGATAGAGAAATGTCTGGTATGCTGGTGGCAGCTGAAGTCCAGGGAAGCCGAGTCTGGCTGGGAGGAGTCTGCCAGTGCTGGACCGAGCTCTTTGGTCCAAGATTCAGAGACAAAAAAATGTTTGGAAGTGTCTAAACATCGTCCTGTAAACAGTTAGTGTACATGCAGATTTTTGCTGTATGCAGCATTTACTGGAAAACCGTCTGTTCTGGGTTAGTTCAGTAATTATAATGTCTTTAATTTTCAGTCTGCCGTCGCCTTCTCCTGTCAATAAAAAGGCTGGAGCTGCAGTTTACACCTCCACCTCCACCAATAAAGTCAGTCTGTCAGAGAGAAGTGGCAGATTAAAGGGTACTCATGCAGTCTCTGGCAGTGAAGACTGGGAACCCATGCCCGCCCTCACACCTGTACGCAGCACACACACACACCACACGTCTCACAAGGTGCCTCCTGCTCCCCCTCCCAAAAAACTCTGACTCTCCGGGGAATGTTGTTAATGTCAGTCTTCATAAATCGTCCTCTTATGTGTCGGTGAGCGTGTGCCAGTGGCAGACCTGCTGTCCCTCCGCCTCTTTCATCTCTGTCCAGTGGGCCTGCTGCTCCTCGCCGGTGCTGTTGAGGCCCAGGGAGACCCAGCCCAGCCTCTCCCTGGGCCTCATGCTGCTCCGGCGGCAGAACACCGTCAGCACCAGAGACACCTCGGACAGCTGGAAGAGCGCCACCTGGAACAGGAACGTCTCCTTGTAGGTGGGGTTGGGCTGGCCGCGGCACACGGCAGTCTTGCACTTGGACATCTCTTTCCCCTTGGAGTCCAGCATGGTCAGCTTCACGTAGGTGTCTGAAAGGAGGTGTGGGAGAGTGGTGAGGGAGCGCCATCAAGTGGTGGGAGAGCAGTACTGCAACAAGTAGAGGGTTTCACCAGATTCTGTGTGCTCTAATCAAAGAACTATTTAAATCTTGGAAGCAGAGTCAGTGTCTGGAAGTGAACCAGGACTGAAGACTACTGCTGTGCATTAATGTGATGTGGCGTTTTTTGAAGGGCCAGTTCCCACAAAACTACATGTTTTCTCAGTTACCTCTAGTAATATCTAACCATAAATACAGTTTGTGTTTTGCCCAGGTTTTTCAGTTATCTGTATCTGAGCTTTTCTGTTTCATTTGTGCTGCTTACATCATCAAATCTCAACATATGTCTTTCCAAAACTAGTGTCCTTGTTACTCTAATAGTCCACAGATGTCACTGTGAACAGTTTTCAAGTCCCAGAATCTGTTCACACAAAGTCTGTGGATTATTCAGAGTTATGAGGACACTCATTCAGGAAATATTGTGGATTCTTGGGACACAAACACTAAGTAATACTACTGCATTTGGAAAATATGACTATTTGCTTTCTTCCATAGTTGGAAATCTATACATTGATACTGCGAGGGGTGAGAACCAAAGGGATGTAAGTGACATTTTGGGTGGAAATTCGTTATCAAATGGCTCCTTAAGGGCTCTTTCTACTCTAAACCAATCCTAATTCTTTATTCAAAAACCAAAAGACCTCACACAGACCACACTTCACATTATGTAAGTCCGTCTATTTTCATCTGCTTATCCAGGGCCGGGTCATGGGGGCAGCAGGCCGAACAAAGCACCCCAGACGTCCCTCGCCCCAGCAATGCTTTTGCAGCTACTTCTGGTTACCCTGAGGCGTTCTCAGGGCAGATGGGATATGTAGTCCTTTCAGTGTGTTCTGGGTCTGCCCCGAGGCCTCCTACCGGTGGGGATGTAAGTCATTCAGTATATCGTCAAGGTATCATCTTAAAGGTTAAATTCAATAGACAAAAATGGAAAGTATAGTCATTTTTTGTTTTGGCTGTCCTTTAAAGTCAGTCAGATGCCACGTACGCCCCTCTGGTCTTCACCCCTTGAGTCCACTTTTATCTGTGTGTTAAATATGGAGCTACAACCTGGAGATGGTACGCAAACAGCGAGCCTGGCTCTGTCCAAAGGTGAGAAAAGTCAGCCTGTTTGCCCCTCTAAAGCTCATAAATTAACACGTTGTCTATTACAGTTGCTTATATTTCCTGTGTTTGTTTATTAACGGTACAAAATTGTACATATTAAAGTGTCAGCTTTAAGATTGAGGAGCAAGCGCTGAGCATTTCTTGACCTACTTGTGTTCATGTGTATTTACATTACACCCACAAAAGTAAACTTTAGAGGTGGTGCTAAGGACTTTTATGACAGAGTCAGACCAGCTGTTGACTGTTTCCAGTTTCCATGCTAAACTAAACTAAGAGTCCTCTTTGGTTGTTTATTTACGTTCATCCAGTGAACCAAATATGTGCCGCTTTGAAAACCTTCAAATATAATTGACATATAATCTACACATGATTGAAATATTCCTAACACTAATTATCTGAAGTAATTAGCTGCTGACTCACCTCTCATGATATAAAGCTGCCCCCCTACGAAGTGTTTTATACAACAGAACAGACCGTCTGCGGCACACACCACGGCACACAGAGTTGGAAAGAAGAAAGAGAGGAAACAGTTTACAGATCGTGACACACACCAAAAGTTCAGCGTTCATGGAACTCTGATAAACTGCAATTGTTTCAGCATTATGGCTTTAATCACTGAGGTTATTAAAAAGCTGGCGCTGTTGCCAGGAAACATTTAAATGTAATGGTGCACAATTTGTTTTCGTTACACGCTGCTGGGAGTCTTGCCCATCTGTTTTGCCAAAACAATCGCTCAGTGTATCAGCACACTTTGGGGAAGCAATATTACAAGAGAGAAAATTTACCGAAAGGAAAGTTTACATTGTCACTCGGCACCTCTATCCGAGCTGGCACGAAACCCAAGAATGAAATGATTTGACATGGAAGCTTTGGTACGTACTGACGGGTTTATCCGACGCTGTGGTTTTAAAGTGGCTTCCCTGGATGACCTCAGCTGATAGCTGTCCCGTGGCAGAGTTGTAGATGAGACCCAGGAGGATCTCTGGTAAGGAGGAGTCTTCAGTGGAGCGATAGGACAGAGCTCCTGCACTGCGAGACACGCTCACCACAGAGCCGCAACCCTGGGAATATCAACCACAGAGGGAGTTACTCAAAGAGGAAAGAAAGCTTCAGAGGGATTTTCACAGTATGTACATGGAGTCATAACCAAAAAACAACTCATTCCAAGGTAGTCCTGCTTTCATCTAGGACCTGGGTCTTCAAAAGGTGGTCCTCAGAGTTACTGTGGGGGGCACCAAATTATTGTTGATGATTGATTTATTTATGTTTAATTAAAATATGTCTGAAAATACACAATAACATGATTCCAACGTATTATAAGCGAAGATAAATCGGTGTACCAGGTGGCGTAATCCTCGAGTGCTGTAACTCACTCTCTCTGATGCTCTGTCTGTCAGAGCTAAAACAAATGAATGATTCATAACTGATATATTATCTGAAGCCTTATTTTTAAACAAGTAATATTCATACTGGTTTAATTACACAGTTTGATCGTGTTTCCCGATCTTTGCTGAGCAACAGTTTTGTGTGAAAGGAATTAAAGGCCTGTCCCAAATATAGGCCCGCTGAGTTCAGTGATCTAAGCAAATAATGGCTTTCTATCTGCACTTTACCAACTTTGTATTGCAATTTCCCTCCCTCAGATAAATGAAGTTCTATCTTCTCTTATTGCATTGTATCGTATCGTATTGTATCGTATTGTACCGCACTACATCGCATCATACTGTACTGTACCGTACCTTACTACACGGTATCGTATTGTACTGTATCGTATCACATCGTATGTTTTTACAGTTTTATAGTTTTATAGATTAAGAATAAATTGAATAATAGAGAAAATAAGAAGATTAATTGAAATTGAAAACAGCCTTCAGTTGAGATTAATTTGCAGTTGAATGACACAGGTCTGCAGCTGATACATTCACTGTCAAACTACAATCCCAGAGCGTCAGATAAAACTATGCACAGTGTAAGATATAAATTCACAAAGTGTTCTCACTGTAAGTTCAGAGCCCGGCTCCAGGGTGACAGGCAGAGCGATCTTGCCCTGCAGGTTGAGCTTAGTCAGGTAGAACACCTTCTCTCCCAGGACCTTCTCCTTTTTCATCCGCCTGATGCTGTACAGACGGAAGCGAACAGCGTAGTCCCCCAGGGCCTCCTGTTCCACCCTGGAAAACTTGAATGTTTCCGTGAAGACAGGACACGGGCCCTTCTGCACGCCCGTCTTGGCCCGTTGCTTCTTGGTGGGCAGCAGGACCAGGTGGACCTGCCACGCGATGTTGCCCGTCTGTTTGAGAGTAGGGATGTCTGTTGCCGCGGTGACCGTGACGGCCAACCACTGCTCACCAGAGTCATATTCAAAAGCGACGTCCAGGGTGCCGTATTTGGCAAGCGGCTCTGGCTCGTAGGCTGTGGGGAGCTGAGGACCGGAGCCGTCCTGAGAGGACGAAAGAAAAAGAGGAAGACTGAGTGTAAAAGAGGAGAGAGTCTGAAGTACCTTCCTCCAACAACTTCCTCTTGTTCCTGGACAGTCTTCGGTCAGCTAAATTAGTCATCAGGGTTGGGCAGGAACAGATTACATGTACTTGGGATTACGTAGTCAGGATACAGAAAATAAGGAACTATAATCAAACCAATTACATTTTGATTAAGTCTTTAAAATATGGCAAATTTAAAACTGTGATTTTTTAAAAATGCTTTGAGATATTTAAACCCAGCTGGCCACTAGCGTCTTTAGATGTAGATGGAATAAGTTGAATGTAGTTTATGACACCGGGTGACCAAATTCACACCCGTTTGACTTAGAATACTGACGACAGATGGCGTAGATATTTTGTGGGTGAAAGTCTTCAAAAGATAATAATGTTAACATCCACAACATGAAATTCTGATGTCCTTAGACATTTAAAAAATTGTCAACTTGTTGTCATTGCAACCAAAATTTAGTGTCTGTCCAACGCAAGATTCCAAAGTCTGTCTGATGTCATATAGACATCTGGGGACAGCTGGGAAGAGACAGAGAAAACGATATTCATGGAACTCAAATTTTGTGGCTATGTCCATTTTTTAGAATCAGGTGTCATATTTTCAGTGTTTCATTTTCAAATAATCCAGCAGTATTCAGATTAAATTCCATTTTTTTGTAATCCAATGGATTACCTTACTAATTACAAAAAAAATGTCATTTATCATGTATTCAGTAACTGACAACATTTCAAAGTAATCTGAGCCGACACTTCTTATATCCTGGCAGACTTAGGTCAAATATGAGCTGATATGTAAGTAGTCAACAATGAAATGAAATTAATATAAAATAAAATGCTTAAGGGCACTGATTGTATGTTTAAAGCTTGAAGGTTTATACTAACTTTCTCTACAAAAAATAGGAAGACAAGAAAATATCTGTTTAAAATAACAACCTACATTTTCTGTCCCAACACACTGAAAGGGCTGCTGTGTTTCCTGCTGCACACACATTTTGTCCACACAGAAAATATATTAGCAGTAGGAAGAGAAGTATTAAACGGAGAAAAATGCAAATGAGCTTCTAAATAAGTTAATAAGACAATAAATTAATAATCTACAGAGTAGCTTGTGCAGCAAAAGCTATTTTTAGAGTCCAACTACAGTAAGTTTTTCACCTGTTTTTGTCACATTTAGAATTAGCACCAATTTATTTCGATTTTTATATAAATATATATAAATAAATAAATAGATTTATTATTGAAAAATTAGCAAATAAAATGATCTTTAGGAGTTATAATAATGCGATCCGAGTCAGCTTTGGTACAAAGATATTCTGTAGGATCAGTGCAACAACAACACAACAATGTCTGAAACAGTGCTGGTAATTTGTGTCCTCTTTTAAACCAGGACAATGACTCGCCCCCCCGTCTCGTGAAGTTGAGATGACCTGAACTGTAACTGACACTGTAACCGAAGAAACACTGACAGTAAACAACTTACTGTATGTAATTACAGCAGTGGTCTAACATGAATATTTAATTAATTGGCAATAAAGGGGTCTTTCATAAATGTTCTTATACTGTAATTTTGGAGAACAACAAGGCAGGTATAATATAAAATATATTTATACTATAAAAAGAACTGTTAGTGCTGCTTAAAGTCACAGAGGAGGGAACACAGAGTAGCTTTGCTCTGACCTCTGGTCCCAGCACAGCGGTGCTGTCACTGGGAATGTCCTCCTCACAGCCTTTATTGAGGTAGCTCTCAGTGTCCTGCTCCACGCTGGCCTCGCTGGAGCAGCGGGGGCTGTCGCAGCGCTGTGGGGACGACCCCCTCCTGACCCCTCGCTCCGAGCGGGACCGAGAGGACACACGCACCACCGAGCCCTCGTCCTGGTACGGCGGAGGCTGAGTCTCGCTGAGGGAGGACTCCTTCTTTATTCTCTGGATGCTGTTGGCTGCGTTCAGCACAGTGACAGAGAGATACAGAGAGAGTAATGTGATACGAGAGGAGTGTTACTGGAGACGTACTGTGCTCTGCAGAGATACTCATTATGTATGCAACGTACAGTCGACCACAGAGTCAGGTCAACCTCTTAAACTGTGCCGGAGCCACAGAGGCCATCTTTTTAAACTGAAACAGCTTCATAGACTTTTATTTTAAAGTTTTGACGACGTGTAAAAATGCAGAGTTTAAATATTTCACTCATGTATGTTCAATGAAGTGTTTGCAATGAAGTGCAATTAAAGGAATACTTCCAAATTTTGGAAACATGCTTTCTTGCTGAGAGTTAGAAGATTAATACCACCAAAGATCTGCCTTCAAGCACCACCTGGCCAAAAGTAGTTCAGATTTTAACCCTCTGTACAACCAAAAATATGTTGTTTTTGCATTTATTTATTTTGTTGTTGCACAAATGAAACATCTAAAATTTAAATGTCTAAGGGAGGTGGTTGTTTCTTCATGTTTCCAGTCCAGTTTGTGTGAGGCTAAGCTCACTGTGTGCTGGCTGAAGCTTCATATTTAATTCATATTTATTTTCAGACATGACACTAGCATCAATCTACTCATCTCACTCTCTTCAAGAACTTGAATTACAGAGCTGTTACAGCTGTATGTGCTCTGTGCTGCTGTCCCTTTCCCTCCACTGTAGATCTGCCCCGGTGTGCTGCATTACTTAACAAGGTGCACCTGGCATGGAGGAGGTGCTTAAGGAGTTTTGTTGTCTTGTTTGCTTGTTTTACTTGTAATAACTCCCGTGTATTTCAGTGTTTTAAAGGTGTTTATGTGGTTATTTTGGGTCAGTGTTGGAGTTTTGTTCGCCCCATAAGGACGCCTAAGGGTGGGGCGTAATGAAAGCAAACATTCTTCATGAACTGAGGTCACAGGGGAACACTTTCACAGAAACAGCGCAGGTGCATGACTCATCTGTGTCGAACTATTTATGCTGAAGTTTGTGTGTGTTTAGGGAGCACTGAGCATACGAATGGATAGATGAGACTTGGATTATACTGCACGGGTTGTGTGACAGTTTGTGAAGAGATATTTTAGTATAGGTGCTGTTGCTAAACACGAACTCTTCCTTTAACCCTTTGAAACCTGGAGTGACATCACTTTTATTGTGCTGCTTTTAGATGCCTTCCATAAGTGTTTAAACCTTTGAACCTTGAACAAGTTGGTGCAATTTATTTTAAAAAAACATGGGGAAAAAAGGCACTGAGAGTTTTTAATGTTCTCTTTTTACCAATTTTTTGGGTCATTCCTTCCTCCATTGCTTACGCCCATCTTCTCATCATGTTTTTCACAAAAAAATCAAGCCAATTTGTTCAGGTTTCAAAGGGACACACAGTAACAGGAAGTGTAAAATGTGAAAATATCAAACTGATATAAGTGTTGTAATGTTGAGCTTTAGGCAACATCAAAAGAAGTGCAACTAACAAACACTTGTACTTTGTACACGGAATAAGTACTTAAATTATTATCATTGTTATTGCATTTATTGCACCTTATTTTTGGAAATTTCAATAAACTGAGTCTCTTTATAGTCGTGTTATTCTATCAATCTTGCAGTATCCTTTCATGATTGGTGTTCTGAGATCCTTTATTATTTGCTTCATGTTTCATCAAGTGTGTCTTGTGTGTTTTGTAACCTTTATGTTTTATGATCTGCAGTGTTTGTGTTGCATAACTGAGCACGCTCTCACCCCGCTCACTGGAGGCTTCACTGCTGTAGCCTCCCTGCTCAGTGGACTGTTTACGTTTGTTGCTCCACGCAGAAGTCGTGTTCTGCTGCGCCACAGCCTCGGGGCCTTTGTCCTCCTCGCTGTCTGATAAAACTCCCTCTGGACAGACACACAAAGACTCCAGTTCAAACATTACATTTATCTTACAAAACATAACATGTGCAGCGTTTAGATAAAAGCAGGACACAGGAACAGAGATGCAGATGCTGAAACTGGCACACAGCACGCTGGGAAAGGTCCATTTCAAGGTAAAAGCTTCAGATGCATTCAGATATTTAGTTTGAGAAGAAGAAGAAGAGACGCAGGCGGTGAAACAGAAGCAGCACACCATCTAACCTTGGTTTCCTTTCTTTTTCTTCTTGCTTTTCTTCCCTTTCTCCTTCTTCTTCTCCACGTCCGAGGCTTCCTCAGATTTCTTTGAACCCTCTTTTGCTCCTTTCTTCTTCTTCTTGTCTGACTTTTTCTTCTTCACAGTTGAGGAAGATCTAGAGAGCTCAGCCTCTTCCTCATCATCTCCTTCTCTCTCCAGGCTGTTCTCTTCCTCTTCTTCTCCTTCCTCTTTTTCCTTATTCTGTTTCGCTGACCTGCTTACAGTGTCAGGACCAGGTGATGGAGGGGGTTTGTCGCAGTCATCACCTCCTTGCTGAGCGATGGAGTGGTCTCCGCTGTCACTCGCCTTCCTGTCTCGTCCATCACTGGTGTCTGTTTTCTCTAAAGCATCACCTCCCTCCTCTTTCTCTCCATCTCTGGATTCCTCTTTGTTTCTCTTTGCCTCTTTCTCCAGCTGCTTTTCTCTCCTCTCTTTCCTCCTCTGCTCTTTCTTCTCCTGCAGCTCCTTCTCCTCCTTCTTCCTCTTCTCTTCCTCTGCCAACTCGGCTTCTGTCTTTTTAACTCGCCAGCACCCGTCCCTCCATTCCCACTCCAGCTGGCTCTGAGTGCACTCTGCCTCTTCACATCACTGGACTGGTTGGTCTTTGCGGACGTGTTGCTGGCTTTGCTTCCTCCTTCCTGCGCCGTGGAAGTCTGACCAGACTCCTGGCTGCCCGTGTTCTCACCATCTTCCTCGTCCTGCACCTTGTTGATTATAGTGGTGACCTGCTCAGTCAGCTGGTCGCTGACAGCATAAGTGACGTCGCTGACGGCGTTGGCCAAGTCGTCCACGCGACTGGTGACGGCGTCCAGGACGGAGGAAATGTTGACAGATGGGAGGTTCTGTTGGAAGCTCTTGAAGAAGGCCATCTCTCAGTTGGGGATCTTGTCACCACGCTGACCACTAGATTAGCTCATCAGAGGCACTGACACGGACATGTGGTTGTTAGCAGGGGGGGGTGCAGGCATCAGTGTGTTGACACCAACACATGTACACACCAATATGGTGACTGTAAAGACTGTAATACGTTTGTACGAGAGCTCTCTCACACTGTTTTTCTCATGTACAGACAATCAGGTTTTAAAGAGCAACCACAGTGAAATGTACATTAATTTATAAAGTGGGACAGCAGCGCTTCAGACACACATGAAAATCTCAAACTACGGCCTCAGATAAGCCTCCATTTAATTTTTTTTTACACATTTCAGTCTCATCTCCATGTTTTCTCCCAGTACTAACTCTGTTCTGACGTCAAACGCTGGGTGCTTTACATCCTAATTATGCTTCCTCCCTCCCCCATACGTTGTTTGCAATCTACTATGAAGCGTGAAATTCAAATGGAGGGCAGGAAAAGAAAGAGAAGAAGAAAAGTAATTTTTCCCGCAATTTGGCCAATTTTCCCGATGTGGATACAATATGAACGACATCAGCACCACCTGATCCCTGATGCTACAACTGCTCATCCATCGCTGCAGCAGCACCTCCTGTTGGTAGCTCATCATCAGCCCTAAGGATGACCTCACCATATCCTGATTATTTCCTCAGACCTCAGTCCACAGCCTGTTGTATCCCAGCAAGCAGCACAGAAGACATGACACACGTGCTGTCGTACCTGCCAGCAAGCTCTCAACTTGCGTGCTTTACAATCGTCATAACAAATTACCTTGCGCTGCAGACGTCCTAACGTTACGGTATTACTAACGTGCTATTTTGTGTGCAGTAGGGTCAACGACCTTGGAACCAAAGTAGTACTGAACGACTGCCATTTTGTTTTTGACCAGGTGAATAAATGTGCTTAAAATTAGTGTTTTTATATTTCAACTGCTGGTGTCAGGCTACTTGCTAAGATTGGCTAACTTCAGTTATATTTTCTACCTGCTAGGTCAGCTGTTCTCAGAGGTCTGTTAAAATCTGGGTCGTGCTAAAAAACATGGAGCAGTTGTCACAGCAAATTTTAATTCCAACGGTGATACCCACTGGAGACATATTTAACACAGTGCTTTAATATTTACGTCTGAAGTTAGCTGACTCTGCTCCTCCAGACTTAAGGCGGAGGTTTATTATCCACATCTGCTGTTGTTTCTGTGTGAGTTTTTTTTTTTACTTCCCCCCTTTACATAAATCTTTTGGGATTCAAAAGAAACTTGTGCTTTTTTCTCCATTTGATTTATTGGAACAGCTGCAAACGGCGCAAAATATCAACGTTACCTGTTATCAGCTTTCTGTGTCAAACAGACGTTGACATTAGACGTTGTCCTGACATTTAATTTTGGTCACCTGATATCACAGCCTAATTAATCAAGGTCCACCATCATCTAGATGTTTCCATCCCTTAAAGGAGGACCAAGGAGGGAGGAACCAGTGCAGAGCGTCTTTACCAAACGGCAACTCCTCTTTGATTGCAAAATTTATTGAGTAACGGTTTGTTGTGCAAACAGCCTATAATATTAAGAATACTGCATGACTCCGATGCCCCCACCAACACACACCTACACATAACTAACACTTTTCATCATATATTCATTACTTATTCATTATTTGATATATATGTATTAGTTTTATTATTATTTCTTTCTTTAGAATTATCTTCATTTGGTTTGCTATGTTTTTTACATATATATTTATATAGTCAAGCTCTGTGTGTCACCCTATTTTGTTTTTCTGTCCTTGTATTTGGATATATACCCTTTCCTTATCATCTGTTTGTTTGATTGAATGTTTTTTTTTTCTGTTAAACTACCACTGTGTTCATTTTGCACCAATAAAAAAACAGAATATTGCATGCTTTGTACTTCACTTAGGGCAAATAATCACCTAAGTGGAAACATGAATAACAGCAGCAACAGCAGCTCTGAAGTTATTCATTTTTTATAACAACTAAATTGGAACTATGAATGAATCATGAAAACACGATTGCACACTTTTGCTTATACAGGAAAAATATACAGCTGCACAGTTGAGCGTACAAACATACATTGAAACCACCACATGGAACAAATTCTGTTTGCAAATATACACTATAAAAAGTGTTCAACCCTGCTCCTATAAGTTTGTATTCGTTAAATAAAAAGCGTCTACTGTATGCTCTTGTTCAGTGTGGTGATAGTCCTTCACACCTGGGGATGATGCTCGCTGAAATGTGTCAGGATAAGAATAAAATGGTGAACTGAGGCCATTTTATGAGATATTTTTTGTTTCTGGTGCACTGCTATCCCAGTTCATGAGCTGCATGAGAACACCTATTTCACCCATTTCAATATCAGCCCTAATGCAGCACTGATCTATTTCAGCCTGCAGGCCCAGCATATAAATTGCAAGCTGCCTTTTTCTTGGATTTGATTTGGTTTTACATGGGACAGGCGTCTGAAACAGCAACAGTGTAAACTTCAAGGTCTTAACATAAAACTAGAACAAGCCCAACAATCATCCTGATGTGTGTGTGTGTACATGCAGCCACTGTGGTTAGATCTGTATGTGTGTTGAGTACCTGGCTGGTTGTTCTTATAGCCACCGAGATGTGACAGATCGTCAGGACTCTCCACTGACAGCTTGTTGCTGAGGTAAAGAAAAAACAGAGCCATCAACGCCATGAAGGCTGCAATGGAAGACAGGACACCCAGAAGCTCAGGAGAGACTGAGGAGGAGAAGAACAGAAATACAGAGGGAGGGAGAGAGAGAGAGAGAGATGGGGGAGGAAAAGGAAAGACAGACAGAAAAAGAGAAAACCAAAAATTAGACACAAACATATACTGATTATGGAGGTATGAGGTAACAGTTACATTTATAAGTAAAGTCTTGTATTTTGGGGGGAAATGGCTATAAATACAACACACAACAACAAACAAACAAACAAACACACATGGCTGCAAGCTGAAATACGATATTTTAAACAAAATGCTTTTAAGGCTGTAAACACTTTGATACCACAAATAACTCCATTTGATGATACGCATCTTATTTTGGAATCAAACTCCTCCAATGTTGCCTTGTCAGGGAAACGTTGTGCTGTTTTAACAGTCAGTGGTTGCTCCACTTCAAAGGCACACCAGATACAATCTACAGCAGTGTATGTAGGCCAACCATACTTCATGTAACCATGCAGCGCTGCTGATGTGCTATTTTTATGAGAGCCTCAAAGGGGCTGTATCTGACTGAAACGTAGACTCAGTAAACCAGCCGAACCGCGCTGGGCCTGCATTTAATAGGCTACAACGCAGACACGCCGCAGTGTAATAGCTGAGGAAAAAGGGGAAGTTCGTGGACAATGAGGCATGAATGGTATTTCCAAAGACCAAATGCCTCAGTGGAAAGGGCAGCTTGTGAAATGAAGCTCACTGCAGGCGAGGCTGTGTGATATGCCGTGTCTGGATTTTAAATTTAAGCACCACATAATACAGTTTTTGATCCCACAATTATATGGACGTATCCAGCAATGACACCCTCAGTGCTTTATTAGAGACACCAATCTTGAAGAGTCTGCACACCCACATGAGTGTCTTAAACTGACTGTTCTTTAAACCCCTCCCCTGAGCAGCGACTGTCCAAATGTAGCTTAGCAACTGTAGGAGAGCTGTGGGTTGCTCCGCAGGTTGAGACAGTGAGTATGGCGCCGTAGGGCAAAACTCTGGAGGTTGGTGACTTTTTTTTTAGCCTCTCTAAAACCAAAAGCACAAGAACAAAAGTATAAGAGATGGGTTAAAGAGGGTGTTTGTTTCCTCCAACGTGGGCTGCAAAAGTTAGCATGCCCTGCTAACTAGCTTACTATCAACAGTGACCTCCGGAGCACCCGCAGAAAACCCACGCTGACATGGTGAGACATGCAAACTGCACACAGAGGGGCTCCCCAACACTTTGTGCATTAAAAAGTCGAATACAGAAAAGTTAAAAAAATTGCTCCTAATAAATAATTATGAATTATAAATGCAGAAGGTGAATGAAGTCCAGAGAGAGCTCGGTTCTCGACCAGCACCTTCTCTCACTGTGTCCTGGATGCTATCAGCGTTTCTGTGTGCCCTATATTGTGTCTGGGAGAGTTTATATTACAGCAACCCTGGCCAGCGTTAGTCTACATCCTCAAAGACTTTTCTATAGTGAAACATACTGTTTAATCTCTATACGCTCAGCTACAATGGAACTTTGTTTGGCTACTCGTTGTTGACTTTAAAACTGAACAAAAACAAAACATCCAGACAAAGACAAAACTCAGACTGAGAGAAGCACCAGAATAAATAAACCAGCAGCAACAGGACAAGTCCAATAAAATAAAAGCAGCAGTAGAATAAATAAAAGCAGCATCAGGATCTAGCCGCGGTGTAAAAAGTGACTTGTGCAGACATTATTAGTCTTGTCTGTGTGTGTGTTGTGTTTGTAACAGTCCTTATTATGTGCCAAGAGGGGTATGACTAATAGAGGCCACAGCCCTGCAATAAAAGGCATTTCTCTGTCTTATTGTCCTGAGTCGATTGCCGGACGGCAGCGGTTCAAACAGGAAGTGGCCAGGGTGTGTGCTCTCTCTGATGATGCTGTTTGACTTCCTTTCAAGCCTGTTGGCACTGATAGTGTCCGGTCGTGGGAGTATCATCCCGACAATGTACTTTAATATACAGACAATAAAGACTATAACCTCTGTTTCACAACTTAAAGGGACAGTTCACCCCAAAATCAAAAATACATATTTTCCTCTCACCTGTAGTGCTGTTTTTGAATCTGGATTGTTTTGGGCTGAGTTGCTGAGTGTTGGAGATGTCTACCTTCTCTTAAATATAATTGAACTCGATGGCACTCGCCATGTGGTGCTCAAAGCGCCAAAAACAAAAAACTGAAAAACTCAACAGAAATGTCTCTCTCCAGAATTCATAATCCTGTTACTCAAGATAATCCACAGACCTTGTTGTGAGCAGTTTCATGTAGGAACTATTTTCTTTCTACCAAAATACATCCGCCAAACTCATCAATGTAAATGGCTGTTTTTTTAATTTGTGATTTATAACTGCATTTTTGTTTGTGTCTTATTTTGTGACATATTTTGTGTTACGTGTTTCATGTTGTTAGTTTGTAACTCACATTGGTAAATGAGTAAACAACTAGAGCTGAATCAATAACTCAATTAATCGATTAGTTGATTGACAGAATTTATTATTTTTTTTAAAGATTATTTTTTGTCCTTTTGCCTTTATTAGATAGGACAGTCTGAGCGTAAAAGGGGGAGAAAGAGGGGGTGACAAGCAGCAAAGGGCCACAGGCTGCAATTGAACCAAATATGGGACACTTGCTCTACCCACTGGTCACCCCAAATGACAGAAAATTAACTATTTTGATAATCTATTATTCATATTAGTCCTTTTTTTGGAAGCAAATATACCAAATATTCCCAAGTCCCAGCTTCTCAGTTGTGAGGATTTGCTGTCTTTCTTTGTCTGATCGAAAACTGATAATTATCGGTTTATAAAAAACAATTTGAAGACATTAACTTGAGTTTATGAGCTTGTATTTAATGTAGTTGATCTACTGAGTAAATATGCGGTTAGTTGCAGCCCTTCAGTAAAATAAACAAAGAAATAAAATGATGGTGCATTTCAGGTCACCGTGTCTGTTGAAGCAGCCCACATGTTGCAGCATGTGTTTTGTAGCAGTCACTGAATAAATTCTCCAGCAGTGTGAAACCTGCCCTGAGAGCACTAACATGAGAGACGGAGAGAAAAACAGAGGCATAGTCTCTCAACCCTCCTGACTACAGACTGAACTTATGGACGTACTTGTTTCACCATGGCAACAGGCAGAGACCACTGCAGCCTGACAACTGGTGCTGCTGCAGACTGCCAAAGTGATGAATGCTAAACTCCCAAGAATGGCAAGAGAAGTCGGAGAGAGATAAGAGAAGCGATGTGGCGGCAGAGGCTTACCTTCTCCAAATGAATATCCTCTTTAACGCCAGCTGTTCCCAAAAAGCACTATCAGTACTTGCTGCTGCTATAGATAGCAAATGATCTAAGACGAGGGGGGAAAAACAAAGTTGTCCAGCTCTGAAGTAATCCGACATGTAATAAATCCCTTACACTTAGCCCGGGCCAGCACTTGACAGGCTTACGTATCAACTCTCACTGCAGACAGTTGTGTTGATTGTGCCAGAATGACCTCCGCAGCCATCGGGCACAGCGGCCGCCTGTCGAAATGAACAGCTTATGGCCGTGCTCCCCGGTGCGTGAGGACACTTCATACATGGCCCTGGTCTGTAAATGTCAACGACAGCTGAATAATTTAGACACCTGAGGTAACCTGATGCCTCCGTCAATGTACACTGGAAAGTGGAGAGGTAGCGAGCCAACCTTTGATGAGCTCGCCACGCCTATCAGTTATTTTATTTAATACCCAGCCTGATATTTCTCCTAACAACAGCAGATTAAAGTTTCCTTCTCAGCCACTTCCCTTCCCCCGCGTCTGCCCTTCTATCACCCCATCCCATCCTCTCTGAGTGTGTGCATGTACAAATGTGTGTGTCTCCACAGAATAAACAAGAAAACATAACCAAATAAATCTGTTTTTTACTGCGTGTGAACTCAGGCCTGAACTCATGACGCTGAACTGAGCCTCAGGATTCAATCTGCCTCTTTTTTTTTTTTCCAGGTAATGACTCCTGCGAGCTGACTAACAAACATGAAAACGCAGCCACTGAACCATTCAATGGGCAAACAGCGAATGAATAATAACCTCAGAGAAACGTGAGCCCATTTAGACGAAATGTTTCAGTGACAAAAAACAAGGGAAACAAATTATTTTGTCATGTTGTGTCAAATATCCTCATTGTGAGCTTCTACACCAGTGCGTGTGCTCAACTTGGTTGTAGTTTGTAGGGCAGGCTTGTTTAAAAAGTAGGTAGGCAATCTGGAAATGTTGCTTACACATGGACTTCTGATACGAAACAAAACCTCCACGCTGCTGAATAAATCATGAACACACAGCTGCCTTCTTTTGCTGAAGTGAACCAAAACTTGATATGCCATGCATAATTCACTCGCAGACGTTATGCTTTCTGAAGTCTATATGGAGGCGCTTTCCATACACCAAACTTCAGTGAAAAACTCACACGGATAAGGGAGGTTGAGAGCTACACATTTGGACGTGGCAGTTTTTCTGCTTTTAAAGTGATGTTGTGGAATACAGCCAAGCACGAACGCCATTAGGCTCAGGATGACAACAAACACACACACACACAAATATACCATTATGCTAATGCAGGTACATAAGTGCAGTGCTCGGCTGTGACGTGGCCTTACCTCGCCTGGCACAGATGAGCTCATGAACACCACAGTTCCTCCCCCCTCCTGGGAGAAAGACAGAGAGATGAGGAGTCAGAGGTTAGAAATATTATTGCACGTACTGTAGAAACATATGTTCAGGCCTCAGGTCAGAACAAATATAAAACTGATTAGCTGAAACCAGCTGAGCAAAAACTCACAATTAAATTACTAATTATGAACATCAAGTTGACGCAAATGTGCCATGAGAGGGAGGCAGGAAAAAAGTGATTGTAGGATATTTGTGAATGCATGTTGGCATTTATTTTTCACTTTCTAGCTGAGAAGACTCATATCTGTCTGTTATATATTGACCTGGAGCCAGTAAGCTTAGCTTAGCTTAGTGCAAAACCTTGAAGCAAGGGAGACAGCTAGCCTACAAGCATACAAAAACAAAAATACAAAAGGTTTTCATTTTAATGCAGGACTAATTCTTGGCCTTGTTAATTACTGAGCTTTCAATGTACTTCTGGGGAATTTTTTTTACCTTTTGACAGAGCCAGGCTACGTGTTTCCTCCTAAGCTAAGCTAAGCTAACCGTCTTCTGGTTTCAGTTTCATACAGTAAAAGTCCAGTTTGTAGGATTTAGGGTGATAAACTGGCAGTCAGTGGAATATAATACTCATATCTGTGTTTTAATTAGTTTATAATCACCTGAAAATAAGAATATTTGTGTTTTTGTGACCTTAGAATGAGCCATGTTGTCCATGGATGTATTAACAGACCTGGATACAGTGTTAACGGAGGGACCCCATCTTTGCCTTGAAAGTTGTTCAGTAGCATATGAAGCAAATAAAACTTTATTTCTGCGCTGTGAAATTAGCCGGATGATCAGCACTGTGTCTGCAACATTGGGCCTATAGAGCAAACACACTGCGGACGTCCACTGGCTGAGCCCGGCTTACTTCCGCTAAACTTAAAGGGGACTAGACTTTCCAAATGCATTCAGAATGAAAAGATTTAACCCTGATAAAGGAACGAGCCATTTCCAGGGGGTTGTAATGTTCTAAAAAAATGTATCCACTGATTTACTGACGTCTCTTTCACAACGTATATCTATGGGAAAAAGTCTTAATGGGCCTAATGGCATCACGTGACAGACCCCTGAGTTGTAGTTCCACTGTTTGGCCGATACAAATACTGGCCATGGATATATTAAGAGAACTGGATACAGCCTTGAACACGGGGCCCTGTTCATTCCTATGAGTTGCACATTAGCACATGAAGCCAAAATGGTTTAACTGCCACGTGTAAAATTACCCACATGATTCGGATATGATGAGCACTTCTCTAGAACAGGCACACTAGAGACTCACGGCAGCCGTGCATGACCGAGCCGGACTGAGTGTGGCCAAGTGTCTTACTTCAGCCAGCCAAATGGCTAACTTCCTGTTTAGCACTCCGCTGCTTTGAATGGGGATCTAATGATTTAATTTAATGTGGCTATTCAAGAATTCCAAAGTGTAATCGGACTGATGAATGGTTTAAATTCTGATAGTGAAACGAATCATTTTGTGGGGGCTGTGACGCTCAAAAAATGTATCCACTGATTTACAGACATCTTTTTCCCAATGTAAGTCCATGTGAAAAAGTCTTAGGCCCAATGGCATCATGTGACAGACGCGGAAGTTGTTATTCTGCTGTTTGGCCACTATGAATATTGGCCTCAAAGCCCAGGGCACTCCTGGGGGCCTGGTCCTCTCACACAGAGTTTGCCATGTTGTTCTACAGTAGCCAAGAATGGACAAACCAAACGCTGGCTCTAGATAGAGACATCTACATCTTTACATCTACCACTGTAGCTCTCCTACATGCATGCTCTAGATGCCACTAAGTCCTACTAAATCCTGCAGACTACACCTTTAACAGACAGATTTGAGAGATGTATCAATCCTGTCATCTGAGCTATTCCTTCAAAATATTGTGCACGTTCAGGGATACACAGTTTGTAACCATATCCAAAGCAGCAATAACTCCAGTTACAGTTTCAATGGAATAAATTTAAATACATCTCTCTAAATGGGTCAAAACTGTGCTAAAGCCCATTAATGTGATAAATTATTCAAATTAAATGCAGTGATCATTACTTTAATGAGTCTTTCATACGATCTACAGTAATAGTTCAGTAATAATTGTGTTCCTTAACATGAAGGTCCAAACGCTCTTTCAGATGAGGAAGTACTGAATCCTTTATTTATGTGTTTAATGGTCTAAAAGCGAGCAATATTAATTGTCAGCAGTAAAAAAACATTCTATAAAATACCCACTATATGTCATTTAAACTCTACTGGCTGCTAAAAACCATTCAATTCCTAGATTAAAACAACAGCTTGAATACATCATCAGTTAAAGGTATGTTTCTCCTAATTATCAGCAATTAATGTGTCTTTTTACATTACTTGGAAATATGTTGCTATTTTCTCTCCACAATTTCCTCCACAATCCCCCTGAGTCTTAATTTAATGGAAGATATTGACACTTGTATCACCCTCACACATTCACACACCCACAGGCTCATGCACACACACACATACATTCACACGTTATCTCTCTTGGCTCAACACCTCAGTATTTAATGATTCCTGTATCTACAGTGTGGCAGAAGCAGATCTCAGCTCTGTAACGGTCCAAATTAGGGTCTATATTACAAAACTGTGTCAGCGTCTTGATCTTGAGAAACCATATTTTATTCTCCCGAACTCCACGCATAAAATTTAAACTAATCATCCGTGGAGTTATTGTAACACTCCTCTCACATCAGGGATTGGACGCTGGAAATGGTCTGAGGTGACGACTCGATGCCAGAGCGAAGAGAAAGCTCTGAGGCCGACTTATCTTCGGCCAGACACTCTCCAGACCAATTCACTTAATGTTAGAGAATCTTTCTGCTGGGACAAAGAGCTTGCCAAAATGTAGCAATAAGTAATACGCTGCTCACTGATATCCTTAAAATCAAAGGTGGGGCTTTTTACAGGAATAGGAGAAGATTTTTTTTGTGTGTCTCTTCTTCTTTTGTCATACAGACAAAAAATGTAGGACAAATGTAAATTATGCTGCTCCTGAGGCAGTGGATTATCCCACATGGCAAGTGGCAGCACTTTCAAAGCACCAATGACAGGAAAAGTGTATAATAACAGAGGTTTGACGAGATATACTGTAACTATAAGAAGCCTGGAGATCCACTGATGATTAAAACGTGAGAGTAGAGGACCAAACAAGGACAAATGTTTTACCATCAACATAATTTACTGATGGTTTTAAAGTAAAATGGCAGTTGCAGATTAAAGCAGGTATCACACTTGTTTGTGATAATAGTTTTAATTTAGTTTTTTTTTTTTGCTTTCTTCACCTGCACTCATCCACCATGTTGAAACATCTGAAACTTTTTTGGTGAGGGTGACATTTCACTTTTACAGAATCAAAAGTAAAAAAAGTAGTCTGTGGACTAAATGTGTTATAAAACTGTGTTAAATAGAGGTATTGGAAATGTATTACATCTGGTTAATAGACATAGGAATCAGCTAGATTTTAATATAAGATTTTAAAATACATAATGCACATGTACCAACCAATTGCAAAATTAACAATTATAATTGTATTTTGAAAGATTACAATTATTTTAAACACTTAAAAAGTGTTTATAGGCTATTCTTACTTTTATCATTATTATTATTTTGAATTGTCAGTGGTAACATTATTATACACTCCTACTGAAAATTTGCTTTAAAAATATTCTTTTGTGCTGTGATATTGACAGCAGTTATTGGGTAATGTATACCTGCAAGTTGTGTCAAAAATAAAATTTTGCCAAAAATAAAACTAAAAAAAAAAAAAATAATAATAAAAAAGATAAAAAATAAACAAAAAATACGCCGTAGCCTGACATGCACCTCCCCAGAAATGAGACTACACCTTGCAGCGTCACAGACCTCCTGTCTATTTCTGTGAGCTGAAACCATTTCCCTCAGTGGAAACAAAGCTTTTATTTACTTTAATTTCACAGATAAGAAACAGCAAATTGTGAAGACAATAAAGCCTCCACAAAATAGCATTTTAAGTCTTGTGTGTGATTTATCATGGCTTCATATGAGTAGAGGAAAAATCTTCTAGCTGCTAGGCTAATTTATACAATGTAAAATGCCATAGGCTTGTGCTAAAAACATTAGCATGTTGTATTTTTGGGGAAAATGTGTCCAGATAAAGACAAGTGCTTTGTCTGTGAATGTTGTGAGTTATAGTGAAGCTGATTTGTGTGCTTGTGTTTGAAACTGTCGCATTAAACCATGTTTAATGTGTGTTTAATGTGTGTTTTGAATCAACTTAACTTTACAGCACTTCATAGAAGCTTGCCGCCGACTAGTGTTGTGGAGGTGTAACTGCAGAGTGACACAGACACACCACTGCATGCTCACAACAGCGTAGGCCACATGCCAAGACATTCTCACTCTGACCTTGTCGCATATCGACGTTTGGTCGTGGACTTTCCACGTCCACATACAACGTAAAGGGTACCCTGGGTGTGTTGGTTGTTGACGTTCTGGGACGCTGTGTCAAATTCTGCCTGTTACATGCATTGTCTTCTTTCAAAATACACTTCTGTTTTCACAGGAAATGTAACGTTTATGTAAAGTCTCTTTCACAATAAACGCACTATGTTGGTACAACACTGCGAACTGACGTTTTTTTTCCTTCAACAACAAACATACATGGTCAGGTTTTGGCAACAAAAGCACATGGCTAGGTTTAGTAAAAAACAACAGGGTTTGGCTTTAGAATCTTCCGGGACGTAAACACTGCTCTCTTGGGTGAAAGTTGGTGTTTGTTGGACCAATCCACTACCCCTCCTGCCCTTTTTCGTTGGTTTCTGACGCTGCAAGTCACTGCCTGAGCGCCGGATTTCGACGACTTCGGAGCAAGACCGAAGTCGTCGCACAAGTATAAATCCCGCTTCAAAAGTGTGTCACCCAACCCTGGTCTCCCCTACCTCTATTTTGGTCTTATAAGAAGCCATCAAACAAGTCAAATATATATCTATATATTAATATTAATGTATGTATGTCCTTATATATATGATGATTGGCTGCCACAGTAAACACTTAGCCAATAAACAGTCATTAGGAATATGAGTATTTGAGTGTATGAATAGGGAATCGCAGAAACAGGCTATTCCCTGAACCACTGGTGAGTCACTGCTGATATGAAAGCGTACCCTCTCCCTCCTCTTCCTCCTCTCCCTCCTCTCCCTCTCAGGTGTCACGGTACGTATCAACAAACACTGCTGCACGCATGGCTGCACGTGACACAATAAGAGCAGTGCCCATGACGGGACAGTACAAGGCACGCGCCCACTCTCCGCTGACTGCATCCTTTCCCCCCCTCGGTGTCATGTGCTCCGGTCACTTTCACTAAAACCTTGAGGAGACACCACTCACCCACCGTCGTTGTACACATTACCCATGACGCTCAGGGAGAACATCAACAGCACGTGACGTGCATCCATAAAAACAACGGTTATTTGACAACAAGCTGGTTCTCCAACTCGATAACATGACACCACCTCCATCCGCCAGGTGATGTAGTTCTCTCACAGGAGCGAAACAAAGTAGTTGTCATGTGATGTGGCAGCACAGCAGCCTGCCGTGATTCTCGGTTAAAGCCACAAAATAAATATTTAAATTATTTTTACTCGCCGCCACAGAGTCAAATATTTTACAAACGTGACTCGGTCAATCAAAGCACGAGGACTATCCGTGTCTGTGTCCACTTTAGCGTCACTTCTTCACGCGGCTGAGAGCACGCGCGCATCCCATGAAGGGATCACAACATTCCTGCATCAGCGCGGGTGTCCGCACTTCAGCATCAGCTGTCCCAGCTCTGGAGCACTGCGGTACTCACGCCATGAATCAAAACACAACAACTGGCTAAAAAATAACACACTCCTGAATATGTGAAGGGATTTTTTTTAAATACAGCGTGCCAAGTATGTCCTGAGCAAAGTTTCACGCGAGTCCCGCAGGACACCTGAGACCGAGTACTTACCGTCAATCGCCATGATGCTCCGTCCCGGACTCTACCAACTGTGGGGGGGTGTGATGGAGGAGGGAGGTCATTCATGTGCTAGTGGACGGTGTGTGTGTGTGTGTGTGTGTGTGTGTGTGTGTGTGTGAGAGAGAGACAAGGAGAGAGATTGTGTAACAAGGGTACTATGTAGGATATTAATGTTAAACATGCGAACGTAAGATCAACCATCATTTTCATTATTATTATTAGTAGTATTATTATCTATTAAATAAAGATAAATAAAGTAAAAACAAATAATATAAATAGTATATGAAACTACAAAATTATGACTAAAAACAAAAAACACAAGAGCAATTACAGATAATTAAACCAGGCAAAGTGACAGTGATGTCATTAGTAGCTGCGATCACTGAAAAAACATTTGATTTTATGTGATTAAACAGGCCTACACAAGTGCACAGTGTGTACATAGTGTCAGCAGAGGCAAGATGACCTTAAAATAAGATACTTCTAGTTATCATAAATCATATTAATCTATTTTTGTACAATAAATGTAGTCAGTTATTTTTTATTTACCTGTCATAACAAACATTTGGCACATCCCACATGGGGTTACCAGACATTGCTATGGGCTATATCACATCGTCGCTATAACATCAAAAATATGATGATAGTATGAGAATAATAGAAATGTTTTTGTAAAATATATGCTACATTAAAAGCAAAAAAACTCTTAAATGATTTTATGTTTATATACAGAATTTCAGTAGCACTATACAGCAGAATAAAGTAAAGTTTATAGACAAAGGGCTTTTTTTTCCTCATCTTGCAAGCTTTCATAAAGTAACTGTAAATTAGTGTTACCAACGTAAATAGCTATATTTTTAAGTTTCTGATAAGTTCAAGCAACACACACACACACACACACAGTTTTTACCACACAACAAAAGCAGTAGTGCAGGTCTGTATACGGAGCGATTGTTAAAAAAAATGTTTATTATTCATTGAAAAATTATTCAATGGAAAACTAAGATAAGACATTAGGGTGTGGTAGCAGTCAGTGTTGGGCAGTAGAGTCGCTACAAAAAGTGTCGTTAGTAACAAACTACATTTTTCAGTAGCTTGGTGGTAGCGTCACCAAACAGCTTTTCAATAGCTTAACTGTTTTACTGATCAAGTAGCGTGGTAGCAACTGTTCAAGCCCTTTTTTCCAAGGCCAAACCTTGCGGAACGACCTAAAACAGCCCCACAGCACAGGCGTGTTCTGTTGAGTGTGAAACATGTTCACACAGCTGAGCATGCAAAACAACAGAAGCATGAGCCGAGGCCCTTTCCGAGAATTGGTGCCTGGTCCTCCCCCTAGCTACGTCCACTGGAATTTGCCCGTGCACTAAATGCATCGATAGAGTGGGGACATTTGTGAGGACAAATGAAAATGTTCTAAATGTTGACAGGGTCATGTCCCCCGTGCGCCTCCTGGATTTCACTTGCAAAATGTCACTCAAATCAACACCTATGGACCAGGTGAAGATTCAAAATGACCCCAAAGAGACACAAAAAGACCATTTAGAGATGCAAAGGATCTGCAATGAGACACAAAACAACCACAAGGAGACTTGAAACTGACTCACTACAAAATTAAAAGAAAACAACTAGAAAGAGGTGCAAAACCACTACAACTCCTGGGTGGCAGTAGCTCAGCCCTTAGGAACTTGGCTTGGGAACTGGAGGGTCGATGGTTCAAGTCCCCATACATGTCAAGTATGGAGTGTTGACTGGTAGGTGGAGAAGACCCAGCTTGCCTCCTGGATACTGCCGAGGTGCCCCTCAGCAAGGCACCGCAACACCCTCACTTGGACATCTCTCCCATTTAATGCATGTATAGGTCCTCTTTGTGTATGTGTGTGTATTTCAGGCCTGTTGTATATGACAACAGAGAGAAAAACTTTAATAAAGTATTAATAAAATCTTCTTCTTCTTCAACCACCTGTGTGTCTTGCTGTTATATAGGAGAGGAGGTGGGGTCCCTTAGCATATCTGTGCCCAGGGGCCTATTGTCTCATAATCCACCCATGTTCCACCACTTCCCCTTTGACTTTATGTTTATTAAGCTATTTCAGAGGAAATAATGAAAGATAAATCGGACTGTTTATTACTGCGTATTTTTTTTAATTAACAGTGATGGAATAATTCTTAAATATTTTTTTTAAATCTGAAAATAAGGGGAGCAAATTATTGTTAAAAATAGAATAGCTTTGCATTTTTATTTTGTCTTTATTTTTACTCAATTGTGCACATTTGAGAAACTTTATATGTGTATAGTAGATTAGAGAAAGACCTGAGGGGGCTGGGAAGGTCAAGAGGTGCAGCTGTAAATGCTGTGACTGTCTTTGTCATAACAGTAGAGTGTGTTATATGACGTATGATGTTATTAAGAGAAGGTTTTGTTTCAGTTTTGTTTTGCCATTATGCTCTATTTTTTATTTAAATATCTGTCATTGCCCTGATTGCTCTGAACTGTGACTAAATATCATAGCACAGAGCTCAACCCAAACCAGAAGTACTCTGCAGTACTGGACACTTCAGTCTCCAGCCAACCAAGTGCAAGTGATGCCCTGACCTGCCTACGTCACAGCCTGAAGACACGCCCACCAGCGTTGTAGAAAATTACATTTCCGCAAAGTTTACAAACTGTAACTGCCTCCCATTCAGTCAGGTTTACTTCAAGGTTTCAGCACAAAGGTAACTTTTTAAAAAAATGAGTGAACTCAAACCAAACGAGTCAGCTCCGACTGCAGACAGCGGGGAGGAGAAGGACTGGGCTGCGGCTAAAGCTTTCTTTGACAACCTCAAATCACACAAACCGAGACCTGTAAGTATTCTGATGATAACTTTTAACACCCTGAACTTGTGTGTTAGCTTGCATACAATTTGAGACTTTTTAACTGCAAACCAAACTGCTTTTGCTTTATGTCTCCATCCCCTCGCAGCCCAAACCACGCAATGCTGTCACCATCGCCGTCTCCTCTCGCACCCTGTTCAACATGGTGGCAGAGAGGAAGATCTATGAGGAAGAGGGGGTAGAGAAATACGTGGCTTATCAGGTGGAGCATGAAAACGAGCCCCTGAAACCAGGAGCTGCTTTCCCCTTCGTTAAGGTAGGCCTGAGTCCCGGTAGTATGAATCCCCGCTACAAGTCTCTGCACATTGTTTGCAGGGCGTGGTGCATTAAATGTGCTGGTTAACGTAAAGGGACGCTGCTGACATTCCTCACCAGGAAAAACTTGCTTTACAAGAACCCGACTTGTATAACTCTGACCACTTATAAAAACCTGCATCCACATCTAGAGTTTTGTGCTGAGACTAAAAGCCAGTATACGCCAGGCCACACCTCAATACGTCATGTAGCAAAACACAGGTATACAGGACTTTGGCACCATCAGTTACAATAGAGGTTCCTCACTGACTCATTTATTCCTCATTTCAAGACCAAACAATTCAGACTTTCTCCTGCTGCTTAATATGCACAGTGCCAGGACAGAATAAGGGAAATAGTTGTGGAAAAAAACTTATGTTAAAGGGATAGTTTGGGTTTTTTGGGGATTGTATGGGGTACTTAGTGCATTATCAGTGTATTACATAAGCCCTTTTTTTTTTACCAAATACTTTCGGTATGGTGCCTTTGGAACCAAAAGTAACCCTCCAGACATGGTACCTAGACCCTAGTGTTTCCACTGCAAACAGTACTCCTAAATGTGGGCGGGGTTGTTGTCGCTCACTGTTCGTCCAGCACTCACTGTATTTCCTCATTATCAGTGACACAGATGGTAGTCTGCACCTCGTTTATCGTCCACAGAACGAGGCTGCACGCCGACATTTTCACAACAAAATAAAACAGGTTGCAGTGAGAGTCTCTCTCCATGGGATATTTAAAAATAGCAGGTTTGTGCATTTAGTCCTTCTCAGGCAAGCTCAGGGGTTTAGTCATGCCGTAGCCCACAGGAACAACGCTCCATGATGCTTTTTTTTTCTCTGAATGAGGATTAGAATATATGCAGGTCACATAACCTGGGCAAAATCAATATATATAAACCCTTGAAGATCCACTCATTACTAAAAGTGTATGATATAAAAACTAAAGTAATGGTCAAAGTTGTCACAGTGAAATTTAAGGCATGTTGATTGATTCATGTCGTCACCTCCAGCATTGTTTAACATTGCAAGTTAACATTCCACTTTAAAAGTCGCCGGCAGTTGACCCAGTGAATTAAGTTATTTTTTCTCAGACTCCAGCTGCTGTGAGAGGCAGCAAAACATCCTTTCATGTAATAGTTACAGTTTACTAATAAAACTCTCCACAGTATGAACAGTGGTTACATGAGCCTCAAAACCAGCCACAACTCAGCCCTGAGCAGAGTGACCGTCCTCTACTGACCAATCAACAGACTGCAGTGTTCACAGCTCCACCTTTTAGTACCAGATCTGTGTGATAGGTACCCCAACAGAGGGGGGACCAAAAATGGGGACGGTACCGGACAGTTCCATTGGTACCATCCACAACTTTTCACTGTGGGAACGGAAAAAAAGCGAACTGAACTGAACTGAACTGTTCTGTGGAAACAGGGCTATACAGTAGATGTAAGTCGGCACACAAATTGAAGAGTCAGACACAGAGGCTAAGGGTTGGACTGGTGTGGAGGGGGTCATCGACAAAACCATTTTAGCCACCTAAAAAAGGATGATATCAGTTTAAGTGCTATGTTGAGAGTATATTTAATTATTTTTAGCCTTCCATCAGACACAGTTTTCCTTGTTATTTGTCCCCAAACAGATCACGGCTCTGTCCAGCAGAGGCTGAGAAGCAGCTGACAGACAGAGCCGTGATCTGTTTGGGGACAAATAACAAGGAAAACAAATGTGCATGTTGAGATAAAATCATCAGTAAGCATCACATAATGTGTGTTTTTAATCTGGTGGAAGGATTTTTCAGTCAAAGCTGAAACAACAAAGATATGATGGGTTATAGTGTGATTTGCAGTGCCCCAGCCCATTGACTCCAATAGAACTGACACCAAAGTCTGGCTCCTCAAATGCTGTCATGGATGTCATGACTGTTCGTTTCTATATATTTTTCCTTGGTTCCAACAGGGAAGTCATGAACGGCTGTAGGTCCCCATCTATGATCTCGTCAAAGCCACCAGATTCCATTGAGAAAAACAGAAATTTTAGCTCGCTGCACATGTTTGCTGCTGGTCTACTGCTGCTTCAATCAGTTAACTTGTTTGTGTTAGGCGTTTGAAAGGATTAGTTCAGATTCACCAAAGTCACACAATAACACAAACAAACAAGCTGATTGAGGCAGTGATTGACCAGCAGCTCCTGTGTTCAGCTATGTTAAATCACTGTTTTTCTCAATGGAGTCTGGCTTTGAAGAGAGTAATATAACTGCTTCACTTTCCTGTTGGAAATCACTGTCTGACATTAAGTTTAAACAGTGAAAATATTCTAAATATAGCATACACTTAAACTGATACTGATTTTTAAAGCTGGCTAAAATGAGTTTTGTTGCTGACCCCTCCACAGCATTAGATTGCTTAGCTTCCATGTCAGACTCAAGCCTGCTTCTCCAAACTGTGTGCGTGCTGACTGACAAGTACTGTATGTAATGTAATGTCTATGGAAAAGTACCCCATACAACCCCACTTCAAAATATCTGAAATGTTCCCTTTAAAGCTCCTCTTTGCCTTTGAAACAGCCTCACTCCTTCTTGGAGTGAAGTCATACAGGTCATGAAATAACACCAGTCTCTAGCAGGAAAATCCAATATTACCATACAGCCTCTCCTAAAGGTTGATTGATGTGCAGAGTGATAATTGCACAGGCCTGGTGTTCATCAGACCTCTCCTGAATGTGTTTAGCAATAGAGGAACATTTAGAGAAGAGTGATTGCACCCTGTTACTGTAAAGTGATCTTGTATTCCTCGGCTGTTACGCAACCACTCAGTCACAAAGGACGCAGACCTGCTGCCACAGCTGGCAACAGGCACTGTGGGTTTGGGGCATCATTTGGCTTTCTCCAAACGTAAACCTGCCTGGATGTTGGATATAAAGTGACCAGTGACTCACTGGAGCATGTTAATTATCTCCATTGCACCACTGCTCCTTTTTTCTCTACTCTCAGTTTCTAAATGGCAGCCCATAATGAGAAGTTTTCTCTTTTGATTTAATTCCTGTGAATGACTCATTTTTTTGCTGCATTTGAAATGTGGTTACCTCAGTGTGAGGAGTTGAGAAAATATCAAATTGTTAAATAAATTTATACATTTGTGAAATTATGTTTAGTTTAGGGCTGGGCAGTATATTCATATTTAATCAATATCGACTAGATTTTGGATATTGTAATGTTGTCTTTTCCTCGTTTTAAAGGGTGCATTACAGTAAAGTAGCATTTTTATGAACTAATCAGACTGTATTAGTTGTTCTGGTAAGTGATTTTACCAGCTTAGTCATAATATCCACCTTATTGAGGATTTTTTTTTGTTAAATCTCACTGTGTAAATATTTTTTTAATGCACCAATAGTCAGCCCCACAACACAAATATATTGTGATATAGAACAGTCTGATAAATTCAGAAAGTTACATCACTTTGCTGTGATGCAGACACTATGGGTGTGATTACAAGTACCCGAATAACCTGTTTTTGAGGCTTATCCTGGTTATGATCATATTTGGGATATCTGGTTATTCATATTCCCCTTAATCATGCTGGTTTCTTTTGTAGCACTCCAGCTAGAGCATTCAGGTTTCTCGTAAACAGAGTATGGTGTTTACATGGTCAGACACATAAATAGGATGCTCTAAAAACATGATAATAAACAGGTTACTCATTCATGTAAAGGCACTCGTTGAGATATTGAATGACTGATGTTTGACACTCCAATCAAGACGTCCTGTTGTGGTTCAAAAATGTTTTCAAAAATGAAAGTTGTGCCAACGTTCGGGAAGCTGGACATCGTTGCTGAGCATCCTAGCAACATCTAAATATCTTACCATGACCAAATAATAACTGTATACTGTTCACACAAGGCACAGTGGTGCAGTGGTTAGCATTGCTGCCTCACAGCAAGAGAGTTCCTGGCTCTTCTGTCAGAGTTTGCATATTCTCCCTGTGTCAGTGTGGGTTCTCTCCAGGTACTCCAGCTTCCTCCCACAGTCCAAAGATATGCAGGTTAATGTGACTCTAAATTGTCCGTAGGTGTGAGTGTGAATGGTTGTCTGTCTCTATGTGTCAGCCCTGTGATAGTCTGGTGACCTGTCCAGGGTGTACCCTGCCTCTCGCCCAATGTCAGCTGGGATAGGCTCCAGCTCCCCTGCGACCCTCAACAAGATAAGCAGTTACAGAAAATGAGTTACTGAATGAATCACACAAGACTCAAACTCCTGTCTCCTGGGTGAAGGTCCTGCACTTAATCCATTTATCTACCATGGCGTCATGATTGTTTCTCTGTGTGGACTTTGTCACTCATGTCGTCTGACTTTATGACAAACGGCCCTTAAGGTTCTTTTCCCATGTGCCATCAAAGACAGTTTGGATAAAGACTTTTGGCTCTTACAGACACTACAGACTTAAAATGATGAGACAGGAATATAACTTACATGTAGATATACATAAATTGCATAAACATTAATTTATATTTTAAAAATGGGCACTACTTTTTGGACTAGTTTGTGGCTCTCTGATCACAACCAAACAAATAAATTGTCAAAAAATGTTGTAGTTAAAAACACATACATGCAATAATATGATCACTACTTCTTGGTTTGTAAGAGACAGTCTGAACTGACCACTACTGGACGTGGAAACAGCGTTATGATCTGGGTATGCCTTATAACCATGTTGCAGTTTTTGGCGTCCGACTGGGACCATTTTTGTAGGGACACCACAACTCTACCTGACCAATGTTTGCTGGGCTTTAAAATCAGGAAAAGACACCACTTACGATATCCTAAGACAATATCTAGTCTCATATCAGGATATCAATACATCGATATCGTGCCCAGCCCTGTGATGAAGGAGTTTGTGGTTTATAAAGTACATTTCTTTGTTTCATTGTTGTTTTAATACCTTGATGTTCTCTTTCCAAAAACTGTAACTGAAAGAAAGCTGCGGTTCAAATGTTGTAACGTCTGTGTTGTAACCTGGGGTTGAACGCTCTGACGCAACACCCTGGCCCTTGATGTAAAGCTGTCCGTCCTCTCACACAGGCGCTGATGAATGTCAACGCTCGACTGAGGGAGCTCTACCCAGACAGCGAGGAGCTGTTTGACATCGTCTTAATGACTAACAACCATGCCCAAGTTGGAGTGCGCCTCATAAACAGCATTAATCACTACGGTACGCTGCATCCCAAAGCAAACATTGTTGATTGTTTAGCACGATGGCGGCTCGCCTGCTGCAGCAACAGGAATAATCAAGAACAGCACTTAGTCAAGTAATTACACACTAGAAACAAAGGAGAGCTGTTAAAGTAATTAGAATTGGCTTTCTTTCTTCACACATCTCCAACTTGTTTTTATATTTTCAGATCTGACCATAGAGAGATTCTGTATGACCGGAGGGAAGAGTCCTATTGGCTACCTGAAGGCCTACATGACAAATCTTTATCTCTCCAAGGACTCAGAGAAAGTCACAGAAGCCATAGAGGAAGGTAAGTGATGCTGCTGTTGGATTATAACCCTCGTTTCTATCACACACAACCCATGAGTCAGCAGCCTGGAGACATATTTGTACTTCACTGATATTTACACACTTGCATGTTGACTTAGTGTGTGACTCATTCACACTGTTGAGGGAAACCTCGACCCCACGCTGTGCAGCAAGAAGGAGCTGGTTGGAGACAGCCTGTGATTTATGGCTCCCTGTCGTCCAAATACACACTAACAGATTTCAAACACTGACATTCAAGTGTAGTGTGGATATTAAGTGATGAATTGTTTGGCAGAAAATTTTGATAATGAATTTCAAGTCGATTATCAAGCAGAACTGCAAAACATTAGCAGGTTCCAGCTTCTCAGATGTGAAGATTTGCTGCTTACACATCACATATACATAATATATGTTACATTTTATATCACTGTAAACTGAATATCTTCAGGTCTTTGACCGCTAATTGTGGTTGGTCAAAACAAGGTATTTAAAAATGTCACTTTAGGCTCTGAGAAATTGTGATGGGAATTTTTTGTGACAACCTGTCATCACAGGAGGCACAGAATGTCAGATTCTATTTTCACATTAACGAGTCTTCAAAATTTCATTTCCCACTTGTCCTTGCTTATGAGCAACCAGATACATCGATAGTGCATCAGTAATGTGTAGACTTCAGTGATTTAACCATATTCCAGTGGTTCTCAGCCACACATCCTTGAAGGAGTTCCAGAGGTCCCCAGAAAATGGGCAGTAGCTAATTTTTCATAATTTAATTCACTGTAGAGGTGAGCCCAGTGTGAGTAAGAGTCATGAGTGACTGTCCTGATCATAAATTTTACTTCCACTGTGGTTATCTCCTCAGTTATTTATGCAGGGTTCCCATGGTTGTGGAAAACCGGAAAAAGTCATGGAATTTCCGAATCACATTTTCCAGGCCTGGAAAAGTAATAAAAGTAGTAAAAATCATTGAAAGTTTTGGAGAAGTCAGGAATTTTGTTGTGTGTACCGAATTTGTTACAGTTGTCTCTCAAGGATAATCTTACATATAATGTAACATAACAGCAAATGTTTTTCTGAAGTTTCTGATGTAATGTAGCTCAAATATGCATCGATGTGTGATTTTGGCTTACCATCACGTACATTTCTACGTATATTTTATGTATGCCAGTTAACTGAAGTTACAATTACAGGCAAGTAGGGCTAGAATTTTTTTTTATGAGTCCTTGAAAAGTCATGGAAAAGTGTGAAAAAGTGTGGGAACCGTGTTTACGATACGGCTGCCACTAATGATTATTTCCACTATCACTTAATCTGCTCTTTATTTTCTCGATTATTCATTTTGTTAATAACATGTCAGAAAGTAATTAATTAATCATTAATCAAAACATGCTCTGTGTAATTTCATAGAGCCGAAGGTGACGTCTTTAAATGGTTTGCTTTATCTGACTTAAAGTAAACAATCCGGCACAACTCAGTTTATTATCATGTAAGACAATGAAACACGTCAAATTCTCACATTTAAGAAGTATGAAATCAGCAAATTTTGGGCTTTAATGCTTAAAAAATTGCTGAAATGATTACTTGTTTAACAAAAGAATTGCTAATTAACATTATGTTAATCGATGAATCCAATACTTGTTGCAGTTCCAGTTGTCAACTATAGAATTCTGGTGTTAATCATATGTGACAACCAAAATCTTTTCAGATGGAGGTCCCTGAAACAAATTTTTATCAAATGGAGGTCTGTGTGTATCAATTTAGAGGCCATTGATACAAAAGAGGGGTGGCACGGTGATGCAGTGGTTAGCATTGTTTTCTCCAGGTACTCCAGCTTCCTCCCACAGTCCAAAGACATGCAGGTTAACTGGTGACTCTAAATTGTCCGTAGGTGTGAATGTGAGTGTGAATGGTTGTCTGTCTCTATGTGTCAGCCCTGTGATAGTCTGGTGACCTGTCCTGGCCTCTTGCCATGTGCCAGCCAGGTCTGCATAGTCTGCATAGAACGCAGTGATGGATGCACATCCTGGAATATATCTGTAACCAGCCCTCCCCTCCTCCAGGTATTGCTGCAGCCACGATGTTTATGCCGGAAAAAGAGAACGAGTTGAGCGACACTCAGCTGAGAGTGGCGTTTGATGGCGACGCCGTCCTCTTCTCAGACGAGTCGGAGATCATCGTGAAGAAACACGGCCTGGACACTTTCTTTGAGCATGAGAAGGAGTTTGAGAACAAACCTCTCGCTCAGGTAACAGATGGCTCTTCCTGTGTACTCAAACATCACTGTGTGCAGACTTTAAATCCAGTCGGTGCTGTATCTTAACAAAAATACACAAATATTCAAGGGGTGAACTTTTATATCAGCCTGATACTGATCTTAATGTTTGTTAGCCAGTGCTGATCCTTCCTCTCTAAAGTTTTCTCCTTAGTTCCTTCTTCACTGAATACTGTAGATGTGTTTCACTCCGCCATTTATCCATCTGGGTTTCAGTGTAAAGTTATATTGATGGTTATAGTGATGGCCACATGGCTGTTTCAGAAGCTTTTCAAACCTGACAAGAATATACTCTGATGTTTCCACTGTGAATAGATATTAATGAAGTCACGTAGCTGCAAATCCACTGCAAAGGTTTTTTTTAATCTGAAGTCAGAGTTAAAAGGAGAAATCGAAGATCTTCACTCCTCAAAGTCTGTTCACAGGTCTCAGGGAGTATTGCTTCATATGTGTGCTTTTATTTTAAATGTGCATGTATACAACATCATAAAATCTGATAACAGAAAATAGTAATTATGTGACAGACCCACCCTTAATTAGAGCAAACAATACACCAAAAAATAACATAAGTCGGCAAATTACAGAGAAATTAATGACAACAAGGCCCCGTCTACTTGTATACAGATATTTAAAAAAAACAGACATTTCCCCCCTTTATTTAAAAAAAAAAGTCCACATGACCTTTGTTTTACAAAATATCTCCTGCAAAAACAATTCCCAAAGCTCGATAGCGTTAGCTGTCCTCTGCAGCCTCCCCTTGTGGCAAAGTTACTAAAGTGGACAAGCTAACGTTACCATTTTCAAACAGCTACTGGAGATCTCATCATCATTAACTCCCCTCGATATACGGACGAAGGAGCTCACTCAAAGATACATTCAAACGATTTTCTTTCAGTCCTTATTGACAATAATCCCACTCTTAAAATTCTCCTGTCATCTACTGGTTTTACTGGGCCTTATTCAAAACCATCATATCTGGCAGACTTTAAATGTGGACGCTGAGGTGGAGCAAACAACACTGGGTGCTGCAAACGCACTAACTTTATGTGTAAACTAGTTATAAGACTAAGCAGTGCTAACAAAATGTAAACAAACCAGCTGACCAGCATTGTTGTTGTTGTTAGTGGTGCATGATCATGACATAAAGCAAGAGTGGGCATGCACCAATTTAGGAGATGATGTCATTGTTTTCCAAACGCTGTTTTACATGTCCACACAGATACACAGTAACTGGAGTTGAAAAAAAATGTGCACCTTGAGGGCACCTTAAAACTGTTTTCGTAACTTCAAACTGTGTGTGGACGAGAGGCCAAAATGTAGTGGAAATGATCAACTTACAAAAATATCTGTTCATGTGTAGACGTAAGAAGCACCCATACTGAACAGAGGGGTTCATCATACCTGTTACTGTAACAGGAAAACACCCGTATAAGGCATAACATGGCCCTGAGGAATGTTTGCAGGGTTTAGAAACCTGCTCTGCTGGCTCTAATCAAGTTTTAAATCAGGCACTATTTTGTGTGTGTGTGCCTTTAGCCTCTCTTCTCTCTTTGTATCTGTAGCTGCACTCCTTCTTTCAAAACATTTTACTGAATTTGCTTCTTTGTCTCCTTTTCCAGGGACCCTTAAAGTGTTTCCTGGAGGCTCTGGGGAAGCTCCAGAGAAAATTCTACACCAAGAACGAGCGCCTGAACTGTCCCATCCGAACCTACCTGGTGACGGCCCGCAGTGCCGCCAGCTCCGGGGCTCGCGTCCTGAAGACTCTCCGCAGCTGGGGCCTGGAGATCGACGAGGCTCTCTTCCTGGCCGGAGCTCCGAAAGGGCCCCTGCTGCAGAAAATCAAACCGCACATCTACTTTGACGACCAGATGTTCCACATCGAGGGGGCCAAGGAACTGGGCACCATATCCGCACACGTCCCCTACGGGATCGGACAGAAGTACAACAGGGGGAAACTCATCGAGCAGCCCGCGCAAAAGGAGTAACCCGTAGAATATTAAATACGCACTACACTGTCACCTGCATATGAAAAGATTCGCTCTGAAATAAAATGCTGCATTTGGGAAAAGTTGTAAGAAAAATAACAGCAATTTTTGGAGGATTTAGGCAATACATTTTTAATTCAGTCTACAGTTTCCTACTTTTTGGGGTTTTATGAAATAAGTTCTTATGTTGTCTTTAGGATAGGGTGTTACTGATGAGCGGGGAATGTAATATCAAAGCTAGAGCTACACTAGGTGCCATACACTATTTCACCTAATACTGTTGGGGAAGAGAAACACCAGAAGCATTGTCTATTGGTGCATTTTAGCCATACTCTCTGTGTACCCGTTAACTTTGAGAGTTTTGCCTCATTTACACTTGAGTGTATACCATTTTCTTTACTTTTTTTTTTACAGTGAACATGTGTTTATTTTATTTATCTTTGGCTGTTGGTCCTTGGTGTATTCAGTACAACCAGGGCGGGAGAATGTATCTGCTGTATTAGTAGTTTTTTATTTCTGCATTGGCTCTTTCATAGACTTTAAAATCTCCAGCCTGTTAAAAAATAATCAAGTTTTAGGTGTCTGGTATTGATTTTGCACATTTAACTGGACATATTAATATCAGCTTTTGGTTTCAAAGGGACATTTATTGAAGCAGGATGTCGGGCTCACAGGGAACACTGATGCTGTCTTTGCTGTTGACGCGCACAAGCTATGCAAAACTTACACTTTATATTTTCCCTCAAACTTTTATACTCATGTTTGTTTATGTTTTTACACAGTACCTGGATATCAGGCAGCAGTGCACACTGTAACTACATTCTTCTATACTGTTTTTATAAAGGACTACATATACTGTATATGTTTGCAGATTGCATTTAATGTATTGCATATTGCTTTCAGTACTAAACATCATAGGAGTTACACAGTTACACTTGTTTGTAAATGTTCACATCATGTCTGGTGTCTTTACTCAGCGCCAGATTGTGTGATGTTTTGCACTGGTTATACTTAAATAATAACGTCATGTTTGCCACCGTTTCATTTTTTTATACTTCTCTGATTTTTATCTGTCTTGTGCCTTTAACCTCGTCAGCTGAGGTGCTGAGTGTGTCGAGTGCAAAGGGAGGAGAATAAAGGAATGTGGAGGAAGTCATTGAGTACATTTACTGCAGTACTTATGTACAATGTTGAGGTGCTACTTTACTTGAGTGTGTTCATTTTATGCTACTTTATACTTCTGCTCCACTACATTTTATTTTGAAATCTTTTTATTGAACTTTTTGAACATATTCATACACTCACAACAACATCTAACACAACAAGGTATACTGAGCTCCACACACAAATAGATATACATGCAAGTACATTTACGAAAAAGGGTCGGGGGATAGAGGTTCAGGGAACCCAAACTTAATGCTTAATGTTCGGGTTTAAAATTATGTTCAAAACAGGAGAGGAAAGTCTTCAAGCTTTAGATGTACCATAACAGTTTCCTCTCATTTACAGCGAGACAGTGGTTTGGTGGATTTCCATTTAACTAACACCAAAGTCATGCCAATAGTGACAGAAAGGCTAAAGCATAACCCTGTGCACCTCGAAGTGCAAACACTCCAGGAACTGCTCCATAAAATATGATTCTTGGGTTTGCACGTATCTCCTTCCTACAAATAGTAGAGAATGTTTCAAAGATGGCCGACCAGTATGGTACAAGACTTGGGCAGCTCTAAAACGAATGGAACAGAGTGGCTTCATCCCGATGTCAGTGGGGCAGGTCTTATCTAATCCAGGGAACATCTTTGCTAGTCTGCTTCTACTGAAGTGTAATCTATGAATTACCTTAAACTGTAATGAATCGTGCCTAATGCATATGAATGTAGAATAGATTCTTGAACACACCACTACATTTTTGAGGAAAATATTGTACTTTTGAACTCCACTACATTCACATGATGTTTAAAAGATTTTACATGGGGAAACAAAACAAAACATAAAAAATAAACCTCTTAAAAAAGTAGCTTTGTTTAGTTGGGGCTCCTCTTTTACATTTTCTGTCTTTCACCAAATCCCCATTGGCACCAGCTTAAGCATTGGCTATTCTTCCTGTGGTCCACACACAAGCAAGCTCACACATAATATAACGCATAAACACAACTAACGAAACAGCTCATCTCGGTGGTTTAACATTAAGCGGAGCAGAAAAGAAACAAAATTGCCATCCTTTTAACAAGTATTAAGCCCAACAAAATTACAAATTAATCACAATTCCCCAAGAATTCATGGATGTAATTTTTCATCTTTAAACAAATAAATAGCAATTCTTAATAACAGCAAATATTTCTGTCTGACCTTAACTTATATATATTTATCCATCCCGTGATTGCACACATTTAGTTCCAAGAAAATAGGGTATTAAAAAAGAGATATATTGTCTTCCGGGGGGGTTTCTACTTTCACAGAGCTTTGCATTTAATTAATCTTATACCATTTTCATGACATACAAACACAATTCACTTATATTTCCTCAAATGTTTAGACATACTGTTTTAATAAAATTGAAAACAAAATGAAAAACAGTATCTCCAGACTGTTTTAGATGCCTATAGGTTCATTTAAATAACTTTCCAAGGCCCAAGAAAAGGTAAAAAATGCTAAAATATGTCACAAAAATTGCAATGATTAGAGAGAAGTCCCCCATGTGGGAATCACTGGACTAGACTACCAGCCTGTATGTAAAGTATTTATACTTATAGCTTCATCTCTACCAGCCACAACAATAAAATACTACGTACCTATTGATGCATCAGTGTTACAACTTGATTCTTCATAAAATGCACATAACTGTACATATTTCTTGTGTTTACTCTTATTATATTCTTGTTTACTCTACTGACGTATATATAGTAGTTTCACACTTACAGCCTCAGCACAGTGACAATATTTATTTTATTTCTAATATATAAGTACTAGTGTTAAACGCTGTAGCATAATTCACATTTTGTTTTTATTTTAATGCACATTTTCATTTCCATTGTATTTCACATGTTCATACTTCTATCGCATACTCTTAGTCTAACTTCTTATAATTCTCTATTCCCTTCATCGGAGCGACTGTAATGAATCTTAATTTCCCCTCAGGGATCAATTACATTTTTGAAAATTCTGATTCTAATGTCTCAGGAGGCATTTTACTTTTGATACACTGGAAACATTGCACTATCTGATGATTATGCTTGTGTTCTTTAATTAAGGAGAACTTTGAATGTAGGACGTTTACATTGGTGTATTGATCATTTTAATTAAAAAGGTGATCTGAGTACTGTTCCCACCTCTGGTCTTTGTACATCTCAGCAGTAGATGGTGCTGTTCAGCTGTAATTGTTCACCTTAAACACTGCTTGATTGTCCTGCAGGCTCCTGTTTGACAATGAGTCACTTCCCTGTGACAGTGACCCAGCTGAGGTCAAACTTCAGCAGTTTATCTCTAGGCAGATCTGTCCTGTCATCACACCTCAGTGTTCCTCAGTGTGTGTCCAGCTGATGGAGGTAGACACTCATCTTACATGTATGTGATGGAAGAAGCCACAAGAGGGCGCTCATGATTAACTGGAGAGGGGTTTTACAGAGAGGAGGAACAGCCACTTTTGGTGTATACGTTTTATAAATCTAGTCTCAGAAGAATGAAAAAGGGGGAACACATCACTAAAGAAGATAATTTTAGACTTTAAAGTGTAATCAAAATCAAATGTAAAAAATCTAAAGAGAAAAAACCTGAAATAAATTTAAATTTTATATAAATCATGTACAAACTGTACAGTTCTTTGAGGTATATTTCCTCCCTTTTAATAACTGAGCTCCCACTCGGCCCATTTTTCCAGGCCTACCAAAATATCAGTGCAAAGCACAGCAAGAATAAAATGCAAATCACTCTGCCTTCACTGAACTAACATTAGGCCTAATTGGAAGTTAATGAGCTATCCTGCAGTTCCAGATGTATTAATAATATCTGAGGTTTATCCTTCTTGGACTAAAATAACTTTAAATTATATAAGGTTACAGCAGTATTTCATTACACCTTAAAGCCTTGCATTAAACATTGTACTTCAGAGAGTACTCCACTGATTTAACATTGCTGGACTCATACAGTTTTTTAAGAGGGATCATGCAGTAGACATTACCTATGAAATCAAGCCGCCTACATTACCCACGATGCAACTCGACCGCTGACAGTTGGCTCGGCGATTCAGGTGTGTTATGCTAGTAGCAGCTAAAGTAGCGCCTAGCTTCTGCCTTATATAACCTTACGGCCTATGGCAGAGATGAGGAGCAGACTACAGAGGTCAGGTAAGCTCATTTATCTTGATATGTCCATATTTGTTTTATTTCCAAATCGCCGCACTCAGGTGACATCATTTGAGGCAACTTATCACGTCTTGCGCAGGTTATTTTGGAGCAACGGAAGGCTAGTCATGTACACATATGTAGCTACGTTTGTTTTCCCGTAATGAAGTTTCGCCTTTTAGGTAAAAATGTAAAGTTTTAGGCAAAATGTACTTAAAACATTAAACGTAAAAGCACTCAGTGCAGAAAATGTCAGTATTAATACCATAGTACTTACACGTCTAACCGTTATTAACAGGTTTAATGAGTGATTTGAGCTGTTTAACAGCTCGGTGTTGGATGTTAGCTGCTGCTGCTGTGTTAGCTTAAGCTAAGTGGGCAAACGTTGAACTAACCATTCCCCAGGAAGGCAGCAGCTCCAGGAATGGTCCCTCTGTGCTGCATTTAACCAGTGTAATGGCAGAAACAGATAGGGATCAGGCCCCAAGCAGAATTGCGTTGTCTTCATCTAAAGCTGTGAAAATAATCCACACTGGCGACGACATGTTTGGCTCATAAGTTATTGTGCTGTGCTTGCTCTTCTGTAGATGCTGCGCCAGTTAAGTTAATGAAAGCAGTTTGGCTTTGTATTATCCCTGTTTATCAGCTATATTGTTATTGTTGGAATAATAAATGTTGATATAAATTTCTCATTAATGTATGACAATCTATGGGCCTGATATATATCGTGCATCCCAGAGTTAAGGCCAAAAAAAAAAAAGTATCAATTTTCACTTTGAATTATGTTTGAATTAAAAAAGTGATTTCCAAACTTTATAGCTCGTAACCTCTTACAAAATGCAGTGTCTATTTGTGGTCCCTTGATAGACTCAAAGTAACTGTCGGAGTATTTCAATTTTAGAATTTTTTTACTTCTATACATTCGTGCTGCATTTAGTAGATTTGCAATTACAAAAACATATGATTTATGAGCTTTAATAATTAAATTTTGTCATGTTGAATATCAAACAAGTCGTTCCCAAAGGTGTGGCTTGTGACTTCTCAAAAAAGCAGTGTCTATCTGAGGTCCATGATTTGTTTAAAGTAACTATATTTTAATTCAGTAGTGTCAGAAGTACAATATTTCCCTCTGAAATGTGGTGGATTAAAAGTTAAAAATGATAACTGGAAATAACTAATGAAGTATAAGTACCTTTAATTTGTATGTCTTGAGTAAATGTCCTCCACTGCCTTCTTGGTATACAGTAGGGACAGATTTTTAGTGTTTGTCTTGCTTTCTTTATCCTGTTTGTCTTGGTGCAATGTTTGAACATAGCAACAGGCATTTTTACCGATGTGGTCACTATGGTAATGGCAGTGAATATTGTCTCCTGCCTAGCGACCACGAGGAAGAGAAGCTTGTGAGGCTTAAGCTCAGTGCTCAGGGGGGGCAGGATTTATTTTATTTTTATTATATTTTTCTACAGTTGAGTTATTCATCTTGTCAGTGGAGCATCTTTGCAGCGAGGCACGGTTTTGTCAGGCAGCAGAGTGTGTGTGTGTGTGTGTGTGTGTGTGTGTGTGTGTGTGTGTGCATCCCTGAGAGCCGGGACCAACCGGCTGTTGCCATGGATACTCAGTGCTGACACCACAAGAACTGTGTAGGCTTGTTGAAGATATAATTAATAACAAAGGATTAGAGGCAAAGGTAGCATGGGGCTCAGTATGAGAAACCTCATCACACAGTTACTATAATTGGCACCCTCTCTGCGCGTGCGTGTGTGCATGCGTGTGAGAACGCCACAAGAAAAGTTACCGAAAAATAAGCATGGAAACAGTACTCTCATACTCTGCTGCTGCATTTATCTTCTTGACAAGCAATTTGCTCTAAATATGTTTTCTTGGTTGCTGGCCAGAAACTTGTAGGTAGATGTTTTCTGAAAGTAATTTATTTGGGCCAGCGTTACCTTGGTGTTTGACTTGATGCCTGCATAACGAATATCTTCGGAGAATTTATTAAACAAACATATTGAGATAATTGATATCGATTTAATAACCTGTAGCTTTACACATGGAAGTGTTTTCTAATGTTTACATGAAGTAAAGGCTTGATCCAGACTCATATATCTCAGCAAGTACTGACTGGATCTCAACTATATTTTGTCCAGACATTTATGGTCCTCAGAGGATGAAGCATCCTCTGACTTTTCCTCTAGCACCTCCATGACATTTTAGTTTTTGTAAAATGTCTCAACAAATAAAAAATAATTAATGTACATGATGTCAGAGGATGAAATGTTGTTAATTCTTGGATAAATTAGTGAAGAAAAAGTCTGCACACTTACTTCATGCCAGTTTAATAGAGAATTTAATAAAGGCAGTGTTTTGATCATGCTTTTTTAAATAAATTTTGATTTGTCTTTTGTCATGTGTTTTAGACCTGATTAAGATCCAGGCAGGATAGATAGCCTCACTGTCATTGTACAAGTGCAACAAAATTAGGTTTGCAACTCATAGACAATGCAGTGACAAGAAAGTCAGTAGAGAATGTAGACACTAGTCAGAGAAGCAACAGTTAGGTAAGTGTACTCATATATGCAAACTGTCTATAAACAATTCAAAGAAAGTCTAAAAGGGAAACAATCTAAAACAATTTATGATAATAACAATTAATTCTACAATGATAAATAATGAATACATAAAAATATATATAGCTCTGGTCAAATGAGCAGTAGTTGTTGTCTTAATCAAACTTTTGTGGCAGGAAATATGTGTGCAGCTGTTTTCTGATGTGATATTACTCTCTTTCAACTTGTGGGTGGATTGCCATAAAATTAGGTCTGGTCTTTCATGTCAGAAAGAATTGTAATAATTCTGGTAATCCTTTATCTTTAATTTAGCGCCACCATCTGGCCAAAATTGTAATTTGTTCAATACATTAGTCTTTGACTAAATAGTGTACCTGTAAAACTAATGACATTCTCATCTGCCTCAGCTATGCTTGTGTTTAAAGCATAGACTGTATAAAATACTAGACATAGCTACTATGACATCACCCACTGGTTTATGGACTCCTGTTTTGAAGCCTCAAATTCAGCATTACGGCCGTCGCCATCTTGGTTTTTTGGAGCCAGAAATGATCATATTTGGGCGATAGGCTGGCGCTTTGGAGGAGCGAGGAGTAGATCTGGCTGAGAAGCTGAGGACACTATCGATCTGTCTCTTAAAGCGACCTGCCCTTAATTATGCACAACTTTTAGCCTTAATAAAATATAAACGAGTGAGTTATATAAAACTTCCAGCCTGTACAGTTGTCATGAAGGGGAAAATGAACTATAGAGGCCAAAACTGTTTTAAGCTGTAAACATTTTTTATGTCTGCTGTAAAATTGGACATTTTAAATAGTGGCCCCTTGAAAGTCGGAGATTTGAATCATCAGTCGAAGATGCCTCAGTCAGCTGAGATTGCTTAAAGTTGAACAGTGTTTTTTTTTCTTCTGGGGACGTTTAGTGAACACACTCGACTTCCATGCTACTCTTTGGAACATTGAGCTGCATATGTGCTGCATCGGCACTGCGGAAAAGAGACTCTCCACCGTAAGGCTCCGAGATAACATTATTTTCTCGTTCATGTGTATTTAATATGACACTGTCATTGTTTTTTTCTTTATTTGTCGTGTCAGCAAAAAATGTCAAAAAAAAACTTACAGCCCTGATTTTAACATGGGTGTCTATGAAGATTGACTTACTTATGAAGCCAGCCTTAATTAGCCACTAGAGGAACTGCAGTTTTTGGCACTTCCGTGTTGGCCTCACTTTCAGCCCCGAAGGCTGCTGCTTGATTTAGGATTACTCGGGGAACGTTAGCATGTAAACACACTAACTTTGGCAGTGAACATGTTAAACACACCATCAGCATGGTCATTGTGAGCATATTAGCATGCTACCATTAGCCCTGTAGGACTGTTGTATTTGACTGCATTACTTTTAGCTAGGTGTACCTAATAAACTGATGACTGAGTGCACATTACTGGTCAGAATTTTAAGGACCACTGTGTAGCATTTAGGGGGAGCTATTTCTATTCATTACTATTCATACCTATGTTTTCATTAGTGTATTATTACCTGAAAAGTTTTCATTAGCTTGTAATGAACCCTTCATATCTACACAGGGAGCAGGTCCTCTTCCATGGAGCTTGCCACGCTGCACAGCCATGTTTCTACAGTAGCCCAAAAGGGACAAAACAAACAGTGGCTGTAGAGAGGGCCTTTCACATTTCTATTACCTGAAAGCCACAGTAGGTTCTTTATATGAGGGATTAGTGGATGGGTATTCAGTTGGTTACGTCTGTAACTGTTAGATGTCACTGAATCCTACATACTGATCCTTTTAAAGTGACAGTCCATGTGTTTTTGGTTATATTGTTAGTAGCTTTTGGACCACATTTCCCAGAAACCACAGAGAAGCTTCTACCATGATGTTTTCCTTTGTTGAGCTTCTGTTATTGAAGTTGGGGGTTTCTGCAGGTGGCGCTCCTTTCTTCATCCATTCCACTGTGACATCTGTCAACGCCCGTGATAACAAGTCAGTGAATCTGCCGCACGATGCGACAGTCACCATTTGCTGTGCGACTGAGTTGGTGGAGCACACACATGGTGCTATGACAGGCTCTGTTGACAGAAAACTGTGGTATGATAATGACATGTATTGAGGTCAGCTGGTCCCCCTCCCCAGCACGTCCTTATAGAAATATTATCCAAGGTACAGCCACTCTGAACCCGCAAGACGTAAAGCTATAGATTACAGTGCTGTAAATCTACAGTAGAGTTTCTCTGAAGTCTTTCTTCCAGCACTGAGCTGCTGGTTGATGTTTTGTAAAGATTAAACTGGTTTTGTCTGTGCTAACAGGCTTCCTGTTTGAAACAGATGCTCATCGCCCTTGTGGTATGCATTATGTGCTTCTGTAATTGCTGTCTGACTGATGTTATTGCAGACCTTACTGTGTGTTCTGCAGGGATCCCAGGAAACCTATCTCTACACCTCCAGAACGAGCTGGCCCTTATTCAATTTAGCCCATTCTCATTTGATTGCACAGTGTGGCTCTCTGAAAGCGACCCCACAGGTCCGGAGGCATTGACAAGTGTCTCTGCATGAGATGGATTACTGATGCTGCATCTGATGACACGCTGCTTCCTCATCTTGGCTTTTCACAAGTGCACCTGTTAGCCATTATTGACAAGCTCTGCGAAGGTACAAGACACAGTCAGTAAGCGAACATCCAATATGCAGACCTAAAGACGGGAACAGGTTAAGTGATTCTCTGAAAATGCTTCCAACAATCTGAAATCAATCGCTGCTTTCCCGTGTTGCTCTACTGATAGCACGTTGCTTTAAGTTTTAGGTTGGGCTTTCTGTTCCTCTCATACAAGCTATTAATTCGCTGACACATTTTATCAGTTTGTAGGGTAAAAACATTAAATGGCGCAGTGTGGAAGTAGAAAATGACTTTTTCTCCTTAGATCTATCTGCCATGTGTGGAGGGGATCAGCCTGCTCTTTGTCACTGCCATCTTTGATAAATGTTTTTTTTCCCGCTGTTATTCAGCCACAAGTTAATGTGGCTTTTGTCATTTTGAGACACATCAAACTGACCTCCTGTCCGGCCAGTGTTCAGCATGAGGCGGCGTGGACAGATGAGAGAGACGAGAAGGGCAGGCCGAGCAGAGATGAAACACACTGCCATAGTAACAGCTGAGTGGCACAAAGCCATACTTCCTCACGGCCGGAGCTGATCAGCTGTGGCATTTAGTCTGCTCTGCAGGCTTAGTAAGGGACGCAGAAACTGTGGCCCCTGCAGAGGCTCAGCCCAGCCAGGCAGCGACACAACTATCCAGCGAGGAAAAGCGCAGTGCAACCACTGAGCAAGCAAGCATCACCAATTATCTCCACCTCTGCGCTTGTAGCAGGAATCCATTTCAGCACCATTACCTCTGGGCAGCCATGGGCTGACAGTCTCTCCCGTCAGGGCGATAGTTCTAAATTGGCTCCCACCCCTCTCCTCCTCCTGAGATTGAAAAGAGATTATTAAAGACATTCATCATAGAAGAGGCCTGAGCCTGTCTGGAAAGTCTGAAAATGGTGAGAAATGGCAGCACAATGGAGAAGGCCTGAAGAAAGAGAGGAAACAGGATGGAGCGGAGAGAAAATGATATAGAGGTACTGTATGTCTGGGTGCTGAAGCCTTGGTGCTCCTCCTTGGTTCCAGACAGGGTGGTCCCTTGGGTGTCCTGCAAGCCGGCTGGGCTGTAGAAGCAGGCAGGGTGTGGGGCCCCAGTCTGGAGGAACGCATGCGCACAACAGGCCACCCAGCCATGGCTCAAACCCTACATATCAGATGCGGCGCTAATGATACCCCTGGGGACCGAAACAGTCTGGCTCCTGCATGACAAGATGCACCGTACAGTATATTATCCCTGTCTGATCCAAGTGAAAGACTTGGGGGAAAGACTGTATAGGTAGGACATGTTGAAGGTGTCCTCTGTGGTCTTATGCTCAGACATTAAATTAGATCATAATGGCTCGGAATATTAAAGATTAGTCGGGTTAAGAAATCTCTGCTGCTGGTTTTTTTGCAGAGGAATAATAAAGGGAAGACTGTACATTGTTACACACAGCATGAGCAGAAATGCTGGATGCTGCGCTTGTTTGTGTCTCCTGTTGCATATTCTAGAGGACTAATGAGCCTTCATCTCCAGTTCAGATTTCATACGAACATTTATTTATAACTCACGCTTTAGAATAGGAGCTTACATTAAGGAGGCCCCACCCGGCCTGGTTTGGTATGTGGCATTTAATTTCTGTCAAACTGCTGCCACTCACTTGCCAATCCTGATCTCTGTCACTCCTCCCATGCACAGACTAAGTGAGGTGTTATCGATGCAGTTATGTAACCACCTGAATATTGATGAACATTAGAGCTAGAGTATGCCCATATGAATACATGCCCGGGTATGTGAGAGCTGTCTCTATGATACAGATTGCATGCATATCAGGAGGTGATTAAATTAGGGATGAGGAGAAGAAACCGAAGCATCCCAAACTGTGATACTGTAACAGCAGCCACAGTTGATTAAGTTAGCAAACTATACATCTTGTAGTTCATGGTAATCAGTGTGTGCTTGTGTGTGTTAGTGCATGAATGTATATGTGCAGGCTGTTCGCATGCGCTGTTTGTATGTATACCTATGAAATGTAATGCACCAGAATTCGTATATAACCCACATAATAGGAAGGCTGTGATCCCAGTGTCGGGAGTAAACAAGGAAGTAGTATAAGGAGTGAAAGTCTTCACATGGAGGCAGGTTGGGGTGGTGAATGGGTCAAACAAACACGTAACTTTCCCCTGGGAGACTGTTGTTTGTGTCCAGTGTGATTCAAGTGAATTTTGAGTTAAGATGTGTCCTAGCCTAGGTAACAAGTACTTGCCTAAACCTAGTGTACCTAACTTTAATTGCCTAAACCTAACCTATGTAACTTTACGTTAAGTATGTTACTTTAAATTAAGTAAGTATGTGATGATGCCCCACCATGAATCTTTTCCTAAACCTAACCTAAGTACCCTTACTTGCCTAAACCTAACCTACATAACTTTACATTAAGTATTTTACCATACCGTTTTTTGTAATCCTACTCTATGTAAAGCGTCTTTGAGGATGCCGAAAAGCTCTAAAAAAGTTTGATGTATTATTATTTTTGTTACTATTATGACTCCTTTGCTAAACCTAACCTAATTAACTTTACTTGCCTAAACCTAATTTGCGTAACTTAACATTAAGTATATAACTTTACTGGAGTATGTAATGTGACAGTGGCATTCATGGGGTGCTAATGTGTTAGATATTATACGAACCATTGTATGTGCATTTTCTGAGGATATCTCACAAACCGTTGTACAAGGATATGTTGATATGTGTATGGAAAATTTTAAATTTGCACTGATAGTCGAAAAAGAAATGAAAATGCATATATAAAATGTGTGTAATTTACAGAAACAGTTGCAGTAAACAGGCTTATTCACTTTCTCATTAAGAGTTAGATCAGTTAGATCAATACCAAGTATGGAGCTGTAGCCAGGAAGCAATTATCTCAGGACTCTTGTTGAGTAATGGATTACAGTGATCTTATCAATATAAAAAAAAAACTCTGAGGTGTATGTGTGAAACAGAAAGAGCTTTTAGATTGTGGGATTACTGATAAGAACATATACATATTTTTTAATACCTAATTTGAAGTTATACTATGCAGGATTTTCCTAAAAAACAATGTAAGAGGTAAAACCTCAGTCATCACTTATGACCCACTAGAAGTGTGTGGCGGTGTATTTATCTGCAGAGACTCTACCCTCTGCCTGTATTTTGTCATTATGCCTCTGCACCAGTGACAGCTGCGGCTGGAGGAATTATGTTTTTGAGTTGTCCGTCCCACTCTTGTGAATGTAATATCACAGGAATGCATTGAAGTAATTCTTTAAATTTGCAGTAAATAAACATCCACTCAACGATGAACTGATTAGATTTTGGTGGTGAAAGGTCAGTGTGACCTCATGAAACATGTTTTTGGCTATAACTCAAGAAGTCATTATGAAAACATTAACACAAATGTCCAACAGCATAAAATGATGAAGCGATGACATTTTATATGCAAAAGGTCAAAGGTCAGCTTCACTGTGACATCATAATGTTCTGCAAAAACACTTTTCTGGCCATTATTCAGCAGCATATCTCAGGAACAGAAGGGAAGACATTTGGTCAGATAGTGAATTAGTGACACTAATCTCAGGTGTCCACCTTGAAACTTTGCTGATTGTTTAGATCGTCTGTGCTGCTGGGAGGTAGATGTGATTTGAAGCATTGTCTACTGTCATGGCTACATATGAGTCAGGACAGATGTGTATATAAACTCTAACTGCAACTTGTTTGTGGAGGCATATAAACGTGACGTGGTACTTTTAGTTTTCCTTTTATTTTGCTGAGTTTGTGATGTTCCTGGACACAGCTTGCAGGTGAGGTCAGGACTTTCTAAAAAGGTAGCGACCAGGTGCCAGACAATAAGCAGCACGCCTCGAAGAGGAAGCTACAAATATGTGGACACTGCTGAAAGAAATATAAATATAGCAAGGCAGTTCGCCAGGCAGACAAAGCTAGGGTTGGCTTTCAATTTCACTTTCACTGGTGATACTGTTTACAAAACAGTAGCCTACAATTCTTGCATAGTTTATCTTTAATACCTTATTTCCATAAAGGATTAGTTTGACATTTTGAGAATAAAAGATAATCTCATGTTTTTCATTAAGAATGCAGCTAGAGGAAACCCTTTGCTCAGTTTTGAATAACATTTTCGGCATGGGGAGAGAGCAGACCATTATTCCAAAATAAAAGGCCCATTTCAAACATATAGTATGTCTCAGAGTTCTTTCATGAGCCCCGCTGTTTTGTTAATGAGAGATATTGACAAGATCGCCGTAATCCATTACTCGACAAGCCCGTCCATTAGTCTCTGTGTCTGTGTGTCACGTGCTCAGTTGGATCAATGTTTTTCTACGACCACTGACCTGGAAAAAGCTGAAAAAGCTTTGCCCGCTCTGCTATCAATAGACGGTCTAATTAAGAACAGCACCCTCGGAGTAAGCTCTGCTCAACTAGCAGAGACACTTGCTACAATTGTGTTAAAATTCCCTCTCATTAAACAAGAACCTGGAGCTTCCTCAGATGAACAGCAGAGAAGCTGTGATTTACACTGTCTTTGACTTTGGCCTCCGAACGAAGGCAAGGGGGGATATTATTCTGTTTGTGGGCAAATATTAAAAAAATATGTGTTAGTTTTGTTAGGCCGACCTAACAGGACGTCTTTGCAATTCTCTGCATTAAATTTTAAGTCAAGGATGTCCTTGCCTGACATAGCAGGGGGTTATTCTGGCACTAAAGGAGGCCATCTGTTCAGCCTAGAGTGAAATGTATTGGATCTCTTCTAGGTCAGGCTTGCACAATAATGAGACAGGATTGGGGTAGAACTCTTTAAATTTGGGGCTGTCCACCGGACCATGGATCATCCGGCAGCTGCAACAATTAGAGAAGGAACACATCCATGCAGACAGGACTCAAGCTGATGGACGGGACAAGCAGCATGGCCTGTGTCCTCTCCCAGAGAGGCAGAGTAAAGCAGGTACAGCCGTCGCCAACATCCTGGGCCTCCCCAGAAGATTTTAAAGATCAGGTCTGGCTGGAGGAGCTGTTAGGCCCCTCTTACAACCAGTCCTCCCCTAGCCAGCCATCCTGCCCCAGTGCTCCCAACAGCAGCCCAGGAGGCAGCAGTGATGGTACGGGCAGCCTGTACAGCTGGAGCTCAGGGGTGACCTGCCTCCTGCACAGCTCTATTAAGAAGCAAAGCCAGGAAGCGTTTCAAAATCGACTGAGAAAGGAGAGAAGCTGGGGGAAGCTTGCGAGATGTCCTTCTAAAGGACCTCATCCACAGGTGGAGCAGGGTGGAGGCAGCCACAACAACCAACTCCACGCATGGCCAGAGAGGGGTGGGCTGTGTCAGGGGAGGGGCTCGGCACAGAGCGCTGAAAGTGTAAAACTACAGTGTCTGCTGGAGGAGAAGATAGAAGCCAAAGTGAAGTTTTCACAGTTCCTGGATGAAGTGACATCCAACGTGCTCGACCCAAACAGCCTGCAGGCATTTGGGAAACCAGTCCTCCCCTCCAGCTTCACCACCACAACTCCACCCGAGTCTGAGGACGAGATTAAAGAGGCAACACAGTGGAGCCCCAGGCTGCCCTGCTCAATGGCCCAACAGCAGGGCTCTTTATATGAGCAGAAGAAGACCCAGGAAGAGCAGGCGCCCCTTGACCCGGCACAGAAAACCTATCTGGAGACGGACATTGACACCGTGAGGAGGGGTGATGAGCCACAGGACCTGGAGATAAAAGAAGAGACACCACCACTGCTGGAGACAGACGAGGAAAACGTGATTCCGCCTCCTCCACAGTTCTGTGAAGGGTTTGAAATGAAGAGTCCCTTCCTGGAGTTTCACGGTGACTTCCCCAGATACCCCTACAGATCTGCCTCTCTGCCCAGGGGCATCAACATGGTGAGTGATGAAAGTCATCCCAGTCTTTAATCAAAGCCAGGCCTCGGAACATATGTTATGATTGGAGCGGAAATTGTTTCTCGCAGAGTTTGAAGTGATGCCTGAATAAATCAAGTCTTTGGATGATTTGAGTGAGCTGTTCTTGATTTTTCTAGGGCCTTTCTGTGCTATTTTTCAGAGCTTAAAGAGGTGCAGGAAGAAAAAGGCGAGCCATAAAGTTACTAGTTCTTTCTCTAATGCAGTTTGAGGTTTTGTGTTAAACTCTTTATATTCCTACTCCGTCACATTTCAGAGGAAATACAGTGCTTTCTACACTACTACACTTGTTTAACAGTTTTAGTTACTTGTTACTTTTAAGATGCAGACATTAAACTATGGATATTATAACAAGCTTTTCAAACACAAGACATTTTTAAAGATTAAATTGGTGATCTTCAACCTTTTTTGGCATCTGACGTCCTACAAAAAGCAGTGTGTAGTCGCTGGGGTCACATGTCAGATATCTATGAGTTGTTAACGGCCAAAATAGTGATTTTTTTTCCCTTCTAAATTCTTCATATGGTTTCATTTGGATACATTTTAAAATGTAATTTTGTAATTTTTCAACATAACACAAACAATCGTAGCACAGGTTAACAGGAATGACCAGTATTTTAACTTTAATACTTCAACTACATTTCCCTGTTAATGCTTATGTGTTTTAACTTAAGTGGGGTTTTTCATGCAGGACTTTTACTTATAATGGAGTATTTTTACATTGCTGTATTGGTACTTTTACCTAACTTTGGTAAAGGATGCGAATACTACCTCCACCACTGCTTATACACAAAACAGATATGTTAGTCATATCGTCATATATACATCCACACATACACTGTCACGCCTTTATCCCCATGTTAGTACACTTGCTAATGCATGTATACACCCTGAAAGAAGAAATACAGATTTAAAGCCCCTGTAAGCGTGTATTCATGAGCAGAAATAGTTTCTCACAGAGTCTGAAGTGCTGTCTGAATAAATTGAGTCTTTGGATGAGTTGAATGAGCTGTTCTTGATTTTACTTGTGCTCTTCTGCCTTATTATTCAGAGCATAAAAAGGCACAAGAAGAATGGGCAAGTTAAAAAGTTACTCCTTCCTTGTCTAATGCCGTCTATTTACTGTTTTGGCTCACTCTTCCTGCTTTTGTCAGTGTTGTCTTTGGCCACAGCAGGCAGCTGTTTTTAGTAGAGAGGCTCTAAAAATTGACCTCTGCGTCACCTGGTCAAGTGCGTGCCCCATGTTGGCTGAGTCCTTGGCAGTGGCGTGGGTTTGGATCCAACCTGCGGCCCTTTGCTGTGTATCAGCACCTCTCTCTCTCTCTCATCCCCCTTTTTCTGTCACTCTTTACCTGTTTATCAAGAAAGAAAGAAAGAAAGGCAATAAAAGCCCTAAAAATATATATTTAAACATTCACTGCACACTACTTGCTCAGCAGGCAAAGTTATCGACTAGCTGGTGAACAAAGTGAAGAATGTTCACCAAAACAGAGCTGTAAAGAGTCAATATCATGCCAAAAAATTGTTTTCCAGGCTTTGAAATTGTTTGAAATTAACCGAATATTTTGGAAAAGTCTTACATATACATTGTTTAAATACTGTTTAAAATTAGCTCATAAAAATCCCTAAATTTGTGTAACCTTAAGCAAAATACATTCCTAGTATTACTAATTTAAAATATAATTTTGTGTTGTGTGACTGTTGAAATGTCACGTAACACACCAACCACAACCAACATTGTGTTATCACCAAGACTACGCCCCCTTTTAGGGGAATGTATCGTGTTGTCGCATGAGTAGACAAACAGAAATATGTAGAAAAAAAGCTGTTGTGTAGCGGGTTAACTAAGGCTCTGCAAATGCCTGGGAAGTGCATGTTTAATAATGTATGGCTGTATCACTATATAGGCAGACCCGTTTCAAATTGCTTAAATAAAGTAATTGAAATGGGATGAAAAATTATGAAAACGTTGTGGATGAGTTTTGAAAATTAATTGGGGGAAAAAAGCGTGGGAACCCTGGCTAACGTTGCTCCGTTTCTGCTGCATGTGTAAATAAACAATTGTTTGCTAACACATTCATCATATCAACTTAAATGGTGAGGATGCGTCTGTGTTGTGTTAACAGCTTGTTTGCACTGTTTCTTAATAGCCAAACAATCAGCTATTGCATTTTAATTATCTTGTCTTTATGGAAGAAAAAACACTAATTTAAACTCAGTGTGTAAGTTATTCCTCTGATCCACACAGAGATGCTTCCACTCAGCTGATCCACAGGTTGTTATGATGATGATGATGATGATGATGTTGTTGTGTCTGTGAGTGCGCACAGGAGCGGTGCTTCATGCTGACCAGTGAGCAGGCTTTTATGGGTGCGTGCTGATTAGAATTCTACCCATCAGCGGCTCCTCCACACTATCCGAACCGAACAATGCAGTCATTTACTGACTCAGCCCCCTCGCCGGCGTTTATTGTGTGACATCCATGATTTACTCAGCTTGAGACATAACCTTGCCTCAGCGGCTGTGGATGCAAAGAACCTGTTTTAACAACTGTTTTTCTTTAGGAATAGCAACTGGTGGTTTCCCCAGAGTTACAGTGGCGTGTCACAGGGAAACAGGCCTGAGGACTCAATTAGCAATTACTGCATCAAAAGTGAGTGTGTTTGCACTCTCAGCGTGACGTTCATCTCAGTGGTGGATTATAATCCATCTGGCTGTCCTGCTTTTGTTTCAAAGTGTATTATTTCAGTTACTAAAAAGCATAAAATCTTATTATTTGGCACAAATATGACTGTTTTGCATTCCCTGGACTACCTCTAAACAAGTGATTGCACTGTTTACGGAGAGTTTTAATTTGCAGTTTGTCAGTGTTCCTCCGCGAACCCAAAACACACTTGACAGATCTCCGAAAGTGGTACTGCTGCCATTTAATAATAAAGGAGAAGATCACATTGCCTTAATTTATTGTCTGATTAAAATTCAGCCTTTGCCGTCACCTTAGCAACTGCTTGGAAAAAAAGGTGGGTGGTGTGGGGGCTGAGAGAGGCAGGCATGTGAGCCTGTTGGTGTTCATCTCGTATAGTGTGTGAGTGTCTGTCAGTGTGTGTGTGTGTGTGTGTGTGTGTCGCTGCAAAGTTTCATCTCCTCACACGAGTCCTTGTACTTGTGTGAGCGCAGTAACGAAACATTCTTCACAGGCACACGACCTTCAGCTGTGCACTCGCCGAAGATGCAAGCTTGATTCGTTAAGCGTCCCCCCACGGCTTAAAAGCGTGTTTTTATTGGTATTCTGACTTGGTTATGTTTCTGGCTGACCCTGGAGATCAAGTAATGTGTTTGCAACGGTTGCCTCCTTCGTTAATGACACTTGTGGACGTGCCTGAATCCCTCCCCTAACTACTGACGGTTAAACCGACTTTCCAGCGTTCACCAAACCATCAAACGCGGTAACACAACAGCACGGTTGCCACACTGGATCAGGCCTGCACCCTAAAGCTCAATGAAGATGAGGATACTGGGAGAATGATGCATAATTCATCACCGTCAGAAAAAGGGCCAGCAGCAGAATCGTACGAAACGTATTCTCCCTAACAGCCTGGGACTTGAGATGTAAGATTCAACAGATTGGACCACCTGTTCCCCCTCACCCCCCCCCCCCTCTTCTCTCCCTCCTTTCTCTATCTCTTTCCACACCCTCCCTCCTCTCCCCTCCCTCTCCGTCTTTGCTCCTTCTTTCTCCGATTCAGCACCTAGACAAGGATATTGAGTTGCTGCCAGTATCCCTCGTGGGGGGGCATGCCATGTATCTGCAGTCTGGCTGCAATGGAGGTTTCCGCTCTCCCTCCGCACTCCCTCCCCTCCTTCCTTCCTTTCCCCTCTCTTTCTCACTCTCTCCCCTCACACTCTTGGTATGATATGATTGTTCTCCTCTCACCTCAAGTAAGCGCAGATGCAGACAGCCTGATGAGGGCTTTCTCACGAGCAGAGATAGAGTGGAGGGAGAGGAGCAAATGAGGGAGCAGGGACGAGAGAACGGGAGAAGGGGGGGAAGAAACATAAACAAAAACAGAGGGGGAAACAGAGAGCGTGCCTGCTGAATATGTATGTTTTGTCTCTGTTTGCGCTGCAGCGATGCTCTACTTGGCAGCACCCGGGCCAGTTTTATGGGTCCCCTCCACTAACATGCTGTCATTTCCTTTAGGTGCCTGACGAAGAGATGAACAACATAGACACTATCAGGTAAGCTTCTCCCCTTCCCTCTCTCCCTCTCTCTCTCTCTCTCTCTCTGCACATATCTTTCAGCGCTCCATCATCACGCCCCCGCGTTCTCCCTGTCTTCTTCCTTTAAGCTCCTTCCCTCCCACTCTTCCTCTCTGTCTTTCCACTCTTGCACAGTCTCTCTCCCTCACTCCCTCTCTGTCTTCCCTCCTGGCTCAGCTGCTGCTGCTGCTGCTGCTGTTGGAGTGGCGTGGTGGTGCTGGAGGTGGCGGCGGCGGCAGCGGTGGTGGGGTGGTGTGCATGTGGTGGGGTTTCTCTGAGCTTCAAGGGAGAGCTGGGTAAGCCAATCCAGATAGCATATAGAGGGGGGTTTTCTCCATTTCCCCGGCGAGGCTCAGGCGGCAGGATTTTTATCTCTCGGTCTCCAGGATGAAGCTCTGCGTGAGCGGAAGGTACTGCCTCACCGTTTGCATCTTTGATTCGGATTACAAAGCTGGCTTGGTTGTGTCTGTGTAAACGTGCGTGTGTATATGTACACATCTGTATATGATGTGTGTCACTTGGTTCTGTCTGTGCGTTGATGCAGTGCTGTTAGGAATGATCTGCTTTTCTGATAGTTTGTCAAAGATAAAAGGATGTTTTTTTGTTGCAGAACAAGGCTGGTGGTTGTATGCAGGGAATCTCTTGGCTTGAAAATTCACTGCAGTGTATATGTGGCGTTACTGTAAAAGCTTTTTCTCTCTGGGATCAATCAAGAGTGCTTTTTAATTAGTGTTGAATGTGTTATGGTCATAAAAATGTCCATCCTTGACTCTTATACATCTTCTTCTGCATGATTTCAGACAGTCACCTGTCGGAATGCACCTATAACACTGATTAATTACTCTGCATGGCAGCGCTGCTTTGCCACTGTGAGCAACTAAGGAGCAGAAGCTCTAATCATTGATTTTTATGCATTCAAATAAACCTGACAGCTTCAGATATTCTCAGAAAGCCAAGGTGATAACTGAACTGATGCCTTTACATGCCTGCATAAACAGATTTTGATGAGCTCATTAAAAAAATTACAAGTGCTCCCCCACTTTTCTGATTAAAGTTGCGTTGCACGGGAATTAAAGCAGCAAAGCAAACATGACGAGATGCAGGAAAGGCTCTGCTTCTTTTTGCAGTTTCTCCCCTCCTCTCCCTCTCCCCCTCGCTCTCCTTTTTACCTCACTGTCCTACAGTAGACACGTTGTAATTGATACTATTACTAATGAACCATTATTAATCCGGCACAGATGGAAATAGATCCCGAGCTTTCCCTTTTGTGTTAGATTACCGATGGTATTATTACGATTTCAGGCAGATTACAGTTCAAAAGCCGTTTAACCAGCCGATGAGGGGGTAATTAATCTGACGGGGTGTTTCTCCAATATCAGGCATCAATTGTCCTCACCTCTGTGTCACAGCTTTAATTGAATTATAGCAGCTCTGCCGAGATAAGAGGGGGCAGTCCTGCGCCTTTTCTCCTAGCTCTTTGCTGAATAGGAAACAAGGTCACCTGTGGCCTCTGAAGACGCCGTGACGAGGTTAAACATGAAGCTGGATCTACCTGACAGCCTGACCCTACATCTACATCCCACCCACCCCCACATCTCATCTTCAAGACGCCTTCCAGTCTAAGTGATGAAATGTCCTGAAATCTCTCACCCTCTCTTGCTCTCTCTCTCTCTTTCGCAATTTTTGTCCCTCTCGTGGCCGGGCTCTTGCGTCGGGGCCCCGTGGCGGAGATAGAGATGTAAATTTTACATGGAGACACACTGGAGCAGGGCGCTCCAGAGCAGAGGAGACCTCGGTCGGATGAACAGATTGAAAGTTTTTCAAGAGTTTTTTAAAAAGTGTTGCATGAATATTCAAGCGAATGTCAAAAACTAATCTTCTGCTAAAGTGTTCTATTTTAGAAATGAGATTGACACCACTTGAAAAAAGCAAGTGACAGCTGCTCTGCCGGGGTGATTGACAGCCCCAAAATTGAATGCTGCTTTCCGAAAGAGTGATGAGGAAATTACGTCCTTGGCTGACAAGAAAACAAAACTCTGACATAGTTTAAAGGTTTTAAGATCTTAAATAATGAGATTCAGGATGCAAATTGAAGATACTCACCATTCATCATTTAAACCACCACCATTACACAGACAGAGCAGACAAATGGAAGTGTTTATTAAATGCAGCGCGGCATCAAATGGTGCTTTACACTTTGCAGCTTGCCAATAAATATTTACAAAAGTTCAAATTATTGAACATCACCACAGTCACTGAGAAATAATTTGGATGGAAAGAAAGTATTGCATTTGATGAAACAACCTCAGTGCAAGATTAATTTAGTATCTGTTCTGAAGCTTTTGATCATTCCACATTTATTTCAGAACAGGTGTTCAGTTGGGTTGAGATCAGGTGGTGAAGGCCGTAGCACATGATTCACATCTTTGTCATACTCATTTAACCATTCAGTGACCCCTCTTACCCTGTGCGGAGCCATCTGTGTTTGTTGTTACTCTTCTCACTTATTCAAGTTTTTCCGTTTAAAGATTTTGTTTGACATTTTTTGAATCATGCTTATTCATTTTCCCACTGAGAGTTAGATGAGAAGATTGATACCACTCTCACGTCTGTCAGTTGATTATGAAGCTACAGCCGGGGGACAATTAGCTTAGCTTAGCTTTCCTTTGTTTGACAGTAATGAAATACGCCTACCAGCATCTCTAAAGCTCACTAATAAACATGTTATATTTGGTAACTGTAAGTGTAAAAACATCAAGTTACTGTGACTTCTTTGAGTTTTGTTGTCTAGGCAACCAGCTGAGACTTCAGGAAATGGAACTACCAATATTTTTACACTTTGGTTTTTGTACAGATCAAACTAAAGAGATATGTGTTGCTTAGTGAGTGCTGGAAGGCAGATTTTGTTGACAGAGCAAGGCTAGCTTTTCCCCACAGTCTCCAGTCTTTATGCTAAGCTAAGCTAACTGGCTGCAGGTGGTAGCATCACCAACAGACTGTTCACAATCAGGCAAATTTTGGAACCAGAACTATAAAGCCTTTATTACCATTGCATAGGAAAACAACAAAACTAGGTGTGAAACTCAAGTGATGCAGTCCAACAAAGAACATAAAAACACAAGACACAGGACATGTAATGAAGTGAGTGATAAAAATGCAATAAATAAATAAATATAAAAGTATTTAAAGTGCAGCAAAGTGCTCAGTGGATGGCAGAATGGCAGTAGTAAACAATGTTTGATATTTGTTTTATTTAGTGTGCTGATGGCTGTGGGATAGAAACTGTCTCTCAAACAAGCGTAATTTAGATACACTGACAACGTCTACTTTCTTGCCTGAAAAAATATTAAAACTTACTAACTAACTTTTTGTCTGGCTCAAAATTCTGCTGCAGGCCGTAGCACCTTCTAAAGAGGTGCAACGCATTGTGGAGCAGTTAAGGATTGTCACGTAAGCTCACGTCCTACATTCAGAAATTCTTTTTTTTTTTCGACAGCAGTTTACAAAGCAAAACATAAATTATGATAAAATAATTTCTCCTACTGTTCAAAGTTTTTCACAATGTAAGAACCTTGTAGAACATTTTGGGAGAGATTGAGTGTACATATAGGCGCCATATGTCGGGGAGACTTGAAGAGAGATTACAGAAAAAAAAAAATTAGAATAGCAGTCAATGGGGTTTGCTTGACGAAACATCATAGGGTCTTTTGTACGATACCTCCACAAAATCATGTCGTAAGGGACTTACGCATTTCACCCACTTTACCCAGAATTTAATGAGCACTACATTCAGAAATTCTAACTACATCAGGCATTTTTCGTGTACGAAAAAATCCATGTACTATGCAGTGTGATTGCACCACAAACTCAGTTTTACGTCATACCTCGTATTAACAGTATGTTCGTGAGTGATTTCGAACACAGCCGTAAGAGTGATGTCATTCTCACCTAACGCTCGACAAGAAAGCGAATAAGCTTTTTTCCCAAAATGTCAAACTACTAAATTTCAACTAAATTTTTGTTTTTCTTTACCTGTTTAGGTAGTCGTCACTGCTCACGCAAGTATGTAACCAACTGCTAATTAATAATATAAATACCAGAAATATTAAACGGTTTAAACACTGTATCTTCCAAGATGAATGAGGCATCCTCTGATTCACTTATATTATAGATTTATTATAGACGTGGCGATACAGAGGAGCAATAGCAGACATTTATATGGGTATAAGTTGTGTAGGAAAGAGATGGGGTTATCCCTATATGTTCCCAAGGTCCTATGTTCCTCAGATCTATATTCCCTTAATATAACACATAAGATATGTTACATCTGTCTTCCAAGGTGATTAAAAATATTTACAAATACTTATATATGTCTCTTGAGATTGGTAAGGGCTATCGTCACTGTTGCAAAAGCAGGAAGGGAGATGCAGTTTGAATGGTTAAAATCTGTTCAGCCACTGTCAAGATTTCAGTGTCTAAATTCAAGGAAACTGCCTTAGAGGGCCGTTTTTTCATGGAGGGTAACATCAGTAGGCTATAAGCTTTAGATGGATTATTTCAGCATATTGACCCAGGGGAACATATTGAAAAAAAAAATTGATTAGACCATAAAACCCTTTTTAATGTGTCATATTAAGAGGATATTGAGCTGTGGAACATAGGACCCTGGGAGCATGGATCCGCTCTGTGGGAGAGAGGCTGGTCTGAAGAGGCTAGAGGTTAGTTTTGATCTGCTTAAGTGGACAGTGTTGGTCTAACAGACTAATGCTCTCTTCTATCCTCTGTGGTGTGAACGGTCGGCCTCTCTCTCCCACTCTCTGTCTAGGTCTCCCTCTCTCTCCGCACTGACAGCTCCTCTGGGGGTTATTAAGTGTATCTTATCATCTCAACCCCATTATTCCTGCTCCCCTTTGCCCTCTTCAGCACCAGCGGTCAGATCGTACAGGTCAGATTTATTCCTCGTGACAGTGAAGCCGTAGACCATGTTAATGGCTGATAGCTTCACCGCGTATATAACAGCTGCCATAACTCAAGGTTCGGACTTTACATAGTAATCTACAGTGTGTGATTGGTCCAGTTTCTTTCTGAGATGACAGCCCTAATTTATTGAAAATTAAAGTGAGCACACTACTGCTTAGCATTTCGCTAAAATGATAAGAGTAGAATCGAGCCATAACGTCAGCAAAGTAACTATAGCTCTGTACAGTGTAAATATACAACATTTACCTAAAGTTTGCTAACATTAGCCACCTTAAGCTAAATGACAAACCAAGCTAAACAAGGCTGCAGCAGCAAAAAATAAATCCAGAGTGACTTTGTTGCCTGTGCATTAAAATTTACATTTGTCAGCAGAAGATGTTATTTCACCTTTAAAAGTTTAGTTACATAACTTTTAAGTGTCTGAGAGAAAATAAGGATGCCCTTTAAAATTTTTGTTTGTACCTGACACCAGCAGCAGGGATGTAAGGGACGGTGAGCTGCAGTTTGCCAGGTTTTTTTTTTTTTTTAATGGAAGGATAGTTCAACATTTTGGGAAATACACTTACTTGCTTTCTTGTTGAGAATTAGATGGAAAGATTGGCAGCCATTCATATCTGTTTTTTCATGTAAATCTGCTACCAGTAGACGCTTAGCTTAGAACAAAACTTGAAAACAGGGAGACACAGCTAGACTAAACTATCAGTTCACTATTAACATGTGAACATGTTCTCGTTTGCTTACTCTGTACATAAACTGCTTACAAAAACGTGTTCCCAAATGTACATAAAACAATAAAATATATAACTCTGCTAAGGCCAATGGTCCAGGCTTCTAAGGTATGGAAATCTACAAGCCCAACTACTGTGTATCTAGATATATGTCCGTATATCTTTGGTGGAGTTTATTGTAGACAATTCATATTTGGATGGAAGTGAGAGTATGATGAGTTGTATGATAAGTGTATATTTATGTTTCTTTACTTTAGTTGGCAGTTTTACAATTGTACTGGTTCTCCCATGTCGCCACTGTTACTGAGAGCTCCATAACGACTGCTTCCTGTGTGCAGTCTGAGCAGCTACATGTGTGTCGACCTTTATTATCATCTACTGGATTTTAAGATACATGGCATTTATTCTGACAAGGCAAAATGTCCTATCTTGCACTGTCAATGAAAGTGAAAAAGAATTAGTGCACCCCCCATTTGGATTCACTACAAAATGTGATGGGCTCTTCTTTGGCCCATGCCACACTCTTCCACCAAGTTTCATGAAAATCTGGCCAGTAGTTTTTCCGTAATCCTGCTGACAAACAGACAAACAAACAAACCGCAACAAGAACATACCTTCGTTTTACAAAAGACCTTTAACTTTATTAAAAGCAAAGTGTAACATTTCCAGAAATTCGCTGTCTTGCTGAGAGTTGGATGAAAAGATAGATACCATTCTGTATGCTGTCTGTATGCTAAATATAAAGCTAGCACACCTACACACAGCATACACACAATCCCATTAAAACAAAAGTTGGCATTTTTACACTTTAGTTTTTGCACAGGTCAAACAAACAGGATATAATGTGCTAATTAGTGATCTTTAGAGGTGCTGATAAAGGGCATGTCATTACCTTTAGACAGAGACAGCATAGCTGCTTTCAGCTTTTGTGCTTAACTGAGCTAAGAAGCTGCTGGCCGTGTCCTTATATGAACAGGACAGATGGTGAGTGGTAACAGTCTCCTCATCTAACTCTAAGCAAATAAACGTATTACCCAAAGTGTCCAACCGTTGCTTTAAATCTGTATTCTAACAAATGGCATAAATATCGGCTGTGGCCCAGAAGCTGTCAGGGGCCCATGTAGGAAGGTGATTTTTTCGTCGCTTGGAGAAATCAGGCCGTGATGGTTTGAATCCAGGACAGGCTGTTAGATTAGTGTTGATAAATTTGGCGCCCCAGCTGCTGTCCGTGGTGCTGATCAAATGCTGGTTTGCAGGATGGGAGGGACACACTTCAGTTCAATAATAAGGGCGGCTGTTTTGATATGTACCGTTCAGCAGTGGCGTATTTTGGCCTTACTTTGAGGCAGATAGCAGCTCACAGGCCGCAGCTGTTGCAACTCAATTTCAGCCAGCACAAAACTGACGGAGGGCGCGGGGGGGGGGGGTCTGATCCTGTTCTGCCAGATCAGTACAGGAAATGTTCTGTTGCTGCCGTTAGGGCCGGGACAATGTGAGGAGGGGAGCTGGGTGTTACTCTTAAGCCTACTCTGTGCCAACTTTCAAGGGCGTGGAGGCAGGTTGTGCCTGACATTGCTAAGCGACCGGTTCTAGCACTTTATCTTTGCCTACTTAACAGAAATCCAGAGTTCAGAGCTGGTCCTCCTTCAAGTCATGTTTGTTAAGTGCGTATTAGGCCTAAATTGTGGGACAGATGTAACGCTCTTGGTGGCCTTGTACTAAAATGATCAGCTTCCCCTCCATATTAACCACAGACTGACATTTACAGAAGAAAGGGAAATCACCTGCTGACAGTCATTGGTTGTTTTGCGTCACAAGACTTACGGTGTATGTTGCTACATTCCAAAAGTTGAACTTTGTTTATCTTAGTGCACAGTCGTTGTCCCCTGAAAAAGGGCACTTGGGAATGCTTGCACGCCATGACAGCATTACTCCTGCTTTCTGTGCATCTTCGTTGACAACTATGAATTTGAGGGCACAAACACGCTCTTGCAGCTTAGCCACAGCACCACCACTAACCAGGGCTCTCCAGGGTCCCCATTTAACCTGGGGTTGTGAGTGCCCATGTGTATGTGTGTGCACGAGCGTCTGCTTGTGTTTGGGGTGACAAAACAGCCGGAGAAGAAATATTTGCACCTGGGCCAATCACAATTATGTGATGCTGCTGATTCTAACCAAACATAAACCTTTTAAATGTAAAATTACAGTGACCTTCCGAATGAGGAGTATCAAACTGTGAGGGAGGCTTAGAGGAAATTAAACACATAAATTAATGTTTTCTTTCTGATTTCTGTCGCTTGTTTGCCTGCGATGATCCCAAACTGGAGGTCACAGATTACACATCTTTTTTTATATGCCACTACATTAATGGAAAAGCTTTTCTGGAAAGCTGTCAGTGCTACATTGCTTTCTATATTTTCTCAGTGTAGTCTCTTTTTTTTGTAGAAGCTCCATTCATGCATCCCTGAGTTGAGGCTTTTTAGGCTGCCTCTTGAGAGTCGTGGATGGACCTGTAAGTACATCTTAGCCGCTCGTTATATGTGTATAAGAGGCCAACGCTTATGGACAGACACACACACGCACACACACAAACACAGTCATACATGGAAACAAAGAACACAGAGCGGTACACTGCAGGCTAGCAGATTTGCAGAGGTGGTTCCTTTGTTGTGTCTAATCACTACCTGTCCATTCGAGCTCCACTCGTAAACAATATGTTGTGATGGTGGGCGGCGTGTCGTCTTTGTGTGTGTGTGTGTGTGTGTGTGTGTGTGTGTGTGTGTGTGTGTGTGTGTGTGCATATGTGTGTGCACGCATGTGTGTTTGTGTCTGTTCTATTTTTAATGAGCTGAACCCTTTTGAAAGCTGCTTGCGCTTCTTCGTCCCATCTCCTCTTTGTTGTGGCTGAAAAGATGGCAAACACTGGCCTTGTTTTTGTGTATGCCACAACATTTAGTAACCTATTTTATTAAGAAAATTGTTCAACCAAAAAGGCGGACACCAAAATAGCGAGGAGGGCTGAATGAAACGGAGTGGACAGAATTGGGATTTCTTTACCCTCTACTTTATGGAAAAATTGAAACGCTAAAGCAATTCAGACTCACTGGTTTGGAACGCGCAGTAATCACCAGGAAACTTCAAACTTTTGAGTGTCAAATGGAGTGAGAGGTTTCAGCTGAAGTTTCAGAGCATGTGGATTCTGGGTCGGAGGAAGATGTCTCGGGAGCTTTGCTAGGACAGCTCTCGGTAGGATTTACTGGAGCCGTAACATGATTTTCTTGTCTGGAGGCAGATGCTGTTTTTTTGTAGAACAGCATGTGCTTGTGTGCATGTGTAAAATTTGCTTAGGGTGTATGTGTGTGTGTGTGTGTGTGTGTGTGTGTGTGTGTGTGTGTGTGTGTGTGTGCGCGCCCCTATGGCTTGGGGGTTTTCTTGCCTCTACTCCAAACTTGTATTTATTTCAACTTGAATAATTTATGAAAAACACTTTCGAGAGACAAGTTTTAGTGACAGCATTCTAAATTATTTTGTATATATGTTATTAATGTTGGCATATGGAAACACAAACTCAAGGTTTGGGTTTTCATTAACTGGAGATTTTATATTTAGACTTACATTAATATCACTACAGTATATTTATAGTGCTCAGTATCTTTGTTTTTACTCTTTAGGAATTTATCTGTATGTTTTGAATATTGAAAAATTTTGTAGATCTTTTAAATTAAATTATTAAAATAACATTTTTTAAATTTTTATGAAAACATTTAACCACGGACTTAGGTTCTAAAACTTTTGGATAAATAAACAAGAAAAAAATATTGAGTAAAACAAAAGTAAAAGTTGAATCAATATCATTTATGTAGAGAAAACAAAAAAACACTGATGATATGTTGACTTTTATTTTACTAAAATTCAACATAGATCCTTTATTCTTCCCCAGATATTGTTACGCATTGATAATTGTCGGATGGGGAGCATGAACTTTTTTCGGCTTTTGAAGGGGGGCATGACAGAGAAAGTTTGAGAACCCATGCCATTCCCAACCCATGCTTTGTCCCGCCCCCTTGGTGTGTGATATTGATGCTAAAGGCACCCTTTAGCTTCTTTATTAGATGCAGTGTAAACCCATCCATGGCAATACTTGACACTGAGAGCTGACTAACTATACTAACTGTATGAAGATACGGCAGTTAATGTTGTTTTAATGTAATGTTACATCACTTATGTACCTACGTCCCATGTGAAACCAGAAGTCACTGTTGTTTCATTATGAAATTTACATATGGTTGTTGCGCACCGACATCACTCACACGGTTTCCCACACATTCATTTATTTGTGGTGGGCCGCCATGATTAAAACATCTGCCATCATGTTTGAAATTTCTGTTTTTAGAGCTGGACCATTTATGAGGTGCACCGTTGGAATATATATACTTTTCAGTTATTATTTGCTCCACCGACGGAGAGCACACACAGAGCAGCAGAACAGCACGCGCAGTGAAAGTGAAACCTTTAGTGTGCTGGGTCTAAAGTTTGCTTTCACTCACAACAGCTGCTCCTCTCATCCATCGATGTGATCTGATCAGATCTGATCAGCTATGATTGCATCAACTGATCAGTTATCCGCCGTGCGACTCAAAACTGCAGCTGAAGGTATAAAATAATAGTTCCACCCGTGCTACATTCACAGACCTGCAAAACCCTCCAAATATAGAAAGTGGTCACAGACTGATGAAAGGACACACAGGCAAGAAAAAACAAAAACACAAAAAAATTCCGCCTTCCCCCTTCCCGTTTTCGTATGCTACAGCCACACATAGATTATAATTCTGTGGGAAATTACATAACCTATTCACGTAACATTAGGTAACAAACATACTTATCTTAAACCCAAATATTATCTTTTCTCTAAACTTTACCAAGTAGTTTATTTGCCTAACCCTCACCATTTCACAGCATTAACCAGGTGTTACAGTGTGTTTCAGCTGCATGTCATGCTTAAAGGGTACCCTATGCATCGCTATGAGATGCCAAGGGACATTACAAAGCACTGATATTTGACCACCTGGGAATGGGAAAGGGCTGGAGAACCACTACAATAACTTAAGATCAATGTGTTAATCACTGAGCTTCAGAGATGCTACCTTTGGACAAAGCTAGACTAGTAGTTTCCTCTTGTTTCCATCCTTTATGCTAAGCTGAACTAAGTGGCTGCTGGCTGTAGGTTCATATTTCCTGCACAGACATGAGATTAGTGGTATTAGTCTTCTCATTTAACACCCATCAAGAAAGCAAATAATGTTGAACTATTCCTTTAAAAGTCATTTATGTATACTTAACATGGCCATCTTGGATCTTCCTCCCTCTTCTCACTGGTACCTGTAGCAAAACCCCCATAGATTTTTGAAATGTTTTTTTGCAGTGCCATTTTCAGCCTGAATTACACTTGCTCTGGTGCTGATGTGGGACTCGATGTGTTCTCTGTATCGACTTTTTGGGGGGTTTCAGAGGAGGAACAGAACTGTGTGTATTTTTGTGCTTGTATTTGCAGCTCGGCTAGCCTCCGTCACCTCTTCCGCTCATCCTAAAATCCTCTCGGGATGGTTGTCGTGATTACACACTCCCCTGTGCCGAGTGCCATCAGCAGCACATGAAATCCGTTGAGCGGGTCATTATCCCCTGCTGCTGCTAATGATGTTGGTAGTTGGTGTGTAACTACTTAGTTGTCTGCTCCCGAGTTAATCAATGCCGGACGGAGAAAGAAGCAGAGACATAAACCCACACACACTCACAGAATAGTACCCTAATTTGAGAGTTGATTTTTTTTTTCTATGAGGCGGTTGAGTCATACTGTCATTGGGCTGAGTGACTGCTGCAGGTTAGCTACCTTAGTTAATCTGAAGGCACACAGGGCAGAGAGAGCATCTTCTTCACCTTCTTCCTCTGCTGCTGCTGGATGAGTCAGCCGCTCGGGTTCCCTCCGCTCTAATGCCGAGGTCTGGGGCTCTTATAAGGGCTTTTCCTGAGGGTCTATCTATGTGCAAGGTAGATGTGATCAGCAAGGCAGAAAGGGAGAAACGGATAGACAGAACAGGCAGGAGAGAGGAGAGGAAGGAGAAAGAGAAATTATGATTTTCAGTGGAGACTTTACACCCACTCTGTTTGCTTTTCCTCTCTAATTTAGTGATGCTTCTCCCTCTTTCCTGTCTTTGACTAAATTGCAACTACTCTGGCTGGCGTCCCCCCCCTCCAAAACGCTTCCTGCTTTTCCCTCTTACCCATTCCCCAACTTTAATGTCCTCCTCCTCCTCTACCACCTCCCCTTCCTCTTCTTTTCAATGCTCTGAGTTCCTCTCAAATGTCAGCGTGGCACGAGTGGGTGGCAGGCAGCGCCATCTGAGCGAGCCCCGTCTATGGTTTTGCTGCAGTGTGAGGATCGCGCTCAAGGAAGAAGAAGAAGCAAGCGAGTGAATGAGCGAGGGAGTGAGAGTTGTTTGTGTGTTGGCGGTTTGACAGCGGACACCTGACGATGTGGCCTGAGATGTGTTGCTAGCAGCTGTCCTTTTTCTTTTTTACTGTTATGATAGAGACTGTTGGTTTTATTTCGTTCCCTGAAATAAGGGATTGAATGGGCCCAGCTGATGCCGCAGCACACAAACACACACATACACAATATCAGGTACACACTCGTGCACAAGTGCAGAGACATATAGATGCACACAAGTATGCATGTACATGTGCACAAACTGACAGCCTCATACATGCACAGCAACATACTCACACCCACCACTTCTAACACACACACACATGCACACACACATATCCAGAGCCGGTGTGCTATGACTCAGAGGGGAGCAGCTGGAGTGAAGGCTCCAGTGGCGGTGGTGAGCTGTCACCATCTGGAGGAGTACACGTCTCCCTGCCTCCTCAGCCAGCAGCATAAATCACCTACATACAACTGGATGTCAGTGGATCAACATGTTGCTGTATGTATGTCGTCAGGTTCCTACTGTATGGACAGTATCTGCGGGTACAACATCCAAAATGCGACGCTTTCCCCGACTACTGCAGTCTCATGCACAGCCTGTCATTGTTTCCTTTCCGAGTGGACAGTCCGGTGCTCGGATCAGAGCAGCTTTGATCAAGCTTTGACGGGCCGTCTCATCTAATAACCCGCACTATTTGTCTGCAGGCTGACAGCTGCACCTGTGCTGCAGACGCCATCCAGACATGTGGGATTGAGGGGACGCTAGAAATATTTGGAAAAGAAGCCTTGGTGCATTGGCCTTGTCAAACTCTTTTCATTCAAGACTGGGCGGATGTGTCAGTTCATGTCCTTTCGGTTTGGACATATAGGAGATGACGTCCATAAAAAAGAGTCAGAGGGATGTTTGTTTTACTGATGGGTCTGATATCTGCCTGTCACAATGGTGTTTCATCAGCCACCAGTGATATGAAGCAGGGTTGCGTCCAGCAAGAACATAAACGCAGGACTAAAACCTACAAATACATTTTCTTTCAGGGGCCCTGAAAACATTTTCTCAGTCAGCTTCTGGCTAGGTTTTCTATTTTGATTCTACTTTAAAGCAAAATTGTTCTGCTAAATTTAGACCAGTTTGAGTTGTTACACATGAGAGATTTTCTGTTGTCATGTTTTTCCCTGTGCTCTTTTCACTGGTTTAATGTGTGCATTGTGCAGATGGAAAAAGGTGACATCACATATTTTCACATGCCAATCAGAAACATTTAAATCAATATGTAATGTCAGGTATGGTTTGTTTGATTGTAAGTTATATGGCCAGACCATTGTCAGATTTAATAGATAATACCCACTGATCCAAACTTCTGATTTTGATTGCTTCCTTTTCAGTCGCATCCAAATTTAAAGCATTTTAATACATACTAGTTTCCTTAAATGTGGATTACATGAGGTGGGACACCCAGATTTAAAGGCTTCTCCTCATTTTCTGTCATATATATTATGTTACAGTGTCAGATGTTCATATTAAACATGGCCAAAGTTACAAATAATACAGCAGGGTTTAGGTTAGCTGGCATATGGCATCTTTTTGCTGGTATCACATTTAGTTGGGCAGATGAAAATATTAATGGCCAAATTGTCTGGTGGTAGATATGCCAAATAAATTAATAAATTCAATAACTACATATTCAGTAGCCTACTGTTGTGTGATCTATAAGATACGTTGCCAAGACAACTTAAATATAAACTTATATTACTCAAACCAGATTTGGGAATATTAATTACCAATGGATCTATCCACAGTAGCCATACAGAGTGCGTCCCTGCCTCTACAGAGCATACGCCACATCCACAACGGTCACAGTCTTCCTCTTAGCGTTCTCGGTGTAGTTAGGTGACAGCATCATGGATCACGCTCTCCAAGAAGACCTTCAAACACGCTGAGGGTCTTACTGCGGCTGTTTTCAACATGTGGCCTACACTGCTACATGAAGCTACATGCTAACATCAGGGAAACATGTTGTCTTGGTTGCCATTTTTTTTTATTTCTCCCCAGTTTTGGATCATGTTCCTGTTGGAACATTTGTGGTCGTGAAGATTTTGGTTTACAAGCATTTATTGGTTTTTTTTTAGTGTAGAAAGGGCTGCTAAGCTTTTTTACAGTACCCAGGCTGCAATGATGATGCAGAGATGCTGAGATGGACCTAGAAACACTGATCAGTCAGAGCAGACTGGGCTTTTTTGGGAGGGGGTCTTAAAGAGACAGGCGCTAAACCAGAGGGTTTCAGACAGAGGATTAATACAGGTCTTCGAGCACAGACCGTATGAGGAAAATTAAGTGCCTTTGACCATTAAAGCATGTAAACATGTCGTGGTAGAAACCTTAAACACAAGCGTGAACCTGAAAATGAGCCTCTTTAAGGGAAAACTACAAATGAGTTGTACTATTTCAATGAACCAACTTCAATTCCACAAAGGTGCACAAAGGCTGTAGAATATATCCAACCTCTCCCTGGGTAGATTTGTCCTCACATGATTGTTGAACTTTGCTGCAAAACAGAAAGAAGGCGTTGCTCTTTAAGTCTGAAGGGCTGAAACCAAAGCTTGACATTTACCACTGATGTCTTAGAAACGTTCATTTTCACTTCCCCTGTATGTGTGTAGGAAACAGCACAGTGTGACACACAGAAAACACTAAAATTAGTCCAAAAGCTGCAACACAGAGGGTGGATATTAACCTTTTAAGCGCTTCAAAATGGTCTGTTACTCTGAAATTAATGCAGTTTAATGCTGTTTCAGCTTTTCTTTTCCTGCCAAGGACAAAACTGTGGGGAATTTTGCCATTAAAATGACTATCACTGCACAATATCCACTTTGTCCTTCAGACGGGATTCCTGGTTGAACCGTAGTCACTAATAGTTGCAAATCTGTGTGTTTCCTTTGTTTGGCAGGGTCAACACAGGTAGAGCACTCAGTATCTCTGCAGGCCACACTTAGCTGGTCTCCTTTGGGAAACTAACACACATGACGGCTCCCTGTGGTCAACACCTATAAACACATGAGAGGGAAGGAACACAGACAAACCATGAAAAAGATATACATTGGCAAAACCGCCTTAAAAGTCCCCCGAAATGGCGGCAAACATCCGAAAAAGAGGTAAGAGAGTAACTCTCAGACGCCATCTTTCCATCCGTCCTCGTTTATTTTATGTTTGTCCGTTCATACGCCCACACAGTGTCTCCTCTCGCCACCCAGTGGTGCTAAAGCAGCCTCATCCCGCCTCTCTGAGCCCAGAAGTCATGCTGCCTCGTCATCTCATCTCACCGCAATGAAAGCACTCATTATGTCTGACTCAGCTCCTGTTCACAGAGGAGGTCACTAATGGGGGATTTTTCATCCCTGGAGCTACTTCACGTAAACTCATCCTCTATCAAACAACAAACACCTGTATTCCCCTGCTAATGCCTGCCAATCAAAGAGAAGCAGGAGGTGGGGGCTGCTCGGTAACGCTGCACCGAAATGCCCTCCAGTCAGTTGAGACATTTATTGAATCACTCTGTAGGCAGGTATTCTTTTACACACTGGTTGTAGATGCAGCAGCTTTGCACTTCAATCGCGGCTATCACCTGAAAAATTAACAATATTACAGATTCAGTGTGAAATGTTCATGTCTAATTTGCTTCCTTATTTAGTGTTTAGCCTATTATAGCTCTGCGTTTAGTTTAGTGGTGACTGAGTGGAGTTTTATTTGTACAAACATTTCTTGGTGCAGAGCTGTGCTGGAGGCAGAAATACTTTTTTAGATTTGAGTGGAAAAATGAAGTCAAAGGACAGGAAGTACCACATTTTTTAGAAGAACAAATTAGCTAACTGGCAACCTTAATAACTGTGGTCAAAATCAATGATGTACCTATAAAGTGTGCTTTGAAACTAAGGAAACAAACAAATCTTTGAACTGACTGAACAAGACGAATTAAATTAACAAAGTAATTCTTAAAGTGGAAGTGGGTAGGTTTTTTGATTTAACGTATCATTATGAAGTAAATGTTGACTGCACAATGTAATGGCTGCAGAGCAATGACACCACTGGCGTTTAGATTGGGTCTCTGTATGCCTTGCTTTCACTACTGAATTCTGTCTGCAACCAGGAACGATCTTCCAGGAAAATCCAGGCCCAATTCACGTCACAAAGGAAGTGCCACTGGCAACCATAACAGGAAGAGGATAGTCCCTTTGTTTAAGTAACTATCCCCAGTTACCAAAGAGTATCAGTGTAAGGTCACAGCAGTTACTATCCCCAGCAGAGGAAATGACAGACAGTGGAAGAACCAACATCACAGTAGAAAGTGTGGTGGTTGTCAGGCTCTGAGGAAAACAGAAAGCAATCCAGAGGGCTGCACTACGAAGCCAGGTAGAGCCAGGCTCTCTTTGTCTGAGCTGACTCGATAAACCCCAAAGCCTCATTTAGAGATAACGGGTACCACGAAGGCTGCCTATCAACTTACTCTGTTAACCCAGGCTTTCTGCTTCGGGCTCTGTGCGCGTTCCCATTAAACGTGTCAAATGACGCATTCAGCACATCATTTGACTCTTAAAATTAATCGCTCGTGTGCTGCCTACCTCCACCTTTGACCAATATTAAAAAGTATTACAGAAAAAAGCAACACTGATGCTTCAATTAAGGCGAGAGAGGAGTGCTTGCATTAATGTCACTAATGGTGTGAACTCATAGGTGAATATATTTATTTTATCGCTCTGTTAATTTCTAATGTGACGGCTGCACATTATACAGCTCTGACACATTAAAGCTAATGCAGCAGATTTAAACGTTATTCTTAGGAACTGTCCCATAATGAAGGAGATATAGAAATCACTTAACTTTCAGGGCAAATCAACGTGAAATGAATTTTACTGATTAAATAGGCTATTATCTGTGATCAATACCAATAGACTAATCAATTTTATAATATGTGTTCTACCAGCTGCAATATACCACCAGTGTAAAGTGTACTTCTGCAAGTCAGGACCAAGCAGGACCAAAGTGTTTGGTATGGGAGTTTGAAGGAATTATATCACATTTCATATGCATATAAACGTCATCCTGATTAATAATATAGTGAACTGTATGCTACCTGTGATTTTATAGATGGCTTCTTTTGTGGCCAGCGTGGACAGATGGACCAGAGAACACGTTCAGTGAGAACAACAACAACAACCTTGCAAATAAAATAAAAAATATTCTTACTCAGATTCTCTGCATCACCCATATTCTGTCTGTTCCCATGTAAAAAAACATAAACAGCCAGGTTCCGACCTGGGGCCTCATTTGTATATACTAAAAATGGACATTTGGACAAAAGCCAAAAATGGCATGCCAAAAAATATTACAGTTTCTACAATCGGGCTTCCACCTCACCACCTGCAACGCTAATTTCTCGTCTCCAAATTGTTCGTAAGCCTGGGTCAAAGTTTCTCCCATCAAAGTCTGTTTTTATGCATCACAACTTTTGTGTGGGAAGTGGCGTTTGCCTCTTTCAGGCCTCGACAATGTTTATCAATGAGACCCAGGTTGGTCTGTAGCATAAGTTGCCATGGCGATGTAGCCAAGTTGAAAGAGAGCCCCCGTCGTAGGACAGAAAACTCTGGCTTTAGATTCAACATACCTTGCTATGCCACTAATCTTGCTTCCACCACCACTTTAATTTCTACTAGTAGTTACCATACTGTTGCAAAACCTCTCTTACCAACAGTCAAATATAGTATATTTTAACCATGAAAGCATTCTCTCGTTAACTTTAACCAAGATATAAATAAATAAATACCAGTATCAGATCACAAAACACAAACAACAAAACAAAAGGCATATAATATCATTCAGATATAAGTACTTGGAGCTAAGATTCAGTATTCAAGGTTACCTTTATTGTCCCGCAGAGTGGGAACTTTGTTTTGGGCTTTCCACCCCCATGCTGCAGTCATAAAAACAACATTCCACATCCAAAAAACACACACAAAGGTACATACATCCAAAAGTTTGGTAATAAGTAAAAGAAAACATAGCAAGCTTCTATAAACACCTAGGTGAATGGAGAAAGCAAACACATCAACAATAATAATAAAAACAAAGGCAGTCCTTTTTCCCTAACCTTGTTTCCCCATCTGCCACTGCTTAAAAATGTTTTTGACACAGAGAAATGAATTTTTAAATCTATTTAATGTGCTACGAGGCACTGTGAACCACCTAACAGAGAACAGTAACTGATACTCATAGTTTAGAAAATGTTACGAGTCGTTAACCATCCTATTGGCTTGCCTTAGTGCAGCCTGTTTGTTAGCAGACTACAAGAATGTGTACTGTTTGTATGCTGCTAGCCAAAAACATTTCCTTTCAATCTGCTCACTGAAATTTAAATCAACCAGTGAGATTTCTGCCTCTTCAGCAGCTCTGTCTCTTTATTATTTGTCTCGTTCAGGTGTTGGACATCTAAAGGTGCCTGGCCCACGAGGGCTTAAATGCCACTACTTACATCAACTAAAGAGGAAAAGGAAAGCCAGACAACACTGTATACATACTGAATGTGTCAAACCCATTATAAACCTTTGTGTTTGGCACGTCTGTGAATCAGTTCATATCAGTAATACCTTATTTGTATTATTTGTGCGACTGTCTGCAATTAATAATAAAGCTAAAGTGATTTGTAAGACAAAAGGTTTGACTACAATTTCCACATAATAACAGAGAAATGACTAGACTGCTGATATTTATTCTCTTACCGACTAAAGTTGTTATCATGCATATTAATGAGCTGGAAACTGGATGACACCTCTACTTAGTGACCTGAAAACACTGAAAAGAACCTGCCCCTGATTTCTCTCAGTCTGTCTCAGCCCCCACCTTCTGAATCTATGATCTTGTTAAAAGAGAGACAAAGAGAGGAAGCGAAAAGAACGACGTGACCACATCTCCATCCAGTCTCTGCTATCTGTTATCCGGCTGCAGATAGAGTCATTACCCTCCTTCCTCCATCTGTCCATCAATACAGGGTCCATTAAGCCCAGCCGTGCACACTCAGATCCATCACGGCAACAGACATTTCCTCTTTTCCCACTCACACTTGCCCTTTTATTAGATTGAAGCCCAGGTAATGCACATACTCTGAAAATAGTCATCATTGTGCTGTCTGGCTGAATTACATGTGGAGGGTATCGCTGTTCCGTAAATCTGAGCCTTCACAGTCCATTCATGTGATGTATTAGAGTTCATTGGCTCATATTTCATCACAGATTACACCGTCTCTTTTTTTTTTCCTTCGGCGGGACCAATCTCGCTGGTGATTGGGTTTCTGTGATGTGCTGCAGAGCTTTAATGCTGAAAAAGAGATGTAATGCTCAAATGACTTAAAAAGCTCCGTATCCTTGCTTGCCCCTGCTTGGGTTCTTAATTAGAGCCCCGTGTTTTGGTCCCATGTTTTCTTCATGCAAAGCACTTTCTCACACAACTTTTCTGCTTTTATCACCCTCTCATGATGTTCTCATCACCGCTGCATGGCCGCTCAGGGGTGCATTAAAAAGATATGTAGACCCTTATAGGTCCATTTAGATGAGCATATACCCAAGTTACAATCTTGTTTCCTGCACCATATGCCCTGAACACAATCATCTGCTGTGTGTGTGTGCTTATGTGTGTGTGTGCAGCTCATTGCTGGAGCAGAAGGAGGACTTACGGAAGAGGCTTTCCTACACCACACACAAGCTGGAGCTGCTGCAGAGCGAGTTCGACTCCACGCGGCAGTACCTGGAGACGGAGCTGCGCCGAGCACAGGAGGAGCTGGACAAGTTTACTGATAAACTCCGCAGGTAGGCCCACATACTGTACAACACAGAGGTGGAAGAAGTTCTTAGATCCTTTAAGTGAAGGTACCAAAACCACAATACATGCCACAATAGTCCTTTACAAGTAAAAAGTCCTGAACACTTTTTTTTCACTCCCAGCTCATAAAATGCAGATGCTTGGTCGGCGCCCCTACGCATCAAACTATGATGTTTTAAGTACCCCTGTAGCGTCAATTTTGGCATGATTGGTTCAGCAGAGTGGGATGCACCCCTCAGTGCGTTTAGTCTGACCATGATCACTGGTCCTCTTCTCTCACACTGCTGGGGAGGCAGAGGCAAACACCGCCAACCATGTCGCCTTGCAGTGTCCCTCTTTCTTTCTCTTGTTTTTTTGTCCCTCTCTTGCGCTTGCTTTCTCTTTCTCCCGTGGCCCAATGCTCCACTATATTGCTCCGTTGTTCCGTCATTTTCCCTCTCACAGATGTCCCCCCTTCATCTTTCTCTCCTTTTCTCTCTTGACTCAGTCCATTAAACACCATGCTGCCTGTTTCATCCAAAAAGAAAAAAAAAAAAACAGGTAAATTGGCAAGAACCCAACTCGACTCATGGCGAATTTGGGGTGGGTCAAGCTTGGGCAAAGAATCAGAGTTCGGTACGTGCACACGTTTTGTTTTTTTTTTTTCAAAATAAATGTCAGTTTTTACAAGAAATGTACAGTTTTAGCTGGTGACATGCACACTGTGTCTTCTAGAAATAAACTTGAATCAACATATGTTTTCTTTGATGTTTAGGAGACAAAAGCACTTGGTTAGATTTTGAAAAAACATCATTGTTTGGGTTTAAATTATAAGGCCTGCTACCAATGTGATATAATGTCACATACAGTATGTTACGAGACGACTATATTATGTAGTTGAACAAACTTGAGGTGCCCCAGTAGCTCACCTGGTGGAGTACACCCCCCATGAACTTATGTTGTGGTTGGGGTTTGATTCCAAACTTCAGCCCTTTGCTGCATGTCATCACTTCTCTTTTCTGTTCTATCAGTATAGACCAAAAAAAAAAAAAAAAAAAAAAAAAAAGTAGTTAAAATAACTCTTTAGTTTTACACGGGACACAAACAGCAGCCCCTTGGGTCAAAGTCCTGTGTTTGTTTAGACCACCCTACACAAACTTTCTCACTTTTAATATTACACCAGTTGCTCAGAGTGTATAATAATGATGCAGCCCTATGCATCTCATACAGACACTGAAGGGCTCCTCGGTGCGTCAGTCTCTGATGCCAAGGGCCACTGACCAAGTATTCGTATTTGATGAGTTGGGAGTGAGGTCGCCTTGCCATTTTAGCTTTGCAATCTTATAACATTATTGGTTTTGTGATAGCAGAACCAGAGCTTGTCAAAACCTGCTGCCAACATTACCCACAATGCAATCTGATCACTAACAGCTGGCTCATAGATTTGGGTGTGTTATGCTAATAGCGGCTAATATAGCTTGAGCTGCTAGTCTCAAATAGAGGTAAGTGGTGGGGTGCAGAGATCTGGTGTTCTCACCTCTTTCTAACTCGACACTTTCATTTTCAAACTTCCTCAGCGTCAACCAACACCGACTCAGGTGACATCACTTGAGGCTTCTTTTAAAAACAAATTTCACACAATGAAATCCTTTACAATGAAATGTATTTTAGGCTTATCATATGTTTTTATGGCTGAAAAGTAAGTGCTGATTACACCTGCCAAATAAACAGTGGAGTAGGAAGTAGATTACGTTCTGCTTAAATGCAGAGGAGTAGAAAATGTGAAAACTCAAGTAAAGCAGAAGTACCTCAAAATTGTCCTTAAGTACAGTACTTGAGCAAGTGCACTTACTTTCCACTACTTCTCAGAATAGATTATATTAAAGTAAGGCAGGGAAAGGCTCACTGGTAGCTCACCAGGTAGAGCACACAACATTAAGTCCTTCATGCAGCAGCCTGGTCTTAAATCTGACCCAGGACCCTCTACTGCAGCTTTTTCCGTCTCTTTCCGCTTTTATATCTCACTCACTATCACGATAAAGTAAAAAAAAAAAAAAAATCTTCACAAAAGAAAAGTGAATAAGGTTTAGAAAAAGGCTCCACACAAGGTCAGGTGTTTGAGAAATTAGATTGTGAGAATATTTTGGCTCAAATTCCCTCATTTGAAATCACTTTTGTAAGAAAAACCTGAGTACAGCAGTTAAAACACGGACACACAGGTGATATAATGACACAGATTTTCACATGTCACATGTGTGTCTAAACAAAGGGCATCCAAAACAATCCTTTCCAAAAAGGCCCACAGTTAAAAGTTTAAATCGACCCACTGGGACGAGACATTCAATCTATAAATCCTGTGCTTTTCACTCCATTTATATGCTATGAAGTGCTGCGCTGAACTTTCAAAAACTCAGTATTTACCCATGGGTATCTAAAGTTAGCCGGTCTTGTGTTCTGGTCCAGTGAACAGCGGCTTTAAAATTGGGGAGAGATGTAATACACTGTGGAGGCTTTAAGAGGAGGCCCTTATAGCTTAAATAGAAAGGACAGTATGCAATTCTTCTCTTGGTGCTAATGAGGACCAGCTGACTTTTTCTCATTAGATTTAATGAAATGCAAGGCACAATCAAAAACTGCATCAGGTTGTTTTGGTGTCTCGAGTCGTGTGTCAGGATATCTTAATAATCAAGCACAGACAGGATGGTTTCCCTGTCATCTAAAGAGAAGTGTGCAAAACAAAGAAACCAGGTGACACATTTTGTCTCTAGTTTCCTTTGCACCAAAGTATAAAGTTCCTCCCAGGAAACTTCCCTGTAGATTGTAAAGAAATAAAGACCTGTAAAATACAACATAGCCACAGTAGCTGCCATCCAAGCCAAGCACCATTACTGTAAGTGTTTGAATACCAGGAAGAGTATTGGTTCTTGGAAACGTGGGTTTTTAATGAAACAAATGTTGTGTGATCAGCATTTGGTACAAGTTTAGGAGTGTGTGGTGGTTTCTGAAAAATATCAAAAGCAGATTGTAATCTTGACAATGCTTGAATGGGAGCGGAGCCAATGCATTTAAGACCATGTCGTCTGCACAGAAATTGGCACTGAAAAAAAAAAAGGTCCCTAGCATACGGAATGACAATCAAGGGGGTAAAGAATAGACTGTTGTTTTAATTACAGAAGTTCAGCTTTACCCTCCTCACAGCTGACTTCCCAGCTCTCACTAACAGGGCAGGGGTTTAGTTCCACTCTCACATCAGTGCACAATGTAATCAATACGTCTTGCACAGCGATTTCAAAGTTTACACGTGATTATTTTCACTGCAAACAAACAGCCACGTCCCACTTTCACCCTGCCCTGACCGTGTGACTGACCTGAGTAAATTAGTAATTGGAGGGAGAAGCAGACAAACAAACAAAAACAAAGAAATGAAACTAGCCTACCCCAAGGGCAGTACCCATATCCTTTTGCCCACTACCGAGCTCTCTTGCCAGGGCGAACTAGACAGAGAAACACCTAACAAACAGCAAACAAACAACAAAAATAGTCCCACAGCAAGATCAGCTAATGGACCACAGATGATCTGCAGAGAAACAAATATTAATAATCAAAAACGCTTTATTGCCAGATATTAAAATACAGATTAAATGTTAAAAAATACATGACTAAACTTTAAAACACCCGGTACGTCGATCTACTTTCCTACTGCCAGCTGCCTTTAACCCAGCAGGGAAGCAGGTCTGAAACAAATGAAAACAGTAAATGTCACACACACATTCTACCCCGACAGCATAAAACACTACACACAGAAAACAGCCTTAGGCCTACCAGTTGTTCCTGCACTTCACTGCACTCATCTTCTCTGCATGCCAGCATGGAAGGAGGTGTACACCTGCCTCAACTCCATCGGGCTGAACCAACGGCGTAACCTGCATTCCTCCCGCAGGTTGCCCTATATCTGCTAACTAATTGGTGCACCTCCCCTTTTTACTCTGTGCCACCTGCCACATTTATGACAATATCGGAACCCATCAGCAATTGGACTGATGACGATAAGCCTCTGGGGACGAGGACTATAAAATATTTTAGGCTGATCCAGGCTGCATTCAGCCCCAATAAAACATAGTAAAACAATTATGTAAATGGAAATGGTGGTGCTTTGAATACCCTGTTGTGTTATGCAAGTGCACTCCCTTTTGATGTGGTGGGTTTTAATTCAAGCCAATTAAAAGGCTTTTACTGGCATGGGAAACTTCCGTTTACACGTTTAAGTTTATGTTTACTTTTCAACGTAAATGTGGAATAAAAAATATTGGATATAAATAAGATTAGTACACACATGCTGACTGGGCAACACCTCCAACACACCCACAAAATGAGAGAAAATGTACCTCAAAGTCTGTTGCACACCGCTTAACACTGTTTAGATGAAACATGTAGCAAAATGGGGTACACTGCTTTCAAACTGAACATGCCCCTGGTGTAGCCAATGCATATCCAAGCCAAGACTTCCCCTTAAGAGAAAACAGCATATGAATGCAGATACATTTTTCAAAAAAGCTATGGTAACTCATCATCGGACCTAGTCAGCGGGGTCCGAGATAGCATTTTGGCCAATGTGTTCAGCCTCTCCGCACAGACTGTTTACCTGCCGTTCAAATGTGATTGTTCAATATTAATCAGACTACAAACAGAAACCACAACACTTTCCATACCAGTATCTTGTCCAGTTATCTACAGATTCTAAATACATGTGCCGATATCTGTTTATAGAGATAACACTTATAAAGAATCTAAATCATAACGGGCCAAGAATGGCACCTTGTGGTACACCTCAAAAGTCCTCCTCCACTAAAAACATGTATTTGGCTTATTATTACGGTCATTAAATGTTTGACCTTCACTGTACTGAGAGACGTATGTTTCACTTTTTTTTGTGTAAACACCATAATAGACACTGACAGCAGTATTTTTGTAGAGACCATCAGTGCAGATAGTCTGTGTTGTCTCAGACGAACAGTCCAGATTAAGAAAATCTAATCCATGAACGTTCAATTTATTAGATCAATGGTGCGATACGTTTTAGAGAAACTGGCAGGGCTGTTTATTATCTAGGTATTTTATGTATTTGCTCAGGATTGTAGTTCCCAGTCTTTGTTGTCTTAAGATCCCTTAAAATACAGACTGTGAGTGCTGTACCAAAGAGTTGTTCTGTTTCACTTGAGGGATTTTTTAGAAACCTGCAAGAGTGAAAGTTTCCAATATTTCACCAGAAAAAAAGCAAGATTTAGAAAAAAGTCATGAAAAATGTGTTTTGTGTAACACAAAGTATTTCTCTCTTGTTCCTTTAATCATCTTGTGACCCCTCAGACTTATCTTGAGACCCCCAGGCTGGGATCCACTGGGCATAGGGAGTGAGTGATTGAGATTATTACGCTGCCTTATGCAGTACGTCTCTGCTGCCTGGATCACAAATAACAGAATAAAACATTCAGTAAATCATCGTATCAGTCGAGTGAGGTCAGTAGGATGTGAAAATGACTTACAAGTGCTACAAACTGAAACCGTGGCATCTAGCGCTAGCTCTGACTTGTGTAGTGCTGAGCCTGCTGATATGCTTATTTCCAGTGTGGAGAGGCTGCTGCTCCGTACTGTATGTGTTCGTACAAACTATTATCTGCGAGTGAGCAATGTCGTTTATTGTGTCGTTTAGAATACAAAGCAGCTACTCGGCACTGCAGAGGATCAACCAAGATCTGGAGGAAAAGATCCACAGAAATGTAAGTGTGCAATCCCTTGTGAGTGTGTGTGTGTGTGCATGTGTGTGATATGAATTCCCATGCTTAAGTTTAAGTACCTGTAGACACAGAAGAAAGAGAAGCGCCTCAGCAAGTCATGGGGTTCAGACGTGGTGCAGAACACTTGGACAGCCAATTTGAATATGAATATGCCCTGCTGTTGGTACCACTGACGTTAATTATGGCCTATTACAATTGGCTGTCCTCCTTCCAATGGCAGAGTGATAGCAAACCCATTGTTCCTCAGTGCGCCGCACCTCACTTCATTTGTCAGACATTGCTTTTGCCGGTGGAAAGATACAATTAACTAGCCTGCCTGAGAACACTGTATGACAATCAGGTGTCTTTGCTGTTGAATAGACAGCTGAAAACGCTCAGCGAATGGGTTTGTTACAGCACAAGATAATAATCACCACGGCCCTCGTCGTGATTACAACGCTACAGCAGTGAGACACCAGGTCAATAAGGAGCTGAGGGTCACACAGGATTTTGTGAGGAGAGAAAAATTTTAAAAAATAAACTCCAGCAGCTTTTATTTTCTTGTAAAGCGTCCTCATCAGCTCATTGATTCATCTCACGTATTCCCTCCTCAAGGGCGAGAGAGGTGCTGAGTAAGTCTCTCTGTAATCGTAAAGCTTGTTTACTCCAGAGGTGCCACAAACCCATCTGACCCCGTGGCCCTGCACAACTATAGAGAATGTAATTACAAGACAGATAAACACAGTGATATACTTTGAGTGTGCTTCTGCTCGCACAGCTACACTGTTCAACGAAAGAAAAAGCCTTAAGAGAGACGACAAAACTTTTGCACACAAGGCCACTTTTTTTTTTTTTATTGCAGCTGTCGTATAATACTAACCTCAAACACTGACAGGAAATCAGCATGAAAGGCAGCAAGCGATGAATTGAAACAGCAGTAAAAAAAAAAAAAAAAAAAAAAAAAGAAGTGCTTCACGAAGACAAACCTGAACTCTGTCCTCATCTGCCAGCAAGAAGAGAAAATGTACTTCTGTGGTGTGCTCAGTTTACTGATGTCATGGTTTCTTGGTAACCCATAGTAACCAAAAAAATCAGCTACAGTGTCTCTGCTGCAACTTAAACACTCTCAATGTGTGAACCTGCTTAGTGTATCTTTAGTGTATTCATCCTGTGTTTATATTTAGAGCGGTGATCTCATACACAATGGACAGAGAATAGATCTTGGTTATATTATACATTCATCAGGGTGCCACCTAAGCTGACTTCACATACGTGACATTTTGGAGGTTTGTTCGGTTGATTATTTTCAGGGCTGTACCAAATATTATGAGGCTTCGAAGCTTCATTCATAACATTCGAAGCTGTGCAGCTTTTTTTTTTTCGAACGTATTCATTCTGTGTAAACATGTTTTGTCTGCACAGTTGCAGATAAAGTTTGGCTACACTTGCAACACATTCTCACCCCGACCTCGTCACATATTGACGTTTGGTCAAGGACTTTCCACGTCCACATATGACGTACAAGGTACCCTGGGTGTGTTGGTTGTTGACGTTTGGGACACCGTGTCAAGTTCTGCCTATTACACGCATTGTCCTCTTTCAAATACACTTCCGTTTTCACAGGAAATTTCACGTTTACAGACAGTAAATGCTCCTCCCGCCTGCTCCACTTGGACTTTCGCCGGCTTAACTTTCGTCCTTGTCCTGTCGCGTTTCTCCCTGATGCCACTGAGCACCATTAAACTATAACGTTGACTAGCTGTGTATCATGCCAACATTAAAGGACACCTTTTTTCGCTGGTTTCTGATGCCGCAAGTCTCTGCCCAAGCGCTGGATTTCGAGGACTTCGGAGACTGGGCTCACACTAGTGGTAGATTACAGTGGTGGCTTTGTATTGTTTACAACTCGTGATCCAAACATTTCCAATACCTCCAGAGTGTTGTAAAGTCCAAAGCTCAAAAATTATTGAAAAGAGATGTAATCATTTCCAAAATTCACGTTTTTATTGAATGAAATATTCCGCTTAAATCCGTATTTATTGGCGCTTAGTCTTTTGAAAACAATAGTTTCACTGCAGTGAAAATACTGTTTGCTCTACTGCATATAAAGGCGCACACGCACCTGTATTAACAAGGCGATATTTATGTTGATGAAACTGACGAGTTTTATTAATTTAAAAAAAATTGATTTAATAAAAAAAAAAAAAAACTCATTTATTCTGATGAATCACTTCATTTAAACTGAGGATTTTGTTCAAGGAGGGTTTTTTTTAGGGGGATGTCGTCATAATATATGAATTTGAAGCTTCATTTGAAAACCTCAATAGAAGCTTCTAATGTAAAAAAAGACTGTTGGTACAGCCCTAATTAGTTTATTATTTGACTAAACAGAACCCCCTCTGCACAGCCAGTCTCAGGGATCAGGTGCTGGTCGTCCACTGGAACATGTCAGATAAAATCATAACCATAAACCACCACACACTGAATTGAATTACTGTGATTTTATTAAGAGCGAACAACACGTTTTGCCTGTGGCTTCTTCGGGTTTGCTCAAGAGAATCACATGAGCACTCACAGGTGTGCTAAATATACATGGGTCACATGACTAATTATCTCAGTTATTTCACTTTTCTTTTTCGATATTTTTTCTTTCACATTCTTCAAAACCATGTTTTCAAAAGATAATTTACAATTCATCCAAAAAGCATGATACATTTACACAAATTACACAGATCAAAAAACAAACAAGATTTCAGTTCAGTGTGCTGTGGTTTATGTTTATGATTTTATTATTTGAGTGTCTGTGTTTAATTACGTGAATCTTCTAGTCATGCTGTATTACCTTGAATTCATGAAGAATTTTTCTGGCTCTACTCTACAGAAAATCTTTGGACATATTGATTTCTTAATTGATTGGGGGCCACGTTTAACAACAGCAAAACAATATCAAAACATCTGATTACAAACTTTCACACAACTCCTGCAGTTCAAACACGTTGAATTTTCACTACAACGTTACTATTTAAAACTGAGCTGAAAATGAAACTTCTCTGTGCTCTCTTTAAATCCAGACGTCAGTGCTAAGGTTTTAGCAACAATGCATGTGTTTTGAAAGTACTGAGCAAACCAACTTGATAAATGAAACTTGGGTTATATTGCACGGGTTGTGTGAGAGTTTGTTAACAGACGTTTTCATTTAGTTTTGCTGCTGTTAAAGGTGTTGATGATGATGGGTCAACATGTCTGCAGTTTTCTGTGGAGGCATGAGAAAAAAATTCTCACAAATTTAGGGTGAATTTACAAATGGTCATTTTGTGGCTGAAGTATTCCTTTAAGGAACAAAATATTAATAATAAACCTGGACATAGCAAACTGTAGGTTACTGTGGTGGAATTTGATGAATTTAACATCTTAAAAAGTGGATGGTTATTGTGTAGACTGAAACTTTGCAAAGCTAAGTCTTGTTTCCATGCTGGTCATTTCTAAAACTGCTCCCTTGTGGTCAGTCTCAGCACCATGACGATGAGAAGCGAGCGCTGAGCAGAGAGATCATCGTCCTCAACAACCACCTGATGGAGGCAAAACTCACCATCGAGAAGCTACAAGAGGACAATGTAAGAGCAGCCTTTCATCTCTAGAGGATAAAATAAAGCACATCAGCTCCACCTTGTTCACCTGCCTTGCGCAAAAATGATCATTCATAATTTCAATTAGACAAGTTCTCCTCATTATAAACGTGATACTTTCTGGATCTTTTTTGTCATGCTTGGTTAAGGTCGTCATAGCAAAACTCATTACACATGAGCATTTAGAGACGCTTTAATTTAAGCTTTGTAATCCTGCACAAAAGGAAAAAAAAGTGGATGATGTCTGCAGCTATTAACAATCAGATAATGAAAATACTCATCAGCACTAGTGAATATTCATCGCTAAATGTTGTTCCTTGTCTTCTGATTGTGTCTCTGTAGGACATGTACAGGAAGGACTGTAACCTGGCTGCTCAGCTTCTCCAGTGCAACAAATCTCTATACAGGGCGCAGCTCTCTGAGGTGAGACCTGCACTCACTTTACATGTCATTCAGTCGTCTTATCTGGCTCAAATATTATTATTTTGATGTGCTGAATTAGTGCACATTTTCTGCGTGATCTCATCCCTACATCCCTACTATTTTTTGCTGCTTGGGCAGAAGCCCAGGTCGTTTCTAAAATGACAACAGGGGCAGCTATTTGCATTGTATCTTGATGCAGAAGTTTCAAGATGGGTTACATGACTAATTAAAAACACCCGGCTTTGAGTTGCACAGATGCAGCTTGATAGGTGGTAGTGTGTCGCTACAAAATACCCAGCTTATAGAGGCACAAAAGCCGCAACCAGTGTTGTTTGTTGGTCTTGAACACAGTCTCCTGGGTCAATGTTTGGTGTTTGTGAAGCAACAGAAACGCAGCCAGAAAGGCGGCAGTGTGTCACCACAGAACGTCTGGCTTTGAGTAGCTCAAACACTGAGGGAGTGAGACCAGGCTGACATCGACATTTTTACCTGTTTCATGAATTTAATCAAGATTTCAGTCACATCAAATCCCTAGAAGTTTAAGTGTAACAGTAGAATACATTTACATTTTTACTTCTCATAAGTCCAAAGCAACCAAAGGTTATGTTTTTGCCCTGAAGTTTGGACTCTGAGAATTTTCAGATGTAACGGCAGCCAGGTAAAAGGTTTGGTGAAATAGCCGTGATGTGTGAAGGGAGAGATGTGAGTGAGGTGTTTCTTGAACAGCACTAGGGTGAATTTTCAGCTCATGACATAAAGACGGGAAAAGAAATGTGCTGTCTCCACTATAACTGAAGGTCATCTTGTCCTTTGTGAGGCAGAAGCGATAAGAGACAAGCCGTGGTGGAGCGATGACTGCTGTAGGTCACTGCAGGAAGGCCAGAGATTAAAGAAGAAGAGCTGTTTTTTTTTTTTTTGGCTAAATAACCTTCAACTGACAGAAGCGAAAGAGGTTTGGAAAAGTTAGTAGCTTATATAACACAGCTTAACATGCTACCTGGGAAAAGATAAGGCCTAGACATATAATCATTTATGAACAGTAGATATGCTTCGACAACCATTATTCATATGGTCATATTTTATAATATTATTGCCGCATTATATGACATTTCCATTAATGTAAATATTATTATTATATTACTAATTATTATAACGTTATTTTCAGGTAATTTTTCAACATTATTTTTGTGATGTGTTATATTAACAAGATAAAAGTAACTGTCTCAAAAATCAGAGGAAAATCCAACAGTCACTTTTAATTTTTTAGGTTTAAAGTTAGTGTAAATAAAGTATTTAAAACTTCTACTGAGCTTTTCATTAAATATGTCTTTTCCTCTCGTACATGAGTCCATTTATTGTACGTCCAACAAGATAAATATTATTTAAAATTTAAGAATTGTCAACATAAACCAGTAATGGAAAGAGAGGAGGTACATTTTCTTATGTGCTGTACTTACATACAATTTTTAGGTACTTCTATTTTGCACATGTTTATACTTCCCCTCCATTTTATTTCTGAGGGCAACATTGTACTTTTTACTCCACTATATTTATTTTACAGCCGTAGTAACTAGTTCCTTCTCATACAAAATATAATTAACAAATAAATTATAATGTATTAATATAGATTGAGCAACGCAGCAGTTTATACATTTGTTAAAATAACCCACCTTTACCAGCTGTAATATTATTAAAACAGTGATACAATCATATTACATACATGATTCTGAAATGGGCCATTCTGCATAATGAGTACTTTTGTACTGTAAGTATATAGTGATACCACTGCTTTTATACTTTGACTTTGAGCTGCTTTTACTTAAAGGTCCCATATTAGAAAAAGTCAGATTTCCATGTCTTTTTAAAATGATAAAGCAGGTATAGGAGCTATATAAATACTGTGAAAGTGTCAAAATGCTCAATCTGTATGTTCAAAGCACACAATCTGTATTGAGGAACTGTGCCTTTAAATGAGCCGTCAGGACTTTCATGAAGTTGTGATGTCACAACTATACTACGTGAAGGTGGAAACTGCCACTTTAGTGCTGGTACAGTCATTCCCCGGCTGCAGTGACAATGCAGAGACGCTGAGAGTACACATGTGAAAGACGTGGAAAATGTTGACCAGTCAGATTAGACTGGGCTTTACCGAGAGGATGACTTAACCTCTTCAGAGACACCGTCCATTCAAGTAGACACATCTTCTCTAGGATGTCTAGATCCGCTGTTACCGTCATCTGACTCCACCCAAATGCACAGACTTATTTATTGGAATTTCAATAAATCAATCACAGTGTTCCACAACATCTAAAGTGGACTGCAGTAGGGCCACGCCCCCTTTTTAAGAAGTATGGCCGACCATGAAGCAAGAAGGAAGCGCACGGCCCGTCTCAGTCTTAAATCATATTGTTGAAATACATAAGTTGTGTTTAAAGTAAACATGAGATGTTTTATTAAATATGAATGTCAAAATATCATATGAAAAATTTAGAGCTTTTACACAGGATTTTTTTTTTTAAATATTCATCCATTGGAATGGACGGTGAATCTGTGTGTCACCACAAAAATTAATAGAGGAAATACTGTTCTAATTAGATTTTTTTTTTGTTATAAAATCCATTTATACTGCATCTTATTGAATATGTACAGAGAATATTAATCTCAGGAGGTGTTCAACATACTGTTTTTTGGGGATACTGCAGAAATTAATTGTATTTTGAGTTGAGATGATAAATACAACACAAACTATAAATGGAATGTGTTTTAAGGCATCAGTTTATTCATTGATTTGAGTTAACCATTCATGAAAAACAATTAATCTCTTTTTTAATTGCTGTTGAAAAAAAACTTCTGTAAGACCATTTATTGTAATTTTTACCATTGGGTGATTTCTGCGTTTAGATTTTTTGGCTAATTATTAATGAGTACATTTAGAGTAGAACTCCACCATTACTAATAATATTTTTGAACAGGTTAAATAGACAGGTGCTTAAATGAAGCGTTTCGGACAGAGGGTGTTTTTTTTTTTAACTTTATTTTTATTTTTGAAATGCAGTGTTAAAACATCCAGATCAATACATAAACAGAGAGAGAAAGAAAACCCACAAAAATAAATAAGTAAGTAAATAAAACAAATACAAAAATAAGAAATAAATAAATAAAAAGACCTTCGCCCACATATAAAAAGGAAGGTTGCAAAAAGGATCTTGTATCACAAATAAAATCTCTCACCCTCATATTCTATTTCTGTCCATTTCCAAAGGATGGCTATGAAAAAGGGGACATAACTATAACTACTACTAACTATAAACAACCAGAGATGTAGAGATAAAGACTAAAAGGGTGCTTGTTTTTTAACATTCAAGCATGTTAACATGTTATAGCAGTAACCCAAAATACAAATATGAACCTGACAATGAGCATAATTTGGGACCTTTAAGTCAAAGATTTGAATATTTCTTGCACCACTCCTTGCTTTCATCCTCATGTAACTCTTTGGGAACTGAACTAAAATTAAATGCAGACTTGGATATGTACAGTAACAGTAGCACAAATCTTGTGTGAGCACCCGTCAGTGAGTCTGAAGTAAACCGGGGCTCTCAAGTCTTTCTCCTCCCGTCACTCAACATGCAGCTATGTCAGAGTGTAATTATACTGCACCGGGTTTAGCAATCATGTAATTGTTTGACAATGATTGAGCATGAAACACAACGGAAACTACGTTGTGCACAAATGTGAGGGACAGCAAACTGTTTAAAGAGCTAAAACAGAAGGTGGCAAAATGTAAATCGAAAGCTGACGCTGCCTGTGATAAGAAATGCATGTTGGTATGAGTGAGTGTTGTAACACCAGGCCAGCTTGGCGCCGCTGTCCGCTGCATCAGCCCTGGGCCTTGTGCCTCGTCCATGTGACGAGGGTGGCTTTTAAAGCTGGCGCGTGTCCACGAGGTGAAAGAATGCCTCTGCACATTTCTGCCCATATGGCTGAATGGAAATATCAATGCAAACTGCATTTGGTTGCATAAGACTCATAAAACATCCCCCTACACACAAACACACGCGCAGCCTGGCTGTACACAGTATAGGATTTGTTATAGAGTGAAAAACTGTTATGCAGGCTTACAGCCAAACATAATGGGGGTCAGAGGCTATACATGCACTCTCTGTATGTCCACCAGTCTCCTGTGGGTGGGAGCTAATCGAAAGCATATTGATGAATGGTGCTGCAGCATTTTGAAGAGCGCAGTGGCTCTTCAGCGCCTACTGAAGTGCTTCAGTCGTTTGTTTTGCTGCAAAACAACCACGGGGAGGGTATGAAATGATTGGGCTCGCATTTCTGAGCGCCACATAAAAGCGATCCTGCTCAAAACAAGCCCATATGAAAAAAATGTGTGGACAGTAATTAAGTGGCATTTAGTTTGGTTCAAGTTGTAATGAAACTGTTATGATAAAACTGTCTTTTCATGTTAGTCTTTTCTCTATCTTACAAAGTTATAATTAGCTTGCCTCTCATTGCCAATTAGAACAACTGACTAGATTCGTGTTGATGATGTGCTGCAGTTGGCTTAATGCTTGTTGCTATGGAGAGGCACAGATAGTGGATGGAGGCTTTTTTTTTTATTGAGAAATGCTCGGAATAGAGCTATGTCTTTCTTTTCCGAGGAAGGCGACTCAGTTCAGCTTCCTTTCCACATGTATTTTTCTCTTCTGTTACGGCTCTTGTCCCTGAAAATACACAATTATTCCAGTCAAGTCAGGTGAATATACGTGTGCTGTGTGGTGACAGAGATCACCTACTATACTGTGTGGCACACAGACAGAACCTGCAGTATATTTAATTTAGAAAGCACACTGTGGCATGAGCTAGATATCTTTCTACAAATACACACTCATTGAGTATTAATGCAACACAGAGTTCTCATGTCGTGGCCCATTTACAGTGTGTGATTTGGATCAATTCTAAAAGAAGGTCCTAGATTGCAGAGACAACCGCCGTAAGACAACCTGCGGCAAAGTCAGAAATTTAAACCCAGTTTTAGACTATGTGACTGTTGCTACGACCCACATCTACAAACCAACCAATCAGAAAAAAAACATTCACAAACCAAAATGATAGAAGCAAAACGAAAAAGATTATTTTACCAAGCAATATGAAAAATACAAAAGCAGCTTGACTGAACAAGAAAATGAACAACAAAGAAACCAGACATGAGCACAAATGAAATGGTAGCAAGGCAAAAGTAAACAGAAATATCAATATACAGTTTTTTAGTCTTTTTTAGTCTCTTCATCTTCAATATAAACTGGAGACTATAGGAAAGAAAATCTATCACATAGAAATACACAGCAAGAGGGACATCTGCTGAACCACTGTGAGATTTACCACAGGTGGGACCAAGTCACTGTTTTGCAAGTCACAAGTAAGTCTCAAGTCTTTGCACTCAGGTCTCAAGTCAGGATAGACAAGTGCCAAATCAAGTCTCAAATCCTTCACTTTGAGTTTCGAGTCCCAAACAAGTCAAAATATACACTTGACCGAATGTAATGCCATTTTAGCAACAGAGTAACAACGTTAGCTTAACATTAGCTCGCTAACTGTGCTAATATTAGCCTTGACTCGTGCAGCATCAGATGTTGTGGAGGGAGAATAATTACATACACACCATGTAGGTGCAAAACTATCACAAAACAGCGTACATGAAGAAAAGAAGTAACATCAGCAGACTTTCTCTGTGTCACGAAAGTTTAACTCTTACACTTAGAGGTCTGAATCAAGAGTGAGAGCGAACATTTCAAACATTTAAAATAAATAATGGTGGTTGTATCGTGATGGCTACCCATTTATATATATATTTGTGTATGTTTTACCTAGACCCTGACATACATATCTGTACAATTGAACATTGGTTTACTGTGATGCCCCCCCCCCGCATGCTCTGCAAACTGCAGTCCGGTTTTTGTTGAACGTCACATAGTTCTTATATGCAAACGAAATTATGTTAATCATTTTTTTAACTGGCGCTCAGTAACGTAACGTTAGTTCTTCATGGTTTTCTCCTGCAATTTGGTTGGATGCATTCGGATTGGTTCAGCCAATGTAGATCTGGGGAATTATTGAGGGAAGGTATCAAGTATTTTCAAGTCAAATTGCTCAAGTCCAAGTGATATCACAAGTCACTGGTATTAAGAGTCCAAGTCAAGTTGCAGGTCTTTTTTTGATTTTGTCAAGTCAGTTTAAAGTAATTAAATCTGTGACTCAAGCCTGCCTGTTGTGTTGACAAATTTGACCAAATTAACAAAGATATCTCCTGTATATTTTTATTTTATTTAAGTTATTTTTGTAGTACACGATATTGCTTCAGTTACTTTATTTTTTAAATTATAATTTCTAGTTTTTATTTTTGCTTTAGTTAACAGAATGTTTTTTTTTTCCCCACAGTTTTAGTTTAGTTTTTGTAAACTATTGTAACCCTGGTTCACACCGTCAGAGGTGAAAAAGATGTTTGTGGACCTCTGGCAAAGAAGGAAAGCTTGCGAGTTGCATTATCATGATGTAAGCTAATGAAGTGTCTCTGCTTTCATACACTATTTTCCATTAACATTGTGGTGTGAAAATTCACCATGTGTTCATTACACAGTCAGACAGTCTGGTAAATTGATATTGTACAGTCTGACACAGATTAAGACCAGTATTTTATCAGACACATCGCTCAGTGTGGGATGCAGTAAACATACATTATTGTCGCACAGTGTGAACGCACCTTTAATGTTGACAGCCTGGTACGCCACCAGATTATAGTGACAGAGATATTCTTGTAGTTCGAGGAACTATCTACATTTAGCAGAATAACGTGCTTAGAATATTCTGTGAGAATTTTAAATCCTGTTAATGTTGCAGTATGTAAAACCCTCCTCAAACAATCATCAGGAGTGAGCTCATGCTCCATCTGTTGGAACAGCAACACTTATATCACATGTATTTCCTTCCCTTCTCTTTTCTCTGACACTTCCAGCTGCCTGCTGATTTTCAGGAGCGACTGACCATGCACATGGAGGAGTCACCTCTCTGTCACACCTACTCCGACTCCGTCCCGGCCTCTCTCATTGGCAAGGTGCTGGAGAAGCCAGACGAAGCGTGCAGCAGCAGCCAGGCCTCCCGTTCCCCCAGCCCTCAAACCCAGGACCATGCTTTTATCTTGGAGAGCTTGGGACCGGGAGAGCGGCTCGGTCTTCGCGCAGCCTACAAATCCGACCTGTACAGTAGTGACACAGCTCTGTACTGCCCTGATGAGCGGCACCGTGAGCGGAGGCCCAGCATGGACCTCCATGGTCAGAGGAAGCTGCTATACGGGCCCCAAAACTCCACCGACAGCACCCCAGAGGAGGGCTCGGTGGGGTTGAGGGCCGGCTTTTCACAGGAGCACTTTGCTAAATTCCCTGCAACGCTAGGTGCAGGGTCCAGCTCATACTCCAGCTTCAGTGGAGGGGGGTCTGAGGACAAAGGCAACGGCCCTCCCAGCAGTGCAGCTTCCTCCCCGCACCACCATTCCCTCTACATGGAGTGGAGAGATGCAGGGGACTATGAGAGAAAGAGTGACTCATCCTGGGAGAGAGACAGTCCAAGAGGCTTCGCCAACGCTCATCCCTTCCAGCAGACGGAGCTGAGCCACCACCAGAACGGCAGCTCGCCTGTCTACAGCCGCACCATGTCCTCCTGTTTCAGCGAGCCCTATGAGCCGCTCCCTCCCTCTTCATCCCCAAGTGTTGCCTACGGAGACAGCCGTCGAGGCAGCACGTTAGCTCCCGAGGAGGAGGAGCTGATTGGCCGATGGAGACAACTCAGCGTGGAGGACTTAAGTGCCCACACCTACCGCAGCCCAGGCCGGGCCTCACCTTACAGCTTCTCAGAGCAGCACTTCTCCGTCCGGCCCGCCAAGATCCGACTTGGCCCGCTCTACAGCAGCTTCCAGGAGGGTGCTGACTATTACCATCACGAAGTGGGTGTCATGGACCCAGCGTGGGTAGCTGCCAGCCCTAGCCCCGAATGCAGCCCAGGGCCACGGCAGGCTCTCAGCCAAGCCCACCTGTACCGAGCCGAGGACAGCCAGGGGTCAGAGCCCAGCCTCTACCACTCAGGGAGCTCCAAAGACAGGGAGGGTAACGTGGCAGCTGGCGGCCAGAGCACGGATTATGTAGACCCCAGCCCCAACAGCTCCACCGAGTCTCTGAACCAGAGGTCCTTGGAGATGGCCGCAGAACTGCAGCACTACCAAGTGGAAATGCACAGCCTGCCTGCACAGGTGAGCCAGTCGCCACCACCAGTCCCGCCCCCTCCTCCTCCGTACAACCAAAAATTCGGATCCCTGGGACTTTCCAGGAAGGACAGTCTGACCAAGGCCCAGCTTTATGGAACACTTCTAAACTGACGGACTTTACAATCAGGTTTACTCTTTGATAGGACGCTAGACGCAAGGCGCTGGTGTGTCCGGCTACGCCTTCTGTTAGCTCGATCATTTTGATAGAAAATGGTCTGAATAGCAGCCGGGGGCCGAATAATTCAGAATCACGAACATGTAACTATCGCTGATTATTTAAAAGCTTTGATCGTACAGCAGTCAACGGCAACAGTTTACACTACAATCGTCTTAAGCAAGTTAAGTCATGTAAAAACAGCTGTATGTGGGGGAATCAGAGGACAGGAGCTCGAGCGGCCCGTTTAATTTGTAAGAATGTGTATGTATTTAAATTACAAATGTATAAATATATGCTTATAACTAAAAATGAAGTGATATATTTTGTATGTAGCTGTAAGCAAGAATTGTTCCGAAACAATCAAACAAAATGCAAATCCTATTGATAAACCTGGAACCTGTATATAAATTAAAAACTGCCAATCCTATATTGAAAACTCAGAGAGGTATTTTAACGCCTGTTAAAGCTGCACATAGATTCAGTCATTATTTTTAATGGACTGAAGCAGTGTTGGCCATGTGAGGATTTAAATGTGAATGTTGGACGACAAAAACAAATTAATCACTTAAACGAACAATGAGAAACATGCATTTAGTTTTTTCTTCTGTTGATTGAATTTGACAGTATCGGTGGGTGTGTTATATCGTTATTGATGGAACGTTTTGAGATCTTTCTTAGCAGTCAGTATTATTTTTTATTTTTGCTCTTCTATATCCCGCGGAGAGGTTTTCCTGCCCCCATTCTACCTCAGATTTGGATGCCCACACCCCATCAAGCCACTGTAACCCTGTTTCTTTGACGACGATGCATGTTTATATATTTTGGTTGTTTTGTTCGCCTAATAAAGCACAAATTATACATATAAGCATACTTATGACCGGTTGTTGTTTTAAGATAATTACATGTCTGCTGATCTAAGTGGAGTGATTGTTCTGAGAGGGAAACCCTTCATCATTCACAACACACAATGCTGCAACCACGTGCTGAGTCATAACGACGCCTTGCTTTATCACTGTTGTGAATTTAAAAATAGGTTTGTAGAGACAGCTTCTTACTAATATTAACAACTCAAAGTCATCAAGATTCATAATAGCTGTAATAAAATAGAATACAATAACAAAATGTATAGATTATAGATAGATGCATTCAAGGCAAAAGGCAAATATAAACAAGGCAAATGTATAAATTCAGTTTGCAGTGAATATCGCACAGTCAAGAAACTACTATGAGGAAATGTTTGCTATGCTGTGAGATTTGTGATGTTAAACACACTAAGTAACAGCTAATACTCAACATATGGCAGTAATTCCCTTCTGACGTATGTTATGTCATACCAGTATTAAAGGGGAACTCCACCTCAATTAAGAATTCCAATATGTTATTTCCATGGCCATATTTTTGAAAATTAGCTACTCTCTCTCAAAACCAGAAATGCAAGTAGGTATAACGACAGGTTGAGTATGACCCGTTCTCTAGCTACATGACTCACACACCATACCTACACGTCAGCTCGCGATCAGCCCCCCTTGCTGCTTGGCCTGGAGGCGGAAGTCCAGACGAAGCTGCTAAGTTAGTGGTTAGCTAGCTATGATGTATTAAAAAAGAGGAGCTTAGTGTAAGGGTAAGGGTAATGGGAAGGCTACATCTCATTTCTTATGCTAATGCTAACTTAGGCTCCGATCAGACAGAAAGCGTTTTAGCAGCTGGAGGCGCCTTTTCTCTTGTGGTTTTTACGTTGTGTAGCCTCGTGTTTCTGCGCACTAGGTGCCTGGTGTTTTTGCCGCAGCTCTCTGAACTCTACGAGTTGAAAAAACTTCAACTCAGAGCAGAAAAACACCCCACGTCATCTCTTTTTTGTCATCTTTTTCCCATTATCCAATTGGATGATTTGAGAGGCGGGCCTTCTGTGGTGGTCATGACAACAAGTTTACAGTTGGTAAACAATGGAGGAAAAACTGGTGGTAGCAGTTACTGGATACCCAGAGCTATACGGCCCGACGATAGACAGCAGGTTGTCAAACTGCCCCCGAGTCATCCTAAAATATGCCTGGAAACAGCCAGCATGGAGGTGAAGCTCCTGGACCAACTGGTGGTACTCCCCATGACCCACCCTCTTTTTTAGGGTCTCATGTACCCACACAGATCTCTGTTTATCTGCTGACAGCCTCTCACCCTCAACCAGAGCTACAGCTCTGCCTGAACATTTTAGGAACTAGATACTAATTACTACTAAAACGTCAGATTGATTACACAGGAAGGTTAGTGTAAGAACGTGATGGGGTGGTTGCCTGGCAACAATAAAAAGGCACAGTCTGAAATAAAGTGGTGGAGTGACACCACCAGCATGGCTAACAAAAATCCCAAACCACATTGAACCCATAACAAAGCTCAATAGTCATGTACTATGTCATCCATCTATAATGGTGTCTCCACTACAGTATTTCATATATTCATTCACTCATTTCCGTAACCACTTATTCCCTTGAGGGTCGCGGGGGGTCTGGAGCCTATCCCAGCTGACACTGGGTGAGAGGCAGGGTACACCCTGGACAGGTCACCAGACTATCACAGGGCTGACACATAGAGACAGACAACCATTCACACTCACATTCACACCTACGGACAATTTAGAGTCACCAGTTAACCTGCATGTCTTTGGACTGTGGGAGGAAGCTGGAGTACCTGGAGAAAACCCACACTAACACAGGGAGAACATGCAAACTGGGGTTCTGGCTTCGAACCGAGAACGTTCTTGCTGTGAGGCGACAGTGCTGTATACATAGTGTGCTATATAATGTTTCCTAAACCACACATCAGGCAGCAGACTCATGACCAAAGTTATTCGCCTCTAGAGAGCTGCCTCTGTTGCTGTCTGCTAGCATGTACATTTTGTACATGTACAGAATGTACCCACATACAGGGAACATTCCCCGGGGTGCTCTCACTGTCATCTCTAACATCTTTACAGATTCGCTGTCTATGTAGCAGCTCCAGACTTTATACTTGATGACATCACAAACTTCAGTTTTAGACACTCTAGTTTTGGATTTGGGAGAGAGTTGTTCATGCTTACCTATATTTTTGGACTGTCTTAGACCACATAAATAACTTGTACATTTTGAAAGCTGATGTAGTTCCCTTTTAAGTATAAACAGTGTGGACAAAATAAGAATAGTACCTTGCAATGTAAAAATCAAAAATGTCCCTGCAATAAATTCCACTTTTGTGAAGTTCAGCTTAAACTAAGCAAGATGTTTGAAGACGTCACCTTGGACTCTTGAGAGTATATTTCAATATTATCTGACAAATTGTAGACTAAACGATTGGTCAATTAATCAAACAAAATAATAGGTAGACAAACTGACTAGTCACAGCCTTAGTGAGTGGTGATTCAATTGGAAACTCTTTTTTGTTTAATAAAAATGCCCAAATTTCTCTAGTCCCAGCTTCTCTAATGTAATAATATGCTGCTTTTCTGTATCATCTGTGATAGTAATCTGAGTACATTTTGATTTTCAACTGTTGCTCAGACAAATAAACAAACAAGACTTTACATGTGCTTGAGGAAAAGATCAATTAATGCAGATTAATTGATCATGAAAATATGTTAGTTGCATAGTCCACCCTTTATACTCAGCATTCTTAGCAAACCACCGCTCTATCAACATTTGTAGGAGTTTTCTTGTATTTATTCTTATGTTTCTGGCTTTCACATTGTATTTAACGCTCTACCTCCTTTCTCCCTCTTGCCGAGGTGAGACAGGATTTACATGTGAGATTGAATCCATCCACAGGGGGGAGCCACGGTGCAGCAGCGTCTCACTGATCTGCATTGTCAACCTTATTGTTAAGTCTCCTCCAGACACGGCGCAAAGCATTTACACTTCAAACACATCAACAGAGGGAAACTGGATTAACAGCTGCCCTCCCACCTCTTCCTCTTTTTCTTCACACTGCAGAATACATGCTAAAGTATGCACAAATTTAGCATTCAAGTACAATAGCTAAAAATGGATATGCTTTTCTCAGGATTTGCAAAGCACAAGCAATAATGTGACCTCGCAATGGAGGAAAAGGTGACAACTCAGCTTGGCTTTGATGAAGGCAGTGAGGAGACGTTTGATCCTGTGTGTGTGTGTGTGTGTGTGTGTGTGTGTGTGTGTGTTTATCTTGGTCAGCTCACTGGCATAAAGGCAGACAAGGAAGAGAGCAGGGTACTATCTAGGTTTTATATTAATAAACCCAGACTGAGGCTTGTTGGATACACCACATTAGTTAGTTTTAATAATCATTTTCACATCTGTTTGCACTGAAATGTTTCACTGTTTGAGAGTCGTAGTTTTTACAGTAAAATCTACAGTTATGTGTGTGTGCCACGTGTGCCCTCTTTGACTGTTTCCTCCCCTTCCTGGGTGTATTTCTAGTTCAGTCAAAGGCCACAAAAACGCCTTTCTCTCTAGTCTTCTGCAGACAAAAGCCCTTTTTAAATAGGCATTGTGCAAATTTACAGGAAAGCCCAATCTGTCTTCGTTCAGCATTGGCAGTATAAAAACAAAATCGGGGAGCACAGCGAAATGCCGCCTGCCTACTTTTGTTCAAACAGAATGTGCCTTTTTCGGGGCAATGGGGGGGCGTGAGCAAGTAACAAAACATGTAGCTCAGTGTATGACGTAAACAGTGACGTCCTTCGCCATTCCCGTCATTTGATGATTAATGGCCTCTTCGTTTGCGAGGGCAAGGAGGGCGCGCAATTCCGTGTCTCCCTAGTTGCTCATCTTTACAGTTTCTTTCAGGTTGGTGTCGACATTGTTTGCGTTTCCTTCTTGCTACTAGCTGCTCATTCCTGCTATCAGTTGTTTACTGTTTTTAAGTCCACCATCAGTGGGTCGCACGTGCGACAGCTCCTCTCATAAGTCATCAACAGCTCCTCCCGTGGCAGAAGGGCGCCTCGTTCTTTTTAAAGAAGGTTCCGCCAATATGTTTACCCCTACGCGGCGGATCAACTCGTCAATCCAGCTCTGTGTGTCTAAACGCTCGCAGCTTGTCTGCAAAACATTCGCTGAAAATCTGGCAGTGTAAAAGGTGAGTAGAGTCTTGCCACACACACGCCTGTTTGGGTTGGCGAGATGTCACCGCTACCTGCTTAAGGGTGGGTGGCCTGGCTTTTGGACCTACTCCTGAGAAGGTCCATCTCCGGCTCAGCTTTGCGTGGCACGATGCGTCCAAACTGACAATGGAAACACAAACTAGCGCAGCATGACTTTACTCGACGTGGCCAAGAGTGACAATGGAAAAAGGGTACAGGAAGTCAAACAGTCATAAGTTAATGTGGATGTTTATTTGGTTTATATACACCTAAAGTGTATGATTTAGGAGATATATTGACAGAAATGGAATATGTGTTCTTAGTGTTTAATCACCTGGAAGAAGAGTTGTTGTGTTTCGTTACCTTAGAGTGACTCGTTTATATCTACAAAGGGGGCGGGTCCTTGTTTATGGAGATCACCATGTTAAACCACTATGTTTCTACAGTAGCCCATAACAGACAAACCAAACACTGGCTCTAGATAAAGCCATCACCTTTTCATGTTTTTGCATAGGCTTCCATAGTTAAAAGCCCATCTGTGATGACCAGTGTTAGAAAAACTGTGATATGTAAAGTGAACCTACTTTATTCAGTGTTTTTACAGGTTTAAATCACCCTTTGTTTTGGAGTGGAAGAGACCTCTGTGAATAATTGGACTCCCAGTAAAAACCTCCTGATTGTCTGCATGAGAAGAAGGTGAGCACACATTAAGTTATCAGAGAGAAAGGATGAGCACACAATAGCATGTTGTGAGTAAACTTCCTGTCTGCAACATGCTAAGGAGCGAAGGAGAAACACTCATTTCTAACAGGAAACTTCTTCATTATTAAGTGTTTTTTAACAGTTTTAACCACCTGGGTCTCATTTATAAACTGCGCATACACACAAAACGAGGCCTGAAAGAGGCGTACGCCAACTCTCACGCAAAAGTTGTGATCTATGAAAACTGATTTGATGTGAGAAACTTTGACCCATGCTTAGACATTTTGGAGACGGGAGGTGGAAGCCTGATTGAAATATTATTAATATTAATATTTTTTGGCACACGCCATTTATGGATGGATATGCATGGATCCTACGCACTGTTTTATAAATGAGACCCTGATCTGTTTGTTTTGGAGAGGAAGAGACCTCTGTGGATAATTCAGCTACTGATAAAAACCTCCTGAATATTGAACACTGAAGGAATCCTAACTGGGAGATGTTTCAGCTGGTTGCAATCTGAGATCCTCAGCGCTACATGCCACAAAATCCCTTTAAATCTTAGAAGCTGAGCCTTTAAATAAACAGGTCACGTCTCTCTATAGGCTGACTTAATGGTCCAGTGTGTAGGATTTAGGGGCATCTGTTGGCAGACATGGAATATAATATTTCAAACTACGCTTTCACAAGTTAAGAATTTTGTGTTTTCTTTACCTCAGAATGAGGCGTTTGTATCTACATATGGAGGAGGTCCTTTTCCACATAGTCAACCATGTTGTTTCTACAGTAGCCCAGAACAGACAAACCAAGCACTGGCTCTAGATGGGGCTGGCTGCACTTTCTAATCAGCCGCTGCAGTTCTCCTACACCAGTTTCAGCTGGTTGCAATCTACAACCTCACCACTAGATGGCACTAAATCCTACACACTGGACCTTTAAATCTCTTGTAAACAAGAAACCCTTTTTGTAATCAGGGTGGGGAATAAGAGACACCTGATTTTTCCGGCTTAGTTTCTCCAGGAGGACACAGATTCTTGGCCGTGTATAAAGGTAGCCATGTTTTATTTATTTATTTTACATGTAGCCTGCACATGTTCATGACGAACACACAGGAGACGTTATTGCGGAGCAGGTCATTAAAAGGGGGATCATATCACCAAATTATATACATTCTGTGATCAAGCAACTGCAATACACACTTTACTCTCTTGCTCACAAATGTACACACTCACGTCATTGGCACATGTCATTCAGTTATTGATTATATCTCCAAGCTGGCAACTGGTCTTTTCACAGGCCTGCAGAACAGCGTCTGTGTGGCTGCTGGAGATTAAATATTTTGTCCAAGAACACATTAAGTCCCGTCCGCAGAGCAGGACTCTGCTCAGTTAGCGAGCCCAACCATCCTCCTGCTTATGTCCCACAGTTTCTTGGCTGCCTGTTCATCTGTAGCTTTGGCCATCAGCTCCTCCTCCTCGCAGTTAGCGAAACACTTCCCCGACACTCCCTCCACCTCAGGGGAGCAGGCCAGAAAGAGCGGAGTCTGGGCCCCTTCCAGCGGACTCTTGAAGAAGACCAGCGAGGCGAGGTAGAACAGCGGCTTTGCCAGGAGAGGGATTTGAACATGCCTGCCCAGTCTGGTCCTCACGATGCCCGGGGTGAGAGCATTGACTGTGACCCCCGTGCCCTCCAGCTGGCGAGCCAGTTCGAGCGTGAACAGCAAGTTGGCCAGCTTGCTCTGACTGTAGCAGAAAGCCTTATCGTAGTTATTTTCACTATTCAGGTCGTCAAAGTTGATCTGGCCGTACTTGTACAGCTTGGAGGAGACCACGACGATGCGGCTGGGAGCGGAGGCCTTCAGGAGGTCCAGCAGGAGGTGAGTGAGGAGGAAGTGACCCAGATGATTCACACCGAACTGCATCTCAAAACCATCCTCTGTCTTTGTGTAGGGACACTGGTAGAGTCCTGCGTTGTTGACGAGCACGTCAATCTTTGATTCCTCCTTAAAGGTCAGAGAAATAAAATGGTTTAAGACACCACAGTTTCAACTTAACTCACATCAAAGATGAAAATATCTTTATGTATAAATGAAAGGATTTTTATGGTTCTTTGTTAAATATAAAGCTACTTTAATACACTGTATATCAGTGTAAGTCGTAGTGATTAGCACTGTAATTAGCCAGCTGTAGCAGACAATATACTCAACATTTATCTTAAAAGTGATCTACTACTGCTAGCAGTGACACTAAACCTGCAGCCCGCAGGCCAGGTGCGGTGTAGCCCGCCAACCATCTTCTAATTTAAAATGAAAATACATTGATTCACACAGGGATTTTTTGTTCTCTGAATATAAATAAGGTGCCAGGGTGTACAGAAAAAGCATCAACACAGAGTTTTTTTTTCATTAAAAACAAGTGCCAGGAAGGATCCTCTGGAAGGATCTCAAATCCTAGAAATGCCCCTGTGTACACCTGACCTGTGTGGGGTTGCTGGAACTGGATTTACCTCTTGGCAAAGAAGAGTGAGGACAGCAAACGTCGAAAGGTTGAAAACAGTGAGGCAATTATTTTACTGATCAATATGATTAATGTAGTTTGTTTATTAAGTGGCCCTTGGCCTCCTGTCATTTTGAAAAAGGCGCTCCCGGGGAAAACAAGTTGAGTGTCCCTGTAGTATAGTTTGGAATAATGTGCTTTAATAGTAACATATTTCTTTATAAAAGAGCTGGATACAACGTCTTCAATAATTGATATATCATTTGACCTGATAGTTGATGGTGCCGGGTTTTGTAATGTAAGAATTTCCTAAATTTTTTATCTTAAAATATAGTAAATCAAATATTTGGAGGGTATGGAAAAAAACAAGACATTTGAAGACATAACATTTGACATTAGGAAACTGTGATGGACACACTGTTTTCTGTTGTTTTGTAAACTACACTGATTAAGTGAGTGTCTAAATAACTGGGAGACTAATAGTTTGTTACAGCCCTGGTTAAGTGAAGTCTGATTAGTCAGAATGAACAAAATGTATTTTAGCCACCTAAAAAGAGCCCCACCAAAAATAATATCAATATCAGTTTAAGTGTATGCTCCATCAGACAGCTTGTTTCAACAGGGAAGCCAGCAACAGCTTCAGTTCCCCCTCTACGCTCTGGTTTAAACCACCAGACTCCATTGAGAAAAAAAAGTAATTTAAGCTCACTGAACAGATGAGCTGCTGGTCTACTGCTGCTTCAATCAGTTAGACTGTTTGTGTTATTGTGTGACTTTGTAGAATCTGAACTAACCTGTTGAAATGCCAAATTTACACAATAACACAAACTAACGAGCTGATCGAGGCAGTGGTAGACCAGCAGCTCCTGTGTTCAGAGATATTAAATTTTAGTTTTTCTTAATGGAGTCTGGCTTTGAGGAGAGCACTATAACAGCATCCTTTTCCTGTTGGAAATCACTGTCTGACATTAAGGTAAAGTAGTAAACATAGTCTAAATATAGTGTACACTTGAACTGATATTGCTTTTCTGTTAGATGGGACTTTTTAGGTGGCTTTAGGTGGCCCCTCCACAGCATCAGATTGCTTAGCTCCCATGTCAGACTCCAGCCTGCTGCTTCAAACTGGGGCAGTGCTGACTGACATGTACTGTTTGTAATATAATGTGTATGGATAAAACCCTGACTTCAAGAAATCTAAACTATCCCTTAAAGTGGCTGAGAATGCATCTTGATTACATCATAAATGAGCAAGGTTTGGGTGTCATTATTCTGCCAGTGGACCAAACTTTCTAACAAGACCTGTCAGACTTTCTCATCCTTAAACTCTAACAGGTGATCAAACTGATGTCTCAGCAGTATTGAGTTCAGCACCACGGACAGTCCCCTCGCAGCTGAAGCACCATGATGCTGTCCTTTGTATGAGACATGACAAAAGCTGGAATGAACCAGACACCTGTCATTCAAAAAGCTCCACTGATCAGTAAACAAACTGCATTCATCTGGACACCATGTGGCTACCTTTCCCAGGTATCATCTCACCTCACGGATCTCCTCACAAAATCTCCGGACTGACCGAAGAGACGCCAGGTCCAGGTGTTTGATGACCACCTCCCCCTGCTCTGGTCCCGCCTGTCTCTGGATGTCCTTAGCCGCCTCCTCGGCGCTCTTCTGGTCCCGACAGGCCATGATGACCCGGGCATGGAGCTTCAGCAGCTCCCCGGCCAGGGCCTTCCCTATCCCGCAGTTAGCCCCGGTCACGATGACCGTCTTTCCTTGCATAGTGTCGGCGGGATACTGGAGCAGCTTCACAGCCTTCTGCCGGGGGAACAAACGCCGCATGAGGAGAAGTACCCCACCGCCGACAACAGCGGCTACTATCACCGCCGCGGACATTGAAGCAGGGACCGGTAACAGGTCAGCAGGTACGAACTCTCCCGGTGGTACGGTGTGTTATGTATCCGAGTTACGAAACTCCCCGGAAGTACTTTGTACATCCCAATTTCTGAACTTAATCAGCAGCGTTACAAAACAAACTGTGTGTATTATATATTAGAATATTAACATTTTGTAAAACAAACGCATGCCTCTGGTTAAACAAGTGAATTAAAAAAAAAAAGTTAAACTTTCGCAATGTAGCTAATGCTAACAGGCTAATCAAGCTACCAACGTTAGCCACGGAGGCTCAGTCTAACTACTTCCGGGGTATGTTCAAGGATTTTTTATTTTTTATTTTATTATTATTTTTCATTTATTATTAATTTATTTTTTATTCATGTATTTATTTTCTATCTTATATCTTTTCCTCCGAAATATATTAACGATATATTAAATGTAGTGTTTAAAAACTTTCTGCAACTCGGAGCCATTTTAAGTGTTTTTTTTTTTTTTTTTTTTTTAATTGTCCAGGCTGTCGGGATTATTCAGATAGCAGGCTAACTTTTTTCAGTAGAGCTTTCAGTGAGCATTATAATAATTATTTTCGTCTTCAAAACAGTCTATGTTTCACCCCTTTGTAAATGTTATTCATACACCACTAGGTGGAGCTGTAGGAACACAAAAAACTCAAAAGTCCTGGTAATGTTAATGTTGGATTGAAGTTTTAAGTCAGTTACAGATTTTATTTTTCAGCTTGACCATTTGGAGGTGAGGGAAAATGACTTACTTGGAGAATGCTCATTTCCATGAAGTCAATTAAAAGTTGGTATCGCTACCTTCTCAGATATGACATAGTGGTTTTTGAGTGACAGTGATGGATGAAGTACCTGAAAGCCACACTTGAGTAAAAGTACAGTTAACAGCAGATAATGACTTTGGTAGAAGTTAAAGTTACCTATTTTAATATTACTTGAGTACAAGTCTTAAATTATCTGATATTTACTGTGGTAAAGTATCAAAACTAATTCTATCTTTTGAAATGTACGTAAGTATTGAAAGTAAAAGTACAAGTAAAGGCTTGTAATAAAAAAGCAAGCAGTCAGAATTCTGAGAATTCTGTTTATTTCTTCTTAACAAGAACACCACATTGAAACTAGAGGGTTCATTACACTTGAAGAATAACAAGGTATTCCTCACAACTTCAAGGATTAGAAGAAAAACATTTGTCTATCCAGACCAGACACGCTGCAGTGGAGCAGTCACCTGTCACAGATCTTTATCTCCTTGAATCATTAGTCATCCTCTCTGCTGTGGAACTCCAGTCTCCATTCTTAGAAGAAGAAGTGATACTTTATTAATCCTGACGGGAAATTCAATTTTTTTCACTCTGTCACACAGGCAGGAAATACACACACATGTAAAAACAGGACCTATACATGCATTAAATGGAGAGATGTCAGAGCAAGGGGGCAGGTGCCCCAAGCAGTGTGGGGGGCATCTCAGCAGTGCCCAGGAGATGAACTGGCACGTCTCCAGCTACCAGTCCATGTTCCATACTTGTTCCACACAAGTACTTGAACTGGGAACTCTTCGGTTCCCAAGCCAAGTCCCTCTGGGGACTACAGGGACTGAGCTACTGCCCCCACACACGATAGATGAGAACTGGTGCATCCAGGCGGAGCAAACCTGTGCCAACTAAACATATTCACACACGGATACTGTTGAATACAAGGGCTCCTTCCTAACATGTACACCACCTTAAAAATGGAGCCTACTACACTTGAAGAAAAAAGTGAGGGCCACACAGCATCAAGGATTTAAAGAACAAAATGCATTTTTTCCCTCTTTCCCATTCCTTTATCTGTCCTTCTGTCCGTCCATCCCTCTCTTCTTCCTTCCCTATTTTGTTGTAAGTAACAAAGATGCTTAAGGGAAATGTATCAGAGTGAAAGTATACATTTTAATAAGGAACTGTAGTAGAGTAACAGTGAAAATTGACAGAAGTATAACAACTCAAGTAAAGTACAGATACTCCCAAAATACCTAAGCACTGTCACAAAGTGTCACTACTTAACACCATGCCTGAGTGATGAAGTCAATGCATTATAATAAGGTCATCATCAACAGGTATGTCACCATTAAATCAGACTGAGTATGCCAGCTTGAAAAGGTGTGTTTTCAAACAGGATGTGAAAGTGGAAGGAAGTCAATATTGTGAATATCATGAGGGAGAGAGTTTCAGAGGCGGGGGGCAGAACGGCTGAAGGCTCCAGAACCCATGGTAGTCAAGTGGGCAGATGGTGATGTGAACTGGATTGCAGAAGAGGATCTAAGAGTGCGAGAGGATGTGTGGATATGAAGGAGGAGACAGGTAAGAGGGGCGTGATTATGAAGGGCCTTAAAGGTGAGAAGCAGAATCTTGAAATTGATGCGATATTTAACAGGAAGTCAGTGAAGCTGCTGGAAAACAGGAGGGATGTGATCTAAATACTATAATATCAGCACCCTACATCCATTAACGCTGTGACATAACACAATAGCATGTTCATGCCCGTTTCAAGACAGTATAGCATCGCTAATGTTACTTAGTGCCATCAGCCTATGTTGTGCTGATGTGCTATAACGTCATCACGTGTTAGATCCTTCTGTTTAGTGAGAAACATCCCAAAATCACCCTTACCACACCCACCATATGTATATACTTAGTTTTCCTTGGCTTATAAGGATGTGGCGTTTTGTGGGCATTCCCATAAAAACCAACTGTATCTATGTTAGAGTCACAGTGTTGTCAGATGTTACATCCGCCCCCACATGCAGGGGCAACATGTCATTCCTTCATATTAATACAATAACCACAATAAACTCCAAAGAATAAAGATAAAATTAAAACACTGTAATATCCATTGAACATTTAATCCCAGTTTAATTAAAACAGTAAAGGCCTAATCAATCATATAATGGTTCCCACAAGAACAGTGACAAGTATGAGTCATCTGTTTGGCAGACAGGCCCGGTGTTAAGGCTGGGTCAGACCAGGGTTTGAGGTTTTTGTCTGCCCAGCTATTGCAAATCAGAGAGTGCAAGTTTTCAAGCAGTTGGACACTGAAGCAGCCACTTAAACTAAAAAAAAAGCAGTGGCATTGTTCTGTTTTAAATCAAAAATGGGTATCCGAAATTGCTTTACAACCAAAGATATATAAGAGGAAAGAGCTGCAGCTGGTGATGACCCTGCATCTGCAGCAGGTAGGTGAGATGTTGCAGGTGCTAGCTTATAGCTTAATAAATAAAGCTGTTGTCGTTGTTGTTGTGGTTTTTGGTGCACATTTATGTACCTTTTATGCAATGTTTTTGTGTATTTGTGTGTATTTGCTTGTGCCCTGGTGTCTTTACTCAGTGTTGGTCACACTGAGCTGTGTACTGGTATTTGCGCTGTGTGTTACCAGCACACTCTTTTTCCCCTTTAAGGAGGGTGGCCGTGTGAGTAACCTGTGAGGGTGTGACATGTACTTCATGGTGTGTATGGAGGGAAACAGCTCTCTCAGGGTGTCATGGTGAAGATGCAGGCGGCAAACAGTGATGATAGTCAGCAGAATTAAGTGTCTAGATGAGCTCAGGGCTACTGTTAAACCTCATGAGAAGGCCATGTTTGTTGCTTTGTTGTGAAAACTGCAATAAAGCCATTGTTGGCGAGCAGCACCCGACTGCCTCGCCATCCTTCCTCCTGCAGAGTGGTATGGACTGCTAGAAGCTAGTTACCAGCTAATGGTGAGCCAAGCTAATTTAGTATTAACTCTTTCCCCACCATTGATGAGATATTTCGTTATGTTTTCACTGTTATAAGATAGGGGGCGCTGTTAAACATCTTGTGAAATAGAACAGCACTGTCGTGTCCAAAAACAAACTCAGAAGAAGATCTGCTGGAAACCAGAAGAAGATGTTGCAGTTTGTAAACTGCATGAAAATGCTGGCGCCGACATTTATTGTTGTGCAAGCTGCGGAGATGTTGATGGACTCAGACTCCCATAATTCCTGCTTTGATCAACACTCTGAATCTGATTTAGACAAAGAAGCAAATGAGTTTGGTGGGACAAAATTAGATCTCCATGACGGTGACAGCGACACACGGACAAGACGACCACAGAGTGGTCAGAGTCATCACAGAATCATTATCATTATTATTTTCTTTTATACAATTCAAACTGATGTAAGGAAATGAAAAAAAAAAAAATGTAAATGTGAAATTGATTTCATTGTTTAAAATGACATTCTTTGACAAAAATGCAGTTTTCTCACCTTTTTGTCTTTTGTTTTTTTATGAAAATGCTCAAATTCAAGTGTTGATGAAAAAGAAACGGAATAAGATAAAATAAAAAAAGTTTTTTGCCTTAAAAAAACACAAGGTCTCTTCTTAAGTTTTGTGTATATACTGTTCACATATTCGCAGAAAAAATTATTCTGTGTGTCTTGAAAAATTACTGTTGGTGGTGGCTGACAATTTAAAGATAATACTCTGGCGGGGAAAGTGTTAATAAGCCTGCGTGTTCCCAGCTATGCTTCAGAGCCGTTAAGCTGCCACTTACAGAGCTAACATGTGTGCATTGACTTGTGCGCCATGTTGTGTTTTTACATGCATGTGTCATGATACTTTTGTGGCCCACCCATCGAAATCACATGCCCTCTCTACAGATATGCCCTGGCTGATCAAATATCACCTGCACAGTGAGTTTCATGGTTCTGTCTTGTGCAATTTCAGACGTTACACCTGCCCCCGGTCTCCCCTACATTGCTGCTTATATTCCCCTGTTGATTCTTCCTATAACTCATGGTGACTCCGTGGTCGAGGGGACATGGCACGTGAGAGTGTGGCATGAATTAGCTCACACGCTCTTCCTCTTTGTGTTGGCTTTGCATTTCATGCTTCAGTTATGAGTCAGTTAATCTAAAGTTTTGGTGGAGATATTACCAGAGCTACTGCAGCCTAATTTAATAGAGCAGCTAAGTGGTGCATTTGGGGGTATCAGATATCATAGCAGCATTTTTTCTTTCATATAATTTTCCCTCAGACACTGATGGCTCAACAGTGATAGTGAATGGAGAGTTTGTGTCTCTCTCATATTCCCATGTATCTGTTTACAGTCCACAGTCCCTGCTCTGTGGAGCCACAGGGTCACTGTGGATATGGTGCATCCAAATAGGCACTTGTGGTTTGTTGTTGTCACTTTGGTGTGATTCAGATCTGACTCACAGCAGAGTATTTAGAGCGGACAGGACTGTTGTCTCAACACGTTTCTCTCACGTTGCTTTGGATTAAAACAGCCGCATTTCATCAAAGTCTGAGAGGCTGTCAAAAAGTTACTTCACTTCCTCTTAGCTCGCGATGCTTCCAGTTGGGCAATATCTCCCGTTTATTTCAGGCTCTCCTTCAGTTCCTGTTACATGATGGCTCAAATACACAGTTAGAGAGTGCAGTCTACAGTCGGCATTATCACACACAGTAAACACGATGACTGCTTTTACTTTGTGGATTTTATCTTGCGCAACGGAAAATCTCGCAGCTCTAAATCTGATTTAAAAGTCGACTCCTCTTTTTGTTTTAGCAGAAGGTAATGGGACGACAGAAATGTATACCTTTCTGGTCCTCATAATCCTGGCTGTAAGTCCCTGCATGTGTAAAGGTAAGTCAGCTTTTTATATTTCATATTTCATGTGGTAGTTAAAGCGTGACAGTAACATGCAGATCAGCTGACTGACTGGTCAGAAGCTGTTTAATGGGATTTATAGGAAATGCTTGTTTAGGTTTGGTTTTGGTTTCACAACATAATGTTCACTGGGGTTTTTAAGAAATACAGGCACCAGTATTTAAAAATGTATTGAATTAACTAGAAATAATTGCAATTTGCTGAAATGTTAATATAGTATTCTTATTATCCAATAAGCATTTTAATTATTAGACTGAAAACTTTACATCAACTGCATCAACATCTCCAAATTCTTATTCAGGAATATATTATTTGGAATAAACACAAATATTATATCATATTATTTTTTATTCTGTATGGCCATAACAGATAATACTTATTGTTTTAGGTGTCTAAAAGCTTCTACTGAATATAAACATAAAGTAATATAGTCAGTAAAGGAAGCACATTCTCAAATACTGTTTTCAGATACTCGTTCTTTACTTGAGTATTTCTATTTTATGCAACTTTATGTGTATATTTCACTGCAGTTTTGAGGAAAATATTGTACTTTTTACTCCAATACATGTATTTAAATAGTTACTGGTTACTTTGCAGTTTTAGAATAATAATACAAAAAATAATTAGTAAATAAAAGATGAATTATGTGTTATTAATTGAGCAACTCAGCAGTATATACATTTGTTAAAATTAGCTCCAGCTTTAAAGCTGCAACATAAAAGTAATACACATTAATGCATGCATGCAGTTATTATAATACAATTATATATACTGTAAAAAGCCACAGCACACAGCTATTTTTATACTGTTGGTAATATTTAGAGGGTAACGTTAATTCAAAATTACTACCATCACATTTACAGCTGAGGCTCTTTATTCACTCGGCTGTGTGAATGATCCATAAAACTGGACCAAAATATGGAGCGTGGACTGGCAGCTGGAGAGGTGTCAGTTCACCTCCTGGGCACTGCCGAGGTGCCCTTGAGCAAGGCACAGAACCCCCAACTGCTCGGGGCGCCCGTCCATGGGCAGCCCCATCACTCTGACATCTCTCCATTTGATGCATGTAAAAGGCCCTGTTTGTGCATGTGTGTGTTTCAGGCCTGTGTGTATTTGTAAAACACAGTGAAAACTTGGAATTTCCCCTTGCGGGACTAATAAGGGTATATAAAATAAACTGGTCTTCAAATGGTGCGCTCATCTTTGATGTGTGTGGTTTCTCTTAAGATGAGAATGACCTTTTGTTTGGGTCCAGTGGTTAGTGTGGTTTAGTGCTGCTTTTCAGCACTCAGGAGGGTCATTTGACTCCCCAATATTTCACAAGGCTCTTTCTGTTTTGTTTCAAAAAATGTGTTTTAACTTAAGCACTTTGTGAAAGTTAAAAAAAAAACAGCCGGTAGAAAATATCAAAGTGGACTGTATTTATTGATGGAAGAAATTTTCAGATGTTTGGACTAGTATCTGTATCTGGCAACACAATGGTGTAGAAATACTTTACTTACAAGTAAGTCCCTGCATTTAAAAATGTATGTATATGTATGAAATGAGTATGCTCTCTGTCCCAAATGCTCGGACTGAAATTGGGAAAAGGGCTTTTGGGTATTCTGCACCCTCAGCCTGGAATTTGTTGCAGAATGATTTAAAACTGAAGGAGCTTGTGTCGTTAAATGTTTTTAAATCTAAAATGAAGGACTTGGAAGCAGTTTCTATGGGATGTCGATGTTTTTAGGTTGCCTGTTTGTACAAATTACTCCCAGAAACTCTTATCTTGACTCATAGATAGTTTTTCTTTATGCAAATTTTAGTGCTTGTGAATTGTATTTTGTCTCCCTGTGTGTCTCTGTCTGCAACTTTGTGTTTTTGCTGCTGACCGTCTTGGCCAGGTCTCCCTTGAAAAAGAGATTCTTAATCTCAACGGGACTAACCTGGCTAAATAAAGGTTAAATAATTCTGCATAATGAGTACTTCTACTTTTTACTTTTTGTATTTAAAGTATAGTTTGATTCTAATGTACTTTTAATTAAGTAAAAAAATAAATGCAGGGACCTTTACTTGTGAGTAAAGTATTTCTACACTGTTGTATTGTTATTCACTAGGCCAAAGATCTGAATATTTCTTCCACCACTGAATACATTCCTTTTTAATATTTTTTTTCTGCTGGCTGTTTTTTAATTTTCACAAAATACTTAATTTAAAGCACATTTTTTGAAGTCCACAAACAGATTCTTGTGAAATACTGGAGGATGAAATGAATCTCCTGAGTCACACTCACACTAACCGCTGGACCCAAACAGAAGGTCATTCTCATCTCAAGAGAAACCACACAGATCAAAGATGAGCACACTATTTGAAGACCAGTTTATTTAAAGGTTTTATGGATCATCTGCACAGCTGAGTGAATAAAGAGCCTCAGCTATAAATGGCATGGTAGTAGTTTTGAATTAATTGTATCTAAACTAGTCCAGTTATTACCAACAGTATATCTATGTATAATAGTTGTGTATTACTCTTATAAGTCAGGCTTCGTCCAAAAATTCTCATTCAAATATGTGTAAAAAAGGTGATCATATTAGTAAAACAAACTAAGTTAAATAGTGTAATGTAAAATATACATTATAATAAAACATAATACTGTGGTAGAGAGGTGTACAATAATTAAAATGTAGAAACAGTAATGCAAATGCACACCTGTTGCTGCCAATTCACAGATATTTCCAGGTAGCAACATTTGCACATTCATTTGAATAATGAATACTGAGTAATAACAGGAGCTTCACTGACTCACTCTCTGTTGTCTACCAAGAGCTGATGGTTGATAATGAAATCAAACAGTGATAGAAAGATGAAGCTGCTTCACTGTGTGGTAGATATTAAAAACGAAGCACAAACTGCACTGGTCATATGGAGCATTTTTAATTCTGTGTTCCTGTCACACGATCTGCCACAGTTCCTGATTTATTTAGGGACAGCTAGAAGCATGGGAAACCAAACAGAGGACATGTGTGTACGCAAAGACACTGGACTAGTAGGAGCAGAGAAACAAGCTGCAAGCCAGATGTGGAACAACACTGTGCATAATTCAGGAGACATCATTTTGTGTTGGAGTCAGGCCAAGTTGTGCACTGAGCAGTTTGTAGTCATCCTGAGCAGCGATGTGGATCACAGACTGTTCACACTCCATTGAGACAAAGAGCAGAGATGTATTCACCTCCAAGGCATTCAGAGCAAGCTGATATGCGTCAGGTGAAGCCAGTCTTACCCACAGCGCCGACACTTACTGCTGTTTTACAGTCATCAAAGGGTGCCTTCACACCTAAGCTGTTTGGTTCACTTAAAATGAACCCCCATGTGTTTGCCTGGTTGGTACAGTTGGTTTGGGCTGGTGTGAAAGCTGTTGATCGATAGCTAACTGGCATGGAGCACACAGCTGGACTGAGACTGTTTTTAAAAGGAAGGTTCTGGTGGTTTTCCAAGAGACTGTGGTGGTAGTGAGAAAGCAAACAAACCAATTACTGGATTTTTTGACGGGAAATATGTGACTTATCTTGTGATCAATCTGTAGATGCAATGTTTCCTCCCCTTCCGCTGTCTCTCACGGGACCTCATTTCAGAAAAAAAGTGTGTGGTGGTAAATGGCAAGAGCTTGTCTGAGTTGTGCCATGAGTTACACATATGGTGTTTGTCAATTTAAAGGACAGTTTTGCAAGACAAGAAAATCTGAGTTTGTCATACTGCCATTTAGTTTTGTGTGAAACCGATCATGAACTACATCTAACATCTTGCACGATATACTCACCAACACCAGCATGGCCATTACCTTGGCACATTTCACTCTGTTCTTCCAAGACGAGGGAAACAGTATTAAAAAAGAAAGAAGAGACTCTCTACAAGTCTGGCCATGTTGAGAGCTGCAGCTTTGCTTGTGTGAGGACATTTTGGTATGAAACAGAGAGAGACAGTTATCAAAGAAAAAAACAAAGAGGCAGAGAGAAGTTATGCGCCATTTTCTTGACTTTTGGCCCCCAAATACCCCAGATCCTTATCTGATTAAGCATCTGTGGGACGTACTGGTACCCCACCTCACAACCTACAGGACTTAAAAGATCTGAAAGTAACACCCTGATGCCAGACCAAAGAACACCCTCCAGAGGTCCTGTGTCCATGCCTTGACATGTCAGAGCCAAGTCCAGTCCAAGGAGCACCCACTGTGGATTGGAAGGCCCAAGTTAATGCCTTGAGCTCTTTGTCCTGTTCCTAGGGTCATTCCTGAGTAGTTTTTGTGGTGTTGCAGGGTGCATTGTCCTGCTTGGGGGTCACTGCCATCGACCAGTATCATTGCCATGAGGGGGTTTACTTGGTCTGCAACAGTGTGTCAAGTAGCATCCACATGAATGCCAGGACCCAAGGTTTCCCAGCAGAACACTGCACTGTAACAAGATGACCAATGTTACTCACTTCACCCCCCAGTGGTTTCAATGTTTCGGCTGATCAGTGTATGCTATTTAGGTAACGCATTTTATAACTATGGTAACAGATGTGCATGTCAGCATGTGATTGTGGGGATTTTTCCTGATCAGTCACACTTCCAGTAAATCTATTTAGAGGTGTGACATTGCAATCCCACAGTAATACTCCGGCATATTGTTGTACAAGACACGTCATTTTCGTCCTGGATCTACCTGTTAGTCATGCGGTCCATTTGCAGTCTCATAATATTAATAATGTTTCTAACCACATCTTTCGTCATGAGCTCTTTGTGACACCAGACAGTATAAACACACACTAATCAGGAGCATGAAAGTGGAATGACCTGCTGTTAGTCAGAATTTGATTTTCACTCCTGGGTCCAGATGATGTGCTGATGATCATCAGGCCAAGCAATCAATCAACTGTCAGTAGGAGCATTGTGTTGAGGGGACAGGTGGGACTGGTTACCCAGGGCACACGAAAGCCTGGAATGAAATGTTTGATTTTCTAAGTTATTAGTGCCATAGCAAAATTAAAAGTGGCTGAATAACTCATTTGAAAGACTGGACTGGACTCTTGGAGGCTGTCTGAGGCCCCTCTCACCCCTTAAAGGCGCAAAATGGTTCAGTCCACCCTGGCAACAGCTCAGCTAGAGCTGAGTGAGTGACTGCTTAAACTGTTGAAGTATCAGCATACACTGTCGTGTCTTGGGTTCCAAAGAGAAAAGAAAGAAAGACAAAAACAGAAACAAACAAGGTGTTTGAGACACATGGATCAAGAGAGAAAGGGCCCACAGAGACTGTGTATGTATCATGATCCAGGGTTTTTGTTAATAATCTGTTATCTTGTGGATTTCGTTTGGGGGTTTTCTGTTCATGTTCTTCCTTAATTTTTTATCCACTTATGTTTAATCTGTTCCCTATTTTATTTTGCAGAAACTCTCCTCATGTGTCACGTCTGGCTTTGCTTCCTGTCTTTGTATGTTTTCCTGCCCGTTTCTAGCACACGTCTCTTCCTTCGGTGGCTGAATCCAAATGTTCGGACTTCACAGCACCTGCAGACTCACTGACTTTGCAGGCAGGTTCACGGGAAGTCCGGGAGTGCTGACACCTCAAGTGGACTTCCTGCAGACTTCCAGAGAATCCGCTTGGGGTGCAGACATCAGCAGACTTCCCTGATTTAATAGCCCACAATTTATTGCCATATGGATGTGAGGGACGTGACGTCTTATGAATGTGAAAAATAGTTACTGCTTTTTGTGTCTAATCTTGGTGGCTAACCACCAACAACAGTTCTTTTCTAAAGTAATTCACCTTTAATATTGCAAACACTGCTTTATTAATATTAAATTGGCATTTTCTAAAATGTCCCTGAGGAGCTCTGCTACCTGTTGCGCTGTCCACGTCTGTAACATTACTACCAACCAGACTAAGCTCAATATTTGGCTTCAACAACAACGTGGGTGTTGAACATGCACCCAAAACAAACAGTGATTGTTACTGTAACCAGCAGTACAGTTTTCATTGCCTACCTACAGAGAGGAAGAGATTGCCGCCCATCCTGTATAACCTTGATGAGTTAGTGAGACAGCCGTCAGAGACGATAGAGGTAATATGTTATTCCATCAGCGATGTAACAGGTGATGTGTTCCACTTGTTATATTTCCCAAAGAAAGAGGATTAGCATACTGTTAACGTATCGTTACCATTGTAAAACACCGGAAGGGCTAGGAATAAGGTGGATATATGGAATTTATATCTTGTTATTTGCAGGAACAGATATCAGCCGCTTACAGTCTCTGCCCTCGCACACTTCACATGATGACGGTAAAGTCATCACACAACATACAACTGAAGTCCGCGAGGGCTCAGTCAGAAAGTCCAGAGGGTGGACATTTGGATTCAGCCAGTCTCGTTAGTCCTTCCCCGTTCCCAGAGTCTTCCCCTAACACCTGGTCTGTGCTAGTCTTGTTTGCTCCACCCTAATGTTCCCCACCACACCCTTGTTGTGAACCAATCCCCATTTCCCTCCTTTTGCCCATGTCCACTCACTCTTGACGAGGTTTCTGTGTATCTATACCTGTGTGTTTCCCTTTGTTCTTTGTCAGTTCGTCTGCGTTCATTCCTGTGCTTGGTGTGTTCTTGGTGTTGTTCCCTGCTCTGTTTCCTGCCTGGTGTCATGTGTTCTGTTTGGATTTTTTACCTGAGTTCATTGTGTTATCATGGTTGGGTTTCAGTTTGTTTTGGTACTTCTGTCCTTTAGACTTTCGGTTACCTGCTTGTTCTGTGTCAGCTTTATTAAAGCTCACTGTTTGTTGAAGCTCAAACCTGCTTGCTGCTCTGCATTTGGGTCCTTCCTGAACTGATACTTGACAGTATGCGTAGGGCCCAAGAAGCTGATTTTTAAGATGTTCTCTCTTACTAACAACACTGTTTCCCTAATTCACACTAAAATATTGGCTGGAGATGACATATTTCCTCCAGAGTTTTGCATACATACCAAAACTTATACACTTGCCTATATTAGTGTTGCTGTCTTTTCTTGTGTTGTACAAGAGAGAGTAGATATGTCATGTCTGCATAATAGGGAATAAGGTCACTACTTGAAAAACCTTAATCTTTTTTATGGGGCAGGAGACAGCATTTTTCATCCAAATGTTTGTCGGTTAAAAGAGTCTTAAAGATTTATATTAAGTATTTTTAAAACGACCTTCTGAATCTCTGTAAGATCCTCAGATTTTTATTTTCCTGCTCTGCTCTGTGACTCTCCTAGTGTACGAGTTGTTGTTTGGAGCCTGTATTTCTGTTCTGATGAACGTTTCATAGTTCACTAATGGGCTCTTCTTTGCCGTTGGAGCTATAAGAAAGTCTCTTGTGGTGCTAATGTATTCATGCAAATTAAAGTCTTCCTGTAGCTGCTTCAGTTGAAAAGCTTTGCACCTGCAACCGTTTGTGAAGCAGCAACAGGAAGTGTTGAGTCATCGAGGTCAGTGACCAACTGACTCCTTGTTTGATAAAAAACTGGCACATGTGGACATATTTGGCACTCTATCGTTGGCAGGTCAGTTTCTAATATGGAAAGAGAAGACTGAAGGTAAAGATGCAGTCACAAGAGAACGGACTGGTCTCAAAGATTAAAATACAACAAACTGAAAGGAAGCTAAAGAGGATGTTGTGTCAGTTTATTTTGAAACAGAATGACACACACCACAAAATACACACCACTTCTGCTGCTGCTATGAACAAATCAGAGCTGTGGGTTGTGATTCAGAGGCTTCCATGTAACCCCTGTCTGATACTGGGTGATTAAATGAAGAAACAAAAAAGAATCTAATGGGTGACAGCAAACCAGACATGCAGAAATCCAACGTTTTCTTTCCTAATACAGATTGTTACAATTGAACACACAGTATTTGCTGGACAGTACCTAGTACAGCTTTGATAGTAAGGTAATGGTAAATGGACTCAAGCTTGTATAGCGCCTTTCTAGTCTTTTTAGCACCCAAAGAGCTGTAACACTACATGTCACATTCACCCAATCACACACACATTCATACACCGGAGGCAGAGGCTCACATACAAGGTGCTACCTGCTACCCAGCTTAAACAATCACACACACCAATGAGAGCAATTTGGGTTTCAGTATCTTGTCCAAGGATACTTCAGCGCGTGGAGTGTTGAAGCCAAGGATCGAATCGCCAATCAAGGAGAAGGGATTCGATGTTATGCTGTTGGACTATCTAATGTATGGAGGTTGAGAATTCCAGAGCTTGGGGGTAGTGCAGCTGAAAGCCCTGACACCTGTGATGCTGAGGCATGAGGTGGGAATGGTCATGAGACCAGCAAAGGAAGAGTGCAGGGAACAGGAGGGGGTGTACTCCTGGAGAAGTTCAGAGAGATAGGTGGGGTCCAGGTTGTTGAGGGGTTTGAAGGCTAGCAGAAGGTTTTTGTAGTCAACTCGGTACTGATCAGGGAGGCAGTGTAGTTGGTTTAAGACAGGGGTGAGGTGGTCCAATGTTTTGGTGCAGGTAATGATCCGCGTGTTGAATGATTTGAAGTCTGTTAGGAGTTTCAAGGGGAGACTAGAGAGAACTGTGTTAAAGTAGTCAATACAGGATGTGACAAATGCGTGGACCAAGACCTCAGTGCTGGACTGTGACAGTGATGGATGGAGCCTGGAAATGTTGCAGAGGTGAAAGAAATAAGTCCGAGTAATGTTTTTTATGTGGGGTTCGAATTAAAGAGTGCTGTCAAGAATGACACCGAAGCTGTTGACTTGGTTCAAGAAGGGTACAGGGGAGTTATCAATGATGATGTGTGGGACTTTGGTGTTTTGGATTTTGAACAGGGTGCTTTTTGAACCAATGAGTAGGGCCTCAGTTTTGCCGCTGTTGAGCTTAAAAGTTCTTGCTCATCCAACTCCTGATGTCCTCAAGGCAGGGGGTGAGGGAGGTGGCCAGTGTAGGGTTCAGTTGAGATGTAGACCTGTGTGTCATCTGCGTAGCAATGGAAATGAACACCATGATGACGGAGGATTGTGCCGAGGGGAATGAGGTAGATGATAAATAAAAGTTGACCCAATACACTGTCTATACATTGTCTTTTAGGACAATCTTACATAGTGTAGCCTAACCTTTAATATGGATTGATCAAGTCATCTTGGGTTCCTGATTTGCTTTACAAGGTTTATTATCCATTTTCAAACAGGATACATTTTATTCTTTTCCAAAGAAAGGCCTCTTACAGCCCTCAGCAACTCACTACAGTATGCTCATGGGAGTGAAAGCAATCCAGAGCCAAAACATCATGTTTCCTGTGAGACTTCCACAGTACCCAGAATGACTTTTGATTACTTACAGTATTGAGAGAGATGTTTTTCCTTGTGCTGGATACCAGTGCAGATGGCAGTGATCTAATGGTTATTTCCAGTGTAGAGAATTAATGTGACAGTTGGCAGTGGATGATGGTGTGGTATGCTTTGTTATTCAAATTGCAAAACAAGTCAACAAAGAGACTGTTGTATTCCATCTCATGCTGATGTTAGATCTACAAAGATGTTGTGGCTCTATTCTGGGCCTACTGAGATTCCTCATGAAGATAAGGAATGGTGGTTTCCCATTGTGTGACTGAAACATCAGTGCTAAATTGTAAAAGAAGCTCTTATTTATTTTCCGTAATAAGGCTATCTATTTTCCACTGGGTATTTTTTGTAATAGAGTGCTACAATACTGGCAAACATCCCCATTGGTGCTGCATGTGAACACACAGCAGGGTTACTAGTTCTTTTATATACTGACAGTGAATACAGACGTGGTTTATGCTACATGATTTAACTTACGGCAGGTATAACATGAACATTTTTTTGAGTTTATCTTGTTTATTATTACAAAGATTCAGGAAAGCAAGAGATAACTGCCATTGTTTGGAGAAGCCTCACAACAACACTAATGTGAGCTTTGTGTGTGTAAAAGGATGCAAAGTGCATTTGACTTGTTGACAGTAAATCATTACCATCAATTAATGTTGTTGTTTCTAATGTATTTTCTGTGGCTTACAACATTTTGGGAAATATGCCTACTAGCCTTTTAGCCAAGCGTTAGATGAAAAGACTGGCACCATTCTCATGTCTCCAAATATAAAGCTACAACCAAATACAGGTTAGCTTAGCTTAGAATAAAAACTGGAAACAGGGAAACAGCCATCTTCAATTTGCTGAATTACTTAAGTGTAAAAATGACACACACAAAAAAAAGATACAATATGTAAATTTATGATTGGTAGAGGTGCTTGTAGGTGGATTTTGTTCCCAGTGGATAGAGCCAGATTAGCTGTTTCCCACTGATTCCAGTCTTTTTGCTAAGCTAAGGTTAGCAGCTGCTGGCTCTAACTCCATATTTCAGCCCAGTCGCCAGAAGAAAATGTTTGCAATGTACGTTTCTGTAGACCAAAAATTTGTAAAACTTCCATTTTATACATAACATATTGATGTTTATAAAGTGACATAGTTTTGATTACATGTACATGAGCTGACTTTGTCATCGGGAGGTGGAGGGGATGATGGATAATGTATTAGCGAGATGCCCACCAAGCTGCAGACCACTGTTTGAGACCAACAAAGAACAATAGCGGTTGTAATTTAGAAAGTCATGGCTGTGTTCCTAGCGGCTTTTTGGGCACCAGATGTGGGGGTTATGTAGCGACCTGGCACTGTTTTTCCAGGGGAGGTAGTGCCACAAAAAGATGTTGTTTTTTCACCAAGACATTGCTTTGTTTCCTGCCGTGATTTGACCCTCAAACTAGTTATTTTGAGCCAAAACATGATCTTTTCTTGATCACAGCCAAATGGTTTTTATGCCTAAACCTAACCACATATTAACTGCAGTTCTGTTGCCATATACGCTACATTATAGAGTGCAAATGTAATGTATCCATGGTCTCCAGAAACGTACAATGCCAACATTTTTTATGGTGCTTGGGTTGCATATTTACTGTACAGATATGAAAGTGTATCAGTCCTCTCATTTAACTCTACACAAGAAAGCAAATAGGTGTATTTCCTAGACTTGAATTTCATCTGCATTATGAAATGCTGAACAACATTTTAATTTTCTCAAGGCCAACATGAGAACGCCTGCAACGTTGTCCCTAAAGATCAGTACATTGAAGTGGGATCCGATATCAACATCGTGTGCAAGACTTCGTGTATCCAGGGCAAAATTTTCTGGAGCCTGAACAACAGACGCCTCGGAGAGAGCCTGTCAAACACAACCAACTCTACACACACAGTCCTGTCACTGAGGAACTTCACCCACCCCAGTGCTACACTGGAATGCCACAGTGCAGCTACTCAACAGGTCCTTGGAGGCACCACCATCAGAACGTACTGTAAGAAGTGTTTTCATTTTCTAAAGATTATTTTTTGGGCTTTTTGCCTTTAATGACAGGACAGTTTCAAGTGTGAAAGGGGGAGAGGCTGCTGCTGTGGCAGGGACATTGCCTTTGTACACGGGGCGCCCGCTCTACCTACTGACCGACTGGGCGCCCCTGTAAGATGTATTTTTGATGCCTATACTCTGACAGTGGATATAGCTGTATAGATGTCTGCAATAATGTGAGATATATGATGTTTCTGACTTTCTTTTTCACAGCAAAACCCAGCAAAATATCATGTATCTTGAAAAACAAAAATCAGAAAGCGGAATCTGTACCAGACCTGCTCATCTGCAGATGGGAGCATCAGATTAATTCTTCATTGAAAATAAAGTACAGCGTGCTGAAGTGGGTGTCGTATTTTCTTCCTTTTAGTATAAGAACTAAAAAAAGGAAAGATTCTTGTTGATTTATGTACTTAATGTAAAACATGTATTTCTTTCAGTGGCTCTTCCCAGAGCGAGATCTGCAGTTCACATACAACAACATGCACAGTCAGCTTTGATGCACGCTCAAATCCAATAGATCTAGTGGACCCTACCAATATTAATGTGAGAGCTAAGACAGCTGCTTGGGAAGCTGACTCTGACCCTTATGAATTGGACCCAGACCGCATATGTAAGTAACACAGAGTAAATGTTGTGAAAATATATATATATCTTATGATATCTTTGTGTTTTAACATTGTACATTTCTGCATTTTGATATGCTGTCATAATCATATTCCCTCAGTGCAAATTATCAGTCCGGAGTTATACGTAACTCCCTCCTCTGATAATCTGTTGGTCAAATGGAAGCGGTCACTTTTACAATCAGAGCTTCACTGTCAAGTCAATTACAGCAAGGTACGTCCCTCTTTGATCACCTGAAGCAACCATGAAAACAGCATGGAATAAAACACAATGTCAGTGATAGTGATCACAAATCAGAAAAAACATGACCGTAATCCACAGGTAGACCAAAGGTATTGTAGAGATGAATCAGAAGACCAGTAACAAAAGGTGAAGGACACGGGTCACATGACTTGACTCGAGTCAGACTTAAGTTGCAAATTTTCTCAACATTAGCGTAGAAAACGTACACAAATAAGGATGGAATAAACACAGAGTACAGACAGACGGCTCCATCCATGTCCGTATATGTATCTAACAGTGAGCATAAATAGGCCTTCAGACTGCTACTGTAATGCTGCATTCATGTGATACTGAGAGAACTGGGAGGACAAGAAAAAGTTGGTTTAAAAAAGGTTATTTGACTAAGAGAAAATCTGATTTTAAGCCAACTTATTCTGGCATTTACCCACAGCCCTGTCTTCAACAGTAAATACATTTTGTAGGAAACATAAGAGTGGCCAGATTTTACATTTTCTGTCAATGCAATGAGATTATGTTGTAATTAACATATCAAGCAAGTCGCTAAAATGTTGATTGTGAACTTGTCAGTTAAATTCTCAATAACAGCTTTTGTTTTCCATCACAAAATGCCCAATACAACATCTATATGTTGTGTCTACTGTATCGTTGTACCTCGACCACCTCCCTACAGTTTTGGATGGTACAAAAATACGCTGCCTCTGGCAGAACACTACTGTTTGTTCAGCTTTATCACTCCCAGTGGAAATTAAAAAGTACAGCTGTTTTTGATTCTCCCTATGTTTTTTTCCTGTTCGTTTGTTCTCTCCTTTGTGACTGATGGGAGCCATTTCTGTTTGCCTCTCTGTTCCAGGCTGTCAGTGGAAGAAGTCCAGAGGTGAGAAACACATTTTTACTTGACATATCTTTCAACTAAACAAAGCTGTGTCTGCTTAAAATCTCCTTCAGTAATATTTAATGTATTCAACTTTGGACCTTCTTGAACTTAATGGGTGTTTCTAACCGAAATCTTTCTGTTTTTCCCAGTGGGTGACGATCAATAAATCTGTCAAGGAATCTGACAGGAATGGGAGCGTGACTATTACAGAAGTGGAATCCTGCAGCAACTACACATTTTCGGTCCGCTGTGCTTTACCTGGGAACCCCTGGAGCGACTGGAGTGAGGAGAAGACAGTCCTGACCAAACTGAACAGTAAGAGCAATCTCAGAACAGCTTCATCTGCATCACAACTGATCACAGCAGGCTACTAAATCACCTGCGCACAAGTATCAGTCAAATTTCTTACTTATTAACATGTTGGCCACAATAAGACAATGTCTGCGTGCATGCTAATAGTCTGCTAGTATTCCGAATATGGCAATAATCTGAATTTGATACGGATCGTGTAATCAGCATATTTTATTTGGATAGTCTGAATTAGATCATTTTCCGATTAAGATGCAGGACATGCCGATATTATCTGAGTTTTAGGAGCGTTCTTTGGACATGCAAACAGTGCATTCAGAATGTGCATCTCAACTGGGGTTTTTACCACAGTTTGCTACACACGGCCTCTTGTATGTTCACGTCCAGTTCTTTGTGGTGTCATGGATGTATTGTACACAAACCAACTTGCCAACAGTTTGCAAGGCAGATGTAGAGATGCATGCTCAAAAGAAAAGTCCATTTTCATTATTCATTTTCATTAACCATGTAAACAGCTTAGGAGGAATATTGTCTTTTTTTTTTGGAATAAGGGCAAAAATATTTGGACTATTTTGTGCATGTAAACACCTTCAGTGTGCTCTCCGGGTGCTCATGAAGATCAAGGATCACACATTCCCAACAACCTTAAGATGTTCACATAGTGTTATGAGTTTACTTAGAAATGCATACTTGTGTGCTTTTTCACTAGCAAGGACCATGCCACAACAATATGTCATTTAATTGTAATTCAGGAGGTGTTAGTTGTTGAGGACTGGTGAATGGATGTAAGTGGGGGTGAAGGTGGAAGAGGGATGTCTTAAACTAAAGTAGACACAGACCTTGTCAGGATTAGCTCCAATGAGATCCCACCAACTGTTTCTGAGGAAAACAAAGCATACTGTTCTGCTGTTTTACTGTGTTGTCTTATGGAAAGATTTCACTTGAATCTTCATTAATATTTACCTAAAATTAACAGTGGTAGACTTCCAGGTGGATGACAAATTAATGGAAAAACAAAATATTTGCATGTATATGTGTGTGTGTTTGTACAGTATACCTCTGTGCATATACTGTGATTTGAAGCTAGCTAATAACAGATTTGGTCGAGAATGATGGTTTGTGCTGTTGGTGTAATATGTGCATCTAGTTCACTGGTTTACAAATCAACATTGGTTTTATTTTAAACACACAAACCAAACATATTTATTTGTAAACTTGTGAACTGTAGAAATGGTGAAAAGTTGAAATTCAGAAACATTTGCTGGCTCTGAAAGAGAATACAGGTCTGACACATCTGAGTTGCTGGTTGGGAAATGAATGTGAATATCTTTAGAAACATCAGCTACCAAGAAAAATGTTAACAGACATTACAACACAGACTACATGTTTAAATGAGTCCGGATACCTGATAAGTTGTTGAGTTGATGACTTGTAGTTCACAAGAACAGACGTGCAGCGCGCAGTGTAGCGTTACTTACTTGAATTCTTGGTGGATCACTGGAAAAGGAAACAAATGAGTTCCAGGCAGGTGCTCCGCCTGGAGGGGTCAAAGGGTACAGATGACCCTGGTCCAAGGCCCTGGGATGGGGGATTCGCAAAGATCTAAAGCTGACCCTTTTCCGCCAAAATTAGCGTGTGTGTGCAGGTTTTTTAAACAAGGGAAAACCTGCTAAAAATAAGCAGTAGACTTCTTTTCCATTGCCAGTAAACCAGAGCTGTGTACATGGTTCGACTCTAGATGAGTGTGCCTTTCTGTGTGTGTGGTTTTTTTTGTTTGTTTGAGTGTGTTTGGATACTTCTTTTTATATATCTCTTACTTCTTCAGTCTCTCTTTCCTACTTGGTGCAAACTAATTTGGATCGATGTTTTAGCACTGCTTGGGCGGAGACACGTGGTTTCTATCAATGCCGATCGGAGCCGAGGCCGATAAATACCCATGACTTCTGCAGAGTCATTTGACCCTGGTGTGAATGCTGATTGTAACCTCTCCCATTATATTAAAAGGCTAGGTGTTAGCCGGTGTTAGGGGTGTTTTTGTGCTGTGGGAAAGGGGCTCAGTTTACTTAATGCTGGCATGGGTGTGGATGAGGGGCCCAAATTGGAAAGATGTGTCCCCCTGTCTTTAAATTCTAATGGCTGGTCTGGCTCCAGGTGCCTTTATTTGGCTTTAGGTCAGTTAACTGTTATCATATTGATGTATCCTCATCATTTGTGTGTGTGTATTCCAGTGTTATTGTTTTGAACATATTTTAACCCTTCACAGAGAGTGATGTCAAACTGCACCTCTGGAGAAAGGTAGCTGAACCGAAAAATGGAGTTAGAAGAGTTCATGTCATGTGGAAGGTAAGGAAGCCTCTCTGTATGTATCTTGTTTTTAAAAAGTTTACTTCCTTCATTTCCAAACTCTTAAAGGCGAAGTGTGTACGATTTAGAGGGATTTAGTGGCGTCGAGCGGCGAGGCTCGCAGGTTGCAACCAGCTGAAACTTCTCCCAGCCAGTATGTGTTCATTACTCAGGAGGTATTTACCGGGAGCCAAACTATCTGCAGAGGTTTCTTCCTCTACAAAACAAAAAGACTCTGTGATTTAAACCATAAAAATACTGAATAATACAGTTTCACAATACAAATCAGGCTTTACCCCCCAATGCAGATGGGGTTATAACCACAGTGGTTGTCATGAAAGTGATATCTCAAGAGGGCCTTGAAGGAATGTCTCCAAATTTGGCACAAACGTTCACTTGGACTCTTTGCTTAGATCTTGCATCTGTGTCATTCTCATTGATGCAATATCTCCAGAACATCTTAAGGGAATTTCTTCAAATTTGACACAAACTCTTGGACTGAAGAATAAACTGATTGCAATTTGGTGGTCGAAGGTCAAAGGTCAAGGTCAGTGTGACCTCGGAAAAACATGTTTTTGGCCATAACTCAATAATTCTTACACTAATTATCACAAAACTTCACACAAATGCCTAATGGGATATAATGATGAAACAATGACGTTTTATATCCAAAAGGTCAAAGGTCATGCTCATAGTGATATCTTAATTTTCTGTATAAAACACTTTCCTGGCCATTATTCATCATCATATCACAGGAACAGAGGAGGAGACATTTGGTCAGATACTGAATTGGTGACACTAATTTTAGGGGTCCAACTTGAAACTGTGCTTCTGGGCTGCTGGGGGAGAAGAGAGAAACATGACTAGTTATATTCCATTTCTGCCAATATATCCCCTTAAATCCTACACACTGGAGCTTTAATTCAACTTTTCAACCTATATTTGCTCAGAGAAATTCTCCTTCTATTACTTATTGATCTAAAGTGCTTCACACTGTCTACACAGGAGATTCCTTCAACATGCAAAGAGAAATTTACCTACATTATCAAACAGACTCCCTATGAAGAACACAAGATGGGAGTCACTCATAGGAATACTTCATATGATGTTAATGTGACCCAAGACGCACACAGAATAAGTCTCAACCTCTTCGATAAAGACGCCCTGTTTGTGGAGGAGTCTGTTTATGTTCCAGCTGTTGGAGAGAGTGAGTTTTAATGCTATTGATTTTGCTGTTTTAATGAGTAACCACAAATTATGGATCATATTGCTTCGTGTTAATGGAACAGTGCTTTGCTCTGATGCATGTTAGTGTTTTGGTATCAATTTGGCTTCCTTTCCCTTGATCTCATTTGGCAGGCCTCCCTCAAGTTACCGACATCCAGACTTCAACGAGCGGAGGCGTTATTCTGGTCAGGTGGAAAGCTCTTACTCATCCTGTCAGTGGTTACATGATCGACTGGAGCCACGATGGAAATCAATATCATTGGGAGGAGAGCAAATACACTAACACAACACTGTCTGGTAGGTTAGAGAACATGTTGATGGACCACAAATCAACTCCTTATGAGTGTTAATCCATGAAATGAGCTCTGTGGATGAGTCATCATCAAACCCATGCTGATTTATGGGCAATGACTAAACTTCTTTGACCATCAGATCAATTTGTGTCTTATTATCTTTCATCGTCTGGGTGTGGCAAGTAATGGATATGCTGGTGGAAACTTAAAAGCTGCTCTGTAATGCATCTTTAATTTTAAAAATGGAGTTTTCAAGAACCGTGATTCATCTCTCACAGGGATGGGATGTGCTACAGTGCTGCTCTGCTGCATTCCTGCTTTAGTCTCTTTTATCGAACAAAGGACCGTGGCTAAACCTGGTGGTGTACCTCATCAAAACTGCTTGTCGAATAGCTTAAGAAACCTTCTGTACCTTTTTGACATCGACTTAAGGGGTGCTGTGTTCGACCATTTACGAACTTTTCCAAACGGACAATCAGACACTTTTCATTGTGATTGGCCATTTGTGTCGAAGCGAGAGACGAGCCAGGGCTCTACGTCTTTCTCTCGCTCTCTTTTTGATGCCTCCATACCAACAACAGCTGTGGCTGGAGGCATTATGTGTTTTTGGGTTGTCTGTCCATCCATCCCATTCTTGACGCTTTGAGGGACTTTCTTCAAATTTGGCACAGACCTTCTCCTGCACTCAAGGATGATCCGATTCGATTTTGGTGGTCAATCGTCAAAGATCAAGGTCACTTTGACCTCTCATTTTTGTTAATGCTATATCTCAGGAATGGCTGAAGGGAATTTTCTAGGGCTGGGCGATATGGACAAAAATTTATATCTCAGTATTTTCAGGCTGAATGGCGATACACAATATGTATCTTGGTATGAAGTTTACCTGTTGGAGGTGAGCTGTTTGCAGAGGTGCAGTAAGAGCCTGTTGTCTGTAGCTCTTCATCAACATCTCACTGTGGCTGTTTCTGATTTTACTTTCCCTCCCTGCCGTATTATTAGACTTGCCTTTATTGAAGAAAAGTCGCTAATAAAGTTCTGCTAATTCGCTGATAAACATATTTCATTTCCCGTAGATTCTTCATGATAAAAGTCTTTTTTTGTTATGTCAGATTTTTTTATTGAGAAGCAGCAAAATAAGGAAATGCTGAGTTTAAAGCAGCAACTTCACACAACTTCTAATTCAGCAAACATGAAGTGGTGAAATAAAGCAGGGGGCGCAAATCAGCACAGCATAGCTTGACAAGGCGCGGCCAAAAGTTACAGAGGAAAAGGCCCAAGGTATTGTACGTGTGCTCCTGCGGTGACTTCATTCATCTCACACAGTGATTTAGTGTAGCAATCCAAAAACCATTTTTTCTTTTGTTCCAGGCTGTAAACATTAGCTGTAAAGTTGAGTTGGGCGTGTTAACATGCGGGTCTATGGGGATTGACTCATGTTCGGGGCCAGCCGCAAGTGGCCATTCAAGGAAGTGCTTTTTCTTGGCACCTCGACATTGGCTTCGTATTATCAGTTCCAGAGGTTGTGACGAACTCATTACAGTTTGGTGGTCAAAGGCAAAGGTCACAAAGCCCTCACAAAACATATTTTTGGACATAACTCAATAATTCCTACGCACAACAGGACAGGAGCAAGTGATGGAGCGCCTGACCGGCTGACATCGCCTTCCCTAAAGCTACACCTCTGGCTAAAAAGCTAAGCAGGACTAGTAGTAAAGGGAGAATTAGATCTATGGCTTTAATGTGTTGTAACAATCACCTGCCACTTCTTTTCTTCCTTGCAGACCTCCTGGATAAGAAGCCATACAATATAACAGTAACTCCCCTCCTTCATGACAAGACAGGTCATGGCACACAAGCCCTTCAGATCTGCTCCAGAGTAGGAGGTGCGTTGTTCAGATTTTAATTACGATTCTGAAAATGTATTTTCACGTTTAACCAGTCTGATTTTGAAAATGTGGTCCCCACAGATCCAGGAAATGTCACTATGAATGTTATGGCTTACGACAAGAGTGCCATTGTGAACTGGAGTGTGACGTCTCAGGAGATCTGCAGCGGAGTCATTGTCAGCTACACTGTTTTCTACAGTACACAGGAAGGACCACAGCTCAGTAAGTCCAACTCAGACTTGTCTGATGTTTGCAAATGAGTTAAAGACACTTATTTCCTCTTCTCTGATGACCTTTCTGTCATGGTTCTCTTCTAGGTGTTACTGTAGACGGCTCAAAGCAGGACATCTTTTTGAAAGATCTGAATCCAGACACCCGATACAGCGTCTTTGTCAAGGCCATAGCTCTTACTGGAACTACCAACAGCAGCGAGACACACTTTAAAACCCAAAAGTTTGGTGAGTAGTCTGGAAGGGCTAAGACACACATTTTAGTCCTAGTTCTCACAGCACAAGTGCAACCATCTAACAGGAATCTAAAGGAAACTGGCATATTTGCCCAGACTGACTAGCGACGGGATGACTGGGTTAAAAGGCCTGCACTCATAGAAGCAGGGCTACAATGTACAGCCACTCTATTACACACAGGTGTCTCCTTCTGCCTTGTTTGTGATGTAACATGAAAACCCAGACACACCAAACTGACATCAAAAAACTAGTGGTGATGAAGGGTGACCGTTGACTCATGTTGCCTGTGTCTTGCCAAAGACTTGGTGCCATTCAAAAGGGGAAACTGGAAGACTTACCGGAAGGATTCAAGACACCAGTTAGCCAGTTAGCACATCCAAATGTTGAATGAGCAAAGGATATTTACAGTGCAGCATTTCTGCTAAAGAGCTCAATGGCTAAAAAGGCGACCTCACCTTGTTTAATACATCTGTTTCTATCTCATGCCCTCCTGACTTAAGCCATTGGTTTGCTTTCCTTACTTCAATTTCTCATCTTGTGTGCTGAGCTGAGCTGCCAGTCAGAGTGATTTCACTCACCAACGGCTCCCACACTGATTCAACAGCATGAATTGGTTAGAAAAGGCTGACAAGGACCGATTGTAGACTGTAATAGCAACAGACGTAGCTACCGTGATGGTTTGTGGACTTCCTTTTTGAAGCCGAGTTTGGCCATTGTTGTTTTTTTTGGAGCCAGACGTGATCATATTCGGGTGAGAAGCTGGCACTGTGGAGGAGCGAGGGTTGGATCTGGTTGAGAAACTGAGGACACTATTGACAGACAGTCACTTACAGCAGCCCGCCCTTAATCATGTGTAACTTCAAGCCTTCATATAATGTACACGGGAGAGTTACATAAAAATTCAACCCTGGACAGTTGTCATGAAAGTTAAAATTAGCTATAGAAACCAAAACCTTTTTACCCCAGGCTGTAAACATGTCTATTTCTGCTGTGAAGTTGGGCATTTTAACATGGGGGTCTATGAAGACTGACTCTCTTTTGGGGAACTGCGGTGTCGGCTTCATTTTTCAGCCCTGGACGTTGCAGCTTGGGGCTGACTCGTGCCAATGGTACAGGACACGCTGCAAAGAACTAGGGCGAGAGACGCTCACCGACTGCCCGTCATTGTCTAACGGCTTACTGTCAGCTGTGTGTGACAGGATTCTCAGAATTTAACCTACGTGCTGTGGCACCAACACAACATAACAAGGAAAATGTCGCAAGCCTGAACATGCCCATGAACAAGAATGCTCCAGCATCAGACAAAACTGTCCTGTTGAATGAAATAAGCCCTCAGCAATGTAGAAATCAAAATCAAATTTTATTTATATGGCACATTTCATACAACATGTGCGAATAAAAACTTGAGACTGTAATTAACCCCCAGCCCACCCATCCAGACAGTCATACCTAATCACACATCCCCAAAAGAGAGCACTTGAGAAATGTAGACACGATGGCATCACTTCTGCTTACCATGACAAGATCAACGATCCTGGCCAGGGGAGTGTTTAAATGCATCCAGGTGCAGGGCTGTTGTGGCAAGTCAGGGAGAGCCTGGGTATTGTTGGTGTTACCTTGGTTAACAAACAACTCATAACATTTCTTCATGCTCTTGAGTCCAAGCCATAAATTTTGTCCATGTTGTTGATTTTGGCGGTGATGGCTGTGAAAGATGTGCCACTGTTTTTTTCCACTGACAAAATGAGGGAAGTGTTTAGGAACCCAAAAAAACTGAAGGTTTACTGGGGGTCAGCAGCTGCAGGCTGAGTTCCAGTGCTGTGAGACGAGAGCAGAATAACGGGGCAGCGTCATCATAGAGATGAAGCCAGTGAACCAGTTTGACATTACATCTGTGAGATCCCAACCACTACTACCATTACTCACATTACCAACTAAAACAATGTCTTTAGTAACCATGAAGTCATCAGTTCCTTGTAGCTGCGATTTGCTCAGAACATTATTAATAATCAGCCGTTTCTCCTCAGTAATTGGAAAATGTTTTATGCAGTAACACACAACATGTCACGTACAGTTCTGGAGAAGTGAGTCATGGTTCGTGCTTATTAGGGTCCGGGCTGCTAAGCAGCCAAGGACCCTATTGTAATCGGAAGAATTCTTTCTTTCTTTTTTTCTTTCTTCCTTCTTCCAAGGAAATCATACTTCCCATGGGCAAAAACTCACCAAACTTTACAGAAATGTCCGACCCCATGCTAGATTTACTCAACTCCAAGGACATGTGCCTCCCCCTCCTGGGGGGGGCACAATAAACATTTAAATAAAAAAAAATTCCTTCCAAACCAACGATACATGCTACACTTTTGAAACTTCACCACAATGTAGCCCCAGTACTGCAGAAACTTTTGTCCATTTAGACTCATTACAAATTATTAAGTCCATCACTCAGTTTTTTTCAGAAACTGTAAAACTTATAAAACGTATCTCCTCCCACAATTTTTGCTCAATTGTCACCAAACGTGCTAGAGAGCATCTCCAGACTGTCCTCCACAAAACTTGTTTCTCGGATTTTTGATTTATCAAAAATTGAGCCTACAGTGCATGAAAACGTTTGACTGTAAACACTACTGTAAACATATACCATCCAATTCTTGCTAAATACATTTTCAATCTTCCTGAAAAAAACTGACAATATTTTGGAGTCGTGGTTGATGAAGTTTGGAAAATATCAGAATTTTATCTCCAAAACTGAATTTTCTAGAACATTTTGAATTCTGCTCTCATGGGAACAACTGGAGTCAATGTAAAAGTGGCATTTTTAAACATCACATTTTCTCTTGTGAAGCAAAACGCTTATCGTTAAAAACAAATCACCAACATGTCCATGCTGTCTAGATGCAATTTATGTATTGTCAGATTTTTGTTTAGATGATAGAATTTGTGACATTTTGACTATTTTTGAAATCTACCACAACAACTGCAGCCCGGTCGGTGACTTCCTGAGTCTATTTGAGAAGCCACACACCAGGTCTCACCTCCAGACAATTAGCTCAGTGAGTTAGGAGCTGGATCACAGTGCCAAGGACTCTGGGTTCAAGACCCAACAGGGGGCATGAGTATAACACATCAAAACTACAAAGAGTCTTTGAGAAACAAATGTATAAAACTTTAGAGTCATGGTAGATGGTGTTTGACGAATACATATCAGAATCAATGCAAGAATGGTATTTTAAACAACGGTTATTTACTTATGAAGCAAATCAATCATTCTTTAAAAACACTTTTACTTTTCAATTGCTGCAATACAATTTCCAGATGATGCAACCTGCAAAATGACTCAGCTGATGCTAAATGCAGATTGTAATATCAACTTCCTTGATGTCTTCCTATTCTTCTGCTTGTTGCTCAGAATTGCCTAAAAATGCCCGGACCCGACCCATCGCTGCGCAGCAATTGCTAATCTATTCTTTCTTCGACAGGTCCGGGGCTCATCGCAGGAGTCAGTGTGTCCGGCAGCATCATTATACTCCTTGTGTTATCACTTGGATTGTACTGTGCTGTTCAGTAAGTTTCAGCCTGTTATCAACACTGATGATGTGATGTGGATTGATTTTAAACAGGAGACATTTCCATGTTTTCATACAGGGAATAAGCTTTACATTTATGACCATAACATGTTGAAAATTTGCTCCAATGATGTTAATAATCTGCTTTTTAGGTGGAAGGAGTTCAAGGAGAAGCCGGTGCCAGACCCTGGCCGCAGTTCTGTGGCACTGTTGCTGTCGCCGAGTCGTCAAGAGGTGAATTCAGTGAAGAATCAATTACATACATTTTGACTTCCTGAGGGGATGATGAAATTAAATTATTAGTGGCCAAGGAAGAAAGTATGAAGAAGGTGTTGCTGTATTTTAGGTGATAGTCATGAAAAAGTATAAATAAATTGTAGTGGTTGTATCCATGATCCACTGGGCTTCACCCCCTTAGATGATCTTGACCAGACACCAAAAACAGTGACGTCTAAACATTGTTTGTAATGTATCAAGTTTAATGCTTAATTATACTGTCTGTAAATTATATCTTAATGATCAAAAATATAATTATAATCTGATAAATTATAAAGGACATAAAGTATTTCACTATTTTCTGACATTTTATGGGAAAAATATGATTTATTTGAGAAAGTAATCAGCATATTAATCCATAACAACAGGTAGTTGCAGCCCTACTTTAAATTGTGTTTATCAACATGAGGATCTAATGCATATAGACTTATGTAAAGCCTTCTATGCCAGAGGTTCCCAACTGGTGGGTTGCGGTCCAAAAGTGGGTCGCAGGTCCATTCTGAATGGGCCGCAAGTGACTCGCAAACATGTCATCTTTTTAAAAAACACACTTTATATTGAAGTACAGTGAATTTCCAGCACAGAGCTTTTAATCTGAAATGCCATTTCCTGCTGTAGCGTGAGCGACTAAAGGACAGCTGCTTGACAGTGACAGAAAACTAGCTCAATGACATGGCCAAAGTTCAAGTCAAATTGGCTTGAAGGAATACTCCATCAGAAAAATGACCATTTGTATATCGAGTATGTTGAATTAATGAGGAAAACTTTTCTGTTGTTTTTCTTGCATGCCTCCATGGTGAATGAAGAATCCAAAAAAGGTGAACAATCTCCATGACTTGAGATAAACAGGGACTGCGATTAACACAAACAAAACAATACCAAAACATCTGTTATTAAACTCTCACACAACTAGTGCAGTATAATCCAAGTCTCATTTATCCAGTCATGTGCTCAGCACTTCCCAAACACGTGCATTTTTGCTAAAACATCACATTTTCAAACGTACAAACAGTCTCATGCACAGCTGAGTAGCCTGCCTGGGCACGTGTGTACATTTGAACTCTGCTCGTGCACACACGCATGTGCAGGCGTGCTCAGGGTGCGGATCCCTATGACTTTAGTTTATCAAGAATTTTTTGTGTTTGGTTTTTGAGTCCCTCGTATGTCATGGAGGCATGCGAGAAAAAAAGAGTATTCTTCACAAATTCACGGTGAGATGCAGTAAGTGATTGATATACAAATGGTCATTTTGCAGGTGAATTACTCGTTTAAGGTTACCAAATTTTTCAATATACAGAGTCAAAACAATTTAGTAGAATCAAAATACAAATATACAATATGAGGAGCAATTTTTTAGTCTGTAATATTTAATTCAGTTGCATCACATGTCCTACATAATACATACCACCACAACAATAAAACATATCCCCCGCACCCGTCCCACCCGTAACCAAGAGGAGTATCTATAGAGTGGCTCACAAATCAAGAATATACTACACATTATTAAACAAAGAGAGACATGACAGGGCATAACATGCCCCACTTCAGGAGATATTTTTCCGTTTTGTCCTTTACGACATCCCTTCATATGCCGCTACTTTGCTTAGCTCATTCACTTGCTCCTGAAAAGGAGGTTCTCTAGGTTTCCTCCAGTTCTTGAGGATGATCTGTCGTCCAATCATGATAGCAGTCTGCGTTAACACTGTACAGTCTCCTAAAATATATATATATAGCTTGGGACAGAACACAAATTGCCTTTACATGATATTGACGATGTAACAGCAAATCTCTACCCAATACTGATTAATCTTAGGGCAGAGGTCTTCAACGTTTTTCAGGCTAAGGACCCCTTAACTCAAAGAGAGACAGAGCAGGGACCCCCTACAAAGTCAGCAGCAGTTGTAGCATGGCTATGTGCGTTAGCCTCCCCTCTGCACTTTTAACAGTGGTTTCCAAGATGGACGGTGTGTCAGAGGCCAGTAGAAAGTTATAAAACAATCCATTGAGTTTCACAAGAATGTCTGTAATACAGCTAATTTACTAATATGCCAAAAAGAGAGAAAAACAGGTGCTGCACAGTGATGTAGTGTTAACTAGCTCATATGATTGCACAAGGATTCATGGGTAACAGTCAACATTCATCATTAATGTTGTGTACTGTTAACTAAATAGGTTTTCTGAATAGGCTGATTTATCTTTGCTGATAATATATTAGATTTACGTTAATATGGATTTTCAGGCACATTTTACTTAGTAAAACTTTAATTAATTAATAAAATTATTTAGAGGTCATTTGGCGGCCCCCCTGCAGTGACTCTGAGGACCCCCTAGGGGTCACGGACCCCCTGTTGAAGACCCAGGTCTCAGGGCATGACCATAGCACATGTATCTAAGTTTGTTTCTAATAATAGAACGTAAACCCTAAATTCTTAGAAAAAAAAAGGGGCAATATTTTACTTTTGACATTTGTGTTGGTACCGTAGTGATTTAACATGTTTTATTTGTGGTGCTCATAAAGTAAAAAACAAAAACATTTGCAGAAAATATAATGAGGACATAACCTCAGAGTGGTCAAAAGTAGCTGCAGCCCTGATGTCCTGTCAGTAGCCCAAAAATGACACCTCCTAATATCACCCCTCTTTGTGGTCCCCTTTCTCTGGTTAATTGGTGTTTCATGGTGAAGTCTTTGATTACAGTTAAAACCTGCGCAGATGGTCTTAGATTGAGACTTCTGTCATGATTCTGTGACTACGATTTCATCTCGTGAATAATCGACTTTCTGCCTGTGTGTCTTTGTGTCATGTGTGGATATCTCCGCAGGGAATATGCCCCTTCCAGCCATTCAGCAATCCACCCGAAAACGTCTGTGACAGAGTTTACACAGAGGAAACTTATCCCATATCCACCTCTCCACAAGCCACAGACAGTAATAAAAACCCAGCCAGTGACCAGACAGAGGAATACGTTGACCCAGCCACGGTTCCAGCGCCACACATACAGAATAAAGACCCAGTCGAAGCTGTAGAGACACAAAATCTATCCTCTCCTGATGATTCCACCGCACTGCTTCCCTCAGAGACCTGCCCGGTCAGCCCGTATCAAAGCCAGACTCCTGTGCACAGTCCTACCAGTAAAGAATGTAAGCGAGCTCCACTGAAACAGCCAGAGAAGACGACGCAGATGACGGTTTATGTCACTTTGGACATGTTCGAACAAGGCCAGGCCAGGTGAGGAAAATGGAAAGGAACGTTCCAAGATTCAAGAATCACGAATCAGCTCTGAGGAACCCAGGTGTCAGTAATGCTGCCAAAGACTTGCATGACTGCGTGTGGCATTATCCTGCCTGGCACTGTGTCCGCTGTGGAGTGAAAGCAGATTGTTATCTAGTATCAGACTTCCTAACCCAGGTCATAAAATGCAATGTTTTGTGTAAATAAAAGTACATTGTGCTCCTGTTTATCCTTTATTATACAGCATGTGGTATTTATAGCTAAACAGTGTGTGTAGTAGCTACTGAACTGAGTCAGCATGCAGAGATAATTACATGGAGATAACTGTATTTCCCTCCAGCAACAGTTTTTGGTCTCATTTTATGACATCTACGCCATAATGCGGACCATTTGGAAGTCTTAAAAGAAACTACACTAGTTTTAAAAGGTTTTGCTTTTTACAAAGCACTGATATTGGGGCCTAAACTAAGCAGCAGAGGTTGAAATTATGAAACAAATATGTACATGTACAGACTGTATTATATTAAACCATAAAGCCCAGGTTTGTCCGGTGATAGCAGCACTGAGATTTTTTATATTTTGTTGTAAATACTGTAATATTAGCTGTGTAATATAATAAGCTTCCCATATGTCTCCTGTTTATCAGTCACATCTGCACCTGGTAAAACAATGTTTAACTGCTCACTTGACACCAGAAAGCTGATACTGTAGTTTTTCCTATGTGACTTGGCATCAGATTGAACAGTTATTCATATATAAGCTACTTCATAGTGTAGCATTTCCATGTTTTGCAGCTAATTTTAAATGTCTGAGATGGTTTTGTCCTTTTTGTATAAAATAAGTACAAACTGATGCATTTTTATTTATTACATTTGTTAAATGGTTCAGACTTTATTAACTATCAAAGTATACGGCAACATTTAGTAAATATTAATCATGTTAAATAGGTTTAAAAACTGGCATGGATTTTATGATTTGTTTTTACTGAACATGTAATAATATCAAACATGAGCAGGACTTCTAAAGTGGAAAATTGCAATTGATGAAAATATTGAATAAAGCACACACATTTTGTGTTTTTCAAGCTGTCTTGTGATTTGAGTACAATATGTGTTGAATGTACTGCTTGTTGTCAGTTCAAAAGACAAAAGATGATATGGGTTTTATTAGAATATACATGTATGGATGTGTGTTTTGCTAACAACAAGATCTGATTTAATAAAGTACTCATTGGTTTTAAGAAGAGTTAGTGGTAAAACAACATATTTAAAAGGAAGGGTAGATTTTGAGTCAACTTGTCAATTGATTAAATAAAAAAATGTAATAATTTGTGTTTATGTATTTGCCGAGAACTTAGCATCGTGCCGGCTCAGACCAGGGCCCAACAACAACACAGCTGTGTTCCATTGACTCTAATGCAGTCGTTTCAGATTTCCTTCATTTTCAGGCTGGTTTTGTGGATTTGGAGCTAAATGTTGTGCCTGTGGCACGTCGTGTATTAATGAAAAAGATATACGTTTCTTCCCTGTTCCAAAACCAAAATCAAACCCTGAAAAGATATAGCCCACTGAATGTATACACATGCTGCTTTTGCTTTGTAATGATGATAACAGTGAAACAAAGACCGACCCTGCTGTACAGGAACCAGTGAAGGGAAGCAGGGAAACTTTGCTGATATTCAACCAGCTGTGTGTCATCGCAGCGTGTGCCGATGAACGTTGTTTGCCTTCCCATGGAGATCCCTACCCGTCTAGCAGCGGAGGTCCGGGTGCTGACAGCGGCACGGGAGTAAAGCCAAACACCATTCATCTGCACACACTGTGATGCCACACAGCTGGTTCAATATCAGCAAAGTTTCCCTTTATATTCATTGTCTTCTGTGTTGATCAGCAGTGATGTGGTGGTTCACTTTTACACTGTGATCTGTAGCCTATAGTTGGGCTTTAGCTTCTAACTATCTTTGTCTTTTTAACCTGTTGTTGCTGCTGAGTCAGTTTGACATCCTGGATATATCCTTCAAACACAGACTGTAGACCCCTCTGTCTGCTTCTCTCTGGAATCACTGTTTCATTTTTCCAAAAATATGTTAATAGTTCTTCCTTTAGGCGCTTGCCTAGGGCGCTGAAAGTGCTAGGTCCGGCACTGCTGGCAACTTCCTAAAATTTGTGAAACTGGGGACAAGTCCAAAAAAAATAAATCCTCAGAGTACAGATCACAAAAACACACATTAATATTAATATTATTAATTAATATTCTCATTTATAGAGCAGACTTCAGAGGAATAATATCCATGAATATGAGTTGCATGGATTTATTTTAGTGTTATACCCTTCCTGGTCTGTACCTGCAGGTGGCGGTGTGGCGCAGGATACCGTCAGAACTGCAGATATTAACCAGAAGAAGAAGGCTAGCTAGTTTAGCTGTAGCTAGCTAGCTCGTTTGGAGATTGAATGACGTTATGCTAGCTAATTGCTAACTATCTGTATTTCAGGGGAACAGACTTAAAAGATAACATCATTTTGGGGATGCTAATCAGCCGTGAGTCGGAATAACCTATGTTTCGTATAATTACGCGCCGGCCCGTCATAAAGTTGACCGGGCTTAAACTTGTTGGATGATTCTCCTGTATTAGTAGCTAAAGGGCCCAGAGTCCGCGGTGCTTGAGTGAACCACAGCCGGGGATCACTGCGGTCTGAGAGGGAGCATCCAGCCACAGGCTAGCTAGTATTACACGGTTAGGGTTATTATCAACGATTCACTGTACCAGAACTTCTGCTCAACATGTCACACACCGGACCCCCTCCTCGGTGGCGGAATTGTCCCAGAAGAGGACAACCTGTGGCAAGTAAGAAACATAACGGCAGATTAACCGCCGGTTTAATTTAGGTAGCGCTACTGCTACCAGCTGCTTAACTCACTGTAACTTCATGGCTTTTTAACACAACTGAGTGTCTTAACTGAAACGCTGTGATTCACTTTTTAATTTTCCAAACCTCCTGTTGCAACAAGCACCACTTTGATATTTTTGTTCATTTACAGTCACACAAAAATGGCAAGGCTTCTTAGTATCATAACATAGAGACATAGGCTAACAGTGCAGTCCAAATAACCTCGGTTTTATATAAATTACGCGATGCTTGGTGTGGATTTGAACGCCGATCTTACTGGATGACATTAACAAACCAAAGCAGCTCAGATGATTTGTAAATTGTTGGTACATTTTCCAATTATAGCGAGACCAACTTAGCTTGCCATATTTTTAAATGGAGTTTGGTGCGACACTGTGTTCATGCGCGCTTTGTTTAGCTAACTGCACCTGTGACTAACAGGCTGTCAAAGCCCCACTGCTCGCAGACTTTTTCCAGTTAATAACTGTAATTTAATTCTAAACAAAAGCTGCGTTTGTGGACTTGTTGTGTTCATTTATTCTCCACCAGGAAAAGTGCATCGGAGAAGTGCTACAGAGTTGGCTAGCTTCGCTGTGGAAGCATCACGTGTCAAAACAAACCGTGGCTGTAGCATGGTTGTGCATGAAGCTGTGTAGAGGTCGATATCCATTAAAGCCTTGTGTAACAACATGTTTACTTGGGTCTCACGTTACATACTTCAAGTAATAAGCTATAGTAAACAAGGATGGGCTCAAAGTTTTATTGGATATCAACCACCATAACTTTGTCAACAAATGCTGTTAATGTGCTATTTCACGCTCAGTTTAACTCAGCCACAGGATGCACCTCCTCCCTGATTTGTAATAATCTTGTCAGTTTTTTAGGCTTTTTTGTATAATTAAGTGTGGTAATCATCAACAGCATTTTACAGTTTAATAGACTGCATTTTGTAGAATTATTAATTATTTAATTAATGATAAAATCATCCTGTAAAGGAAGTTAAACTTTGGGTGAGCTAACCAGAGGTGGGACCAAGTCACTGCTTGGCAAGTTGGCAAGTAAGTCTTTGCACTCAAGTGCCAACTAAAGACAGCCAGGTCCCCTGTCAAGTCCCAAAGCAAGAGTCTCAAGTCCCAAGTTAAATCCCAAATCAAGTCCCAGGTCCTAAACTTTGAGTGTCGAGTCCTAAACAAGTCATGATTTGCTCCTCAACAACAATGCCATTAAAACAAGAGAGTAATAATATATAAAAGGTACAAAAAGTTTTTTGTTGAACATCGCATCAGTTTTGAACACAAACAACATTATCTTTGATACGTTATTTTTTCAGATGGACCCCAGTAAAGTTTTGTTAGTTTTTCATGGTTCTCTCTGGCAATTTTATAGGATGTTGTTGGATTTGTTCAGACAAAGTGGATCATCTGGGGAATTTAGTGTCAAGTATTACTGTTACCTGATTCAGAAATTAATTCATGGCACACTTTTTAAATAACATACTTTTTAGTCTTTGGGGTTTGGGTAAAGTATCAAGTATTTTCAAGTGAAAAGGTTCTAGTCCACGTTAATCATCAGTCATTGGTGTTTAAGTCCAGGTCAAGTTGTTTCTAAAGTCATTAGATTTGTGACTTGAGTCTGACTTGAGTCTGACTTAAGTCCAGGTCATGTCATTCAAGTCCACACCTAAGCCAACTGACCAATGCATCAGCTGCCAAGGTCCCTAGTCAGAGTACAGTGTTACACGAAGGTCCTTTAGTTTATTATGTGTACATTATGACTTTATTTTCCCTCATAGGTAAATTCCTGCCAATGAAAACGATGTTGGGTCCCAGATATGATGACCAAGTTGCAGAGGAGAACAGATTTCATCCGAGCATGCTGTCCAACTACTTAAAAAGTTTAAAAGTAGGTAACTGAGTGAAGACCTAAGTTCTAAGTAACATATTGAAGTAAAAAAAACCAACAACAAAGAACTCATTGTCTCTTTTGTCTCTCCTCAGGTGAAAATGGGTTTGCTTGTGGATCTGACAAACACTACACGCTTTTATGACCGCAACGACATTGAAAAAGAAGGCATAAAATATGTGAAGCTTCAGTGTAAAGGGTATGAGTAAATTCACTTTTATGTATTAAACTAATTGTGAGTTGCAGTTTGTTTGGTGGTAATGTACTAAGATCAGTGTTATTCTCTTTGTTTAGCCATGGAGAATGCCCTTCGAAAGAGACGACTGCAATGTTCATCAGGCTCTGTGAACACTTTGTTGAGAAGAATCCAGCAGAATTGATAGGTAAGAAAACCACAGCTCAACATTAACACCATATTGATTTGACTTGTATTTCCTGTCGTAGTCAGAGATGTTCATCTGACTGAACATGTTGTGATATCGAAAGCTTAAATACTCTGGAGTTTTCAGAAATACTATCAAAACTATTGTTACTAAATGTACTGTGTGTTTGTTATGTTGTTGAATCTGAGAGGAAACAATAGCTGTCACTGCAATAGTTTATCTTAGCGCTGTGTTTACACCTCTTCGATTGGTTTGATTGCAGTTTTTTGTGAGTCAGTTTTTGAATATTTGGAAATAATGAGCTCTGGCTGCTGTGAAAACTTACACTGGACCTGATTGTTTGAGAGATTGTCTTATAAAAGGAATGTTTGCAAGCTGTCAGAAATGAAAGTGGAACTTCTCTTATTTCTTTGAAATATTCACGAGCCCTTTTGATCTTTAATTAAAAGCCAATTTAATAATATTCAGTTTATTTTGAAGATAATAGATTTTATATCTTCACTAACTCAAACAGTTAAAATCAGCATTAGTCACTGAAAGACTGGTTGAAGGATTGCGTAATTGTTTCATGTAGTTTAATGTCAAAAGTTAAACATTTGGAACAGGAAAGGCCCCTACATCTATCTCTGTTTTTAGCTCATAAAGATAATATCAATGTGGCTGAATCCATGAAGTGTGTTGTGTATCACATCTGCTCATAGAGGAATATAAAAATATACAAAAGCAGAATTTCAGGGGGTGTAAAAAAGCTAGTGCTGTAAATGAGTTTGCACTGTGTATAATTTACTCAGGCTGTTGGAACAGCTTTGCTTTAACTATAACTCATTTAGATTTTGTTTTGATTTTTTTTTTTAATCACCCCCACAGTTTTCACTCCTTAAACATTCAAGCTTCCATTTATCCCACTCAGTATGAATCTTAATGCTGGAAGAGCATTAAAAAAAACCTTGAATCTTAAGTACGAGCACATGCAACACTTCTGCTTTATTTCTAAAATATTAACATTGGCTCTCTTATTAAACGTAAATGTAAAAGTTAAACTGTGTTCTGAGTGCATTTCTGAGTAACCTATTGTGAAACCATAATATACCCACAAGTAGCCTGAAGTGTGCTTGCAGATTTTGTAGCTTAGTTCACAGTCAGTTTATTTTTTTGCACAATTAAAACACAAAAAGGCAAGAAAAATGAATAATGAAATACAGTGCAGGGAGAGGCAAAAACAAAGGCTTATTTAAAGCCTCCACCTAATAAAACTTTCACAAAGTTATTAAGAACTCAAGTACAGAAAGATAAAGAGCAGTACATAAAATATGTTTGATTGCAACAACAAAAAAGCAGCAATAATAGTATCCATTTAAGAGCAAATAATGTGAGTATGTGATGTTTAAGTCAATGTTTAAGGCGGTTAATAGTTTGTACTGTGTTGACCCTTGAGCAATGTTTCTTCAGGCATCTTAACACTTTATAGAGATAGAAGTTTTTACCAGGTGGAAAAAAATCATTCCACAGTTCGGTTCCCCCAAACCTTATTGAAAACTGACCTCTACAAGTCAGAAACTTAGGAGGATGAAGATCTAATGATTTAAGAGTTGAGTATGAATATAACCGTGAATTAGCTGTAAAATAAGTCGTGAACGTCTCAGGAATATTCCCTTCACTTAAAAGTATTTTGTAAATGAAAACACATACTTGAAAAATATTAATATTATCACTTCTGTGATACATGACTTAATACCCAATTATTATGCATGTAAACTGTATGTTGTCTACATACTACCTTTACTTTAAGAGTGAAAGCTCATTTTTGTCCCAAAGAAACTACAGAAAAGGCTATTAAATGGACATTGATTTTAGATTGGTTAAAAAAAAAAAAAAAACATTTATGTTGTTGTTTGTCCATCACAGAGTACAGGACTTAACTGAACCATTAGTTGCATCACCTTATGTGTCCAGCAGAGAGCAGCCTTACTCTAAAATTAGACCGCTAAATGGTCGAGAGGTTACACGTTTTATTAACAACCACTCCTCTGCTGATGGTCACACAGTAGCTCCATGTAGTAGCGGGAGGTTAATTGGCCCTCCCAGGGTTTGCTCACGTATCATGCTGCAGTTGTACATTTCCAAAAGTGCATGGCTCTCAAACCAACCTCCTTAAAAAACAAACCAGTGTCGTGCAAGTCACTATGTTGTTGGTTTTATAAGTGTGGGAGTTTCACATGAGAAACAACACTCCTCTCCCAGTGAACACTGTGTAGGTGATTTTAAGGTGAAAGGACATCAGTAGACAATAAACCCTGACTAAATGCACTTTGGTTCAAAAGGGAAAGTTCTGGAGATGTTTGTATGTGGGCAGGTTTTTGCACTGTTGTTTCAACTGTGTTGTATTTTTAACTTCATGTAAATGCTGAAGTTAGGGATGCGTTCAACATCACTCACTTAATCGTTATTTATCAGTACGTCAACATGAGTTGGGATGTAAGTGATGTAAATGGTGATTGCGCTTCATGAATGTGTAAACACAGCTGAAAGACACATCTACAAGGTGAACCATGCTGTACATTCAAATCTGATGCATCAGCCAAGCAAGGGTTGAGGTTATTTAGAAACTGTCACCATAACATACAGTAGCTTAATTGCCTTGAGAACTTATATGCCCTGTTTCCACTGAGCAGTATGGTTTGATACGGTTCAGTTTAGTTCGGTACGCTTTTTTTTTTTTCGTTTCCACTGTGAAAGGTTGTGGATAGTACCAATGGAACCGTTCCATACTGTCCCCATTTTTGGTCCGAGACGATAAATGATAAACGAAAAACAAGGTGCAGACTTCCGTCTGTGTCGCCGGTGATGAGGAAATACAGTGAGTGCTGGACGGAGCAGTGAGTGACAACAACCTTGCCCACATTTAAGGGCACTGTTTGCGGTGGAAACGCTAGGGTCTAGGTACCATGTCAGAAGGGTTACGTTTGGTTCCAATGGTACCATACTGAAAGTGTTTGGTGGAAACAGGGCTATAGTAAAACACACTTCATTCAAACTCAACAGAAGTAAGATAAAACTCACCAAAACCGTCTTGCTTAGTCCGCTGTTTCAACAACTAACAACTGTGGTTTGGTCGAAATAAACCCTAAATCCTTTGAGTCAGATGTGAAAATATTCTGGCTCTACCAATGTTTCTTCCCGCTGTCTCTCTCTGCCATTGCTGACCGGCTTTTTTCTAGTCCTGTATTGTTATCTCCACCTCTCTCAGTCGCCATCTTTCTCAGCTCAGCTGCCTGTTCCGCCTGTAGAGACTGACCTCTGGTGGCTTGTGTTGTGCACTGCAATACATCGCGTCAATACAGCATCTCCATATCAGTTTAATAGAAAGAGGAGCATCTGTATTTCTGACGGTATTGAAAATCATACCACTTAGGATTTCTAATAACCCCGATATACCGTAACATCTTGATACAGCCCAAGCCCAATTGTTATCAGATTTTTCAAACTCTCAAACATGGATATCAGTATTGATCTCAGACACCCAGCTGTGTTTTAAATGATTGTGCTAGTATCATATATGCAGTATGTGTAGAAATGAGATATCTGTAGAGCTTAATTATATTTAATTACTTAATAATTGTATATTTTGCTGTGACATTGTGCCTAAAGGCAGCCTGATGGATTCTTATCATGGACTCATGGATGTAGAAGATGCACTTTCACAGTATTAACAGCAGGGTGCTCTCTTATACCTCGCTCCAGCATCTGATAACCCTGTCAAGGTCTGCTTTAGCTGCTGCCTGCCTTGTAAATCAAATTGCTCAAACATCAGAGCAGAATGTGTGAATGTCATCTCAGCGATGTCCTGTCTTTAGCCAGCTGGTGATTAGGCTTTGTTGTCTCTGTGGTACACATGTCCAAATTAGACAGTTGGGCTGGAAAATGCGATCCCCATCCTCTGACGTTGGTTCGTTTCATCTTCATTAGCGTTGGCGTTGCCGGGCAAACTTCCTTTGCTGGGGAAATATGAGAGTCTGATGGTTTTATTTTGTGTAGTTTTGAACTCGGCTGTGCACCTGCTTGTTTGTGAAAATGTCACTTTGTTGCAATGTTTTTTTGAATGTTTTCTTGAAGTGGTGAACAAATATGACTTAAATCTTCAGGGGGCTTTTTGTGCCTTTAGGGAGGCAGATTGCGCTTTACAGGCAATTTACTTCAAAATAAAGAGCTGATTTTTGCTTTTCCTGTGCCCTTTTAAAGGCACTCTCTACCTGCCTGGATGTTTCATCAATCTGTGGGTGTCTTCTGTGTGTGTGGCTTGTTTTTAATGTCTGTATGGAGGCAGGATATCCCCCCTAAGGAGAGAGGGATCTGCTTGGGAGTCTTTCTTGGCTTATGACTTGATACCTTTGCTCAAAACATGGACCCAGTACATCTTAAAGTTGATGTGAGGGGAACACATTAGGTAAAATAGTGCTAAACCACAGGGTTATTGAAATACTGACTGATGCCACACTTACATTATGTTGTATTAAATTTGACAGAGGAACAGATAGATTGGTAAATGTCTAAGATTTCGTATGAATGCATATCTGAAGTAGGATTTTTGGTTTTTCACCTCTGTCCTGCCTCCTTTTTCCTCCTGAAGGTGTTCACTGCACGCATGGCTTCAACCGGACAGGCTTTCTGATATGTGCATACCTGGTGGAGAAGATGGACTGGAGGTAAGGGCCCTCCCTCACTCATACTGCTATGAGAGCAGCTTCACAATCTTCACAGCTGTCTCACACGACAACACAAACCATACAACACAGTACCCTCCTGGTGGCTCGGATCATTACTCTGGTTTCAGAGTGTCTCACCCCTGTCAGTGCCTTTTAGCTGATAATCCCGTCTTCTGCTGATATTTTCTGTACGTGTGACGGCACGAGAAGTTGCACTGTCGGTTCAAATCAACAGAGGCTTCACAAAGAAGCTGGCTGGTTAGCGGTGACCGAGCTTGTCACCCCTCGACAGAGATGTGAAATAATTTACAACAGCTGAGCAGAGGGGAGGGTAAGGATGTGTCTTTAGTCGGAGGTGGAGCAGCAGTCTGGGAAGGCAGAATCCCTGGAAGCTGTCGACATGTAGGCTGGATAAAACCCACCCACCGCCCACTACTTCCTGTGTAATGAATATTCTGAGAGCATTTACAGCCCTCGTACAGTATCAAGTGTTGCAAGATGATTTTACTATCAAATGATCAAAACTGGTGCATTTTTTTGAAATGGCTGTTCATTGAAAATAACCTGCCCTGAACATGAAGTGAGATAAGATAAGGGCTGCGACTGAAGATAATTTTCATTATTGAAAATAAAGAAAAATGACTAGAATTATTTCTTTGACTTATGTCTTTAAGGGGAACCACATCCATTTCAAAATTCATACATGTTATTCCTATGGTCTAAGACAGTCCAAAAATATCAGTAAACATGAACAGCTGTCTCCCACATTCAAAAACTAGAGTGCCAAAACTCAAATTTGTTATGTCATCAAGTCTGAAGCTACTCCATAGGCAATAAATGGGAGAGATGTTATAGACGACACTGAGAGCACCCAGGGGGATGTTCTATGGACAGGGTGAATCACTTTGATATCACGCTAACAAGATATATTGCGGAGATATGTGAGATCTGCAAACTTGTTTATTTCTGTTGTCATTTTCAGCCATAACTGTATCATTTAAAGACATATAGTTAAACACAGTGGTGTGACCTACTGCAACATCTCACTGTCGGTCAGTCTAAAGGTGTGGTTTGTGTAGTTTCTATACTATTGCCTGCACCAGTAGGTGTGGTAGTGTGTCTTTTTCGCTCTGCAGTTACACCTCCAAAACTCTGTTTGGTGGTGGGGTTTCTATATCACTGTGTTGAATTTCTGTGAAGTGTAGTAAAGTTTGATTGATTCAACTAACACCGAAAACACACATAAAATATGACTTGATAGCAGTAATATAAAACAAAAGTCCAAAATTCATCTCTATTATAACTCACAAGATTCATAGACAAAACGCTTGCCTTTTGCTAGACTGGTTTTCCACATCTATACAACATGCTAACATTATTAGCGTAAGCCTATGACATTTCCCGTGGCATAAATTAGCCTAGCAGCTAGCAAACTTTCTCTACTCATATGAAGCCAGGATAAATCATACACAAGACCTCAAATGCTATTTTGTGTGGGTTTTATTGTCTGTTGTTTTTATCTGTGAAATTAAAGTAAATAAAAGCTTCATTTCCACTGAGGGAAATGTTTTTAATTTTACATAAATAGACACAAGGTCTGCGTTGCCACGACGTGTAGTTACACTTCTAGGGGAGGTGCACATCAGGCTAGGGCGTAGGGTACACAGGGGTCTACACAAAGCCACCACCATAGATTCTATGCAAAAGTGTAAACCTGCTCAACTGCTGCTTTTGGGTAAACCGAAGCTGTCTTTTTCTTTAGTCTGTGGCCCAACAGGTAAATTAGGTCTCCAACCTAACAACACACATGTTTAATGAGATATGAAAGCATCAGACATGTATTTTAGATGAGATTTATACACTTCAGAATAACAGAGTCCAGAGCCATTCTAGAGCATGTTTGCTCTTTGCAGATAGAAATCTGAAAAACCCTTCTCCTCTCTTTATTTTATCATGACCCTGCACCCCCATACACAGCAAGACTTAACCTTTCTCTCTTGATATCTAAGCTCTTACTTGCCCCTGTTCGCTCAGCATTGTTAAATTGTATGTACGTGGTGCACTTTTTTTTTCTTTTAACCCAGAAGTTGTGACCTGGTCTAATTGTATTGTACATAATTTTCTGTCTCAGAACTGAGAATACTACAATACAAGAAAGCTTGTTGGGGTATATAAAATTAATGTCCACAAAATCAGGCTCCTGTTCATTGTCTGTGAAGCAGCTCCAGACTTTATACGTGATGACATAACAACTTTAAGACTTACTTCTCTGGTTTTTGGCTTTCGAGATAGTAGCTCATTTTCACTTACATTGATTGACCTTGCCGAGGCTGTGGAAATAAGATATTGGGATTCTTAATTTAGGCGGCGTTCCCCTTTAAGTTGCTTGTTCTTTTCGACCCACGGTTTAAAACTCTGAAAGACTCCATTTAGAGCCAAAGCAGTCAGTCGATTAAGATAATTGGCAACTATTTTGACAATCAGTTAATTGTTGCCCTCTTTCAGCTTCTCCAGTGTGAGAATTTATTGCTTTTCTCTGTTTTATGTTATCGTAAATTGAATATCTTTGAGTTTTGGGCTGTTGCTTGGACAAAACAACAGACATTTAATGGCTTTACTTTGGGCTGCAGGAAAATGTGATGGGGATTTTTCGCTAGTTTCACTAATGACTAAATGAGATGGAGAAAAGAACTGTCAGGTTAATGTACTGTATAATGAAAGTTGTCCTTAGCTGTAGCCCTCATTCAATTTACTATAATAATGTCACACATAAAAATGCAGCAAATTCTCACATTTGGGACCCTGAGGTCATCAAATGTTTTGAATTTTTGCTCGGAAAAAGCCCTTGAAAAATGAATCAGCAACTATCGTGATATCTGATTAATCATTTGTCTAATTCTAGTTATGATAAACAGATCAAATGAGATGTACGGTAAAAAAAAGAGTATAAAAATAGTATAAAAACTATACTAACAATAAAAAATAAACCTTTTAAAAAATATGTTCTGTGTGTGTTTGCTGCCTCTTATCAGCATCGAGGCAGCTGTGGCTGCGTTCTCCCAGGCCCGGGCCCCAGGGATCTACAAGGGAGAGTACCTCAAAGAGCTTTTCCGTCGCTATGGTGACGAGGAGGACGCGCCCTCTGCCCCCGCGCTCCCTGAGTGGTGCTTCGACGACGACGATGGGGAGGTGGACGATGACGGTAACGCTGTTGGCCAGGAGTCGGGCCCCAGCTCCTCCGGGTCAGCGCCTGGCAAACGAAAGAAAGAGAAACTAAAACTGGTGAGACTTTCGGAGGGGGGGCTCCAGGAAATGGACTCTTAAGTAGAAAATCCCTCTGCACGACATGGACCTCATGCAGGGTGATGTAGGGTCTGTAGGGAGGCTTCTCTTCTGAGTGATGAGGCTTTTATGTTCAACTATGTATAATAACCCAGTCAATTTGATGTTCCGATTGAGGGGACGTGACAGTTTCCATCTCCTCAGCTGCTGGCAAAGGTATAATTTTGTTTCGATAAAAGCAGTCTCCCCCTGTCTTTATGCAAAGCTAAAGGTGAAATTAGAGGCGTTGAATCACCTCCAGTTGCATATAATGAGGTTTCCTTCTGTTTACATTTAGCTGATGCTCTCATCCAGACTAATTAGGTAGTTAAAAGAAGCTCAAATTCAAATGGTGTTGCCAGTGTAGAGCCAATTGAAAGGCAAAAGCAACAGTGTGTGAACAGTAGGAAGTAAATCAGAACTTAGATTTGTTGATGTGAAACATTTGTACGAATTACAGTTACATCAAAACGCCAACAGTTAATATTTATTTATCACTTTTATAGCACAGAGCTTACTGAAAACCTGAATCGAGGCCAGTCTAACAGAGGAGTTATTATACAGTGGACTGGTCTAGAGGGAAGAGGCCAGAAGAGAGAACAGCAGCAGTAACTCTTGCAGACTACGTAACTTCACTGTCATTAAAAAGTACTGTCTCTGGCTCTTGAGTGGCTTGCCTCGGAGTCAGACTGGTTTGCCGCCAGTTGGCTGTTACGAAAAGAAACATCATGAATTCTATTCAGAAGTAGAGAAAAGGTGGCACACTATCAAATCAGACAATGCCTGTAGAGCTTCAGGCTGGAGTCCTTCTCAGAGCCATAAAATCTGCTTGGATGAAACACTTGATATGAAAAATAGGAACACTGCTCTGCCATCTTGGATAGTACGTTCATAGATTAATAAGTGATTGTCTGTTGAGGAGCGGAGTACATGTGGCTACAGTTTGTGTTGGGAAAGTTTTCCAATCCTGGATAGAGATATAGAGGTGGAAAATGAGTCAAAAGAATTATTCTGTCTTTGGGGTCTCTGCTGCAGTATGTTTAAACCATTCAATAAGAAGCACCGATATGTAGCTAATTACAGTGATATTGCTTGTTGTAATGATATGAGCATATCTTTCTACAAACTCCTGCTAGCCACCTCAGCCTAGGGCTCCACCTAATGATTGTTTTCATTATTGATCAGTCTACTGATTATTTTCTTGATTAGCCAAAATCTCTGCCAGGTGTGTCTAGCAGCATGTCGGTTGTGTGTTCAGTGCGTGTGCATGACAGTAGTGGAATTAACCTGCAGATGCTCCATTTCAAAATGAGACCAAACTTTTCTGTGGAGGTCAGTTTCTGAGCAACGATATAGGCCAGATAATGACCTCTAATTTACAATGGCATTCATTCAGTGTACGTTAAAGAAGTATTTCAATGCTGGAAAGATGGTCTTCATAAAACTGGGCTGTCTATGCAGTAAACAGAAGCAAATACTTTAGAAACTGCTGCTAGATGTCATGAGAAAATAGAGAAAAAGGGCCAATAATGCTCCCACTAGTAGGTGATGCAATATAAGCTTGTCTGTTTTGACACAGGAAACAATATGGTAGCCGGCTGGTAAGAAACAATCTTGTAATACAGTTAAACAATAAGCTAAAACATGTTTCTGAAAACATTTTAAGTGGGTAAATAGGCAGCTTGGTTGGTTTATATTTTATCAGCACTGCAAAGTTTTACTGCCTGATCTCTGTTTTATAAGCCTCTATTTTTACAATACAGGGAACAATAGAGCACCCATTTCCTGTTCACAAATTCTCGTGTTACAGCCAAACAGTGCACTAAAATATGTTTGGTGGGAAATAGGCAATACAGTAACAGACTGTATTTATTTTTTTTATCAGTGCTGCCTGGTTCTACAGTTTAATCTGAGTTTGGTCTGAGTTTGAAAGAGAGACAGAGAGATGGGTGGGTATCTCCTGATCTGCTTCTCTACTTTTTGTGTCCGTTGTGGTGGGCATATGAAAATGCTGAAATACAATCTGTAGTTAAAGCAGTAGCCCTACAGCCAGCAAATTTGTGGTGGGAGATGAGCAGGGAGATCTGGGCGCTGATAAGATGGAAGAAAGTTTACCACAGTTTATTTACACATACTACCCACACTGTTATGATACAAAACTGATTGAAAATCCCTTTAATTTCTGTTGGCAAGCACATTACCCTGTAATTACTGACCAAAAGGTTTGTCAGTGTATTGTCCCCATAGTGATGTATTAACCAACAAAGGCGTTTCAGCAACTGTCCGACATTATTGAATGTTTTAAATGACCGCTGATGTGTCACTAATGTGACCGCCACATATGTTGTCCCAAGCACAAAGATTCCAAACTGAAGCAGTAATTAATCACTGGTGGCGCATAAAAGCCACAACAGAGGATTATGGAGTCAATTGTGAAGCACAGCAACCATGATCGGTCCTCAAGCACAGTCATAAATGTGCACAAAAAAATATTGGGCCGATGGGTCCAGTAGTGTGTGAGATTAGCTGTTGAGAGAGAGATATACACACACTCACATAGTCCGAATGCATGATCCCCTCCAGGCGGGGTTAAGAAACGCACATCACAGTTTCTCAAGCCCAAGTAGAATGTTTAAAAGTCTCTTTTTATCTAAACAACAGTCCAAAACATGAAGATTTCCAATTGCCTAATATACGACAAAGAAAAGAAACAAATCCTCACATTTTAGTGGCTGTAACTAGTGTAACTAGTTTGGAAGTTTTGCCTAAAAAAAAAAAAACAGTGAAATAATTAACCAATTATCAAAACACTTGCCATTTAGCTTCCTCATTTGTCTAACTGCTTTATCAACTAAAGGCCTTCTGTGTAGACATGCCGTTACAAATAAAGACCCCTTGGTTTTATGTAAAAGCTCACCGTAGAACACAGTTCATTGCCTTGAATATTAGTTGGGTTATTTTATGTGATTTTGGATACATTTGTCTACATAATCTTTAATAATATCGTCATCATGACTTCAGCCATGTCACCCAGCTCCGTCTTGAGATGCTTGAGATGGTTTTGTTCAAAATACATGTTCACACCTTATAAAGCCTCCCTCTAGATCGAAAGATGGAGAATAAGATTTATGTGACCGTGATGGGGCTTTCTCTTCTTACGGCAGCCATTCATACTAAAAACATATGCACTAATGGCACCCAGGGTGACATATCTTATCATACGACATCTGTTTCTGTTCCATTTGGCGTATATTATCATATTATACCAGTTAGCAGGACTCAGAATGAGGGGGAAAAGATCAAGTCAAAAGACAAATGGGTGAGATTAAGAAATGAAGTAGACAGGCATGAATCATTCTTAGTGGAAAACGGAGTGCTACAGATGTCGTCAGTGTTTGTCTCAGAGCAGATATCTGCATAAACAGGAGTATAGGGGTGAAGGTAGTGAGGGGGTGAGGAGAGAGGCGGCAGTAGACTCTAGTTTCCTGGGAGATGAGGCAGAGGAAAAGGGTTTACAAGGTGGATTCATAAAATAATTTAAGTGAGGATGGTTTTAAAAGTGGAAAGGTCAAAAGAAAAACTGGATTTATAATATCTCTAGCCTCTGCACACAGGGATTCATAAAGCAAAGAAGCAGCTGTTTGTGAAGTATCTCAGGGATTTAAAATGTTTTTCTCGTATGTGTAGGAGGGTATGAGTGTCTCTTTAAATTCAAGCCAAGTTCAACCTTCTGGTTTTCTTGTCTTTTTTTCTCCTCCCAGGGTGCAGTATTCCTTGAAGGCATCTCAGTAAAAGGCGTCACACAGGTCACCACACAACCCAAACTAGGAGAGATCCAAAGAATGTGTCAGGGGATGGCCGAGTGGGACAAGTAAGAATCTCCCGTTACTATCCTCGTACCCCTCGGGAAACTGTGCGGGTCTGTGTACACATATATGTGGGTGTGCTGTGTTGTGAGTGAGTCATTTGTCGTAAATTTTATTTATTTATTTATTTTTTAAATCTTGACACTTTGAGACAGGTGGCAGAGTCAGGAATAGATTTTTCTTTTCTGGAGAAATATGCTGCTGCTGCTTTTTTTTTTTTTTTTTTGTTAAAGAAGTTGCAGAGAGTCAGCTCTACTGCTGCGTGTTGTCACAGCAGAAGGAACAGTCCACGCTGCTGTTTCCACTTCCTGCTGTTTCCAAAATTGTTGTTTTTCTTGTTGTGCCTGCAATAGCTGGTATCAGCTAATATAATGAGATCCAAATGTTGTTATTAATGTATTATTTCTGGAGGTCTGTAGTGTGTAGAACCAAAATTTACTGTTGCACCACACTCTGTCGTACCTGCATTATAACGCCCTAACCACCCACACTTTAACTCTTTATTTAACATATATAACATATAACAAACTCATTGCTGAAGAGATGTTTTATGCTCCTGTGTGAGGTCATGAAGTGTAACTTAAGAAAAAAATCTTTGTAAAAAGTAGGGCATTGAATCTTTTTTATAAAGAAGCACATAGTAACTTTAGCAAAGTGGAAGTACCACTCCTGAGTGCAGACTAGTGACTCTTAAGCACTGGGAGTGCACTTAAAAACTAGACTGGCACAGTGCTGTTTTTTTATCACCATGCAGGCAACAGCCACGGCTGGAGGCATTATGTTTTTGGGCTGTCCGTTCGCCCATTTATTCCATTCTTGTGAATGTGATCTCTTGAGAACGACTTGAGGGAATTTCTTCAAATTTGGCACAAACGTCCATTTGGACTGATCGATAAACTGATTACATTTAGGTGCTCAAAGGTAACCTCGTCTGTCTTATTCCTCTGAATGCAATATCTTGAGGGAATTTTTTTCAGTTTGGCACAAACGTTCACTTGGACCCACCTTTGACCTGATTAGATTTTGGTAGTCAAAGGTCAAAGCTACTGAGACCTCACAAAACATGTTTCTGTCTATAACTGGAGAATCCATACGCTAATTATGACAGAATTCACCCAAATGTCCAACAGGATAAAATTACTTCTCTGGTCATCATTCAGTGTCATAACTCAGGAACAGAAGGGGAGACATTTGGTCAGATACTGAATTGGTGACACTAATCCTGGGTGCCCATCTTGAGACTGTTGATCATATAGATCTTCAGTGCTGCCAGATTACATCCATGTTCAGAGCATGTAGCCTTGCAGCAACATCCATATTTGAGGCATTGTCATCTGTCATGGCTTCATATGAGCCCACACAAACATGGACGTAAACTGTAACTGCAGCTTGTCTAGTTCACGGAGGCATAAAACTGTGAGTTGGTAATTTTGTTTTTTCAGTTTGCTGTGGTTTTCACTCCATCTGACATTGGCACACAAAATGGCATGTCACTGATGCCAAACTGAGTTGAGGGGCCTGTGCACCACGTAACAAAAGGGCAGATGTGACAGCAGAACTGTTAATTCAGCAGACAATGAAAACATTTTTGATACAGCATGTAATGGGTAAATCCAAACAGAAAAGATACTGTAGGATCTGCCAACACTTTAAAGCAGTACAAAGATTAAAATCTCTACCATCTCTACCAGCTGATGTTTGATTATTAGCTGAAAGAGATTCAGCCTCATACCTGTACCACTATGTCACTAGTGTAATATATGATTCAATTAGAAGTTTACTGGGATGCCCGGCAACAACTCGTCATCCTGGGGTATGTTAAAACATTCAAGAAGAATGCTTATATAATGTATTTCCTTATACAATTATGTTGATAATATTTACCTGAATAATTTAGGATGTAATTTATAAAAATCTTCAAAGAGTTAAAGGGTATATTAGCCAAGTGATGCTCATCTAGATCCAGTAAAATGCTATGTAATGTGTATCTCATAGTTCAGCTAATATAAAATGTTTGTTAGCATAATAGTTACATGTTAATGTTTTGGGGCAATTACACTTATGTGAACACGTGATTGTATTTTCCTTTTGACTACAAGGCAGTTCAAAGTGCTTCACATAAAACATCACAGTCATTGAGACAAAATGCAGAACAAAAACACAACAAAAAGACATTTAAATACAATAAAAACGCCATGAAAGAGCTAGACAATAGAAAATAAAAACAAGACTAAGACAGGTGTAAAATACTAGAATTAGAGTTTCAGTACAGTGTAAGAAATGAATAAATATTTAATTTAGTAAAAGGCAGTGGCAAACAGAAAAGTCTTCATGAACCTTCCTTGATTTAAAAGAAGTTTTAGTCGCTGCAGAACTGCAGTTTTCTGGGAGTTTATTAAAGATATATAGTGCATAAAAACTAAACGCTGCTTCTCCGTGTTTAGTCTTGACTCTGGGGACACAAAGCAGACCTGTCCCAGAAGACCTGAGTGGTCTCGATTGCTGATACTGTAGCAGAAGATCAGAAATGAATTTGGGTCCTAAACCATTTAGTGCTTTACAAACCAGCAGTAGTATTTTGAAGCAGATTCTCTGAGAGACAGGAAGTCAACGTTAAGACCTCAGAACTGGAGTGACATGATCCACTTTCTTGGTCTTAGTGAGAACTTGAGCAGCGGCGTTCTGAATCAGCTACAGCTGTCTGATCAATTTTTTAGGGAGACCTGTACAAACACCGTTACATAGTCAATTCAGTCCTGCTGAGACGCAAGTCCTTTCATCCTTGATATGTTCTTAAGGTAATAGCATGCTGGCTTCATCTTAATATAGCTGTTGAAATTTAGGTGTGAGTCCACGACTACACCAAGAGATTCTTGTGTAGTTGGTGCTTTCAGGAGCAACATAAGCTCAGTACGTTGTGTGTGTGTGTGTGTTTGAGAGACAGATAGAGACGTGCATGCACTCAGAGCAGACAGCTGTTGGCGATCAAAGCAGTGAAGAAATTAGCAGTTTGGTGGTCAAGTGGTAACGTTTAAATATGTAAAGTGTAGTGTTTAATATAACCTGTCACTTTCATCTCCCATTGCTGTTTCTTTTTGTGTAAACATCACAGCGCCTTTGCAAATAGACTGCAGTAATCAGCAACGGAGTTACTAGTATTTTTCATGTGTATGAGGAGTATGAATTGTTTGTGAGTTGTCTGTGCTCACGTAAACACCATAACCAGGATAAGCCTCATAAATAGGTTATTCATGTCCATGTACTCACACTCATTTTCAAGTCTCAGAATAAGAGTCAAATAATACAGGGGAGAGTCTGTGATCAACTAATGAATGTCAGCTAGAAAGACAAATATAAGATGTGTCTGTGTTCATTGTTGTTGCAGGTCTGGTTTCCCTGGTGCTCAGCCCGTATCCATGGACAGACAAAACCTTCGTTTCCTGGAACAGAATCCATACAAAGTCAGCTGGAAAGCCGATGGCACACGGTGGGTCTATTGTTTGTGGCTTTTCTTCAAAATAAATGACTCCTCGTCGACTTCTGTCAATACAGCTATCGCTCTTTGTGTCTCTGACTAGACTGATTGGCTTCTCTTCCTATTCATTAGGCTTCTTTGAGAGTCAATACGTACACAGTGAGTTTGTGTCCATCATTTAAAGGTATCAGAGTGTTGATTTACCTTGCGGTCTTGTTAGTGAAGACTGAGAGGAGCGCTGCTAACATGACATCTGTTTCTCATTAGGTTTAATTACTGTACCTTCATATGGCTAATCAACTTGACTTCTCATTTAGCGGTAGAGATGTGGACTGTGGAGTTGTAAAATAGCTTCACTGAGAGAGCCGCAGAGTGAACGGGATGACTGTGTCCGATGTGGAGTAAATAATGCAATGAGGCATTTTTTCTTTCCTGTCACATTTCAGGATGAGTTTGTTGTTTTCTCTTGTTTTACGACTGTGTTGCCAAAAGCTAGCATTGAAGGGTAAAAATGATTTTAGTATTCCACCAGTCTGCTGTGAAGGACTGTGTCTCTGGCTGGTGCAAATGTGCAGTGTGTTGGTGAATATTTAATGACTGCAGTCAATTTCAGAATTTTACATATCAGTGCCTTAATTTCCTGTAAGAGTGAGATGAGCAGAGTGAAGATTTGGCCCCTGACCAGGATGCTGCAGATGTGTGTAATCGACTGCCATTATCTGCAGATGCTTGAGAGTGTTGTTGGAAGGTTTTGCTCTTAAATGCTTGTGTTGAGTGATGCTGCCGAGCTCTTCCTCTGCTGCCTGGAGCTCTTGTCCTTCACCCCCATTTTCCTCCAGCTACTTGAAGAGTCTCGCTGAGTATTGACGCCTTATTTCTCCAGTCATGAGACAGACACGGTACACTAGGTGTGAGTCATCACTCGACTGCAGTGCATATGCTATGTTGGGAATAGGATATACTATTTTCCCTTCAAATTTGAACATTAAAGCAGTAAAACACAGAGCTTAAGTTATTAAAAAAGATAAAACCAAGAGACTTATCTTTTCACTGTACGGTATAAAATTTTATAATCTCTAAACAAGATCAGTAAATCAAGGAAAAGGGAGTGTGTGTGTGTGTGTGTGTGTGTGTGTGTGTGTGAGTGAGATAAAGAACAACTTATTATTTGCTCTACTAACTTAAAACTCACAAATGCATTAGAAATACCTGAAATACAAGTTCTCAACATGTTTTCTGTTGTCTGTGGGACAATGGGTCGCTGTTCATCTGGAGTCCTGCTTTTTCGCCTGCACAAAATTGCTGTGACGCAACAGAAAAGCATCAGCCACTGCCATCAGCGAACGTCATCTCATTTGCTTATAGGCTGATTGCAGTTGACAAGGTGTATGTTGACCGATGCTATTGTTCGGCTGATACATTGGATAATATGGATGCATATGGGTAATCTGTTGATACAAAAAAGTTGTCCCTTGAGAGATGAGGCTGGCTGTGTTTTTATATCTTCCTAATTTAAAAAAATCCCAATAAACGACCTGATTTAGTAAATAATTCATCCCACTACCAGGTGCTGAGTGTTGAATGTTTTACAGATTGGAAAGCCCTCTAGGGTAAATTTGTAGTTTTGGACTTCACAAGAAAGATCGTATCTCCTGGAGTTACTGCCAGTGAGGCCAGAAGATTTATGTCTTCAGTCGGAATGAGCAGACTTGGGGCCGAGTGCCCCATCAGGGAGGGGAAGTCAGAAAGTATTGAGAGACGAACTAACACATAGTTGGTTTTTGTCTTTTTAAAGGACTTTGTCGACTTATATAAAAAAGCGCAGCCTTATCTGGGATGTGGTCCTGAATTGCTGAAGAGATAAGATGAATGATGGTGGCTTGTTGTCGCTTAAGAGTTCATCGGAGTTCTTGCCCTGTTGTGGCCCATCTGTTAAACAACCAGCACCACCCACCAGAATAATTTAGAGGTTAGTCTCAACAGAACATATTGTGCTGGAGTCTAATTTAAAGAGACTAATTTATTTATCCTAAGTGTAATTTGATCAGTGACTGCCGTGTGTTTATGTGTGTGTGTGCGTTTCATTGGAGATTAGAGGGTCTTGGTACACTAGGTGATTTCATACCTCCTCCTGCTTGGACCCACTCTTTGTTGGAACTGTGAAAGTCGACAGGTGCAGTAAGGTTTGAATTAAACATCGCTGTATTTATTATTATCATACATAATGTCAGTGTTGCCCTAACACATGCAGCACCTGCTGCCAGTCACTGTTTCCTACCACTGGAACTTCTTTCCAGTCAGCTGGGACACTATTCGAAAGGGGAAGCTTCGAGATGTGCTGTCATTAAAACTTCATTAAGTCATCATAAACAACAGAGCAAATCGCAGCAAATTAATCTCGAGCCTAATTCATGTTCAATTTCTTTTAAATCTGTATTGCTGTGATGTCTTTGTTGGAATGCAGAATTTGCCATCTGCACAACAAATGATAGATAGATAGATAGATAGATAGATAGATAGATAGATAGATAGACTGGAAAAATCTTTTGTTACAGCAGCAAGTAATCAAACAGTATGTGGACATTAGAGTATAGAAATACAAAATATATTCAGAAATAAGTAGTACTAGAATTTAAAATATGCAAGAGAATTATACAGGAATAAAATAAAATTATAAAAAGTGAAAGAAAGTGAGGTAGAGGTTGTAGAAGATGTTCAAAATAGCTGCATCTGCAATTGGTTATGACCAGCAGTGCAAACAAATGGGTGGAATGTAACTATTAAGCTATATAGGAGCAACTGCAGAGAGCGCTGAGTGCTCTCTGTAAGACAGAGGTTTGTGCAAAAATAAACAGCCTTTATTTTACATGGCATTATGTATTTAAAATGACCAACACGTTGCGACCAACACAGGTCTTTGTCAGGATCATCGTCAGCAGTAGTTTACACACCTATATTGTGTTACACTGATGAGCCGAGTGGGAGGATGGTTCCCCGTCAGTGTGCAACCTCCATCTATCCTTCCGTTTTCAACCGCTTATCCAAACCCAGGTCACGGGGGCAGCAGGCTGAGCAAAATATTCCAGACGCCCCTCTCCCCAACAATGCTTTCCAGCTCCTACTAGGGGATCCCAGGCCAAACGAGATATCTAATCCCTCCAGCGTGGTCTGGGTCTGCCCTGGGTCCTCCTGCCAGTGGGACGTACCCGGAACACCTGTAATGGGAGGCCCCCAGGAGGCAACCTGATCAGATGCACGAACCACCTCAACTGACCCCTTTCAATGTGACGGAGCAGCGGCGCTACTCCAAGCTCCCTCTGGACGTCCGAGTTCCTATTGGTCAACCTATTGGTCAAAAACAAGGATACATGCATGTTACCACGTAAAATAAAGGAGACTTGCATTTTACATTTTTTATTGAGACCATTATCCTCTCATGCAATGAGCCCTTTGCAGGATGGAACAAGCATTAGTGTATTTCTCTGGAGCTGCTTCCTGTCTTATCATAAAGAAATATCTCTCCTAACTTTTGATAGAATATAGGCAAGTTCTTGAATTTTGTTGACACTCCACTACAGAAACTTTTTGTTGCTATTCATGTGTAAACAACCTCAGAACCTCAACTTCAGCATATTTACATGGCAAAAGGTTTGATGTGGTAGACGGTGAACTTTGAAGATTCGTCTTTGTTTCTGTTTTGTCAGTATGGTGTTTGTCCTCTGTTGCGTCTTTCTGCTCTGAGCAGACAGCAGTATTGTTTCTTTGTCGTTGTTTTTCATGGAGAATTGACACACAGTCTGTACAGCATGTCCAACAAAAGGCTATAGGAATTTGCAGCAAGGACAGATGCAGTGTTGTTAGGTGGGTATTCACACAACTGTAGCCTCGCTGTGGTCTGCCTGCAGGTAATAAGGTTGCGCTCTCATATGGGGAAAGCTTATATTTATAGGCACATGTTGGAAGCTGTGAGGGACAGGCTGTTCTGGTGTTGCTTGTTTGATATTACTTTAGTCTACTGAGCTGAGAATATGAATCATAGCTTTTTCTTAAAACCACACTACCTTATTAGTGCATCGCCTGAACCACTGGTGTTTAATTCATCCAGCAAAATAGCCGCTCATTTCTTACAGCTTTGGCTTTTGTGTGAAATTGAATTCGCACAAAAGAGATGATGATGAAAGACAGTTTGTTAAAAAATAAAGTAAAAAAAATCCCATTAGATTTTTTTTTTATGATTAAAATTCCACAGGTCTTCAACAGGTGTGGGTCCTCATTAAATTTCTCCGGATGATGGACACAAACACCAGCGTCAAAGCTGAGACAGAAGGACACTGGCTCTTGCGGGGTCAGTGCATACAAGCTATAAAAGATGATTGATTCCACTCGTAATCACCACTTCTTCGGCTCTATTATTCCTAAAATCTCTCTAATGATGGGAAAAGCATGAATTCTGAAAATTAGCTGTGATTTGTGGAGGACCTTGAATGCATCAGATAACCTTAATGAGTTTTGAGGTTTGTACGTTTTCAGTGAGATTTACTGATGGCATTGCTGCGGTGTAATTTTTCATTCTTGCCATGCATTGCATGTGTGTGTAGAGAATTTCTTATTAAATGTCCTACTTTCTAGCCAGGGGCATTTTTTAAGCACTGAAATGGATTTTTAATAGGAAATTTGTCTCTTCAAGGTGGTCCAGAAAGATTTTACCCTTTGCATATTGCCAGAGGTCCACACTTCTGTATTACATATTTTAAATCCCTCCAGCTTACCTACTGTATTTGTGTGAGGATAAGAACGTTTCCCATTCTAATGCAATTCATTTTTTACATTCAAAATAAGTAATTTTCTTTTTTTCCATTCCATACAGAAGCATAGTTTTTTCTGGAAAAGGTTATCTGAGAAAATGTGTTTATTTTCAACAATGCCTTACGCTCTGACAGACTTCCTCTCAGTCCCAAGTGGATGATTCGCAGCCTCTTATGGCCACCGGGCAATGCACCAACAATCCTGACAGTTTAACTGCCTTGCTCAGTAGCACAATAACAGACAATATGGTGACAAAGCACTCAACCTACCTCTCTTACCTAAGAATATAATAGTCTTCCATTGACGCACGGACCAGTCATACACTGAAAAAAACTGTCGCTGTCTGCTATCTGCCAAGAAGGGGGCTTCTAATGGGCTTTGGAAAGGACAGAAAAAATCAGTGAATTTGCCAAGAGGGGAAACATAGGCTGAGTTGGGTTTTTAATCAACTTGTTGTAGAGCCTTCTGTCAGGGCTAGATTGGTTTGAGCCCCAGAGAGGAGGAAGAGGAGGAGGGAGAGGGGCCAATTATGTCTGTGGGACTTAAAACAAACAATGCTGCTCAACTTGGACTTTATTAGAGAAATTGGACTTGAGAAAGACTTTGTTAATTTCCTACTAAAAGTCCTCTCCTACTACCACTTTAGTCATTTAGGATGAGGAATCAATAATCCAATGTTTGCTTTGATGTGCCAGGTCAGATCATTTGAGTTAAAGAGAGTTTAACAAAGCTGCTGTTTATTGGCTGGTTATTTTCAGAACATTATTACTTGTGTTTTACAGTCTCTGTTTGTTATTTACTTAATTTATGAATTCTATAACTTGGGCTTAGGGCTGGGCAAAGCAATAATAACACCAATAACAACGTCGATATTGATTTAGGGTCAATTTGCGTTACATGACGCATACCAGTGTGCATCTCTCCTCTCTCGCACACTCTGCACAGCTCCGCTCCGCCCCACTCACTCACTCACAAGTTCTCCAGCAACACTTTTTAGAGCAGAAGCATGATGTGCGCCTCCCCAGAAATGTAACTACACATCACAGCAATGCTCACTTCCTGTCTGTTTTTGTAAGCTGAAACCATTTCCCTCAGTGGAAATGAAGCTTTTATTTACTTTTATTTCACATATAAGAAACAATAAATTGTGAAGACAATAAAGCCTCCACAAAATAGCATTTTAAGTCTTGTGTGTGATTTATCCGTCAGAGATTTATACTCCGGGATTTGTCCTGGCTTCATATGAGTAGAGGAAATCCCTGCTAGTTGCTAGGCTAATTTATACAATGTAAAATGCCATAGGCTTCTGCTGATAACATTAGCATCTTATATGTGTTAGGAAAATGTATTTAGTATAAGATAGTTTTTTGTGAGCTATAGTGGAGCCGAATTTTGTAACTTTACCTTTGTTAAATGTTGTTGTTGTCCCTGGCTTTATATGAGTAGAGTAAAAATCCGCTAGCTGTTAGGTTAATTTATACATTGTAAAATTCCATAGGCTTGTGCTAAAATCATTAGTGTGTTGTATTTGTGGGGAAAATGTGTCCAGATATGCTGCGAGTTATAGTGAAGCTGATTTGTGTAATTGTGTTTAAAATGGTCTCAATTAAGCCACGTTTAATGTGTGTTTTAGGTGTGTTTTAAATCAACTAAGAAACCTTGCCGCTGGCTAGTGTTTGAGGTTTTACTGTTGTGCAGCTGAATATTTTCCAACAGGGGAATAAAATCCTGGTCTTTGCATTTTATTTTGAATACAGTCTGTTTTTATAAAAGTGCTTGTGACATCTCAGATGTGGTTTTGACTTGCAACTGAAAGCGCATTTTGTAGAAAATACCGAGATATATATTGTGTATTGCCAGTTAGCCTGTAAATACTGAATTTTTGTCCACATCACCCAGCCCTAATAGAGCTGCGTATCGTTTTGAAAATTAGGGTACCAGTGCCCATAACAGTACCCTTAAAGTGATACAGATAACAACAGAATACTTCATTTCAGATGGATAACTTGGCTTGTTTGCTGTATTACGTGATTACCCTGCACGTCCCTCTGAGCCCTTTTTAAACTCCTTGTAGAAAAAAAAAGAAGTGATAGTCAAATATTTGAAGTGAACAGCCAAATTGGATTTGACTGACATAATTCTGAGTCAGGTACAGCCCCAATCTCGGCATGCTCAACTGGCCACTCTGTCAACACATCGCACTCGACATCACCACATCACAGACTGTATGGGTTGTAGCTTCTGTGGTAGTGGGCCAATTAACACATCATGTTAAATCGAAGAACGCTTGCAGTGATTGGCTGTTTAAAAAAAAAAACCATACAAATAGTCTTTTTTTTTTTTGTAGAGCTGGTTACAAAAAGGATAATGCAGGTATCTTTTAACTGGAGAAGTTCTAATACTGCCTGATACTGGGTTATTTCGGTTGAAAGTTTAAAGGTATTTAGTACGATACCCAGCCCTATCTTAACCGTGATTACTGGATGGCTCGCGCACAAGACTGTACCAAATATCTTCCACTGCCTCAGGTTAATATTGTTACTTAGACTTTGGGTTTCTTATTGCTGCACCAAATGGCAACAAGTAATAAAACACAGAAGAAATCTTAGCTCACAGAAATAGAAATTGTTTAGCGCAGTATTTGTAAACTGCATTATTGCTGATTTATGTTCACTAGTACACCTGCTTCATATCAAAGAAACCACTGGGACACAAGTTGCCAAAGCTATAATGTGGGTTATTTGAGCTTTGTGTAGCACATACTCAGCTGCTGCTTCTACCTCTCTACATCCCTTGGCTTTTTATCTGTCACTCAGTATTGATAGTGAAATGGGTTACGTCTGCTGTAGACCCGACTTAAGTGGAATCTGTTGTTATTTTTCTGAAGTCTCAGAGATTCTTTTGCCTAAGGTTAGATAAGGGTTTGGTTATAGCTATGTTAGTATCCTGCTTTTTTTCTGTTTCTGTCTTGCTTTGTGATTTCTCACAAGACTGATTTGACTTGTTTTGTTCCCTTGGTTAAAACCACAGTTGTCCTATTTTAAGATGCTTTCCATTGTAAAACCTAGAAGAGCAGCTGTTCCTTATTGGAGGTGGGGAAATTGACCACGAGTGCATTTGCCAAAACTTTAGTGCTGATGTGAGATTCATGCTTTATTGGAAGTGCTTTCAAACAGCATGTCTTGGTTTTACAGAAGAAGAGACTTCAAGGATGAAGACTGAGTGGTTGGTTTGGCAAATGTATGTCTGGTTAACCTTCTCACCTCTGATTAAGTGCACAGCTGCTTCCTTGAGCTTTTCTATGGGAAGTGCTTAGGGCTGTCTCCTACGCAGTGGATAAGTGGGGTCCCCAAACGGGTTTAACACCAGGAGGAAGCTGCTTTTGGGAGAACTGGGTGGGACATTTTTCTCTGTCGCAGTGATTTACAGATTTATCCAATGTGATGCAAGATGACATAATTTTCATCATGAATGATTAAATGTTTTGACTCTTTACTCTGTTGTCTAAATGAGAAATCAACCTGGCCTCTCTGAGCATAAGAGAGCAGTCCTGTGCCCACTGACGCACCACTAATGATGTGCAAAGCTGCTGGATCTGATCTAAGGCCTCCCCTGGAGCTCAGCTGCTGTCAATCATGCCGCGGGACTAGACTGGCAAAGCCGACACAATGGCCGTCTGTGCCTCATTAGGGCTAAAGTGCTCGGGGGGTTGGAGGGGGACGTAGCTCAGGGATGAGGAAGAAATCTGAGGCTCACAGCACCCATCAGAGGACAGGAGCAGACAGAGTGGGCGGGCAGCGAATAAAGGAGCGTGTTAGATTGAATATTTTCAGATTGGTCATGACAAGAGAATACAGAATATTTCAGGGGGAGAGGAGGAAACTGTGATGAAGAAGCGGACCGCTGGGAGTTACACAGCACTAATGGTCTCCTCCGCTTTCTTCTGAACATACTTGACGGCGTACACCATGGCTAACTGGCCAATTAGACAGCAGGGGAACCACTTGTGCTCAGCTCAGACCTGTTGTGTCCTCACTGGTTGACAGATCTTCTCTGTTGTGACACTTGGCTTATCTGTTTGATCTTCTCAGACATCGGTTCTTTTCCGAGATAAAAGATAATCATGTCTTCTCACAAGAGGATCTTCCTGTCTGTGTGAATCATCATTTGCCTAAACTGAGCCATGCCGGCATTTCCTGTTCCCCTTCTTATTGAGAGCAGCCTTCACTGCCTTTACGCCTTTTTAATGCTTTCATTGTGTCCACTTCCACCCCGAAAATGTAAGTGCAGCTATATCTGGCCCACTCACCATCCTTCTCCTCCCACATTTTTTGTTTTTCCTTGCAGTTTTCACAAGACTCTTGGATGACCCTGATTTATATCTTAAGGCTTGTGTTTTGTTGCTCTCTCCTGTCATGACTGGAGGGGGAGGGGGGTCAAACTCATCGCTCTGAGCTCTCCAACGATCTCTTTTAACTGAAGAATGTGTTCAGGGTTATGATTACCACTTTTCTTGGCCAGTCTACTCAGGATCATTCGAGTAAAATGGAAATAATTAGATTACATGTGAGTCTTTGCATTCCCCCTCCCCTCAGAACAAAAGCTCTTATTGAAATGATCACCCATGAGCTTTATAGGGAGTGGCATCTACCTACGCATTTATCACTGGAGGTACAACAAAGCAGAGCATTTAATCAAAGACAGGAGCCCTTTCGAAACGTGGTGGTTTTTCTTTTCTTCTCATGCCCACCCAGCTTCACTTGGTATTCCAACAATAACTACATATTCACTGCTATTTTGACAAATTGTGCTGTCAAGCTCAATAGTAATTTTACGCCATACTGTGCCTCCAAAGTAGCTGCCGTCTGAAGAAAGTGCACTCTGTCTTGTGTTTTGCTGCATATTGCAGTTTTAAAGCACGTGTAAGTGGACAAAATGTGTGTTTTGTACAAAAAAACACAATGATTTCTTATTTATGGGGCTTTTTTTGTCATTTATAGGTTGTAATTCTCTGCAGTATTAGAAGCCATTCGAGATATCTTTCTCTGTGAGAAGCCAAATTGCAGCCTAATACTGAAATTGCACTTTTCCTAAATATTTGTATTGATTCTCAACCATTTTGGGCAGCCTGTTATTATGGCGCTCAGTTCAGCCTTTTTTATTTAGGATGTTGCTTTTTCTTTTTTAGTGGAGTTAAATTGGGAAATGGGAGACTATACTGGAACTGAAACTAGGCCTTGGCAGTATGGCTGGGCGATATGGCAAAAAATATTATCACGATAATTTTCCCCGTATTGATTGATATCGATATTTATCACGATACATAATTCGATAATGCTCTGAGTTTAAAAAGTATTCTGATTTTTAAAAAAAATAATAATAGAATATTTCATAGCTTCCCACGTCACTCATGGTAAAGCTGGGGCAGAGCAGTTTGAGCAAATATTTTCTGCCTAGGAGCTCATACCTACAGTCTAGCACTTAAATCAATTTCTTGAACCCGTCTTTCTCCATGGTACTCATGGGCATCATGTCCTTGGCCAGAAAGAACTATTGATTGTTGTTTTGGTGCCGCCCCACTAGCGCTTCCCACAGCAGCAGAAGTGCTAGGCCGTTGAGGAACACTTGTTGGTGGACTTAGTGCAGTTTTGACCTGGACTTTCAAGCTCCCAGTATAGTCACTGGCATTCTGCTTTTTTAAATTAACATCATATTTTGCAGACCGTCTTTGTCCGTGCGTTGTCACCTTTCAAGTAGCCAAACACTTCCAAATTATTGACGTTGTGTAACCTTTTTTGTCCACAATTTTGTCCGTTGTTGAGGATAATACAAGCTCTTCTTCAGCTTCACTGGCGCTTTGCTTCTCACTTCCACTCATTTTCCTCTCTTTTTGTTATGACAGCGCTACTTTAAATTCCTCCCCACCTCAGCACAAACTAGTGAAAAATGGGAGTGTACAATAATGTGCATCCCCAACACTGCAGATTGACAGCTGTCTCTTAACTTCTGCTGCATGACATGCTTTTTGGATCTATCTAGGTCTATCCATATCGAGTAAAAATGTCTATAGTTCATCATTGTCGTCAACATACATTGTATTACGATCCCGTTTCGAGATTGTTTTATCACCCACCCCTATTGCGCAGTATCTATTTTTTCATACCTGCATATATTTCACAGGGGTATATGGTATATTAAGATATTTCTGTGCCACACGTCCCCCCTCCTGCGAGATGGCTGACTGTTTACGGTCCTTTAACGTTATCCCCACCACTCGTGAGCCATGTTTTTCAGCTCAGCTGCCTTTTCCACCAGTAGATACTGACCTCTGCTGGCATGTGATGTGCACTACAATACAGCACAGCATCTCTGTTTGAGAAAGAGTAGCGTCTATATTTCTGATGGTATTGAAAATCATACTGTTGAGATTAAATAAGTATCTTGGTATAATGTAATACTGTGATACTGCCTAAGACAAGCTGAAATGATTAGTGGATCAACAGAAATGCAAAAAATGGCAGCTATTCTTCTGTTTGATTGATTGTTTACATTGTTTTTCCAGCAAATGCACCAAACATTCTCTGGTCCCAGTTTTTTCACTGGGAGGATTTAGATCACATCATTGCAAAGTGAATACATGAGGTTGGCTTTCTGATGTATTGTGATGGGCAATGTCTTTTTTTTTTTGTTTACTAATTTCTGGCATTTTATAAACCAGAGGGTTAATTTCTTAATTGAAGATATTCAGCAGATTAATCAACAAGTGAAAACAAAAATAGGAGCCCTAAACTAGGACTAGGCAATATATCGATATTGTGATATGTGACTAGATATCGTAACGCCAAAAGTGTTGATCTTTCCTGGTTTTCACAACAGTTATTGTGGCCATAAGTGTTTATGATAATAATTATATTATTGCAGTGTCAATACAAAATTTGAAAATAATAATAAATACTAATGCGATCAGTTACATTCATCTTGAAATGTGTTTGTTGTGCATTTTGTCTCTTTTTTGGCAAATGAATTGCACTCAAAATAGGAGTGCAGAGAGGTGGAGAGAGAGTCTGTTGCCACGACTGTACAAAAGCGGCGTGCAAAAAGAGTCATTACACTTAATGGATCGTGAAAAGGCAACCAGATGGCGTTGGGGGAGGGGGACAAATGGAGAATATAAAGAAATGAAAATTATTTATTAATACTTTATTATTTATTAACACTATCAGTATTTCATTTTCAAATATCACCGTTATTGTCAGTAGTGGTATCTCGCGACACCCCCCTTCTAAAGGCTGCATTACAGTGAAGTGATGTAATTTTACGAATTTGCCAGGCTGTTGTAGCTGTTTTATTATTTACCTTTACCCACTGAGTCATTATATCCGCATGATGATGATCCACTGATGATTATTTATCAAAAGTCTCATTGTGTAAATATTTTGTGAAAGCACCAATAGTCAACCCTACAGTATAATCGAAACATTGATATCGAGGTATTTAGTAAAAAATATTATGATATTTTATTTACTCCATAGTGCCCAGCCCCACCCTGTACTATGAAATAATAAAAAACTGTTTTCATCTTTTAGTAGGACCCTCGTATTTCTGCTTCCAGAGCTGACTTTTGTCAGTGGGTGTATTATTCTGCACACACACTAATTCTTGGCAGCTTGTCAAGTTTCACTCTTTGAACCAGCTGGTATTGATGGCATATTTATTACATCTAATCCCTTTGTGATAATGGCGGAGAGTCACAGCAGGTATGAGAAATGCATAGCTCTGTCAGTTGGGAAGTCATTAATCTCAAGTCTGTCATCGGACTTTGTTTTCCCAAAAGGTGTGCATCTCTCCAGTCTGCGCTATCTCCGAGTTTGTGCACCATCAAAGCTTTCTACTCATTTTCACGGCATAAATTCCCTATTATGTAAAAGTTACAAGATAATTAGCCTCTGTTTCCAGTCGCATTGATTATGATACTTAACCTTTGGAAACATAGCAGGCCTGCAGTTGCTCATTAGAACATTAGTTCATCCGGCTTTATTCACCTCTTGGTATTTTGTGTTAAAGAGCAGCAGGCAGCCTGCAAAGTGTAATTGGGTTCATAAGAGGTGTGTAATGAAGCCATCAGATTGCTTAATACTCAATACTTTAAACAGTCAAGTCATGTACAATATGGCCAAGCTCACAACAGCCTGCCTGAACAGATAAGCCCACACCAGTCTAACTAATCAACCAGAAAACAAAATGATACAATAGACGTACTTCTGAGACATTCAGTGGATTAATCAAATTGATTAGCAGAAAATGTATCGGGAGCAGTTAAGTTAATCGGTTAATTATTCAAGTCATTTCTTAAGAAAAAAATGCCAAATGTGCTGCGTTCAGCTTCTCAAATGTGAAGATTTGTTGCTTTTGTGAGTTTTATGTCAGACAGAAGAAGATATTTCAAGACATCTTCTCGGGCTATAAGAAATTTTAACGGTCATTTTCACTTATTTTCTAACATCTTTAACTAAACCATTGAAACAAGCCTTTGTTGCTGCTACAGGTAAGGGATAATGCCCAACGAGGTGTCCATCATCAGAAATGAATGGACGACGCAGAGGCGTGAACCGTCCTCCGCTTCGCGTTGGACGGTTGCTCCAGGTTCACATTTCACTTGCATCCCCATGTGTACATTGATACTTGAGGTAATCCTCCAGTCTATACTGCCACTGATGAGATTCCTGCCTGACATAGCTCCATTGTAAAAAAGGAAGGACAAAATCAACTAACCTATTAGACGAAGAGCTTAATTTCCTAAGTGATGTGATTTCACGCATTGTTTATCTTATTCAAGTTGCAGTGGCCAATTAAGAGTCCATTACACGGAATGGGGAAAAACAGCACCAATCACGTTTTCCTCCATTTAGTATCAAGTACTTTTACATTCATCTTGAGCAGAAATCAGCTGTGCTTCTCTTTCATGCAGGGGGATTAAAACAAACATGATGGGTCGTCTCCAGGTTGTGTCACCTACTTGATGGAGGTCATTTGTATAAAGTTGAACCTCTCTTGACTTCTCCAGGTTGCGCTGTAGACAGACTTTTGCGTCTTTAACTCAATGGGTTGTCACGCCTGTAGAGTTTGAGTCCATTTGTGTGAATGATGGTTACAACCGTAAAATTACACTCGGGGTGGATGAAGTACCTGAAAACCATGCTTGAGTAAAAGTACAAATATCTCTCTAGAAAATGACTTTGTCAGAAGTATAAATTTTATTTAGGAAATGTAGTGGAATAAAGGTGAAAGATGACAGAAATGTAAGAACTCAAGTAAAGTACCAATATGATACTCCAAATACACTTAAGTATTGTAACAAAGTGTTATTAATTTCTTACATTACACCTCTGATTACATTGCTGCGTTAACTGAGCTACAATTCTAAGAGTTATACAGGATATGATAATACTCCAGAACCACATACTGAATACATTTACATGGAAATAAGGATTGTGTTTTGAAAATGGATACAATTCTCAGAGTAACAGAAATGACAAAACAGAAATCCCAGTAAATGATGGTGTTAACAAAGCAGTCGGATGAAGATCTATCAGCAGCGAATGCTCACTGTTGTTACAGTTGAAGACAATTCTGGAGGATATCACAAAGGCAACAATACTGCCTGTGTTTTGGGGTGTGGCCCATCATTTCAGCTTGTCTTTGGGAACTAACAGAAGGGAGGATCAAGGATTTTGTCTGTGTGCTGTCCCTCATTTGAAATTGCCCATCATGTCTGCCAGCTCAGTGATAAGCCGACTCAGTTGATCAAACAAACATTTGGTATGAACACTTTGCTTGCACTCGCGTCTCTCCGGACTGTTATATTTTGTCACCGAGCCTGCATAATTTATTTTTTACAAATGATGACAGTGACTTTGATTATATGGAGGTTTAATTAGAAATAGTTTAGCCCTTGTTTATTTAACACTTTCTAAATGTAACTCATAAACAAACTGACCTCATACTAATAACTCATCTATAGTTTAATTTAGCCCCAATCAGACTGAAACATTGACTCATATGCTGCAAATTAGGCTAGTCTTTCTAAATTGAGCAGCTCCTGCAGAGAAGGATGATTGCGTGAAATTGTAATTTGGTTTCAAATGATCTAGATGACTGCTGTCCAGATGGGGTGCTTATAGTATATTATGACAGATCAGCTCATATGGAAAGAGAGCTGTTAACAGATTACTTTTTAAAGCTTATACCTCCAGAGAAAATTACACCTGAAAGTAGAAAATTTGAGTTCACACCTGTGAGAAATAACCAAATTTAAATCAAATCATTCAGTGTTTACTGGCCGCTGAAGTGTGCTGTCGTGTTATTTGAAAAATGTTCCCCCTTCATTTCTGAAAGAGGAGATGGAGGTGTAATAACAGGCTGGTAAAAGTCATAAGTGTAAAGGGTCTTGTCGTCTGTGCGTCAAGCTCCAGCAACCTGGCTCACCTGTGAGCATAATGTGGAGGAAGAGTGGAAACAAATTCATACCAGCCAAATACTCATATCGTGATCCGTGCTGGTAAACTTTTGACAGCTATTTAAACAGTCTAACAGTCAGTGCTCTCAGGCTTTTGATTCTCCCAGTCGAGTGCACTCGTGGATGAAAAAGTAATTTTCCAGCAGTGTCCTCTCTTTGGAGTTTCTTTGTTGGGTCTACTTAATTTTACTTTTACTGAAACCAAAAGAGGAAAACATACAGACTAAGATGGACAAAATAACAGGGAAGACTTGCAGTGTTATTCAGTCTAATCCAATAATGCCAACAAGGTATGAACCCAAGAGAGACCAGCCAGGCAGTTTTTAATGGGGTGGCCAGGATGCAGTGTTTCCCACAGAATTAGGCCGTAGCAAACAAACAAGGCTGCGTGCGTGCGTGTCCCTTTATATCGGTCTAAGTCTACTGTTTAAATTCTGAGGCTTTTGCAGGTCCGTGAACGCAGCACAGGCAGAATTCTAAATAAGTTTTTTTCCCCCTTAGCAGCAGTTTGTAGTGTTTGAGTCGCAGGCTGGAGAACTGATCAGTCTGTTCGATCTGTGCTGATCAGATCCGACTTTGGGTGTTTTCACACTTGGTCCTTTTAAGCCGTCTTAACAGGCTCAGAGCGGTGACTCCGAACCCAGACCCCTCTGAAGTGCAGTTCGTTTCAAGTCCGCAGCGCAGTTCTCTTAACCTGTGCCTTGTGAACACAAAGCGCTCCAGGTTCGCTTTGCTCTTTCTCATTGTATTTAACCCTCTGGATCACATGTTATTGCACTGGGACACTTGTGTCGGCCTGTAATGCTTGCAAGGATGCAGGATAAGGAGTAGTTTGGTCCACGGAAGATGGACCAAACTACTGGAGACTGCACGTCCTCAGATGTGGAATGTAAAAACGGCAACAGTCTACAGCACAGGAACACTAACATTTTCCTCTAATTTTAAGTTAATCTGAAAGCGAGGGGCTTCATAACCGCCCTGCAGTGCCACGTCAAATAAAAAAAATAAAAAAACTACGTCAATATATATTATATATAGTGTGAACAGAAAGAGGACTGAGGCCCCATCAGAGCTGAAGTTGACCAGAAAGAGAACTGAGTCCTCTTTCAAATGAACTGACAATGTGAACTGAAAAAGAACTGAGTCCCTTTTTCTGTTGGTCCATTTTTGGTTCACTTTGAGAGGACTGAGTTTAGTTTGTTTAAAAGGACTATATGTGAAAACACCCTTTTAGACCCAGCATAATAAATGTTCAGTTTCACTTTGACTGCGCCTGGTGCTCTGCTGCTCAGTCTGTGCCTAGAGTAGCCTACATTCCAACAGCGCTCCTATAGGTGGCGGCAGTTGCTGCTATCAAAACAGGTCATTTTGGTGTGGGCCAGAAATCACCATTTCATGAACTTAAAAATGTGTCTAATGAGAAAATAAGGGGCAATTTCAGGCACCTACAACACCTAACTCTACGTAGATCAAATAATATTCAGTGCGTCTTACATTTTCTTCTTATTACTGCAGGTAAAGTAACAAAGAAGCTCAAACGATAAAGTACAAGTGTCCCAAGCTACAGAGCATTAACTGTTCTGAGAGCAGATGTTCAGCACAGCTTATGGTGCTCAGCAGCTCTGCGGGCTCATTCTCTATAACTCTATCATCAGGGATACAGAGACACAGACAGATACTTAGTAAAAAGGAGTTTTTTTTTATTTTAACAAAGTCTGATTATATTATATTTAACCAATGAATATAATCAACATATCCATAAAATCTTACCATCATTTTAACAAGTCACAGCAAAGGCTTATCTAAGAACAAGCCCCTACTGGGAAGCAAGGCAGTAATGATACTGGTAAATTACTGTTTCAGAAAAAAGGAATACATTAACATACAGTAATGGGCAATGAAGAAACGCCTGTACACTAACATGAGGTCAGCATCATGCATGACCAAAAATATTGTCTCCAATTTCTCTAAGAAAAAATAATTTAATTGGTATGACTCAAAATGCAACAATCTCTTTTTGTGCCTCCTGAACTGTTTACTTATTGGAGATAACTTTACCTGAAGTCTGTTTGCTAGTTTTTCTTCTTGGCATGCTGGGGCTTTAAACTTTGCCAAATAGATATAGTCACAGATGGAATGATTAAAAGCATCTTAAAGCAATCTGACTTCTTATATTATTAGCTTACGTCTAATCAGTAGTGGTTCACTAGGTGTCACTTGCCAGTTGTAAAGTCTCCAGAGGCATTCGTGGGTACGCACCAAAGTGGGTGTGTGCTCACCTAAAATGTGTCCCAGGTGGTTTTGCCTTGGAAAACCCCCCAACTTATTCTGCCTAAGAAAAAAAAAAGGCAGTTACACCTGGGTTGGCCAATAGGGTGGCCATGGGCACCCCTTGCCACCCTGCAAATTCGTACTTCCTGATAGGACTAGTGTGATTAGGGCCGCAACAACTAATTGATTGACTAATGAAAAAATTCAATGGCGACGAATTTTATCATCATTTAGTTGGGTCTGTGTTATGACGCATGGCACTAGCCATGGTCTCCCAAGGTCTCCTAAGGTGGGGGCACTAACCCAGTCAATGCTGCGCCTTATGTAGCTCATGTGAAGAGGGGTCAAAACGTCTCCTTTGTCTTCAAGCATTTGATTCAGTTCAACTGGGTCCCCGATAAAGCTTTTGTAAAGCTACCAATTTCTGTCCGTTATGTTTGTTTTTAAATGTACCTGTAATTGTGCATTTGTCTGTCAAAACACCAGATTTAGCTAATGCTGGTTAGCTTAAATTAGGTTAGCGAGACACTAGAGTATAACAAAGGAGTTCTTGGAATATTTCATGCAATTAGCCAGAGACAGTGGATCCTTTATTTCTTCATAAAAACACTTGACCAATATCTGATTAAATATGTATGACTTACATTTTCCCTTTATTCCTAGTGGACGTCTGCATTCCTTATTATTTTTTATTGTAGTATTCTTATCTGTATGTACTCTTGATTGCAGCATATTGCTTTTTTTATTTGCATGTTTGAAAGAGCATTGTACAGGAAGACAAAGAAAAAGTTTTGTCTTTTAAATAAAATGCTGGAAATTCTAGCATTTATTTTTCCTTTTTATCCAGTCAATAACATATTAATGTAGGTAATAATCATCAGATTAATCAATTAAAATAGATAATAGGTGCAGCCCTAACTGCAGTGGATAGCATTTGTGTAGCCAAAGGGATTTTCAGGTTGCTACTGGTTGCTACACAGTGTCCTCTCAGTACATTATTTCGTCCTGCCGAAGTTGAATTTGTGGGAGACTGAAAATGATTTTTTTGTGTGTGTGTGTGTGTGTGTTTTTCTCGTAAGTCTTTATCTCACCTGCAAAGGCTGGCCATGGATTAGTTGAGCTTTGTGCTCATGCAGACAAATCACCTAACCACTGCCGATGTATGCAATTTGAAGATAGAGTAATCTCTTACAAGTGGAGGCTTTTTGTGTTGGTGCAAGGCAACCAGGGACAACTGTAACAGAAAAATGAGAATTTGTTTGCAATTTATTGTGAGAAACATTTTACTGACATGGCCTTTAATAGTTCAGTTAGTATTTGTGAATGTAAGAAAGTACTCTTCCTGTCAAATCCACCCGACGTAGTTATGAGAGGTAAAAGTTGGTAGTTTCGGATGATGTGTATATTTCTTTCCAAGCAGTCACATTGCACAGAAAGGCTTTTTGTTTGCAGTGATAGTTCCCACAGAGCACAGCTAGATAAAAGGAAAAGTGGATGCTTTGGTAATATACTGCAATTAGCATTTATCTGTTTGGTGATTTTTTTCTTCTCTCCTCAGACTTGATAAAAGCTCTTACGTCTTCACCTTTTGTTTTTACTTGAATTCAACATATTTGCACATTAGAGATATACACAGTCTTTCTTGTTTTGCAGTTGCCGAGTGGAGCCCAAACCTCACGAGTTGTTTCTCTTCGCTCACAGCCATCCAGCTTAAAAGTGTGATTACCATATTAAGTCCTCTAAATAAACTAATTTAAGGAAATTATAGGCAGCCTTGTTTGTTTGGAGGGATGAAATTTAAGCAGAGCCTTACTACTTTTAAATGAAGTGTCACAGGGTTCATAGTAGCTGATAATAATCTCAAAGAAAACAATAAAGCATACTGTGACTGAAATGGAAGAATCTGCATGTTTAATCAAATTCAAAATGCCTTTTCCCCCCAAATTTATGCTTTCACATCATGTACACGTGCAGTATTTGTACATTCCAGTTCAGCTAACACACTGTAGTGGGAGGCTCTCGACAGACTGCTATGATCCACAAGGGGAGGGCCACATGGTGCCCAAATATGTCCAACCATCAGAAAACCCACAGCCAGTGTTGGCTGTAATATAACATTGTAATAATAATAACTCTGCAGTGCCCGTACAAATCATGTCTGTTCTTGCTTGGGTTGTGTTATTGCTGCTTGCAACTTCATTCAAAAAACTTAACACATGGTGCTTCTTTGGGTCCAGAGCAACATTCAGCAAACATTCAGTTTGCTGTCATAGAGGAGCAAAGAAACCAGAAAATATTCTCATTTAAGAAGCCTGAATCAGAGGGGCTTTTTTTGATAAAAAGTTACTCAAATCGATTAATCGATTATCAGGTTTTTTTTTTGGTGATTCATTTAATAGTTGACGACGAATTGATGAATCGATCAATCCTTGCAGCTCTGGTACCCAGTAGGGATGTGCACAGTGAGTCGATTAGTTGATTAAATGTTGCTACCCTGGCTAGTCAGCACTAGAAATACGAGTCAGTTAAACTTCTCATTAAAATAAAGTAATAAATGTACACATTTAAATTGATATGAATACATATTGTGATAACTGATGTGCTTTAGGCTGGTTGCTATGTGATGGCTTCACCCAATGATGTTGCCTAATAATTACACTTTTCCTAAAGACTAATTTTCCCAAAGAATGTTGTCGTCAAGAAATGTTATTTTTTAACTTTTATTTAGTGAGTTGTTGTCATGTTTTGTGGGATAATGTTATACACAATATTTTTTCGGACAATGTTTAACGTGATAGATTAAATTGTTCTCAATTTGAACAGTTTTCTGAGTGATTCCTTATTTTTAGACGAGTCAGCTAGTCAAAGTTTAAACCTCTGTTGTTAATTATTCGTTAGGCACATCACCACTACCCAGCATGCTGTTTGGCAGTGTAACAGTTAATAAGGCTCCCCTCTCAATACATTACACAGGTACATAATGCACTACTGAATATGTCCTGTAGATATCAAGCTTGTACTCAAAATATTTAATGTTGTTGTCCTGTTTCCTTCTTAATTGCCGTTTTTTTTTCTCATACAATACATATGTGAGCACATGTATGTATATATGCAGACTGTTTATATGACAGCATGTTTATGAATGTGTGTATGTGTAACTTCTGTTTGTTGTTTCATATGTAAGCTGTTCCCTACATGAGTTTTTAAACTGAAATGTTTCAGACAGACAGACAGATTCCTTCCATTGTAGTTAGAAATAATAGTTAGCAAGTGGCTAATAATGTTGAGTCTTCTTTTAACATTCCAACAGGTTAGCTTGCTAGCAGTAATGCTAGCTCAGTAGTGGTCCATTGAGAGTGTCTCTAACACAGTGAATAGCACAAATACAACGTGCTACCTTGTAACTACATCTACATCCTCTCCTTCTGCAGGTACATGATGTTAATCAACGGAAAAAATGAAGTATACATGGTCGACAGAGACAACTCGATCTTCCACATAGCGAACCTAGAGTTTCCTTTCCGGAAGGATCCACGTGTCCACTTAGCGAATACTCTACTGGATGGGGTGAGTTGTTGTCCTTCCTAATACTGGTCTTTGTTTTGGATTGTTATGTTTTGGGGCAAGGCTGTAAGGTTCCCATGGTCATGAAATTCCTGGAAAAGTTAAGAAATCAGAAAAATCGGGGGCAGCCCTAGAAAATTAATTGTATAGGATGTGGGTGAGCCTTGATGCTAACTTCTTGCTTCCTGTAAATCTCATACCTGTTTCTCCCTCGGCTGGAATTGCATTTCCTTTCCATCTCCGACTTCGTCACACTTCCATCCTGCCCCTGCCGCTCAGTCTTGCAGATAATTGACATCAGTTGCCAAACCTTAGGTTAGAAAAAGGCATGTTTCAGTCTGATGGTAGAGCCTGTCAAAGAAGGCCGACGGGAAAACGATCATCCGTGTGCTGGAGAAAGAGCTAATGAAATGTTTTACAGTTATCTGTCACTGCTGTCTCCCCGTGCCACACTGTGTCGGGGTGTGACACTTAGCAGTGCACTCCCCGGGGTGGTGGCGGGGGTCGCTGACTTATCCTCACCCTATAATTCTAGGCTCAGACTTTTATTGGCATGCCTGTGCTGTTCAGGTCATGCAGGTCCCCAGCAGCAGGTGCACATGTATGAGTCATTATCACACTCCCTAACTGAAAACACAGGCAAGGAAATTGCTGCATGATCACGTCGTCAGCCGAGATTTGATTATAAATGTCTGGTAGTGTTTTGTGTTTGATATTCCAGCGCAGGAGATGACAGATAAGGTGCCTGTGATTGTTTTTGTTTTGCTCCTGGCCTTGTTTTGTCAGAGTTTAGTAATTTTATGTAAAATAGGTGCATGTACTTCCTCTTGGCTTAACAGTTGCTGATTGATGCGGTGAATTTAGTTTCCTCACTCAGGCAGGACATGTAATTGCAGCGCATTAGTGTTGCTTTGAAGGAGCGGTGCGGATGTGTGTTTAGATTGCTACAAGGTTTGTTTTGACTTTGTTTATTCATCTGTTGATGCTTCTGGCTCTCAGTTCGGAGAGGCTGTGTTTGGCTGTTTACAGTGAGCCCTGTAGAAGCCCAGCTGTGTTGTCTGATATGTTTCATCTTTAGCCCAAAGGCACTGGTCTTTGTCTTGACGTGCTGTTTTGTGGTACAGTTTTTAATGAGCTTTACATCAACTTGAGTTGCAATATTGGATGACTGCGCGCTGTAGATTGAATTCCAGGCGGTTTCTTTTGGTCACATTAATGTATTCGTCCGCTGCTGTCTGTGCAATGGTTCAGTGCACCAGATGCATAATGATGGCAGCCTCCTGGAATGACATCATTGCTTCTCTACAACCTCTCCTGCAGTGATCTGTATGCCCGCCATTCAGTCCTCTTTCTCCGCTCCACCAGTCTGGATGTGGCAATTTAGAATGGATGTTTGGTCTTTTGTCCTGTACGCTGAAGTAAAATCATGTCAGCCAGTGTGAATGCTCATAGAAAAATAAAAATTTTGATGGACGATTGTTAATTCTACCACACTATGAGTAGTCTGTAAGCTAAATTAAAAAAAGCTAGTCGAGTGGCGCCCACTGCTACCACTGAAGCCAGTGTTAAAGTGCCTTGTGTTCATAATCTGCCACTGTATTAAGGGCTGAAAAGTCCCAGTGTCTATGATGAGTAGGGTTGGGTACTACTGAGTACCACTGAGCACTAAGTCACATTAAATCCATCGGTGCCAAGTTTTAGTACTTAAGACATCACCTGGGTGGGGACACCGTGGTTCAGACATGAGGCAGATGTACCGCAAAGCATCCTGAAGCCTGGAGGCCAGACAGGGAGCTCCACTGAGCTGCTGGGTTCAACTTCAGACAGGAGGCGGAAGTTCCCCGAAGCTGGGCTTCCAGCTGCTAAGCACCACAGCCTCTAGACTAGCAGACAGACAGACTGATAGAGAAGATTAGCTTTATGTGTGAGATGAGAGAAAAGCAAAGGAGCAGGACTGTGTTTTAGTCGACTACACCACCCCTGCAGCTCATTCAATAATTAAATTTTTGTTACGACAGAGAGTATTAAGTACCAAAAAAGAGCACCATTGGTCACCAATACGCAGTGCCAGGTACTGGATCAAATGTGAACAGTATCCATCGCTAATGATAATGTCTTTTCTCCACTATGCTTTAAGTAGTGGTTCCCAACTGGTGGGTCCGGGTCCAAAAGTGGGTCCTGAGTCCATTCTGAATGGCCCACAAGAGACCCGCAAATATGTCAAGTTTGTAAAAAAACACACTTTACTTTGAAGTGTCGTTCCCTGCTGTAAAGTGAGTGACTAATGGACAGCTACATGACAGAGACCGCATACTAGCCCATAGACATGGCCAAATGCAAGTATGACACGGCATACATTAAACTACGTGGACCTTGAACTAATGACCCAGGAGAAATCTGGACCCTGTGGCTGGACCAGTTGGGAATCACTGCTTTAGAGTCTAATTAGGTCCTGTTTATACGACAACGATTTCACCCTAAAATGGTAAACTTTTGTTGCGTTTTGGATGATCGTTTATATGACAGCAGCGTTTTGGGTGCCTGAAAACGCAACGTTTTGAAAACAGGCTCCAGAGTGTAATTTTTTGGAAACAGCACCGCCTCTGTTGTCATGTAAACTTGCAATATACAGTTCTTCTGCAAACGAGACTTTTCGGAGATGCGCATTAAGATTCCAGTCACTAGGCATGTGTGAGAAAGTCGACCATCCCAACAACAATGGCGGACTCCCGAGCTCTGTTTGTGCTGCTCACCCTGTTGAATTTATCAGTGCTTCTCCAGCAAAGTGTAGATGTACTGTCGCAACTCCACCTCGTTGTCCGTCCAGACAAAGATTTGTGCGGTTGCCATTTTGTGTGTTTACACATCACCGCTCTGTAGAAGGAAGAGCATTTGTGCTGGCGTGTGTTGTTTCATTACAAAGTCACACCGTCAACTACTGGCCTGGCATGTGTACTACAGCGTTTTGGGTCATTTTTGTGGATCTAGTTTCAGTTCTTCTAATTCGCATCTTGTAGGCAACTTTAAGAATCTTGGGAGATATTAAATTGGAACATGTTTGCTCGACTTAGGCTCGACTTAGATATTTTTGAAAATGGGTATTTTTCCACTCATTTAAAAAAACACCACCAACCTAAAATCTGTCAACACAAGCTTCGTTTTACGAAATATTTCCATTCACACTAGATTGCTAGAATGACTCAGATGCTCGCTGGCGCTTGCTTTGTTCCTTAGTCTCCCTTCTAAAAACACCTACCGGAGATCTTGTCACTATTGAGTGCCCTTTGATACAAGCACAAAGGAGCTCACGCATAGATGCAAGTGATGCTCTGGGCATTGTTAAGTTTCCTACCACTTCTCATCAACAAAAATTCCGCCTCAAAGTTGTCCCACCATCTGCTGGGCCTGATCCAAAACTGTCAATTCTGGCAGGCTTTCAGCCATAAATAGTCATTAGACCAAGCATTGCTCACAAAACTTTGACAAACTGGTAGCCATTGTTGTTGTTGTTGTTGTTGTTTCTGGTGCATGCTGATTACGCAAAGCAACAGTGGGCATGTGCCAGCTGGGGAGATGACTTCATCCTTTCTCAGACGCTCTGTTTTACATGTCAACACAGATACAATCTGACAATCTGCACTTGACAACGCGTTGTTTCAGGGACCTAAAACTGCGTTTGCATGTCGACAAGAAATAAAAACGTTATTTTCAAAAATAATTGCATACATGTAGGCTGGACCGGAAGGCCAATTCACAGTTGCTACATCTGTGGGGTTGAAAGGGTCTGTTTGAGTCTGTAGGATGTAGACTTTGCCAGTTGTCTGAGTCTGCGGACTGTTATCTCCACTGAAGTACCACCTGAGCTCCACCCAGGTTTCTGAAACTGTTGTGTGGCATTAGTCACTACATTATTATTTTTCTTAGGTTGTTGTCTTAACTCCTGGATAAGGAAGCGTATTGTCATCCACATATAAAACACGTTGGTTTGCTAATAAATTTAGAAAAGAAGGAGATATCAATGTGTCTTTTCATCCAGCTATTTTGAAAATGCAACAGATCTTGCTTAGTGCAGCTTTAAAATACTACGTAGAGTCAGTGTTCTTGTGTGTGTGTGTGTGTGTGTGTGTGTGTGTGTGTGTGTGTGTGTGTGTGTGAGATAATGAATCAAAGTTCCTGGTTAGAACTCCTAATTATTCTATCAGCTCAACAGGGCTGGAGCTTACCATCATGCAGCACAGATGAAACAGCAGCAGCTTAACTGTTGTGTCCACACAGGCCCTGTCGAGAGAAGTGCTGGTCTGGGGCCACAATGTGAAGTAAATTAAATGAAAATGGCACATTAATCGGTGTACTCATCTGGCTTGACCACTACAGCACAGTCCCTGGAGCTCCTATAGAGCCAATCTCAATAAAAACAGCTTGATGTAGCAGACTTTTTAAAAAATTCAACTCAAAACAACATTTTACGACCTTAATGACTCATAATAAATACCTTCTTTTTTGAACGTGAATAAATAAATCATCATTTTTGCATATTCATATCATCCAACCATGACTCTTTCCTGTTTGTTATTGACTTTCTGCTACCCTTCCACCTGTCAGCTACAGGAGCAAAGCACAGTTAGCTTCCTGAATATTTTATGAGCGGAAAAGGGAATAAATAGAGTTCTCTAAATGTGGTGCTCCGCTTTTTTAAATTTAAACCAGGTAAAACAGAGTTGCAGACCTACTTTCACTTATGCTACTTCAGCGCCTGTGACGTCTGCATCTCTGCTGTCTGTCACTGTATCTGCTGGTTGTGTAACAGTTCTTTGAAAACTCCTCGTGTGTCTGTTGGGTGTCCTGCACCACCGCTGCACCTGACTCTCAACTTAAGAGTCTTGCATAATGGATGTGCATTGCTATTTCTGCTTCATGTCCTTCTTCCCCACAACCCATCACACACACACTCACACAGACACACCACACACCCACCTCCCCAATTCCCTGCTATCCCTCTCATTGCTGCAGGCATCTCCCTCTCTGAGCATGCATCCCCTTGAGAGCGCTCACCCCCTGGTGTCTCACTGTTTTCATCCTCCGTAACTACTCTCAAAGAGGAACCAGACATGCTACGCTTAGACTGCCCAGTTTAAGGACATTTCTTTGTATATATTGTCTCCACTTAATCACAGATATTTCTCTCAATAACAACAATATTTGTCTCTTGTCTTTATCTCTGCAGGAGATGATCATCGACAAGGTGAACGGGCAGCCCGTCCCCCGCTATTTGATATACGACATCATCAAATTCAATGTGAGTAGCCGGAGCCACTTGAGAATGTGTTGTCCTTCCTTTGACCTATCACTTCTGAAAAGCTGCCAGATCAAGAGGTCAGACAGAATAAACAGACAAAACATTGGACGCATGCCATTAACGCTGTGGTCTATCAGCAGCTCCTTCTGCCCTCTCCTCTTTATTTACTGTTAACAAGCGTCTGGCCGCACAGAGGAAATTGTAATTTTTTGCGGTCTGTCAGCAGTTGGTAGAATACATAATCAGAGAAAGGTGTCAGCTGTATGTCCGGAGCAAGCACTGACGCGGAATGGGATTTGCTTATCCTGAGGTCTAAAAATCAAATTCCCGGTTGGGTTCCTTCAAGGCTCCACTATAACAGGCAGCAGAGCTGTGCTCATCCAGGCTCTGCAGTATTTGCACAGGCATGACGGTGCTTTGTCAGTCTGCACGCTGTGAGGAAGAGCACGGCTTTGCTTGACCCCCACACCCTGTCACACACCGAGCTTCACTAAAGCCTGACCTTAGCCTTAACGCAGGGGCTGAACTGCGTCTGACCCAGACTGAATATTTATAAGCCAGGTCTTTGTGCTTTTAACACCACAATTGGTTTTGCTGAGCTCTACTGACCTGTGTTTTTGATAATGACTTCAAACAAAAATGTAGTTAAATATTAATCAGAGTTCTTAAAGCAACATTATGCAACTGTTTAATGTTAAAATAACAGGCACAAAATAATTTTAATGGTACACTGATTGGTTATAGGGAGAATGGCACCTCTTTGTTCCCACTCCTCGCCCCAAATGTGTGTACTTGCCAAGCGGTAACCTCTGGGGCTGAAAAATGAAGCCAGCACGAAAGTGCCATAAACTGCTATTCCTTGGATGATCATTTGGGGCTGGCTCTAAAAGCAGATCAGTCCCTGTAGACTTCTTGGTTAAAATGATCAACTTTACAACAGAAATTAACATGTTTACAGCCTGGTAAATTATTTAAGACAGCAGTCCGGCTTTGCATGCATGATGGATGTGACATGTGACACAACAGCATCGGCCTCTAGTGTGACATAAAACATACATGTCAGTAGCGCTTTCTAAACAACAACAATGGCACAACATGGCAATAACAATCATTTACTGTCTCTGTTCTGTGACGGCTGACCTAGTCCTCTGCTCAGAGGGTCTTGAATCTCATTGTTTTCCCAACTTGCGGACGTTTGCGGCAGCTGTTCTTCTATTTTTAATTATCTGCTAACAGCTACTTTTTAAATCTCCCACAGTCCATTGTGCCCATGGTCCTAACCTGTTTATAGAGACCGCTCAGTTCCCCCATTCTGTGATCGTACCTTATATGCAGCACGGCAAGGCAGCATAATGGCTCAATATTCCTGCCTTGAACAGGCAGTGTAAAAGAGGCTTATGACTTGGATCCACCCCTTGATCCTCCACAGTCCCCCCCCCCCCTTGTCCAAATACGGTCACTTTTGGCTTCAAAAACCAAGATGGCGACTGCCAGAATGCCATATTCGAAGCTTCGAAACAGGAATCCACAAGGCAATGGGTGAACCCGACCTGAGTCCGAAACAGAACCCGAGCAAAATGTCTAATTTGTTATCCAAACCCAGGTCCCCTCGGGTTCCACTGGGTCCCGTCGGGCTCGGGTCAGGTATCCACACTCTGGCCCACAGTAGACCAGATGACGAGGTTCATCCACCACTGAACATAACACTTTACTTTATACTTGAACTACTTGCTGGAAAAATGTGGATTTATCTAACTCACTTTAATAACCACAGTCCTACATATAACCTACCTCTGCACATGACCAAATATACATGACTTGTCATTAAACTTACCTGCAATGCAATGTCCAAAAATCCATCTTAAGTTTGGTTAAAAATGAGATTCAAAAGATCTTAAACAGTATTAATATTCAGTGTCTGATACCTGTAGACATCCTGTTCTGAAGTCGCGTTTGCTGGTTTTAAATCCTTCAGTTTATCAACAAATGCGCGTGTAAAGCTGTCCATGAGACTGCGTGAGACAGAGATAACACCGATAAGGGTATGAATAACATTAGCAGGTATGTACTCTGCGGGTATTTTGCTGTCGCTGTTTTCTTTTTAGCCAGGAGACAGATCACTGCAGCTGATGTCAGGGCAGCGTAAACAGTTAACAACCCTGCAGGCAGAATTTGTATGTACAACAGTGGGGTAAGATAAGGGCTCCAAATCACAGTAATACCACTTTCTGCATAATGTAGCTTTAACGTTATCAGAGTCACTGTATTGGGTTGAAGTGAACCTGATAATCAGTCCATTACTGCTATCACAGCTGGGCAGCTGTAATTGCCTTGGTGTATCCATTCGTGTAAATTTGGCTTTTATATTTGTGTATTAGCATGTTTTTCTTGTTTTTATTTTGACTTGGCCTTTTTTCTTGAGAAGTGCCTCAGGATAGCATTAAAAGGCTGTTAATTGCTAACACTTTTCCAAACTGTAAATTAATTCATTCCTTCAACCGATCTGTGAGCTGCTAATGGCAAGCATGCAGACACAGAGACAAATGAGCCTACAGTTTGCCCTCAGCAAGCCTCCACTGTCTTACTTACTTACTTGATGAATACCTTGGGATCAAGAAGGGGTGGAGGGGGTTACTTCGGCCATTATGTTTGTCTGTCGCCTCCTTTTCTCCATCGATCTGAAAGGATCACACAAGCAAGCGGCTCAATAAAGGCTCCAGTGGTGAGGGGAACGTCTGTCAGATGGTGCAGAGGTTAGCAGCTCCACATGACTCCCCCCCCCACCCCCAAGCCATCAGTAAAGCGTTGCTGTATTGATCCTAGCCGGCCATTATTAGCCTACTCCATTATCAGTTTGTGGGCTGTTCCTTGGCACCGAGGCTCCATCCTGAGACCGAGGATGGAAATGCAGCAGGAGGGAGAACACGCCACCTGCTAGGCCCGTGACACGACGTGACACCTTACTTGTTTGGTAAGTCAGGTGAAGCACAGTACTGGGATTCTTTTGATTAGAGCATGATGAGAAGTGTGTGTCCTCTCGGCGTGATGGCTGATTTAACCGTCAAGGGTCGGCGTTTATTCAGTTCTGTGGATTTTGATGAAGATAAATGAGGGTCAGCCGCATATACGTTGCTGCTGATGTTGGAGCAGTTGATATTCTTACAGGCCGTTACAGTGTTGAGACTGCTGATGTGTACAGTACCTCTCCAACCATGTAACTGACTGACCCCGACTATCACCCTGAGACATGATGTGAATTTTCTTTTTCTGCTCTCGCTGCAAAGTATAAAAAAGACTTCTTTGTCCTTTTGGAACGTTGTCGCTGCTTGTCAGTCAGTCACTGTCATCTCCCCCACTGTGGGGGAACTGATGAGATGAAACAACAATTACTTATATGTCCTTAATTTTGACGTTGCTTTAGAAAGCTATTATCTTGAAATAAAACAGTGGAGGTTTTTGCTTGACATCAACCGTCTATGCCACGACACTTTGATTGACCTCGTGATGTGTCATCATGCCGAAAATAATCTCGCTTTCAGTGCAGACTTAGACAAGATAATTGTCTCAATCAGATGAATAGCCAAACAGATAAACTTCAACACAGAAAGCTTATCTGTGGCGGTGCGGAGTGCTTTTTTGACTTCAGCTCCATTTATTTCTGCTTAAGAAGTTTGTCTGCAGATATAGTCTGTATCTCTGCAGTGCTTTCCACCCTAAGAATAGTCCCCGAGCTGCATCATGCCTTTCAAACCGACTGCAGCATCACTCTGATGACGCGCTGCAGATAAGAAGAGGTTCGAGAGGATAGATGCTGGTGCTATGGTTTTATTGGTCTCTAGCTGGTATAAGCCACGAGTAGCTAACAATGATTTTACGGTAAACCTCAGTGGCTTTAATTTGCTCGTAAATCACAGCACATCCAAGCCACTCTGCTGGGACCTTCAGCTCTATTTTGCAGGTGATTATGACATTAATCTCTACCTTCATTTCCATGTTGAGCATTTGATGCAAAATATGGACAGGAAGGTGGTTAATTATGGGATAATGCTACTAAAATGTAGCTGTGAGAGTAGCAGTGCTCCCTATTTGATAACCATAATAGTAATGCACTTAGTAACCAATCAGTAACCTCTACCACTGGCTGCACGTCTTTATTTAGCACAGCTCACCCAAAGAATGTTTCATGATGTTTTATTGGATTAACTATAAGAGGATAAGGACATATATTTAGTATTTGACATAAATATAGTCGTGAGTCTAAAATTCTGTTGTAGAAAATAGTGTTTTTGTCTCTCTGCAGATTATCTTGCAACCCCTTTAAACCCTGCTGAATCACAGTGATCTGACAGCTCATTGCTATGTGTAAAATGCATTTCGATGCTGTTGAACTCAATCTCAGAGGTAAGCTCGACTGGGTATTAAAGTTACTGATAAAGCAGCAGGAACAATAGGCTTCAGGGACTCTTAGAGTATAACTACATAGTCTATTGTCATAACTCTTGGCTTGCGTTCTGCCAGTCTACAGTAGTAGACATAAAGTCTCTTTCGAAACCACAGAAAAGGCAATTAAGACCGCAGCTTATTGAAGGATGATGGTGGAAAAGCAGCCTCTCCTCTGGGTAAGGTCTGACTCAGATCTACTAACATTAGTTTGAATTTGGATTTAAAACTTTAGTATCATAAGTAAAAACTTGTATTCTGTCTTTAAGGTAGCCCTAACGCTGAAAACCCAGCAGCAGGGAAGTGCGGCTTGTCATAATAATCACATGTTGCTGCAGCTGAGAGGTGTGTTCATGTGATTCAGGCGGGAAGAAATCCTTAGTAGCAACAGGACTCACAGGACTCTGTTTACTGATTGGCTAGGGGTATTCTATGGCCATAATTCAGACGTAATAAAGTTAAACTATCCCCAACTTTTGTTTGGTTGCACTTCACTGCAGAATCAAATGGCTGCAGCTTGGAGCAGCTGCCGCAGCTTTCCATACACTTGGCACAAGCTGCACTTCGCCACTGCTTGGTAAGCTCTCAGTATTAATGTATGTGATGACAGGATCTCATGGCTTTAGAGGAAGGCTGCTGTGCTCAATGCCACAAGAAACAGAGAGAGGAATTCAAAGTTTGAACGACATGTCCCTTCTCAATAATCAAATAACCAGCATACCAGCAATAACAAATGACAACTGGAGCAAAGTTTTCTCTGAAGAAATCATGTTTAAAAATGGCTCAAGACTCTGTTTGTGCATTGGCTTGGGCTCCGTGCTGCAAACAGATACAGTCTGTGGTTACAAACAATTTTAGGCTAAAACAGCCCTAAAAGCTTCTGTTTTTGTCAGAAACATCCCAAGGGAAGCTGCACATTAAGCTCCTGTTGAGTGGCCCCAGCGCTGATTTTGTCACCTGCGTGTGTCTTTTATTCGAAATCATCCCAGACAGTCATGCAGCTTTTAACAGTATTCCCAGCACTGTCAGATTTTTGTTTCTTAAGACGTTGTTTTTTTGCTGTATTCTTGAGGGCATCATTCAGCCTCTCTAGCCTCACGCTGAAGAAGGCTTTATTTCTGACTCTGCAGCTCTCTGGTGTTTAACATTTAATGAGTGTTTATATATAGATTCTTTATGCACTCAGCTCAATTTACCCATAAAGCGGGGTGGGGTGGGGAGGTGGGGTGTTATATAATGCACTATATTGTATGTTGGACTTAAGTACAATGTTTCTTTTCATTTATGATGAATGCATCTGTACATTCATATTCCATAGTATGTCCCATATTTTAAGAATCTACAGAATACTGTATATTAACCAAATTTTATACACTTTTTGTAACTGACCACAGGAAGCATATGTTTGTCTTTTTTGGGCCTACAAATAACTGTTATTTTCATTATTTAATAACTGGCAGTATAATTTCTTGATTAATTGTTTGGAGTTAAATGTAGAAAACTGAAAAATGTGATAAATGCAGGTAGTTAAAAACTGAAAAATGTTGAAACATTGAAGCCGCCTATGTCAAACAGTCCAAAAAACCTGAACATATTCAGTTCATTGTCATAGAAACTTAAGAAAACCAACAAATACTTGCACCTGAGTAGCTGGAGCGATCGATCTTTTTATTAAAAGTTGGGCCCACAGCTGACAATTATTTTCAGTGTTTATTATCACAAATTTGGGGTCACGGTTTGGTAAATTTTGGTACAGCACAGAAAACAACAAATGAGTAGAAAATATAGTTTTTTCATTTATTTTGAAAAATGTAGACATTCAACGGTGACAGGCCATAATTCATAATTCTAAAAGTTAAGACACTCAAATAATGTCACATTGTCAATAACACACATGTCAGTGATGTTATGTAAATGTAATGCTCCATCATAAGACTCCGACCTGTTCAGTCGCTGAACTGCAGCACTCACTTTACAGAGCAGGCACAGCAGACTGATTAAAATGCACGTGTGAATGCACGTTATAATTGAGCTCAAGCACTTTGACCATATGCTTTAATTGGTATTCTCTACAACGTACAGTGTATGGGAGTTTGGTCTCACAAAAGCATTGATAAACTCTCCCTGGCATTGGTTATTAGTTTATGGTCCGGAATCTGCAGTGGTGGTGTGATGGAGCATTGTCGCCTCACAGCAAGAGGGTTCCTGGTTCAAACCCAGGGTGGTGGGTTCAAATCATGGGGTGGGGGAGCCCCTCTGAGAGGAGTTTGCATGCATGTTGGTTTTCTCTGGGTACTCCAGCTTCCTCCCACAGTCCAAAGACATGCAGTTTAACTGGTGACTCTAAATAGCTCTGTGATAGTCTGGAGACCTGTCCAGGGTGTACCTCGCCTCTCGCCCAATGTCAGCTGGGATAGGCTCCAGCACACCGACGACCCCCAACAGGAAGTGGTTATGTAAAATGAATGAATTAATCTGCAATGAGGCTTCCTGAACACCGTGGGGAGGACGACTCGCCTTTCAGTCTGAGCGTCTCATTCTTCTAATTGAGACATTCGAGTGATGTCGTGTTTCCACATTACGCTAAACTTTAGCTGAACAATGTTGGCACTCATTTAGACACAAATTGTTGTGCATCGAGTGTGAAAAACCAAGCTAACTGAGCTAAAGCTGACTAGCATGCTACAGCTAATGGACAGCAACTAGTGGACTGCCCAAACTTTCTAGGGAAAAACTCACACTCTGGAATTTCTGATCCTTTTGTGTGAGTAGTAACATGAATCAGCTATTTTGACTGTTCACAAGGCATACGGAACGTACGTCACATACTTCAGAACATCCTGTACTGTTTGAGACGAATACACGTACCGTTACACCCCTATTATCTCACTTGAAAATGCCTTTCACAATGTTGTAAATACTAAGGTGCTTGCTCCACCTTGCTTGTTTTGTCCAACTAATATAACTTTACTTACAGCTACAGTGTTAATTCATTAATCAGTTAATTGACAAGTTGTTTTAGCTGTTAAAAATGAGCTTTACAATACATATGTGGTGTTTGGAAGCTAAAAAATATAATGTTTTCTACAGGCAGGGTTGTCCTTAGGTGATCTGCGCTATCAGCACCAGATCATATTAAGGCATTTCTTTATAGATTGGTATCAGTTATATCAAGCCTGATTCATTGCTGTTGCTGCTTGTCAAAAATGTTTCATTGTGCTCCTGTTGAAACCCAGTCCTATCTCAAACGCACCGTGATGACAGTAAGTCAAAGTGGAGCAGCACAGAGCAATAAATGGCACCCATCGAGACACATTACCCTCCAGACCCACAGCAAGAAAAAGGAGATGTGATTCCACTGATACGATCGATCTTTATTCCCAGAAATGTCAGATTAACGAGACTCTTATCGGCTGTGCTTTCCCGTTACAGGCGTGGACAGCACATGCCTTGAATCATCCACACTTACATCTTGTTCTGTCCCGATGACACAGCTGACAGATGGTGCAGAATGTGTGGGACATCATACCAGCTGTTGCTCCAGGAGAATGGAGTGTGGTTTTTACAGTAACGCTAAAAAAGAAAAACAAGTCCTTAAAGCAATGCCGAAATGAGTTTCTCCATCTTCTAATTTGCCTTCGACCTCATTTGTTGTGACCAAATTGTCCTCACAGAGTTGTTCAGGCTGCATTAAGCAAGTCAGACAGACTCTAAAACAAAGTCGCAGACACACAGTCACGGCATACTGCTCTGTTATTATGTTGTTATGGCCAGTGTGTCGGCAAACAGTTGCTTACTATCACACGTAGCAGACACAGGACTACGTGGGCGTCCCAGTGGAGTCATATCAGGCCACTTGATGAATGCTAGTCCATTATCTATTCCACCTTTTACCTGTTCTGGAGCAAGAACTCCCTAAGGTGATACAATAATTAATTTTATTGGGCTGTAACTAACTCTTTTCCTTTTTTTTGTAATCTGGTATTTGTTTTCTTGAGTTTTTAAATTAATTGAATCCAGAAAATAGAGAAAATTACCATAACTTATATACCATAACTATTTTTATGTATTTAAGTTTACAATTATATGTATAAGAAAAGTAAGAAAATCAGCAAATTCCTCAAATTTGACAATCTGTTGTTAAAATGACCTTAATGATTAATTGATTATCAAAGTACTCACCAATTTATTTTCTGTCGATCGACTAGTCATTTCAGCTTTAAATTTTACCACGATCAAATGGATGGAAATGCACCAATCAGACAGAAAGCGTTTTTCATATTGCGAAACTGAAGCCTGTGCCAATCAGACAGAGCACTTTTTGTAACTTGCTGTGTCTCTTTTTTTTAAATTGTTGCTAGGCAACGACCAAATCACCTGTCTTTAGTGTAACTGCTTTCTTGCTGTAGAGTAAACTTACAGATCTTTAAGTTAAAGTACACTTAAAAATAATAAGGCAGAAGGCACTAGTAAATGATAAATGGACTTGTACTGCTTCTTTGTAGTCTTCCGACGACTCAAAGCACATTCACCCATTCACGCTCACATTGGTGGACGAGGATACCATACAAGGGGCCAACTGCTGCTCAGTTTTGTAGACATTCACACATCCAAAGATACTTTGATATATGGACAGGAGGAGCCAGGCATCGATCTGCCAATCCTCTGATTTGTGGACGACCCCCTCAACCTCCTGAGCCTCAACCGCCCTACTGGTCAAAGGGAAACAGAGATTGGTGTCTGCAAAACAGACCCTCAGAAAGCTTTTCCAGGAGCTTCGCCTAGATGATGGTCAGCTTAAGGCTTATTTTCAAGATGAATCAGGGACAGTTTGACAATCTGCCAAAAATCAATTACAGTTGGTAAAATGTGAGAAAGTAGTTGAGTCTACAGTTTGTTCAGATATGTCTTCCAGCTTGCCTAGGGTGATGTTTAAAGTGAGCTAACATTGGCTTAACAGAAACCATGCATGCTCTTGCTAAAAGGTGTGGGGCAGAGCGGAGACATGCCAGGTTTTCCGCAACACAAAGGCAGCACCCAAAATGCTTAATTCTCATTGAATACAATTCTAAAAAGCCACCCCAGGCTGCTAAAACACACTCTGTCAGATCAGGGCCTAAATGGGCTGAAATGTGACACACACTTTGGCCAGTCGAGGCTTCACCCCTACAGGGTGTTGTCTTCATTATGTAAATAGGAGAATAATTGGAGTTGATTACTACACTCTTTCATATTTTTTAAGACTCGTGACCAGACTGAATCTCCTTATTTTAGAAATTTGATTTTGGCTGTATTTTTAAGACATAATTAGTGTAATTCAGAATTGATTAAAATCTTTGTATGCGACACAAAATCCTCGCTCTTCACACCATCTGAGGAGCACTAATGGCTGTTTTTTCTCACACATTCTAGTATCACTACACACAGCAGGCACAGCCATGTTCGAGAATGCTTGGCTGAAGATATGTTTTGCCGTTCATAAGGCTTTACATTGTACTTGCTTACATAAGACTGTATACCAACAGCTCTCTGATCTTCTTCTCTGTTTTGCTAAATATGTGCATGACTCACGAGACAGAACAGTCTACTAATTGTATCTAATCTTAACTAATCATTGGCCATCCACCTCCTCATCTGCTTTGAAAAAAAATCTTTTTTCCTCCCCCCAGATGGGCCAGTAATTCTATAGAAAAGCTCTCAAGAAGAGAAGTGGCCTTTACCAAACAGAAAGAGACCAGAATACAAATGCCCCCAAGTCACACCTTCCTGTTCAGTGCCTCTCGATATAGATCAGGAAATATTGATCTATAACCTGCTTGTGTAGGAAGAGTAAAGGTATAAAATGTCTGACTGTATGTTTTCTATTTTTATGTTATTGGAGGTTTTTTAAAGAGTAGAAACAACACAATGTTGGACAGGAAATCACTAAATGTCGACAAGAAATGTTGGAATTTTCAAGAAAAGCCCAAGGTTTCTCCCTCCCAGTGTTAATTGGTTAGTTGATCAGAAAATTAGTCTGTATTCAGTATTGAGTAATTATTTTAGTCATTTTTCAACCAAAATCCAAAATGTTTGCTGGTTCCAGCTTCGCAAATGGGAGGATTTGATGCCTTTGTCTGTCTTCTGTGACAGTTAACTGAATATCTTGGATTTTGCCTGGTTGGTTGTAGAAAACAAGACATCTGAAGATGTCAGCTTGGTCTGAGGGAAATTATCAGGCATCTTTCACTGACAATCTAATGATCTGTTGTGATCATCATCTGCTGCTGAGGTTAAAAAGACCTCATAAAGAGTTCCGCCTGCGTTGCGTTTATGGAGCAGCAAAAACCTCTGTTTGTGTGTATCCCTTTACATCATTCTGTGATTCCTCTCTAAATTCAGAAGCAGAACATTATTACGGTGATACCACAGAAGCTTGTGAGAAGTGAAATGAATTGGTACATTGGTAATGTCACTGTCTCTGGCGCATGCTGCTGCCACAGTTAAAAGATGTGGCGAAACATCTCTGACTGGTTGTGTCACAAAACATAAACATTGAGCATGGGAGTCCTGTGAGGGGGAGTCTGGGCTTTTCTGAGGAGCCTCACGAGTTGTTTTATTCATTGTGGATCTTTACAACAGTTCACCGAAATTACCAAGGCAGGCATAATTAATTGCACAATCCAAAGCTTTGTCAAAACTTGCCAATTTCAGCATGTAAGGTGTTAGCTCAGAGGTTGTTGTTGGTACCAGTGGCTAAAGGGATTTGGAAATACTAACACACAGATAGCAAAAGAAAGGGAGAATGCTTGCCAGTGGCCAATGGCAGCTTTGTAGCCACAGTCCACATTTGATGAGTAAGACCAGGCTAATGCTAACCTCTACCTGGGTTTTTGCTTGGTTCTCCATTTTGGACCCTAATAATTTAATTGAAGAACTCAAATATGAAAATAACTTAAAATTCCCATCCATAGTAGCCATATCTTATAGTAAATATAATATGTAAAAGCAAATGCACAATAGGGATAACAGGAGAGTGATAAATTGAACAATATAACATGAGGAGGAATTTCATGGAGAGATATGAGTCCTCTGATATGATGGGATTGTTGTTAATTGTCACCTGAAGACATTTATAAGCAATCAAAATCAAAATGCTTGATTATGTCAAAATTTTTACATAGACAAAATTAAGGTTCCTAAGATTGATCCCTGAGGAACTCCAAAGCCTCCTGTAGCTTGAGGAGCTTTCCCATTAGAAAATGTATTAGGGTCTTTATGTAAAGGGCCGAAGTTTAGCTTTTTTAAATTGACCAAGAAAACATCTGGTTTGGGAGACAGATTGGACATGTGTAAAAGCATTTGGAGATGCAGGGAATGCGTTTTTAAATATGTTTTTTCTGCGTATCGTGACCAGGTAACATAGAAAACGTTTGCGTCTCATGATGTTTTTCTGTCTCTTTACAAAATAAAGAGATGGCAGCTTGCTTGCTGAGTTGGAGCTCCTTGTTTTTTTTTCCTCTCTGCAAACGTGTGATAAATATTAAATGTCAGTTTGTTGTCATACATTTAGTCCATGTCCATCTGGCAACCTTTCAAAACAATATTTCTTCTTCTTTGAGGGTTTTTCTTTTGTGTGTTGATAAAAGTGAGTCATTCTTGTTAATCACTTTTCAGCTGAGCAGCGGGCCTATGTGCTGGTGACCGTCAGGTGACAGTGCTGTACCCAGGGTGGTTTCATCACAACTCCTCTGCCTCCATTTAACACTTCAGAGTCATGCTGGTTTAATTTGTTACTTGGCTGTTCTAATTTTCCACCAAAGCTTCATTATTTATAACCAGGAGCAGGAACTTGTGTTTTTTGCTGCCGCAGTCACAGTGGTCTGCCAGATGGGTTCGGAGGCACCTTTGCTCTGCCTCGGTGGCCCTGTCTGTCTGAGAGGCAGTGACGGCTCAGGTCGCTGGTGCTTCTCTGCGGAGAACAACCATGTGTGACTGGCCAATGATGGGAGGGAGCTGTTGTCATAGTGACAAAGGAAAAACGAATCCACTGTACTGTGTACTTTTGGTGTTGACATTCCCATGAGCTCAGCTGATGTCAAGGTCTTGTTGTCTTACTGTATGCACCTGCATACTGCTCACCTATGGTGTAGCTATAAATAAGAGCTGCATGAGGAGACTTACAGTTACTTATGTTGATGTTGTGAGGATGTTATTGTTTGTGCCGAGGTTGTATAGTGCTTGTAAGGGTTGCAACTAATGATTATTTTCATCATTGATTCATCTGTTAATTGTTTGCTTGACTAATCGAATAATTGAAAGGGACATCAGTCATTAAGATGTCACAAAATGGTATGAGTTCCGAAATTTATTTCCATATCTTATCAAAACCTTATCATATCAAAACTGAAAATATTCACGATAATATAATAAGAGGACAGAGAAAACCAGCAAATCACATTTGAGAAGCAAGAACCTGATAGTTTGGGGTATTTTTACCTCATCTTGTAAGTCTTTTTTTTTTTAGCCTTAGTGTTGCCAATTTTTGTTTCCCATGACCGGTCATTTAATCCCCAGCACTAGTCCTATGGCACATCGTCATGTTCACACAGGATTCCAACAAAAAGCTGGGTTAAAGATGAGTGTGAAACATCCACATTCTGCCAAAGAATACACTTAATAGCTTTTATTAAATCCACTCAAACTCCTCACTGCATACATTATATGAGTCTGGGCAGACATGGATGCAAATTGCAACTTGTCTGGTTGGCACAGGCGTTCAACTGCAGGGTAGTAATTCTAGTTTTACGTACATCGAGAGAACCCATGTCAAATTCCATGTACCTGAGAATAACGACAATGAAGGCCACTCTGACTCTGACTCTTTAAAATAAAGGCTATTCTGTATTATTGTGGTTTTGTTGATTGTATTAATACAGATAACAATTATTTTTCTTCATTTGTATTGCAAAGAGGAAACATAACTTTTATACGTGTGTCTAAATGAGTTAATTAACATTTTTTTTGTGTGTGTTTCAGGGACAGCCTGTTGGCCAGTGTGATTTCAACATTCGGCTGCTCTGCATAGAAAAGGAGATTATTTCTCCCCGCATGGAAAAGATGAGGACTGGACAGATTGATAAAACCAAGGAGCCCTTCAGTGTCCGGAATAAACCCTTCTTCGACATTAATGCAGCACGCAAGGTAACGTGAACAAAGCCGTCCTTTTCACTTTCCAACCCAATCTTCTCTCCACTTCTTTCACAGATGTGACCCAGTCAAATCACAAAGATATACTAATCGAGATGACCCAAAATTCTTACAAGTTACATCTGTCAAAGAAATCTGTGAGTCTGTAATGGTCCAGTTACCTCCCTGGGAGTTCTTTTCTAGGGCAACAGTTCTTTGTATGGTCCTCCAAGGCATATTGATCACAGTTGAGCAGCCACAGCAATTGAGAGAGACATCTCTGTATTGGTGTCTTGTGAAAAGCACATTTTTGCCCATTCTTTATGTGTATTGTAAACATCGGGAAGGCTTATGGCCATGTCCCTTCAGATGCCCTCTGGGATGGAAAAAAATGAGTCTTGGTCTATGGTCATAGGGTCCTTGTTAGGGTTGCCTCTAAACTAGAATTTCAAACTTTGACACAATGCTAGTATAAAAAAAGTGTACTAGATACAAGGGGTGGGGAAAATACTCAGTTGTTAGATGTGGACATGGAAGATTCAGCATCATTTCAGAAATGGCAGTTAACAATTATTCCACAGTTTAAGGCTAAGAACTGAAAATGTTTGATTATCTTTGGTTGTGATCTGGCTGCGTGGGATGAAGAGCAGTGAAGCTTGAGAGATTAAATAAGGGATATGTAGTTCAGAGATATAACCAGGTGCCAGTTCATGCTTTAAAACTAAATGAAAGAGTAAAGTATAGACATGTGGTATCAGAAACATGTTGGTGTGTCAATTGTTTTGACAACTGTAGTTGTAGTAGACTCTGAATTCCTACATGATTTAGCCTTGTCACTGATTCTGATTTTCATGTAACCTTAGGAATCTTTTTAACTTAGAAACTTGGACAAGGTGTCTCACTGTCTTGTTCTTTGCCCCCCAAAGGGGAGCTGCTCTGTGGGTAACACCTTTGGTAGCCCAGAAACTATCTTTGTGTTGTTTGCTGTAGTGGATGTCATTGATTGGTCAAACACATGCCTCAAGCCTTGTCCCTGATTGCCAATGATTGCCTCTTACTATGTCTTTGTCTCTGTGAATACACTGTGAGGTACAAGTAGCTTCATGTGAAAAGATGGCACTGGAATAAAGCAGTACAATACACTGCTGATTAAAGTCATTACTGTGTGAGCTGTTATGTACGGGAGTATTTAATAGATTTAGATAGATGTTGCCTAGCACCCGGCTTTGCTGTAATTTGCCTGATAATACCAAGAATAATTGTAAAACTCATTTTTGATGTCAAGTTAAGTTATGTTCTTAAGACTATTTTGATTCAGACCATATTTTTTGAATTTTCCTTGTCGTCAGTATATAATAAGTGAATTATCAGAGCTCAGGTTCATAATACTGTGCTGTTCACAGGCTGAGGACAGCAGGGCTTTTATCCTCTGAATAGCTGTTAAGCCTTCCTCAAAGGCCTGCACTTGTGCCCTAATATCAGGTCTGTGGGAGGTCAGAGCACGATTAATTTGATGTTTTGCTCGGGCCAAGATCAGTCGGAAATCTTGGCACTGAACGTTCGCAGATGATCAAAGCATCAGCGGAGGGGTTGAAGTTTTAGACATTTCTTGTGTTGTGGTCGCATGTCTTCCTCTGCCAACACTGATATCCTGGCGTTATTGTACTTTGTGTAAAATTCTCAGTATGAATAGTTGGGTTACCTCTGGTCTCGCCCTGTGCTGTCTACTCCTCTAAGAACCTTTATGAACGATCACCCGCCCACCCTTCAAGGGGCATGTTGATGAAGATACTCCAGGAATTAAGTCACTGGAACCACGTCTGGTTTCTGACTGCTCTATTGTGTTGTGCAGCGGCCATCTGCTCCCTATACAGTCATATCTCTGTTGTATGGGACATTAAAAGAGGGGAACTGGAATCTGGCTCATTAATTCATAGCAGCACAACCCTCCACTTCATGGCATATCGACCAGAAATTCCTTTAGGGATATTTCAGTCACAGACTGGAGTTGTATGATGGCTTTTGTCTGTTGCTAGGCTGCTGTTTTTCATCTCAGACACTCACACATTCATGCCGACATTTCCTACCAGTTGGGACCATTTATTCTTTTTTGCTTCCTCCACTTGTCCAATTATCTTACAAAGACCTCTTTTTGTATTACAGAAATTGTACACTGGGGCAACCAGATAATACATTTTGGAATTTCCCCTTTGTGTAGGTTCAATGGACTTGGCTGACAAAATATGTTTCGAGTAGAAAATAATTCTGAATTTAATGGTACTTGACATCTCAGTTGGTTGCACCTGTTCTGCAGTTAATTGCATTTTGCATGTTTAGTTTTGTACATGCTTTATCTTAAAGAGATTTACTTTACTTTCATTTGCTGATTTCTTGGCATTCATCTGATGTGAACAAAACTTGTGTGCCAGTTACAGTACACTGTCTCGCTGCTTATTGTATCGGCCAGAGGACGGTCGAAATAGATTCAAGTCAGGCTTGAGTCACAAATTTGATGACTCCAGATTCAGTTTGCCAAAATCAAAGGAGACTTGCAACGCAACTTGGACTTAAAGACCAATGACTCATGACTTTGCTTGGATTTGACTCTTCTGACTTGAGAATTCTTGATATCTTCCCCCAAGCCCAAAGATAAAAAAGTATGTTAACTAAAAGGTGTGCCATGAATCAATTAATTTCCCTTCATTCCCGAATAAATGAACATTATTGCTAATCATTCCCCAGCAAGTCAACACTTACTTCCCTAGATTTACTTTGTTTGCACAAAACTCAAAGTTAAGGATTTGGGGCTTGCCTTGTGAGTTAACTGTCTTGACTTGGGCTTTGAGTGCAAAGACTTGACACATAACATCATAATTACGTGGTCCCACCTCTGTTACCTGCAGGAAATTATAGAATATTCAAAATACCTAAATGAAAACAAACAAAAAATAAGGTGAAATAGAGTTCAGATTATTATGTGTATTTCCCTTTTATATATGCATTTAGTGTGCCATAATTGGAAGGAGAAATTCATTTTTAAAAAGACAGTTACATAGTTTTGTCTGAAGTAACTCCGTGAAATGTTCTCTATTGTGACAGGGATTTGTCATGCCACATTTACATTAAAGTCACAAAACAGAAAACAAAGTGAAGAGGTGTATTGCATTTCATTGTTGTTCAGCTGAGAGCACTTCAGTCCCATCCATCCATTTCCTAACCGCTTATCCTCGTGAGGGTCGCGGGGGGGCTGGAGCCTATCCCAGCTGACATTGGGCGAGAGGCAGGGTACACCCTGGACAGGTCGCCAGACTATCACAGGGCTGACACATAGAGACAGACAACCATTCACGCTCACATTCACACCTACGGGCAATTTAGAGTAATCAATTAACCTATCCCCAACTTTGCATGTCTTTGGACTGTGGGAGGAAGCCGGAGTACCCGGAGAGAACCCACGCTGACACGGGGAGAACATGCAAACTCCGCACAGATGGGCTCCCGCACCCAGGATCGAACCAGGAACCCTCTTGCTGTGAGGCGACAGCGCTAACCACCACACCACCGTGCCGCCCACTTCGGTCCCACAGTCCCACAAACACTAAAATGCAAAGCACTGTCATTAGTTTTCATGAAGAGGTGCAGGGGAGCTTTTTCATTTTTGAGATGGAGACATATTATTGATGCCAAAATGGAAAACAATGAACTGTCCAATCACAGTGTTTATCACTGCTGAAACAAGTTGATTACAACAATGACAGACAGCCTTTTATATTAAAGTCTTTTGTGGGCCATCTGGCTGGCCGGACACTACTATCAACTGTAAATGTAGTTAAATTTGTCTTCAAGTGTCAGCTGTTTTAGAGGTTGGAGAGCTAAAGAGTTGCCCTTTTAACATACAGTATATTTTTCATTATTTTATGGCACAGTAAATGCATACATACAAAGGAAATACATATAGCAGCTTGTATTATTCAGTTCTTCCTTTGTTTGATTTGTTTTTATTCAGGCACTTCAAATCTTCCACAGAAAATATGTGTATATACATAGTATGAAAATTTGTCCATAGCCAGATGTTCTTGCTGATATCCGTGGTCAGCCCAGTGTATCACATTCACAGCGTCTGTACAAACTGTTTACCATTAATCAAGCCCTTTTTATCGGTTTCTTTATGTGTCCTTGTCAGGCAGCAACCTCTGAGTCTGAAAAATGAAGCCCACATGAAAAGTTCCAAAAACTGTAGTTCTTTTAACTTGAGGCCTGCTCCAGAAGCAAGTCAATCCCCACTGACCCTCATGTTAAAATGCCCCCCAAAGGGTTTTGGTCTCTATAGCTAAATTCCCCATTCATGACAACTGTATGTGGGGTGAATTTTTACATAACTCACCCATTTACAATTTATTAAGGCTTAAAGTTATGCATAATTAAGGCCGGGCGGCTTTGAGTGACAGGCCGTCAGCTGATAGTGTCCTCGGCTTCTCAGTCAGATCCACTTTGCACCTTGCTTCTCCACAACTCCCTCCTCTCGTCCCCTCCTCTCATCCAAATATGGTCACTCCTGGCTCCAGAAACCCAAGATCTTGGAAGCCAGAATGCCAAACTGGCTTCAAAACCGGAGTCCACAAACCAATGGGTGACATCACGGTAGCTACGTCAATTATTTTTACAGTCTATGGTCAGAAAAATGAGTCAATTTTGAGTGCAGACTTTAAACTATGAAATGTGAAATAGCTCAAAAGATTTATATGATTGCTAAAAAGGGGTTATAGAAAATGAATGAATTATTCACTATACACAAGTAATAAATCATTTTATAATATAACCAACACAACACTGGATACTCAACTCAACTCAACTCAACTTTATTTTCAACTCAACTTTATTTATGTAGCACTTTACACACAACACCGTTGATCCAAAGTGCTCAACATCATACACAGAGGAAAACAAAAAACAGAAGAGAACAAACGTGAAAAAGAATAGCATAATCAAAGATAATAGTACAATTAGAGGATACAGTCGATGTATGCACTGCACTTTTATGTGGACCAGGCCCACATGTTCTGATGAAATGAGATGAACTGATGCATGTAATATAATCATCATGACTTTACTAAAATATGAAAAAAGAACAACAAAGCACTGCAGAACAATGGGCCCGGTGTGTACATTAATATATGAAAAATGAATATGAATCTTAGTGATCTCCAGTTAGTTACAGTACACAAACTAAAGCGCACACTTACTACAGCTCTCACTCAACCTCTCTGCTTCAGCTTCCAAACAGTGGTCAGGAAGCACATGGACTTTCTGCTCCAATGGCTAACAGCTATCTGCTCTCAGCAGATCCACCATAGCTCTTTCATACTCACTCGACCACACACTGGTTACAACAAACAATGTCATATGTAAATTTGTGGATTATACTTAAACTCAGCCGTGGCCATTTTCACAGAGTAGTGCTGCGAGCATCAAAGCTTGTAAATGATATTTTACATGTTGTTTTCTTCATCTACTCTCATTCACATATGTCACAGGGGGTGCAGAGCAGTGTTTGTGGGTTTGAAGACGCGTTATGTTACACTGCGATGTTGACTGTTCAGCCCTAGCTCTTGTGTTAATTTATCAGCTGGTATCAAATTAGTTTGTTTTCTCGTTGTGCACTTGTATGATTCGTTTCATTCGATTTGAGGCTTGCCGATGCTGCATTAAATACACACAGCATTATCTGGCTAGCATTCACAAGGCGTAGAGTCTCCCCTCCTCCGGTAATGGACACCGGTAAATTGACCAAGGAGCGTATTTGACTGAAATCTGTGTAATCCTTTGAAGGAATAACATATCGGTCAAGACATGGATTTCTGGTTATTTCTTTGCTCGCTGAGGGCAACAGAGTTGGTCATTTCCATAGAGAATCCATTTCTAAGGTAGAAATTCATCTTCCTCTGGGGATTATAGGAATGCGTTTTACAGTTTTGGGGCTACGGAGAGCTGATGATGATTTTTGCAATTTCCATAGAAAGTGGGCTTAACAAGTAGAAAAAACTTCTCCACCTCAAACTAGTTTTTAATATGTTTCATGTGCATGAAGAGCTGCAATTATGAATTAATCGGTTAGTTGATCAACAGTAAATTATGCAGCAGCAGGTTTGATCTTCAATTAATTACATTTTATTGACCAGTGCATCCCAACTGGTCCAGCCACGGAGTCCGGATTTCTCCTTTGTCATTAGTTCAAGGTCCACATAGTTTAATATATTCAGCGTCATACTTGAGTTTGGTCTTATCGTCAAGCTAATTTGCTGTCTCTGTTAAGTAGCTGTCCATCAGTCACTCACTGTACAGCCGGAAATGGCACTTCCTGTGCCAGAAATTCACTGTACTTCAAAATAAAGTGTGTTTTTTACAAATTTGACACACTTGTGAGTCACTTGCGGTCCATTCAGACCCACTTTTGACTGCAGCACATCAGTTGGGAACCCCTGGACTAGATGATTTATTGATTCATAGAGAAAATAATCAAGAGATTGATAATGAAAACAATCCTTTATTGAAGCTCTCATTGCTTGTGTTTGTAGCCTGTGCAATGCAGGGCAACCCTTATTTTAAGATTTTGGCTGGAAACGATGAACTTAAATCATCCGCTGTCAAACAGTCTTCGTTCAGACAGTGCTGTCTAGATTCTGAATACATCCCATGATGCTATATCCACAAATTCTGGTTGCATTTGTCCAACTAAATTCATTGTTCTCCAAAACAGGGGGCATTTTAAATCAGAGTAGCTACTTTTTCAGTGCTTGAAAATGAAACCTTTGGCGAGGTATACCCCTGTTTGAATAAGCGTAACATTTGCAGAGCATACAGTAATTAAATGTGACTCAGATTTAATAAAGTCACAATTTGATAACGTTAAAATTGCAAAAGGAAATTAGATGGTGTTAATTTGTCTTTGCTCTTTGCTGAATATCTAATATCCCTCGTTCATTTATCACATCTCTAAAGAAATTAGGCCTAAGATGAATAAAGTTTCCCCTAATGAAACTGGTATCTCTCATTGACCCCAGGCCATCACCCGCCTCCTCCCAGGAGTCCAGATAGGAGCGAAAGACTTCAGGTGACAGAATGAGTTTCTTACCTGAGAGTAGATCTCATCTTGAAATACCTTTTTGAACCGAGATTGAATTTGGATAGAGAACTGAAAAGTAGTTATCTGGATACTTTTGAAAGATTGCAGTGTTTTCGTGGAGCTCCAACCTAATCACAGCGGGTGAGATTAAGGTTTAGAGTACGTAGTGAATACAAAGTAGCCAAAAGAATAGACTTTCTTGTGAACGTAAATTGTGAAGTGAGATAGATTTTATGAAATCATGATCACTGATGTTCATTATCGCTGAGTGCTTATTTTGTTTGGTGTGCTGTTGTTCATCTTGTACTGAGAGCTTTGCTGCTGCGGCTTCATCAAAAGAATATTACCTTTAAAAGTGGGACCTCAAGTAGTCAAAAAACTCTGTCTTGACTGATGCCTGAGGACTTGATCCACTCCGGTTTTTGTTTTCAGCGGTCCACAATGTGTTTTCAGTGACCAGTTAAGGATGCCAAGATGCTCCACAAAGAAATTAAGCAAGTCTTTTATTGTGAAACTTTTTAAGGTCCTATTTTCTGTGTCTTGTATGTACTTTTGTTAAAATTGTTTTATTTAAATTTGATGAGCTTTTTTCAATTGGTCCTTTTTTAAAGTGTATTACGTGTAGTTGCCTTTTATATATTTATTACTTCTACAGTATTAAAATGTTTTTTAATCAAGTGGCTGAGCAGCACTAATGTCCACTTGAAATACTTGTTACTAGTGTTGTTGTTGCAGTATGTATGATATACGTTGTCTGCTGTGACCTTTCTGACTGGTGCCTCCAGTGCTATTTGTCATTGTGTGGAATATATTCAATCTAAAAGAGACCTACCTATAGGCGCTCTGCTAATCCTTTCCAGACTATGCAGACGTTTTCTGATTGCATTGACGTTTGTGGTTGGGTTGAAGCTTATTAATGCTGAATCTGGAATCTTTTTGCAGTGACCTTTTAAAGTGCATCTATTTAGGTTACAGCTTATCTAGGGAATCACACATGGTGAGGGCATGTCTGGCTTTGCAGAGATCGGATATTGGTTCAGCAGATAACTCGTGTGAAGATGCTCGTGTTAATTGTGACAATTAAGGCTGCACCATTGTCATCACAATTTCAACTTGTGTGATGTCTTTGCAAAATATTGCAGTATTGCACATTGAATATAGTAACAACATATTAAATTACATCATTTCTGCTGGCATGATTTTGTTTCTGTAAGGCATCGTCTGGTTGGTCAGAATCTGCATGCATGCAAGTAAGGTTTATGAGACTAGTGCTGCCGTACTACTCTGCATGGTTGAAGGAGGAAAGTGTGACAAGATGAGTGCTGACAAAAGTACATAGGCCAGAGAGGAGCTGGTAACACGTCACTCATCTGGAATTATTTTGTATAAAGGAGAGACGATGTGGCACAAGCATGGATACTGGCCAAAGAGTCAAGAACTACACTAATTTTTTTAACTATTTGACAGCAGCCCGGATGTTTTGAAAAGCTACTAAACATGGTCGAATTTGCATCATGTAAGAACACCCGAGCTGTACTGCGCCTGTGTAACTCAGCAGACATGAGAAAGAAGCAAGATGGATCCCTCTAAACACCATTTGTAGCTTACATATTTTGTCATACTGGTATAACATACATTTTGTTACATACTGTTCACTGCTGTACTGTAGCTGCTGAACAAGGGGCCCACAGGCTGTGTGTGTTAATGAGTTAGCTGCTAACAAGAGTCTGTCACTGTGCAGCAGCTTGTGCCTCGGCTACCGGGTCGTATATGTTACTGTGCTACTGGGTTAGCTGCTGAAGAGAGTCTGTAGCTGTGTGTTGTCTCGTTCTTTGGCTCAGTGTGTATTTATCCACCACTCTCTCCATCGTGCTCATAATTCATAGCGATACCGAAGTGGTTCCAAACACCAGACGTGTAGGTTCTGGAGATTCATTTATTTCTCGTAGTGCTGTTACTAACCATCTTGCAATGAGCTAGCTTAGTGTAATTGCCTTCCAGCGTGTAGGATGTTTTGGTTTGGGGTGAGAGGGGCAGACAGCATGTTGCTTATTCCATCCTGTGGGCTACCTTGTTGAGCACAGTGGCACATCGTTTGGTTTGTAATGCGTAACGCACCAAACTGAACAGTTCGATACGATACGATACGATACGATACGATACGATACAATACAGGTATTGTTACACCTCTAATTGTTCATTTTTAAAGTAAGATGCTTTTAACACGTGGAACTTGTTTGGATCTCAAATAAAATTTCAATGAACTCGAGGCCTACATTTCAAGTTAGAATAGACAGAATCTTCTGAATGAAATAAATATAACGTGCCTGTTTTAGAAAACGTACAATGCTTTGAGCAGCTCCCTTTTCTCCTTATTTATTCATTTCATTTTTTATTAACTTCTTTTCCTAGAGAGATAAATGGGCCTGTGACTGTTAGTGCCATTCCTGTGAACATGTGTAGGTGCTCAGTGGCGAGCCTGGAATGGTACTTTGTTTTAATAATGTTCAGAGTGGAGAGCGCTGACTCACAGCTGTAAGTCGATCCAAACATGGTCAACGTGTGTAGTGCTGCTTTGGTTTGAGCAGGGAGAACAGAATCAGACACAGTCTATAGCCAGAAGGTAGCAGAGTTAGTTGCTTCTGTGACATCTCTTATGCTGTTGTTCTCTCTAATGAACTATCTACGCACGGTCAGCAATCAATTTGATTGGCTTAGCTGAGTGACATTAATACTGTATCGACTGGATTAGCTCCAGACGTCGGAAAAAAACCCACTCTTACTCCGTTTGTTCGAAATTGGTCACAGGTCTGGACTACAGTCTGCCGTTTGTTGATACCCGGTCTATTAAAAGGCACAAAATAAAAAAATTAAAACTGCCCTTGGCAATTTTCAGAAAGATGACACATTCAAATTGCTTGTTTGTTCAAAAATGTATCATTTGGTCTATAAATCATTCATCATAAATCAAAAACCCTGTGGAAAATGTCTTTCACAATTTCTCAAAGACTAAGATGCCTTCTGCATATTTGTTTTGTCTGACCAACAGTCCAGAACTCAAAGATATGCAGTTTACTGTCAAATAAGAATAAGAAGACGTAAATCCTTTCAACTGAGAAGCTAGAATTAGAGATTGCTGGGCATTTTTAGCCAATAAATAACTTTATAATAGATAGTAGATTAATGAATTCCTTGCACATCAATCACAGCACAAATGAACAAATAAATAAAGATTAGCTCTTATAGAAATGATAAATATAATTACTGTATGACCTCAAAAAAGGACATTTCTAATTGCGGTTGCTAAAAGCTCTTGTCAAAACAACCTTTAATGAAACAGTGATGGTCTGTTGGCTGCACTTCTCCAGCTTACCCTCCCCTCTGTGTGAGGATGGTTTCATGTATATTCAGTATTATTTATGTCATTATCTATAAGTCAACCTCGAAAAAAAAAGTAATATCCATGCGTTTGTCCACTTTCAGAGTGGAATATAAACTCAACAGAACGACGTGTCCTCCAAAACATTAAATTCTGTCAAGGGACTGACGGCTTAAACGGTTGATAGCCAGCGCTTTGGAGCTCATAGAAAAAGGGTGAAAAACACATTCGCAGGATACACAGCGTGATGTTTTCCAGTCCATAGGGCACCACAGAAGTCTCCTGGTAATGTCAGCTCTCAGATTTCAGTCAGCCAACCGCTGCCATGTGAAATACCCACTTTAAGCTTCAGGCTTAGATGTGTCCAAAAACAGTTTTATCCTCTTTTGTGAAATGGAAATATTCCTGCAGTGCAAGACACATTCAGATCTGTTACTTAAGTAATTGTAGCAGTACCAGACTGTGAGAATACTGCTCTGCAAGTGTAAGATGTGTATTGAAGATAGAACGTAACGGCTCTTTATGTGATATTCAGAGCATTAATACAGCAGCAAACAGCTATTTTTTATGTAAAGATACAGCGGAGAAGAGAGCAGAGAATGAAGTCACGCTCCCTCTGTGTGTGCTGTAATCTGAGCTTCTCTGTTCTACGTTCTGTTAGCCAGTCCAGCTGTGCATGCATGTGAAATTCATGTGTGTATCCCACTGGCGAGGTCATTGCTTCTACTTTGCACTGTGCTCATACAGTGGTAACTGTTGATATCTGGACAGGGTTGACACTGAAGCTTAGCGCCTACCCTGTGGTTCCCCCTGGTTAACACCGTTAGCTCTGTCAGCACTGTTGCTTTTGTTAGGACTGTTTATGGGGTTAGCATTGTTAGCTGATAGCTGCTGGCACACAGCTCATACCCTTTAAGTACAAGCATGTTTGTAGTACCTTAAAAGTTAAAGTACTCTCAGTGCTAAAAAATGATCGATGTGAGTGTTTTAGTGTTACACAGTGGATTATTGGAGTATTATTACTGATGTCTTTATCTGTTATTAGCATTTTACTGTTGTAGCTGTGCTAGGTACAGCTGATTTGATGTATTTTATACCCTATTATATATTGTATATTTGAAAATGTTTATTTTGTCCACACAGTCTTTATTTTACCAAGTATCTCCATCCACACATTGCAAAAACAACTCCAAACACTTGCTGGCATTTGCTTCTTCTGCAGTCTCTCCTGGTGGCAAAGGTAGTAAAGTGCACAAGCTAACGTTACCGTTTTTGAAACGACCACTGGAGATCTCATCACTGTTGATTCTCCTTCAATATAGAACAGATGAGCTCCCTTAGAGATACTAATGATGCTCTGGACATGCAAAAGTTTTCCTCCCACTCCTCATCAGTAACAATTCCACTTTCAAAATTGTTCCACCAACAACTGGTTTGACCGGGCATGATCCAGAACTGTTGCTTCTGGCTGACTTTAAACTGCAGATGTTAAGGTGGACATAATAACACTGGGTGCAGTGGACATCTCCGTTTGTCCATGAAGTGGTGCAGCAATAAAGAGTTAGGATGTAAGTAGGTCATTAGACCAAGCAGTGCTAACAAAACATAAACAAACCAGCAGTCTATCATTGTTGTTGTTGTCTCTGGTGTATGCTCATTACAAGCCCTTTTTACACAGAGATTGTGCTATGGAGCCGCTACTAAGTCCCTTCTATGTGCCACCTTTACATTTTTACCCAGAACCAGACAATGACAGCATAGTGCCACTCCAGTGTGTGATTTTAGACAGCATGCCAGCATCGTGGAAGCAAAAGAGCTGTGATGGGCATGACGTAACACAACAGTGTCAGCCTATAGAGTGACATATAACATACAAGTTGGTAGTGCTTTCTAAACAATAACAATGAAATAACATGGCAGTAACAATCATTTACCGTCTCTGTTAAATGGAGGCCGATCTTGTCCTCTGCTTTAGGGGTAAAGAGTTCCTGGACCTCATTGTTTTCCCAATTTGTGGACATTTTCGGCTGCTGCTCTGCTTTGGGTCAGCTGCTAACTGCTATCAGCTGCTCATTAAATCTCCCAACATTGGGTCACACACATAATACATTGTCAAAACAACCATCCTGTTAGCTGTACCTTTTACAGAGACATCATTTCGGGGGTGTTGCTACCTCTGATGCTGGCTTCAATGTGAGACAACTCTGTCCCCCCATTCCACAACATACCTTTTATACAGAATCGCAAAACTGCATAATGGTGTGAAATTCACGCCTTGAAGAGGCAGTGTAAAAGGGGCTCCAGAAAGTAACAATGGGTATGCGCGAATTTAGAAGATTATGTCATTGTTTCCGAAACTCTGTTGTATACAAAGTAACTGGAGTTTTGAAAAATCTGCACCTTAGAAAATGTTTTTAAAAATCCCCATTTAAGTGACTCCAAGACTCCGATTGCATGTGGACGAGAGGTTAAAACGTAGAGTAAAATATCCATTTAAAAATATCTGTATGTGTATGAAAATTGCACACAATAGCACATAGTATCATTGTAGTTTCCTTACACAAAAAGTCAGTATGACTTTAAATAAGCACACAGAATTATTAAAAATGAAATATCTTGGGAAAAGAAGCAGCAGCCCAGGATAAAGCTGATGTGGACTTGTATTACTATGGCAGCAGCTGTGCTGTTTATGTCAGAACGACTTATTGTTTAGAGGGATGATGGGCGAGGATGTCATGACATCACTGCAGGTCAAACAGAGAAGGCAGACAGCAGACTAAAGGCAGAGCAGGTGGACAAACGCAGAATAAACACAAAAGTCCAAAGAACATCTGAGGAAAAACACCTGTTGACCCAACAGTGAGGACGCCTGTTCCTTTCCTTGAGTACACCGTCTCTGAGCCTGGAAGGCACGATGAGAGCAGGCGAGCAGAACAAATAAAATGAGCCGCTACGCTCGATGCTGCCACATTTTCACCCGCTCGCTCTCCAGTGAATCCGACCTTTACTGCATAGATGTGCCGCGCACCGTCCGGTGTTGCGTAATGTCGTGGAGGCTTTGAAGAAAACTAAAAATTTCAAAGCAAACAGAGGTACACAAACATTAGTCATCGAGTCCATGTCGTGTGTTCATCCAAGCAGCATAAGCCCTTATACAACAGTCAACATGTTTCCCTCTGTGGGTGGGTGCAGCAGAAGCAGAAAGACAGAGAGGATGCAGGTGATAAAGTGCAGCTTGTTCTTGAACCTAACGCTGGAGGATGGGTGTATTACAAAGGCCAGAGGTGAAGGCAGATGAAATCTTTAGTGCTGTGTGTTTCATAAACTGAGCAGCACACACCAGTCCGGAGGTATAAACAGTCTATCTCCTCCTGCCAAAGCATTCCCACATTTTTGCCGTTAATTAGAACAAATAAAATACTGTAGGTTTGCAGGTCAATAAGGCAGATTTTACTTCACAAGTTCTGCCATTATCTAGTAAAACACAGAAACACTGATCTTAATTTGTATTTGAGCTGAGGCAGTAGGTGTTGAATTGCTACAAACTAACTCCAGCTCAGACTCAGCACAACACCTCGGCTTGATTTTGTAAAAGCAAACACATAAAGGTGACAAAGACGACGGGGACCCTGGGTCTTCCTTTTCCATCTCCAGCAGCTGCAGACTCGACAGCTGACAGAGGTGTGAGGTCAGCGAGCAACAGGGAAACCTGCAGACTGACAGCACTCAGCTAATGAGACATGCCGTCAGGGAGGAGTTAAGTTTTTTTTGTTTTTTTTTTTATCTGGTCTGGCCACTACAAACCTGAAAAAAGAAACAAGACTCTGACTCATAGATCTGAGTGTAAAAACAAGAGGAGGACCACGAGAGGACATTTACATAGATTCAAGGAGTGTTAATGACGACTGAGCCCACCGCAGAGGAAGGTGAGTGGAAGGTGAGGAGAAAGAGTCTCATCATCACAGTTATGTGGCTGACTGCAGTTACTCAGTGCACTGTCTGGGATCAACATTTCTCCACAAACAATTGTTTTCCCTTGACAAGACTGATAATGTGCACACTAAGATTTCACCTCAAGTTTGCACTCAAATTGTTTAAGATATACTTTGTAGGATTTTCTTTTAAAAAACTATGTATAGTCTCATTCAGAAGTAATCACTCTCCATCACTTATGACTCTCTAGAATCGTGTGATGGTGTATTTTTTTCTCTTTCCCTTTCCCCTGCCGTATTTTCTTTTTATCTTCTTTTACTTGCCATCTTCAGGGTGTTTATGGGCACAGTGTTCAGGGAATGTTGCAACTTAATAAAAAATAGGGGTGTAATGGTTCACAAAATTCCTGGTTCAGTTTGATAAGATACAGTGGCAAAAAACTGGCCCATCTATTTCCTGATTTTAAAATCCAGCCCAATTAAATTTTTAATTGAACAGCCATGGGGTAGACTATAGGATGCAGTTAAGACATTATGAGGTTCAGACCTTTGCTCGGAGGAAAATTTAGTAACTGAACTTCTTTGAATTTTAATTGAATATCTCTGTAATAGACCAGAGGATAAATGTACTGATAATTAAATAACAGTGACAGCCCTTAGCTTAAATGCAGCTGTTACAGTGTTGTGATACAATTCAGTGACAGTTCTAGCTCAGTAAGTCTTTAAATCTTGATTGGTTGCTGTAACATGGGAATCACCCTAAAAAACCAAAGTCAAACAATCTTCTCTGTCTGACATCCAGCCAACAGCAGCACTCTGTAGCTCAGGGCAGACACTTTTCTCCCAGTGTATCTCAGACAGCACACTTACAGCAGCCTGCTGCTGGAGCCCAGTGAAGGGCTGCCTCCTGGTTGTTGCCTCTTCATACTGACTCTCTGTCTGCTGTCTGTATGAATGTGACTGAATGTGTCTGAGTGTGTGGGCTGTGCTCGGCACTGCTGTGTGTTTGTGGCTGTCGATTTATCTTTTCTCTCCTGAAGATGGGCTGGTGAGGTGTCTAACTGGCAGGGACATAGCTTCAGCACAGTCCCATCTCTGCTACATGATAACCATCTTGTATGGTTTAACTGTTTTACATTAACCATATTATCGACTATGTTTACATGCGCTCTGATATTCCACCACTATTCCAGATGTGTTCATTCTGAATTCGGGTCATGTAAACAGCATATTGAGTTTAGATATTCTGAATACTGCCTCTCGTGAATGTACCATTCTGTTTAAGACATGGGATATGCTGGTGTTGCTCTTGTTCTAGTTCTTCTTCATTGTTTACAAATGCATATAGTGCATTTGGCATATGAGTCTTAACTGGGGCAACACACAGCTTCTTCTCTGTTTATGCTACCTATGTTAGCACGGTTGAAGAAGTCCACCACTGGAAAAAAACTCAAAAAAAAAAAATTCTGTTTTGGAGCAATGAAGCGAAATAGCACAAGCGGCTCCTGCTGTTCCACTTTTCAAATCTTTTTGACATGATAAACAACATGTGAGGGCACATTAATCTAACTACTGTATGCACAGGTGTATTCAAAACAGGAATATCAGTGAAATATTCATTTTCGTTTTTCAGACGTGTAAACAGCTTAGTAGGGATATTGTCTTTTTCAGAATATGGACAAAAACTGGAATATTTTACGCATGTAAACCTAGTCAGTGTCCACTATTCTGTATGGAGTTCCCACGGTCGCGGAAAGCCTGGAAAAGTCATGGGATTCCATAAACTTCTTTTCCAGGTCTGGAAAAGTCAAATTAGTAAAATCCTTCAAAGTTTCAAAAGACTTGTGGACTTTTATTGTTTGTTGTGAACTTGTTACACTAATCTTTCGTACATAATCTTCCATGTAATGTAACTAAAAGGCAAATCTATTTTCTGTAGCTGCTGACGTAACATAGCTCCACTAAGTCAATGCATGACGTTCTTTTTACTATCATGCATGTGTGCTCATTTTCTCCCCACGCTCTGTCTCTCCTTCAGTGTATGCCAGCCAGCTGGAACTATATTTAGAGTTTGAATTTCTTATATTTGAATTGCACTGCACACAAGTAGAGGATGAAAAATGATGATGATGATGCCTATGCTCTACCACTGCTTTTAAATTTTACATCATTTTTGAAATGGAGCAATTGACATGGGTAGCCTATGGTGTTCAGTTGTCATTTAGAGCGCCAGTGTGCACTTTGGTTTTGGTTTAACTGCTCTGAAAGTAGAGCGTGGCTGTTGAGTGCTTTTAATAATGTAAATAATATTTGGAGTAAAGTGTAGTATACAGATCTGTTAATGTTATACATTGTGAATGGTCATGGAATTTTTATTATGGGTGCTTAAAAAGTCATGGAAAACTTTTGGAATTTTGTCCATGAAAATGTGTGGGAACCCTGTCCCTCCCACCAGTGTTTGCAACCCAGCTGTCTGATGGGGGATCAGAGTTTTTATAGCTGGCAGTAACCTGCTGTCTACATGTTTCACATACACTTTATGCATGTGGCTCTGACCTGAAGCTTAAACACCTCAAAACCCCTTTACAAAAGTCATCAAATCAAATAACACACAATGCAGCCATAGTCTCTGTTTTTGTACTATACTCAAAAATATTTTATTTTCTACAGAGCTAAAATATTAGTTAATTAATCGATTAGTCGATTGTTGGAAAAATAGATAGATTAACCATTCAAGTTATTCTTTTAAGCAAAAAATTGCTGTTTTCAGCTTCTCAAATGTGAATATTAAGTCCTCTAAAATAGTAAATAGAAAGTGTTTGGGTTTTGGACTGTTGGTAGAACAAAACAAGACATTTTAAGAATTTTTTTGCAGTTTGCTAACATTCTACAAAGCTGATGATTAATAGGAAAAGCATTCTGTAGATTAATGTCATGAACACAATCATAAGTAGCAGCTCTACCTTCTGTGTTCTCCATGGTTATTTCTGGCAGACAGCTGTTTTGGAAAGAGACTTTAAATAAATAAAATGTTGTTGTGTAGTTAATTTGACAGTGGGGCATAGAGACTTTTCATCCAGCCCAATTCTCACCCCGTTAACACTAATAGCCTCTTCATTTTGATGTCTGTTTATGATGATGTTTTTGGAATATGAAAACAACCCATCGAAATGCTCATCTGAATAGCCAAACATGTGTAGACACTGACGAATTAGACGTGCTGTGTCTCTACGTGATATCTCACCTCCTGTGCTTTGTTTTAGTTTTTGTATTATTGATTTGTTCTGTGTTTGAATTTTAAGTAGAAAAATTAGCAAGTAGATTAGTCAAATCTAGGTGGGCTCATTCTCTGTAGAGTACTTTGATACTTATGAAAGAGAGATCTAGAAATAAATAATCCTGACATTGAAAATTTAATTACATAATTAAAAATTAACACATAGGTTCCTGCTGTATCCCTGGGCCTCAGCCCAGATTATGAATTTCAGTTCGATGATTTCCTGGTTCCTCAAGTCTTCATCATCTTGCAATAACTTGCTGCTAGCTTTTGGTAATTTCACGGTAGTGGGTGTTCGGTGCAAGTCACTCATCAAGTCGGTTGTCCAGTTCGCCACAGGTTCTTTTTTATACCACAATTCAATTTCATGCTGTGCCCTGATATGTCTCATAATCCTTGCCTGTTCTAGACTTATCGGTTTAATCCTCAAAATGTTAATGTCTCTGTTCATCTTTTCCCTGTTGTAATTTAATCGTTTTTTTTATTAAACATCCAGTATCAATCAAAAGATAAGATGTCTGAAGACGATGAATTTCTCCAGACTGCAACCTTGTTTGACTTGGGGCCAGCCAGGCCAGGTTTAGTAGCCCTGTCCATACACTGTGATGTGGGATTTTCATTTAATAGGGAACTGCACACTGGTTTCAGAGGTTCCATTCACATGAGGCTTGAAAGGAGCCTCCAGCAGCAGCCCTGTGGTCTGACTGGAATATCAATCCATCCTCTCCGCCTTTGATTCAGCCCCCGCACCTAAGCCTCCTCAGAGCAACGAGGATGAGCAGACCGCAGGAAAGTACAAAGGCTTCAGGAGTGGAAAAGTGCATAATATCAATTCAGGTGTTATGAGCAGAAGCTGGTGATATTGCACAGAAAATGAGCCTCGCCGTTGCTTTGTTAATCAGTGCACGCTGCAATGTCCTGCTTGCATATGCATATTTCATCCACCATAAGGCATACAAATATTATACACACATGATGCCAGTTGTTCACTCTTTTTATTTTTAGAATCATAGTTAACAGGCCTTCACTCTGTATTTACTGCATGCCAATTATCCAGTCCTTTAATCATCTTTAAACGATAAAATCACTGATTAAAATTAGGTATTATTATCTCAGTTTGTCTTTTATATTCTCATTTTTAGACTGACTGAAATCAACTTGAAAAAACTAATCAGCGTGTCAGCATCTAGATTACAGAGATGGTTTCTTCACTCATAGTTGGATATTTTTGCCGTCATCTACACATGTTACAGTGGTGACATTCATTCATTCATTCGGTTTTGTTACTGTACATTGTTGAATAGTTATTATAAAGGGGACAGTTCACCCCCAAAAATAAAAATTACGTATTTCTCTTCTCACCTATGGTGCTACAGTGTTTATCAATCTAGATTGTTGTGGTGTGAGTTGCCGAGTTCTGTAGATATCGGCCGTAGAGATGTCTGCCTTCTCTTCAGTATAATGGAACTAGATGGCACTCGGCTCGTGGTGTTAAGAGCTCCAAAAAAATACATTCACAAAAACTCAACAGCAATGTCTCTTTCCAGAAATCATGACTAAGATAATCCACAGACCTTATTGTGAGCAGTTTCATGTAGTAACTAACCGTATCACAGCGCAGAAGGAAGTGACTCACGGACATGACGCTCGTGCTAATGATAGCATGTTAGGTAAACATTAATGGCGTGCTCCTCGGCATGTGTAATTAGATAGGAAGAGTAGACAGGAGTAGAGTAAAGTAGGGAGTAACCAGGTCATGATTTTTTGCTTGGAGCACCATAAGCTGAGTGCCATCTAGTTCCATTACATTGAAGCGAAAGCAGACATCTCTAAAGCTGATATCTATAACACTCAGCAACTCACACCGCAACAACCTACACTGATAAATAGCACTACAGGTGTGAAGGAAAAATATGTATTTTTGGTTTTGGGGTGAACTGTCTATTTAAGGTCAACAGTAAACTTTAACTACCCCTAAGGGCCCATCCACAGGAAGCCTTGTCAGGGTGAATTCGCCAAAGTTTTTAACCAGTTCGGCCTTTCATCCATACAAAACCGGCGTTTTTGGAGGTCAAAACCACATCTTTTTGAAGCAGGGTTCCAGAGTGCACAAATCTGAAGACGCCGCCTTTGCGTCTTCGTATGTATAGCCAATGTGAAACTTTTGGCTGGCAATGATGTCATAGCCCCACCTCTCTAGCCTCTGACTTAACTCCGGCAGGTAGCCATCCCATCACAACAACAACAACAACAATGGCAGATTATAGACTCGTGTTCCTGCTACAGAACCTGCTGAGCGTATTGGGGCTTCTTCAGCAACATCTTCTCCTCCTTCTTGACTACATCGAGCAGCAGACAGCAACAGGCAACTATTTATGCTACATGCTCTTGGATCCACCGCAGAGAGCTCCACGACTTCTTCTCTGGTTCAGAGCTGTCTGCTCCCGTTTTTAGTGGCGCGCCATCTCCTGGCTGGCACATATACTGCAGCCTTTTTATGCGGTTTAGTGGCTTGAACCAGCTTCATTTTGACACCTGCGTTCTTGAAGTCGGCGCCATGTTTACAGGACACTATAGCAATCCAATCATTTTATTTGGCGGTTTCAAAAAGACAAGTCTTCGTGTGGATATAGCCTAAGTTTACCGTCACCTTTAGTAGAAATTCGTAGAAAAAACTATTCTGCATTCTCCTCTTTTCTGCTCATTTTGTATTCCAGTGCAGCATTGTCATCCAGCCATACAATCTATTATTCAAAATCACACCACAAAATGGTCATTCAAAGTGAGGGTCAAGGTCAAATCTGTAATTTGCTCACTTGTTTTGTTGCAGCAAAACATCAAAAGGCAGCACAGTTTGAAGTTTTCCATTATGTCTTGAATCAAAATCCAGTGAAGCATCCTTGAAAGATAAAAACAAAACAAACTCAGCCTTTGGAACGATTGTTTTTTAGGCTTTAATAAATGTCCAATGTTAATACATTTGTCTGTGTTTTACTTAAAATTAGTCTTGTTTTTTGTTAATTGGCCTGGTTTTCCACCACCTATGTTTATTCTATTCATAGAATCACCTAGATTTAATACTAGCTTTAAAGATAACAGGAACAGACCAAGATCAGCGCTGACTCTGAATGTATTTGATTGATTTTGCAGCTTTTTCTCACCTGACAGCCAGTACTTGCTCATTTGTTACCCAGCGATGCATTCACTCTCGGGAATTTTCATGCATCAACTCATCAGATTTTCAGAGCCGTTTTCTTGTTCGGTGTTCGCAATCTGACTAGAGATGAAAAAGGTTAGATTAACAAACAAGATCAGATTAGATAATCAAAAGAAAATTATTTCTGTATCAATAAATTACTGAAATGCCAAATGTTCTCCACTTACAGCTCCTCGGATGTGAAAACTAGTGGCTTTTCTCTGTTTTTAATCCCTATAAATGGAATATATTTGGGTTTTAGGGTCTTGATCAGACGAAGAGAGACATTTTTAAATTATGATGGTAATTTATTCAGAAAGTCTTTCATGTTATGGACTAAACAGTAAATCAATTAACCAACAAAATAGTCACCAGTAGATCTGTGTGGTCACTGTTACCACCGTTTCGTTCATTACAGTTTACTTGCATGCCTTTATTTACTGTTTCTTATGTATTATTCATTGAAGCAATATTAAGAGTTGACTAGAATTGATGGCAAGGGATTTTTCTATTTGACTGGCTAATATCAACGAGTCTGTTCTGTGTAGGAGACAGAGTGCATAACAGTGAAGGTGAACGGCATACGTCATGTCATTTTGATTCTGTCCGACTGACACTGAGCCAGATATCATTCATCATCGTGTCATTTTGTGAAATGAGCCCAAACATGAAACACTGGAGAGGAAAATGGTCTAACTTCCATCACCCTGACATCCACTCTCTCGAGGGGGAAGACATTGCTTAGCATGTTAGTGGTCGATTCGTCTCCCTGAGCTCTTCCGTTGTCCCGTCTTTGCCCTGGAGTCTACAATGAAAGCTTGATCTCTTAATGGGGCTGTGTTGTTCGCCTCCGCCCACACAACCCTACTGTACCAGGCACAACTTTGTGTTTCCTTCCTTTAAAAGAGGTTTACCATAAAAGCAGGGTCCCTGCCCCCTCTCTGCATTATCGCTCCAAGGAACTTCCTTACAGTAGGAGGATGTGTGAGTGGAAGTCTTCTTTCTGCTCATCTCTCCATCCAGGGTTCACTGTGCTCGACGAAGGTGGTGGGTGGGTGTGCTAAGATGGCAAGAGAACTGAAATGGAACTCCCAGATCTTGCCGCCTACATGCCGTTCCCTCATAAAGGCACCAGTTCTTTTTAGTCTGGCTATCTGCCTTCTCCATGTCAGCATGATTGTCAAGCTTTGTGTGATCTGCTGTGACTCATTCATCATTCTGGAGAGCACTGATGTTGCTCTGCTTTCTCTGCAGATACAGCAGAGACCGAACAGATTTCTGTGGCTCTAGATAAATGTATGCAGCGCTCCTCCGAGGGTTGATGACTACACTTACTTCCCTCACACACATTTTTTTGAGAAGGAGTGATGTTTTGCATTGTATTTTGGGGAAATGTGAAATCATCCAGCAGATAAATTTAACAGACACAGGATATTTCTCTCTATTTAAAGCAGTGCTCTGTAGCCATCTAAAGTGAGCCGAAATGAGACCAGAATGTCCGGATTCTTTTTGAGGAGTAAAAAAAAAAACCTATTGCCAATCATATTTAGGTGCCTTTCCGTCACCCTGTTGTATTTGCATTTTCAATTTACACATAAAGAAAAAACATGACTGGAAGTGTGAAAAAAGTTGAAATATGGCAAAAAATGTTTTGCGCTTGTCTGAGGTGGAAAAGCTGATGTAAAAACAAAATATGACAGTGGTATGGAAAGAGTCTAGGTGAATAAATGATGACAGACAAGAAGCATGTCACTTTATCACTCAAGCCTCTGCTACATTGAAGAGATGAAACAAAGAACATCAGATATGTGTGGAGCACCAAGGAGACTTCAACATTCCTCAAATAAATACGAGTCAAACATCAATGCCATATTTCCATCATGTGTTCCACATTGTTTGAGATCTGACTTGTGTTCTTTTAATCCCATCATCTTGACGCACTCAAGTCCTAATATTCACACAACAGTAGTGAAATGAAATGTGCATTGACATTTTTGTCTCTGGAGATTTGTACTGACAGTCTACCAAAAACAAACCGCCTTTAAACAAAATGTTACACAACAGAATGTATTGAGGATCGCCCTGTATGTTTACATAGAGATGGTAATTTTATTTCTAACCTATGTTATGTTGAATGTAGCTGAATGAAGACCATTTTCCGTGAGCCTTAGACGAACGCCAGTTAAATGTCACAGCGTAGGAGCTGCAGCTTTCTGTTTGCCGACAGATTCACTGTTGTTTAAAGGTACCTTGTCAAGTTATTCAGGAGTCCTTTAGAGCAATGTCTTTTCATGTGGTTTCCCATTTTGTTAGCATCATGCAGGCAGGTGAACATGCGGGTGATGGGATACATCCTGCTGCCACTTTAAACGCTATGTCATTGACGAACAGTATGTGGCGGTAACAAGCAAGGACACGTAGTATTGTGCCAACAAAGGCAGGGGAAAAGACTGCAAAGTAGCAAACGTGGATATAAGCAGTGCATGATTTCAAATGATTTTTTTGAAATCTGCTTTGTAAATGTTTTATGAAACAGGAAACACTTTTGACACATTTGTTACAACCAAGGGGTTATCTCCAGGTCAGAAAAGTAAACCAATGCATAGGTGTTTTAAACCTGCATTTTTTCTAATGGCCAGCAGGGGGCAACTCCACTAGCTACCAAAAGAAGTCTTTTTCATAGAAGTCTATAAAGAAATAGCCCTGCTTCTCAGTTGATTCATTACCGCAGTAAACATTTTCCTAATAAGTTTATGGTCTCAATCTCGAGTTTCAGGTCTTCTTCAATACAGCATGATGTTCATTTGGTAAATTATGGTCCCATTTAGATTAAATTAGTCAATAAAGCAATGGTATGCCTTGGGGGTGTGGCTACCTTGTGATCAACAAGTCATTACCACAGTGGTGTCCTCAGATTCTCAGTTAGGTTCACGCCTTGCCCTCTGCAGCTCTTCTGGCTTGAAAAACACAAGATGGCAATTGCCAAGATGCCATACTCGAGGTTTCAGAATGATAGTCCACAAACCAATGATCAACGTCAGGGTGGCTACATCCACTTCTTTTATTCAATCCATAATAGGAACTCTAGGATGCTCACATTGGGTTTTAGTGAGACACACTGCAAGTAAACATAATTTATGCTTACAAGAAAACTCAGCAAAAGCACCTTTAACTGTAAAGTAAATCCCAAGAACACTGATGAACGAAATGCTCAATGAGAGATTGCATTGACTTAAGTGAGTTGCAGAAGCCAGCCCAGATGTGACGTAAGTCTTGAGCTCCCTTTTGAAATAATTCAGACATTTGTGTGTTCATGCTTGTTCATCTCAAAGTATGGATAAATGTCCTCCTTTGAAGCAAATATTATCTGATGTATTATACAGTAGTATCTGCTTACTTTAAGTAGAGATTTTAAGACTAGATGTGCCTAATGCTAGACATGTCTAAAGCAACTTTCACAGGAGAGCCTGTAGTGCTGCTGTGTATAATATTGCTCACCAGCCTAGCATGAAGTCCAAATGTAGTTATGTTATATTTCACGCTTTCTTGTATTTGTGATTGCGGTTATAATTTGGTTTGTCTCCGAGCAACACCAGGGCAGATGATGACGATCTGTCATCTCCTGCATAGTGAATGCGCCTCGGCTCTGATGATTGTTGACAGTCTCCATATCTACTCAGCACTCTGCTATCTCCCAGTCAACAGGCACTTACATTGTCCATGCCTGCTGATTGAAATGTCAGACCTAGACAGAGATGCAGGCATTGTTAATTAATATTTAATCATTTCATTTTATTGTCTCCTGTCAACGAGACAGGAGACGACTTAAAGTATGTTATAAAAGGCCACTGAAATGTTGTTGTTCCACCTTTCAGTACCTCCCTGCATAGCTAAAATGCATTGGTCTCTGCTTTGGTTCATCTTGATGGCTTGGATATGATACCTGATATCCGCTGCAGTGCACTAATGCGTGTGCTTTCTATTTTATTGACCGGGGCCATTTCCTGCTGCCTAAATATATTTACCATCTGCATGCATGTACAGAATAGCAACGCTCACTTGACAAGTTTTCACATAGAGGATTTATCCATATTTTTGCAATACTTGCACTGAAAAGTTGATGGTCAACAGTGATTCTGCATTCTCTGTTAATGTCTGCCATTTATAAAGCCTACAGATTCTGCTCTGTGTAGTCATGCGCAATCATATATTAGATCTGGCATTTGGTATTACATTACAGCCGAATATTTTCCAAGGCGTATGATACATTTTAGATTGATTTCCTACCTTTCAAGCAGCAGCAGCACCACGTTTCCCTTCATGCCAGTACAGAACTGAAATAAACTGTACAGACTGGTCATCCATTCCAAAGAGTCCAACATCACATAAAACTTTACTCACAGTTCACAGTTCTTCCATGCAGTTTTAGTTTCATCTCTTTTCATCTCTCTTAAGTTTGTCTCGTGTTCACTTTTAAAATATTGATCTGAAGGTCTTGCCTTTCAGTTCCTTGCGTTTTCAAATATGACTGAAGATGAAGCACTCAGCTAACCTTCACACTGTCTCCTCCTTGTCTCAGCACACAAAAGAGTCACAGTCTTCATATTCATACTTGACTGCACAGAATTTTTGACATTGTACAATTTTCTTCTCCGCTGACACGGTGTTTGAATTAAACCCCCACTGAACACTGATGTGAGCTTATCTTTTTATAATATTCAGCCTTATGTATTTTATTGAAGGTCAGTTAGATAAGTGAGGCAAAGATACAGCATGAGGTGAAAGTGCGACAAAACTTTCGCTCCTTGAAGTCGAAACTCAGTGGATTCTGAATACACAGACATATTTTTAGATTAAGTGTGACTTACACTTCCCAACGATATCACTACCTCTGATGTCATTGGCGACACCTGCCAGAACCTGCCTGGGGCTCATCGAGTTTTCTTCAGTATCAGAATACTCCAGTGATAGGCGTCTGTACATCCTTGGGTACACTGCAAACAGGAGCTGCTAATAGGTAATTCGACAGACTTTTTATGGGGCCAGTCTGCCAAAATGTAGCCTACAGTTAACCAACATAGCTGAAGGTTTCTTCCCTAAGGGCTGAGGTTCTACCCCGAATCATTTGCTTTTGGTTCTATGTAAGACTTAGAGTGTGTCTCAAATGGCATCCTTCCGTTAGTACACTTCATTGTAGTACACTATGTACACAACGTACTTCTTGTGTGGTGCACTAACTTCAACAGGGTAGTGTTGTCTCAAATTGTGCACTGCCGTTTTGCACTTACTGGAAGTGAAGACGGCTTCTTTTTTTAACCGTCTCCTTTTTAATCGGAGAATTGAAAACGGATGGTGGAGCATTATCGGCAACATTTGACCGCTTTCTCCACCCACACATAAACCAAACTTATGTCACAATGTCAATGCTGATTAAAATGTGCTGCCGTAGCTAGGAGCAAGTTAACTAGCTAGCAAATGCTAACGTTAGAACTCACATTATTGTTGGTGCTACCAAATCATTACAGACCCAACAAACATTACCGATGGCTTCTATTTGACAACAGTATTAGTGAAAAAAACAGGTACAACTAATCGGCATGTCAAAAGTTGAGAAGTTTGCTATGTCACCAAGACGGTGACTACTCAGGTTGAGAAGAGTCCATCATTCCACGCTCAACTTTTGGACCATTTTGAGTGCACCCAGTAGTAGACTGTATTTGCCATACTATGCAGTGTGAATGCACCTTGTGCACTCAAAATGTTAAGTGTTTAGCACAGAAGTATGCAATTTGAGGCACACTGTTAGCATTTTTTTGTCCAAAGAATGCTTTCTTGATGGGCAATTCTTTGTTAGACTATGGGTGTATCTGGAAATGCTCACTCCGAGTGCCAGAGTGAACTCTGGCACAAACTGGACTGTTCTTAAATTCAGTTCAAAACCATGAACTGTCTTTTTTTAACTTAGATTTTATTGCTTTTTTACAATTTGTTTTCCCAAAATAAACATACAAAAACAAAACAAAACTGGGGTGTCACTGAGGTAAATTACAAATACATACGGCATTACAGTACTGTTCCTAGCGGTCACCTGAAACATGTTTGCCATGACCATCGAGAGATTTGAACTGTCCTTGTGTCACTGTGGTCTTATTCCTACATTTGTTTAATGGCTTCAGTTAAGGGTGAGTTTAAACTTTGACATGTATCATAGAGGACTGATCGATTCTTATTTCTTTGTGAAATTAGAAATTGACTCAAAACATCTAATAGATATGTTTCTGAGGTGACAAAATTAAGCATATGTATTTACCAAACTAGATACCTTGGGGGAAATTATTTTAGTGCAGTTGTATTTTTCATGTAGATGCTGTAAAATAAATACCAGCAATCTAAGGCAATTTAAAATACTAAACAGATTATATTACACCCAGTCACAGCTACATAAAACGGGCATAGATGACAGTAAATGTAAAAAATGTGGTGCTGCTGAAGGAGCACTGCTCCATCTGTTGTGGGACTGCAGTGCAATTTAAGATCTTTGGTTTTGCATAACAAAGGAAGCAATGATCCCCACTGATATAGTCTTCCACTCACAACACAGTCATGTATAGTGGAAGGATTTCATAACTTCAGCTGAGTATTGTAAAGAGCCTAAAAAGAAATTATGTTTAGTCACAAAAGACGATAATCATGAGAAATTAGATTGATTTGAGTACACTGGCTCAGAAATAATAGATCACTGAAGCAATAGAAATAATTAAGTTGGAAACTAGCTTTCATAGTGCAAAATAATGAGACAGATTATGGTAAAAGTATTGAATGTCATTATTAAAAGAAAAAGAAGAAAACGCCAAGAACACCATTTTGTATTTATTTTTTCCTTTTTCTGATTCAGACTAATAATTGTCGCCTTCTTTTTTTGTCACTGCCGTTGTGCAGTATTAATATCGCATGTTTACTGTGCCGTTAAATGAAAGTACCGTGAAAACTGAAGGAAAGTAACAATAGTTATAACTGATGTTGTCTGAGGGGTGCATTGTAAAGGATTGGTTTAGATTTCATATATTGGTTTGGAGGGGATTAGAAAGTGCAGGGCTCACTTGTATTTTGATTAGAGGTGGGCGATATATCGATTACACATGTATTGCAGCTTGTTCCACATGGGATGTGTAAAATGACTATATCGCCAACATGAAGTATAAAATTGTCAAGTCATTTTTTTAAAAAGCCACCAACGTGAGACTCGCTTTGACTTTTCAGCCCTGGACCCCGACCATTTAGTCTTAATTTGTGACCATGGAGCACCAGTGTAACTTGCAAATATTATTAATATATGAACTAGAAAGCTGTTAGTTTGTTTTGTGCTCACAGTCAATAAATCCACACGTTTAACAGCACCACTGTAATGACTCAACTTTCTGCTAACTGAGGAAGCTAACTGTTGACGGAAAACTTTAAGTTCACAGCAAAACACTTCCGGTCCAAGACGAGCGGGAGGCTTCAGAATAAAAGCACCAGCGGTTCTGCTCTGATGTGTTTTATTATAACAATACTTGATTTATGTTGATTACAACTCTACTTTCTTTAACTTCATTGTAACAGTACTTTATTCAACTTTACTGTACTGTATCAGTACTTTATTCACTTTATTTTAACAACACTTTATTTTACTTTATTGTAACATTAATTTATTTAACTTTATTGAAACAGTACTTTATTTATCTTGATTTTAACAGCTCAATATTTAACAGTACTTTATTTAACTTTATTGTAACAGTAGACTTAGTTTACTTTCCTTTATTGTGACAGTACTTATTTTCCTTTATTGTAACAGAACTTTAATTAACTTTATTGCAACAGTACTTAATTCAACTGTACTGTAATAGTTTTCTGTTTAACTTTATTGTAACAGTAGACCTACTTTATTTTCCTTTATTGGAACAGTGCTTTATTTAACTTAATTGTAACAGTACTTTTTTCAATTTTACCATAACAGTACTTTATTTAACTTTATTGTAACAGTAAACCTACATTAATTTCCTTTATTGTACCAGTACTTTGTTCAACTTTACTGTAACAGTTCTTTATTTAACCTTATTGTAGCAGTGCTTTATTTAACCTAATTATAACAGTGCTCTATTCAACTTTACTGTATAAGTAGTTTATTCAACTTTACTGTAACAGTACTTTGTTTAACTTTTTTGTAACAGTACTTAATTCAACTTTACTGTAACCGAGCTTTATTTTCCTCATTGTAAAAGTACTTTATTTAACTTAATTGTCACAGTACTTTATTGAGTAGCTTAGTGTTTTAGTAGTCTACAGTAGTTTAGAGGAGTTTTCAAAATATCAAGACGTGTATTGTGTATTGCAATATACCCTAAATATATTGTGATGTTATATATAGGCCATTAGGCCCAGCCCTCTTTAAGGGGTGCATTAGTAAGGAATTGGTTCAGATTTGTGTGTTGGTTTTGGGGTAATTAGAAAAGGCAGTAATTGTTAGAATCTTTTCTGTTTGTTGTTGTGAGTCAGTAATGAAAGAGGAAGGAAATAAATAAATACCTTTCAGTATGTGTTATAAGAAGGTAAAACCCATCGTAGATGAAGAGAGAAAGTGGTTATTAAGAAGAAGAGGAAAAAAAGGAAAGCACTCTTAAATTGGGAGAGCTATTCATCTGTTTCCATATGCAGATTGTACATTCAGCCTTATTTTAGTGCCTCTAATTTTCCTTGCTGTAGTTGCCATGGCTCTTGATGTGCTTCATGATGTAGAAAATGTGCTTTTATTGTACAGTAACTCTGCCACGTCTCCTGGGCCTGTCTAATACGGTGCCGTAGGTTCCTTTTCTCCTTTCAGCTTGGTGGTTGGTGTTAATGGAAGAGATGAAATCCACTCTTTCCAGTCATCAGGAACTTAATGATTTGTTGCTTTTCTGGTCCTCAACCTGCGCTGCCAAGTTACAGATATTGATCTCTCCGTCATGCATTATCAATCAAAGAGATTAGTATTTAGTTTCAGGGCTAGGTGGGTGAAAACAGGGTATCAGACTTCTGCTTATAACAGGATTTCTGGAGCGTAAGCCTTCCAGTTATGTTGTACGTTTTCTTACTCTTAGAGGGTTAGGTATTGTCGGCAGACTCTGTGGGTGTAGTTGACTTTATAAATCAATGTCATTTCATGTGTTCCCAGCTAAAGCTTTCAGCCACCCATCTTGTCATTTATCAGTTTTGCTTGACTGAAACTGTGTCCTCCTTTTTTTTATTCCTTTTCCCCAGCTACTTGAAGGCAGCTTCACGTCCCAGGTCAGCCACGAAGTCGACGGGCTTATCTTCCAGCCATGCGGGGTAAGCCTCCATCTATGTATGACAGTCTGTCATTTCTCAAAGCCGTCGCCTTGTTGCTACAGGTTGATTGTCAGGCGAAGCTTTTTATTCCACCGGGCTCCTACATAAGAATCGGACAGCTTGTCACCACGACACACCGTTTGTCACTCTAGTCTTGCCCTATGTTATTGTAGAAAACCCCACTCCTACATGAATCCACATGAACGCAGGGCTGTCTGGGAGAGGCTGCACAGTAAAACAGACACATGGCAGTTTTCTGTTACGACGGAAACGGCCTTGGTAAGAATACCAATTTCCTTGGTTGTTAGCACAGCAGAAAATCACTTTTATCTGTGACAGTAATAGTATTCCTCCTTTCTTCTCCTGTGATGGACTCAGCGGCCCACATACCACTGTGTAATATATTAAATATGCTATCGCACACAATATTAATGCAGGAGGAGGACAGGTAGGAAATCTAGATGTGAGCATGAGTAATATTAAGGGTATTTTGAGATACGGCATAAAGCTGCAGGTAGCTACGGTGCCTGCTGACTCTGCTGTTTGAGAAAAGTATCACCAAAGTTTTTGCTTATTATTTTCAGCTGTGACACATTGTTCTTTCAGCATCAACTATGCTAAGCAACTGTATTGAAATTCTGTCTTTAGCTTTATTGTGTGGAGCAGCTGCCTTATTTTACTTGTTTACTTACTTTGCGTCTTTAAATCTCAGGCAATCTTGTGCTGCTTCGTGTTGTTGATAGATTGATGTACAAAATAAGAAATTGGGACCATTAAGAGGTCAGGTTTTTAATTAAATTATGACGTTATTTTAAACTAATAATGGTAAAGGTTTTTTTAATGGCTGAAAACTGAGATTAAAAAGTGCTTCACGAGGAAAAGATAAAAAAGATTTATAATACAAAAGCCCTATTCAGACGGGATTAGTTTAACATGGAGACGTGGGGTAAAGTAATTATTACCAGGGATTTTAGTCTCGTCCATAATCGTTACGGATAATGTCAGTAAAAATTACGGCGACTTTTCAGAGCCACGAAACTTCTGGTTGTGTTAGGTAGGCCTAATATAAATCCATATTGCTAATCGTTGTGTACACACAATCCTGATCATGGGCAATATTTCATATTGGGCTAATCATTAATTATTATTATCCTTCAGCTGATGCTTTATGCCCTGCTCCACCAACATCCTCCACCTCGTAGCATGCGCATGCCGACAGGGAGGTGACGCCAGGGCGCAAACCGAGTTACCACTCCCATCTCTGGTAGAATTACGGAGATTTCTTGTCCCGTACGAATCGGACATTTATATAACAGACATCCTGTGGTAAAATGACATTCTGACAAACTGACACATCCCTATGTAAAACTAATCCTGTCCGAATAGTACTACAGACAAGAACAAAAGAACTGTGTAACAAAAGCAGCATCTGATTACAATTTTGCAGATGTCTTCTGTGATCTGAATCCCCTGCAAATCTGCCATATCCATAATTTGTCGAGTAAAAGTTCCTCCGCATTTTAAGTCGTATTTAAGTTATTGTTGTTTTTTTCTGTGCCTCTTCCCTGGTTAAGAACTATGGAGGCTGTGTTTGCAATTACAAAGAAAAGTTCTGACAGCATTTTGGTGCAGGAGCATCATCTGGATACACAGCACGGAGACCCATTTGCAGAACGAGCAAACTCAAATCCATCAGAGGAGTGAAATCTCCAAAGATGAGGGGATGATGATGTTCTTTTTTAGTATATTGTACATCACCGCTAGTGGTGCTGTGTGGTGTTTCTGTGTCGTGTAGAGCGGAGTCACAAATGACTGTGCGCATCACATCCAGGGGATAATGTCAGTAGATTTAAGTGAAACACAGATGTGGGAGGTAATTTCTAAATGACAAGAGGTCCCCAGGTAATAGTAGTCCCGTGCAAAAAGGGCGTAGTTGAACATCACTGCACTCTAAATAAAAGATACTGTGAATATTTTCCTTCAAGCTCGTGGTTGTTTTCTGCCACAAGAAAATATCTGAAATATTTGCTGCCATTATTTTTTTTTTTTACACCAGAGTCTCTGATTTTACCTTTTGGCACACCTTTGAGCAGAGAGAGACGTTTTCATAAAAGCAACAAAAGCAGAAAAATGTTTTTGCCTGGATTAAATCCAGCAGATTTACATGACAAAGATCTGGGCAGCGCTCACGTATGGATAACAGGTGTTAATGTTTTGTGTGTGGACACCTGTGTCTCGTTTGGTTTGACCCTGGATACGTTGGACATCTTTTCAGTCAGCAGGGTAACAACAACTGCTGCTCAGGCATGGTGCAGCGGCCTATTATTTCTCTGGCCACAGCCCACTCAGAGATGTTAAATCAGGTGTTTTGATACCTGCCTGGACTGTTTTTGGTTGGGGTCTGGCTTTTAGCACAGAATACATTTTAATCCACAGATAGCAATGCAGAGATTTTCTGCCTCAGTGGCTGTTACTCAGAGGTAGAGAGGGCTGTCCACCAATCAGAAGACCGGGAGTTTGATCCCCTGCTCCTCCAGCCTGCATGTCAAAGTTCCCTTGGGCAAGATACCGAACCCTAAATTGTTTTCATAGGTTGTTCCGTTTATAAGTGTGCATGAAAAGTTACTCGGTAGCAAGTGGCACTTTGTATGGTAGCCTTAGCCACCAGTGTGTGAATGTGTATGTGAATGGGTGAATGTGACATGTAGTGTAAAAGTGCTCTGAGTGGTCAGAAGACTAGAAAAGCCTATACAAGTGCAGTCCGTTTACCTTTTACCATTAGGAAAGTTACTGGGTATGTTTTCTCCCTGCCAAGACTTTTAAAACCCTTTAATATAGTTTATCTCCGTGGGGAGGAATAAGCAGGTGAAACTGCACTTGTAAAGATTTCCCTGTAGGGAGTGCCATATGGAGGCTGTGTTTCACTCAGTGTAGCTCTACATACTTTATTGATTTAATATTGATTATGTAGATTTACATCAGAGTTACAGCAGTAAACTATTAGTTCACTTTGCCTTTGATTAATGTAGTGAAATCAAATTTTATGGGGGTCAAATAGCGAGCAAACAGGGGTTCATTACATGTCTCTGGTGCCAGATATAAAAACAGTAATAAGAAGAACAAGAATATTATAATGATAACAATAATAAAGTCAATTGTGTTATAATGAGAATGCTTGCTACTGGTAAAAGACTGAACGTCACTGGCCTTAGAAAATTGATGCATTAGTATTAATAGTTTTTATAGTACTGTAAGTATGTTTACTCCATATTTAATGGATTGGATGCAGAGTTATCAGCCGTCACATTAGTGCATAAGATAATCGTCAGTACTGACCAATATTCGCCTTGTTGACTGTCGTCGGCCTATCTGCAAATTAGATAAAACTCAGTGATGGCAGTGGCCGATGTTTTTTTGTTTTTGTGTCACATCAGTTTAGCACAGGCTAAAAAGCAGGGCTAGGGACTACTGGCGTCCCGTCATCCCGTGGACAAATCTGTTTGGGATGATCAGACATCTTCTCCAGGACACTGTCAGGACAAAAGGAAGCTGTAAACTCACAATTGACACATCAGCGGCTGCACCCTGATAATGCTACGCTGTGAACAACAAATCTGTGTTGACATCAGCAGGACGAGAGCTAGTCCACGTTAGCTGTTAGCAGCCGATAGGCACAACTAACACTAACAACTAACGAAGGTTGCACTGAGTTACGTTATGATGCGTTCAAGCTCAATTCAGTTCACTTCAATTTTATTTATAAAGCCCAATATCACAAATCACAATTTGCCTCATAGCGCTTTAGAGCATACTTTATTATAGCTTAGTTCAATAAAAAAGAGAACTGGGTGGAGGTAAATCTTGTAAATGTTTACATGATGTGTTCAACTGTAATCCTGTAAAATGTAGTTTTTGTGGAGGAACTTGAATAGATAGAGTTATATGTTGTCACTGTTTGAACAGCAATATAAAATAGACATTAGAAAGTGAATTATGATATATTATATATAGTAAAATGGCTTTTGAATCAGTTATTTTATGTTCTTTCTTAGAAGAAGGTTATTTTAAAGGTTATTGCAGAGGTTTCTATGGTTAACTGTGTTCATTCAAAGGTAGTGTAATGGAGTGCTGAATGACTTTAAAACACTTCAGTTATCTTTTATCATGATGATTTCTTTACTTCGCTGATGTAAAAGGGGAATACATAAATAACAACAAAAACAGCCAAATTGTCAATTGAAACATCAGTCTCAGCTCAGATTTTACCACCCAGTGTATCTCCATCTATCCCCCTTGTTGTTAGGCATTTCCAGCTTTTGCTCTTTGTGATTTGTGAAGTAATTATCATACAGTGTATAACTGTGGCAATAGCCGGCAGGTAACAACAGCTCTCAGGAGAGCTGGAAATTAAATTTGGAGGAGGCAAGTTTACACAGCTGCACTTTCTCTCCACCGCAACATGAGCAGAGATGATCTGCGTCTCCGAGCAGCAGACGTCTCTCCGAGGCTGGTTAATTGATGCACCACTGTCTTGATCAATATGTCAACGTAAATGTTTTATTTTCGCAGGTGCTCGCGACTCATGCCACTCTGTTTGTTGCTCCTACAATACAATCCTTTCCCTCTTGTTTTTTTTACATAAATAATTGGATTTCAATTGTTTATGAAAAAGTGATTGGTGTGCAGAGAAGAGGGGATGCTAATTAGATTTAGTTTTTATTCCGCAGTTTCTAATTTATAATTCTCTAGGGGAAATATTGTACAGCTGGGTGGAAGAGAAATTAATTGGGGTGCAATCAGTGGTTTCTCTTTTAGCTGCAAATTACACAAGAGATGCTTCAGAGAATATTTTTAGGAGATTGTATTGAATTTCCAAATTATATACAACCCTGACCAGAAAATGGTTTAAGATTTAGAGCAGTGAGGTTGATGCAGCCCGCCATTGATTTATTGTCTTCTGTAGCCTCTGTGAATTTGATGGATAATGAACAACAGGGCTGAAGGAGAGTGTTGAAAGCACTGTGGCCCTCTGGGTGTGAAGATGTATGTGGCATTTATCGAACCGGCTGAGGAAATTGCAACAACATCATCCCCATCCCTGTCATGGATTAGAAATACACTTTTAACCGGGGTTTGTGATTTGTTTTGGCAGATGCTCTTTACAGTTTTAAAATGATTTCTGTCAAACACGGAGGAATAGAATCAGCGGGCACAATGTGCAAATGCTCTGTCAATATTGTATGGACAGGTTGTCGCTCAGACAACTCCATTCCGCTCGCAGGTGGCTTTTTTACACCCCTCTTTATATAATTCTCGCCTTTGAATTGGTAGGAAGTCCTTTCACAGCTCTGCAAGGACGTGTATAAAATTACCATTATAGACAGAGATTTTCAATGTGTCCCATTAAAGCCGCCTGTGCTGAGTCTAATTCGCCGATCTGTGATCAAATCACCGTTCATTAAGATGTTTTTCTGCAGTTTCATGAATCTGACGGAAGGAAATCGCTCCAAACTCTTGAAGGTCAGCAGCTGGTTCCCGTCTGCACAGTCGCTCAAACAAATGGGCCGGGTCGGGAAAACTGGCAAGTCTAATGTGACTAAATGATTATGCAAATAGTCGGCCATCTGATGTAGCATTACAAAAGAAGATATTATGCAACACTGTCTGGCTTTACTTCTTTTTTATTACAGCATCTACATTAAATAATTAAACGCCTTGTGTATGAGGGTTTTGGTTCTATGACTCTGAAAGTGTAAAGCGTTTTAGACAACACAAACAAACAAACAGGATTCGGGAGTAAAACAACAGTAATTACTTAAAACCAGATTAAATTTATTCACATGCGTCTAACCACAGCCGGCTAATGAGAACAACAGTGTGACAGTGGCAGCAGCACAGACTCATTTGAATGTTAATAACAACCCTTAACATCCACAGGCCTGGTGATGGCAAGGTGACCGACTGCACTTGCTGTTTGTAGGTCTGCTTTAAAATAGTCCGTGCTAATGTACGCCTCGTAGAAGTCCTCCTTCACAGCCCTCAGCATCACCGTTTTATAAGACTCTTTAGAAATAATGGGAAGAGACCAGCGTCATTCTCAAAGTCCCTCTCCATTAAAAAGTGTTTTTCTTATGTTAATGTCCCCTGACATGAATTACCTTGACTATACTGACTTTTTCTGTACAAAGTTTGTCTCTAAAGAGGTGTTTTCATATTCCTCTATTAAAGAAGGTGACGTCTGTGCACTTCTGAGACTCAAACGTAGGCCGGAAAGCTTAGGGACGTCACCAATACAAAAGCCAACTGCTGTTTAATACAGGAAACACATATCAATAGGGGGAACAGACTTCAGCACAATACTGGCAAAGAAACCTGGAACCTTAAGCGCAGAGCAGATTTGTCAGTACCGAGAGCAGCGTTAGCATTAGCATAGTGGAAATTTTGACAGCAAACCTGAAAGAATGTGTAGTTTTTGGATGTAAACTGGACCCTGGAGGTTCGACTATCTACTAAAGACTATTGTAGCTGATATAATTATGTTTCACAACAGGGTCAGACATTAACACCCACCAAGCGCCAAATGCAGGTAGATTTTCTGTTTGGCAAATATTCCTCACAAGGTTATTTGCCACACCGGTGGGTAAATGTTTGTACCAAAATAGAGATGCATTAAAAATTATGCTGAGAGTCTCCACTGCGTTTGGTGACATTTATGGGTGCACTGCTCTGCTGCTCCTCTGCTGTCTGTGTCTGTCACAGGAGAGGGGAGAGGGGCCATCACAGACACATACACTATAGCAGATTTCGCATTGGGTCAGCTCAGACCAGTGTCCAAAAACAACACAGCTGTACTCCTCCAATGGTGGAGGTCTGGGTGCTGGCAGCGGCACAGGGGTGAAGCCAAACACTGTTCATCTGCACACACTGCGATGCCACACAGCTGGTTCAATATCATGAAGTTTCCCTTTATATTCATTGTCTTCTGTGTTGATCAGCAGTGATGTGGTGGTTCACTTTTACACTGTGATCTGTAGCCTATAGTTGGGCTTTAGCTTCTAACTATCTTTGTCTTTTTAACCTGTTGTTGCTGCTGAGTCAGTTTGACATCCTGGATATATCCTTCAAACACAGACTGTAGACCCCTCTGTCTGCTTCTCTCTGGAATCACTGTTTCATTTTTCCAAAAATATGATAATATTTCTTCAGGGAGTGCAGTTAGTGTTGGCACCATGCTTTCTCTGACAGACTGACAAACTAAACTATCACCTGTTGCCAGTCTGCACAGAAGAGGGGGATCACAGTAGAGAGTAAGGAGTCTGATGAGGAGCCAATAGATTTACAAAACCTTCAGATTTACTTTGTTTGATCCTTAGGAACATTTAATAGCAAACACTTTGGTTGGATTTTGAGATCAAGACTTATTGAGTTGTATTCAGGCTTGAATTTATAAACAGTCGATCAATGTATTAAAATGATTTTGCTTCAAATTTTCCACTGGCCTCCTCTTTAAGTTGCATTTAATGTAATACAATATTATTCCAGTCAAATGAAGCACACTGAAACAGCTGTATGTGTGACACAAGACAATGAATTATTTTAGCCGGTAAAAAATATGATTGGCCATTGAATTTTTTCATCTACCAGTGTCCTTGGCCAGTGTGTCAAAAAGACAAAACACTAACGGTGGGTCAACCACTGCCAGTTAGCCTACAAGCTAACAAACCGCTAGCTGCTGATTTTGGTACACAACAGACTCCTCATCTGAGTCTGGATCTGACTGAGGCTCAAACATGTGTGAGAAAACTATGTCAAACAAAATACTGGTATTAGTCTAAGTACATACTTAAAAACATGTCTGGAGTGGGAACAAGTCCTCTACCAGCTGTATGTGTTTGCATTTTAAAAATTAATATGAAAAAGTCAGGTCCATGTTGCAGTGTTTAAATTTTATCTGCATGCTCATAATGGAAAACAGTAAAGTCTGATAACAGAAAAGTCTGTCAGTGCATCCACACAGTCAGTAATAGGAAACCTAATCTACTGCTGAAGGAGTGTGATGTAAAGCTCTACACCAAATACAGCGTGTACGATAAAGTATATGCAAGACTGAAAGATGTATGTAAAATAGTGTTGTCTTGTAACCCCATGTGGGAAATAAAAAATAAATTAATGAATGAATGTACAGCACCATAGTAAACAACACTGAAATGCTAGAGAAGTGTTTTCCAAGACGTTATTAAATATTTACAGGGAAGAATTAAAGACATTGGCTGGAGGCAGATAAGGGGAAGAGGTGCATTGCTGCTGTTTGCCACTTTTTCTGTTGAGCTTTCTTTTTTTTTTCCTTGAGAAAAGATTTTTAAAAAGATTTCAAAAGCAAAAGGACACAAGTTTGTGATAGTGAAATATATTTTCTCCCCTTATCTGTTTTGTCTGCAGCACACACAGACAGAGAAACAGCAATAATGAGGCATTCACAGATAGTGTGTCTGCCAACCGTCCACGTTTGTTGTTCTGGTGACCTTGCATCTAAAGATGAGTTTAGCATTGTGTGGTTTACTGAATTAATGCACTTCTTAAAATTCATTTACTCTTTTTGACCTTTGGCTCAAGTCCTTGGATTATTGATTGACACCATGGCTGCTGTTTGAGACCCTCTTTGATATGCCAATCTGTAAATAAGCCGTTGTTTGTGAAGGATGCTGTGCAGTGGGAGCAAACATGTCGGGTTGTGGGGACGCTCTTCATGCCAAGTGACTGTTCTCCATGTGGAAGCACATTAGCCTTTGGGGCAGGTCCATTTTTCCCCCTCTTCAGTAAGGAACAATGTTTAATTACTTAAATTTACACCATTTCATTAATTACTAAACAACAGAGACTCTCTTCTTTATAGTGGCTTTTATAAGTGTTTCATGTTGTCACATGGAGGTGTTGCCAACCAGGAAGTGATCCCTTGCACTCTGAAACTCAGGGTTTCACCTGGATGGGTGTGGTTTTACAGGACACAGCAATTTATATTTTCAATAGCTTCACTCCAGCTTCAAAACCCATCTACAGCCTCTTGAAGACAAGATTGCTGGGGGTCCCGGGGGTCCCGTAGGGTTGAATTGTTTTATCACCAGCGCATCTACCAACCATTACTGTTTGCATGGGGCCAATAACACTGCCTCTCATTGTGATTGTTTCCAAAGTCATTGATTTCTTAGATCTCTAAAGCAACCAGTGCAATGTTAATCTCTTCTTCTGTGAATGGGATTAGGCTCTGGGTTAATCTCAGCAGGGTCTCGCTGCTGTGAACGTCCATTAATATTAGCACAAAGGTTGCCACTGCGGCAGCCTGCGGTCTCGGGGTGTGTTATCTCACCCAACACATGGTGTCCTTGGAATATGTTTTCTTTGTTTAGGGAACATCGAAAAGATTTTGAATTTATAACAGTACCATTGCCACAGATGGTAGAATTTCTTATGGGAGAGCACTCCAGATGGTGATCTCTGCACAAAGAATACAAAGAGGCATTTTTCTACTCTCTACAGTTTTTTTTTTTTTTTAATCTCAAATCATTTCAGCTTTACTTAGAAATCCAAGTCAGCACAGAAGGTGTGATTCACATCAGGTTGGACCCAGTGAAGCTTTTGAATCATATTGTGAGAGATGATCTGAGACAGATATGTGAGTTTTGGAGGTCACATCATCTGCGACTGTGAATTGTGTGTGTTTCATGAATCAGTGTAATCATTTTATCTGAGCTTTGCTTTTCTTCCCTGTATCTGTGTCATAACTGCAGACCAAGATTTACTCTTACACTCCACCGTTCCCGTCTTCCTCAACCTTGTTTATTCCAAGACAAATCTTTTATGTCACTGCACCATTTTTGCACATTCACACCAAACACCCGCCAAAACACACACACACATGATGTTACTCTCAAGAAGCGGGCCAGTGTGTCTGAGCTGTAACAGAGGGAGCTTTTCTCTGGGGAACAGATTTATTGGACTTGTCCAGCCTTTAGTCTGCAATCTGCAGCACGCTTAAACAATGAGTCTGCCTCGGAGCAAAAAGCTGTTATTGAAATGAGACTTTGAAAAAACACTAATCAAAGGACTTATCTTGAAGCAAACCCTCAAGCAGGCTGCTTTTTTCTTCAATAGAATTACACTTTAAACATTTATTAAGCTGTACCATCATCTGTTACATTCACTGCATCTGTGTTTACGATGAGCGCATTTAAAGACAATCAGCCTTTTGATATTAAGCCGACACTCAAGTGTTTATGAATAATTGTGCTGCAGATATTGCCCGGGTTTGTTGTGTGTCTCGTGTCATTGCCAATTCATTCACTCAAAGCTTAATCTGCTCTTAAAGTGTTTGTGTGTAATAGCTATGATTTATCTCTTATTCATTTACAGCAAAAGTCAAAACAGTAATGAGAAGGCGGTAAAATATTTAGATCCTTGTCAAGGCAATTTAATCTCAGAAAAAATCTAGAGCAGATATGAAACATTATATGGACGCCGTTCATCACAGATACAGGGATGCATCTAAATCTCAATTTAATTTTGGCCGTATTAGCAGCATGGCAGTGTCAGTAGAGTTGGCAGTCTTCACTTTGGTCCAGACCAAAATATCTCAGCAGCTTTGAGATTGACTGTCATGAAATTTTGTACAGACTTTCATGGCTCTCAGAGGATGAATCCTACTGACTTTGTTGCTCCCTTGCTTTCTGTTGCGCCATGTGTTTTTCTTGATTTATCAATGAACCAGAGTCCTGCATTAGGTTGGGTACCCACAAAAAAGGTTCCTCACAGGTTCCTTCCAGATTTGGTTTTAGTGGAAAAAAAGAGCATGTTATGTTATGGGAATTGGATGACAAATATATTAAAACAAAATGAGAGTAATGTTAATTTCACTTAAAGTTTTGATGTTTTAAACCAACCTGTGACTTCTGCCTTTGCTGGAATTAGAGAATTTTTCCCTTCTTTCACGCAACAAATTACTCAAACAGATAAATCAATTATCAAACTGATTGGCAATTATTTTAATAGTTGACAACTACTTGATTAATCATTGCAGCTTTATACTGTACAGTACAAAGATCAGTGGTTCCGAATTTAGTATTCTGGTTGAGTGTTTTCCTCCCACTGCTTTGGGGTGAAGTGAAAATAACAAATCTCTGATCTAAAGCCATTTAATAACTTGTCACACTGACCCTCATGTATGAAACAAACATAAGAAGAAAACTCGGCATTCATCAATGTGAACATGAGCTGAGGCTCCGATCAAATCTCACGTCAGAGCTCAGCTCGTGTACGCAAGTTTGAGTCAGCGGGGATTTACGGTGCAGTATTGTTGCAGAATTGTTATTAGACCGTATTCTGACTGACATCTAAGGATTTGCAGCCACATATTACTCACTAAAAAATATATAGTGGCCATATGGACGTGTGCTCTCTGTCACAGCTGGCAGTTGCCCGATTCTGTGGGACTGGACCCAGGCTGACTAAAGTGTGAACTCCGCTCGTGCCTGGCTTTATCTAAGACTTTTCCCTTGCTAAATGCTGACAAACCAAAGCATGTTTATATAATTAATCATGAAAACATTGTAAAAACAAATAAATAAACCCTGTAACAGTGTAATTATTTAAATACTAGTAGCCTAGGTGATTCAGTTTTTACCGGTGTCCAGCTCGGACACACATCTGTGTCTCCTCTGCCACCTGTTATCCCCAAAATGGAAGCAGACCTGATACGCAAGGCCACGTGCTCCTCAGTCTGGGTCAGTTATAAGCTTTTATATGAATATTATAACAAAATCAATGCAATATAATATATGGGCTATATTATTACTATATGTAGGCCATAAGTCGGTACATATCATGGATGTATAAACTGAATATTCCAATCTTGAGTTCGACTGTCCACCGCAATGCTGTTGACTACAGCAGTGACTTCTTCTATCCCGTGATGAAACTTTTCAGACTGCCAGGTAGAACCAGTTGGTTAAACTGGACCTGGGATGTCAGTGTTTCCATTTCTAGCTCAGAGAAGTTTCTCTTCTTGGCCGTATTACGTCTCTTCATGTTGTAAACTCTTGGGGTGAGGCCTCTAAACCAGGAATATATTGGGGCAGGGTATGTAAATGATATTTTCCAGCAACCACATTTATCAGCTTCCAGTAGGCCCTAAGCTGTGATTGGCAAGATAAGAACGTTTCATGAATCACATGTGAATCCTATCACCGAGTGATTTCTACACTTGGATCTGTGCTGGTTTGTAAGATAGATTGATAAATGAGGGCCAGTGTGTGTTTGCTATTATCTCCGTGGACTTAATTAGTTGATCTCCCTGCCCACAGGTTATTTCCCTGTATTGACTTTGAGAAAAGGCTACAGTTTGGTCCTACCGATTGCAGCAGACAAACAATATCATCCCTAACACTGCTCTCTGATAACCTGTCAAGCACCTTTAATGTACAGTCCATGCTTGCACAAACATTGTTGGTGTGTTTTCTGTGTTGTGAGTTTCTTGCCAATTTGGGCTATTTTGATTATGCAGTTGCTTGTGGAAGTTATAAAGTCTTAGGTGGCAGTTTTGTGGACTACTTTGAGTTTTTATCTTTGTCACCAAAAAAGGTCTAGTTGAAATAGAAACAGAAAACTGCAAAGTCAGCCGAGCAGCGCTTGCACAGCCGTACTGCTGGTGATGCCTGCAGTCACCTCATGCTGGTATTTTTGAAAGCTGGCACAATTTGTGAGAGTTTGTTATGTTCAGAATTCTTTAAGAAGAGATAAGAAGATGGAGTCCAGGAAACAGAGGTAAGGAGCAATCAAACACAGGTTACAGAGAGAGCTGCAGGTTAGAAATAGTAAATGAAGAACAGGATAGAGAAGAGTGACCAGCTGTCAGTAAATCCTGTAAGTATTCTCTGGATTGTTTCCTGTGTGATCATTGTCTTAAAGGATCAGTTCACTCTTATTACACAAATACATTTTTTCACTTGCTCAGAAGTTCTCACAGCTTTCTGCAGAAACAGTAGACCCTATGAAAACAATCAATAGTGGTCTGTAGATAATGCTGACAGGGACGTTGTTCCTGAATAAACTGTGTTTAAAAGTTAAGCTTCAGAACAACAAAAAAAGTAAAAGTAAAGTAGCGGATATATCACAACCTTATGACAAAAAATAGATTGTCTGCATGACCACAAACTAGTGCGGGTAAATAATAAATCAACAACAAGTAAATTGGTTGCAGTGACCTTTTAAAGAATTACTTAAGGTGCCCCATCTGTTGTTTAACACACAAAGAAATGTAATGATGTAATGTGCCAACAAATGCAGTGAAGAAGAAGATAGCAAGCTATTAAATACTGATACAAATAATGGAGGATGCAGGGCTGCCCCTTGAAAGTTAGATATTCGAAACGTCAGTCGGAGACCCCTCAGTTGACTGAGATTGCTTCAAGACAAGGTTTTTTTTTTGCTAGTCATTGTGCTGTGTACTTTCTGGGGACATTTTGGTCCCTGGCACTCTTCACTGTCACGACACTCTTTAGAACAGACGGCTGTAGACATGATGCAACTTCACAAATGAGGAGAAACTTTCTACCATAAGGGTCTGAGACAATATTGTCATCTCTGTTCTACTTGGAAGTGGTGAAAGTGGCTTTTGTTTGACATGTAGTGCCTGCAAAATATGTTGCATATTTCTGACCCATCATTAGTGCCATTAGCTTGTTTGCTATATAGTATGAATGCCACTGTCACACTGAACGTCCTGCTGAGCCCCATTTAACTTCAAAACCTTTGGGAAGAAACATTGAATCTAAACATAACTTTCTGTCTACTCATCGAGGCACCTTTAAGTTACTGTTTAAATAATGTTAAAAGTTATTAATCTATAAGAGAGGAGCTGATCCGGGTCGTATTTATAGAGTTGCATACTATAGACAAACCATAAAGCAAGAAATCTCTGTCGGTCTCTTTCTGTGTGTCCTTCGCATACCTCGAGAAACGTTCATCCAATCTACGCACTTTGCAGATGTATTGCTTGGAAATCAAGAATGTGAATTGTAGAATTTGGTGCAATTTGACCATTTGACACATTTGATATTAATAAATAAATTGAATAAATAAGCTAACAGCTTCTGTGGCTCTGTGCAGAGGCAGGAGCAGGACTTCAGGGCTCTGCGGAGAGCACACTGTGAAAGGAGCATGTCATGCTAAGTGTATTTTACTGAGCCATACTAACTTATAACCAGAGGTGAAAGGAGGCCGGTACAGTCCGATACTCCATTAGATGTTGCAAAGTATCAGGAGGAGGAGACAGCAGCTGCCTGCCTAAAGCAGTTGGATAGATATTTACAGATTAGATCTTCCTGGATCAGTAACTCAAAAATAAAACGCAAATGAAGCTCTTCTCCAACTGAGACAACAGGCTACATTTCAGATGAGCCGTCCTCCAAGCTGGACATATAATGTTGCCGTCTGTGTGCAGTCTGCTGTGAGACAAGTGTGCAGGGACCGTCTACGAAGTGCAACACTGAAAAGAGATTCTATAAAATTATTCAGTAACTTCACTCGATTATAAAGTGTATTGTCTCCAAAATCACTTCACATATCAGTGGCCTCCTGTTGGTTTTCTCGCAATGCTTAGTTTGGAAAAACAGGCTTTTTCTTAGGCTAATTTTATTGGGAAAAAAAGCATTCAATAACTTAATTCGTATTCAGTGTACTGTCCCCAGAACCATGCCACACATCAATGGTCTCCTGTTGGGTATTCTAAAACAATTGCTTTTGCATAATTGGGAGGAATTTTAATTTGAAAAAACATTCAGTACATTCACTCATTATTCTCATTTTGTGTGAGCGCAGTGTTCTGAAAATTCAAACACAGACAAACTGTTGTCGATGAATGAACAGGCTGTTTTGGGCCCACAAGTGTTGCTCAGGATCCAAAGAAGTGCAGTGTTGTGTGTGAAGTTGTTAGTATGAGCGGTTCTTGAGAAAGCTGCAAGCAGCACTAACACAGTCCAAGCAATCAGCCTGTTACGAGTAGGTATGTTTTGAATGGGCGCTGCACTAGCGTAATAAATACACAGTATAGTGTGTGCGCATATGAAGAGGCAAAATCCGGCTTTTAAAACTGAGGATGTCAACATTTTGATGACCATATCAGGGAGCCAGCACATGACTGAAGGCCACACGGGGAAAGTGAAGACACAAAATAAAATGTCTTTAGGATCTCACTTCCACAATAAACTGCGGAGTTCTTCACCAGGATCGCTAACTTTAGCTAAAAGCACTAGCATTAATGACAAAACGTTATACCTGTGATGCTCATGAGGTGCTGCTAGTTGCCGTGCAACCAGTAACTTTCCACAAGATGTCATCTCTAGCCTGACAGACACTTGTTGGGGGGGGCACAGTTTGACGCAATAACCGAGTACTGTATTAACTTTAAGTCAAATTGAAATGGACCTTGGGTGATTAAAATATAATTAACTTGTTTCATATCTGTTTCTAAGGGCCACCATTGGCCCACTGGCTGCACTTTGAGGAACTATGTTTTAAATTAACAGGAAACAGCTTCTACAGAGGTCTTAAATTTAAAATCGTTGTTAAATTCTCGGTAATTTTAATTTTCTTCAGGCCTTGCAGCCGTGTGTGGTGGCTGTTAATTTATTCTTTACCAGAAAGACGTTCAAGTAATTGATTTGTTTTTACAGTAATTACAGTCATTTGTTTTGGCATTTATGTTCTACTTTCTTTTTTTATGTAAGAGGCCACCTTTGCTTTCACACTGTGCATCTCCCTCAGTTTTTCCTGCCCTCAGTCTGAGAGCCACAGCCTCTGAATCTCTAACCTGAAACAGCAGGCAATTTATATGCAATGGAACATCATTACATGAAAATGATTGTGATAGATGGAAGATGTGTTCTTGAATCCAAGGCCGGGTTTGAAGGTCTGTTTTTGTACTTCAGCAATAAAGCCCTTATTTTGTATGTGCAGTCACTTATTGACAAGGATAACAATAGTAATGAAGGCGGGAGTGCAACCGGCAGCACTTTTTCATTAAGGAATGAATTTGAAGGTAGCCTGTTTATTTAATCTGCACACTGATTGGGTTTTCATGGGATTGTTGCCATGGTTCTGCTGGCTTGGATAAAGTAAATTTCACTTTGGTTAAAAATGTAGCACACACATTTTTTGGAAGCCTTGACAGACCCTTAGGGCAGTGGATTTTCTGGGGCTGACTACTCATTTCCTAGTAGAGGTTTACATGTACTGTTATTGTTTAACCACAGTGAAGACAAACAAAGCTTGAGCGCTACAGAAGTTGGTACTTTGTGTTTTTGTGTTTTATTCAGCAAAATTATGAAGTAAGTAAATCAACAGATTTGGAGGACTCAATCACTAGATGGGGCAGCTGTGACTCAGGAGGTAGAGCAGGTTGTCCTTTAATTACAAGGTTCGATCCCTGGCTCTTCATGGACGGATTACTGAACGGGTCTGTGGGGCCCAAAGTGTCAGGGCCCCCCTGGCCTCCACCTGCAAAATGTCACTGAGATTAACACATACAGACCATGACTAGCAAGACTTAAACTGACCACAGAGGACAAAAAGAGACTGCAAAGAGATGCATAATAACTACGAAAAAGGGGAAACTACCACTAACCCAAAATGACTTAAAAGAGACACAAAATTACCTGAGAGAGAGACTCAAAAACACAAAACAATCACAAGAAGACACAAAATGACAAAAAGCTTAAAAACGAACCACGTTAAAAAAGACACAAAACAACTAAAAAAAACAGAAAATTGCCTTAAAGAGACACAATACAACCACAAAGAGACACAAAAGGACCAAAAATACACCAAATTACCACGAAGAGACACAAACCATCTACAAAGGGACACAAAGTGACCTAAAAAGACACAATATTACCTCAGAGATAAACTAAATAACTACAAAGAAACGTAGGGGGCCCATGATCTTATAACCCAACCATGTGGCTCCTCTTGTCTGCATGTCAAAGTGTCCTTCAGCAAGACACTGAGCCTCATGTTGGTTGCTGGGCAGGCAAGCACCTTGCATGGCAGCTCCAGTAGTGTTGGTGTGTGTGAATAGGTGAATGACAAGTAAATTGTAAAGTGCTTTGTACGGTAAGGTAGAAAGGCGCTACATAAACGCAGTCAATTTACCATTTAGACGCGCATATATATTTCATTTTGCATCAGAGCTACATAAGAGGACTAAGTCTTTTCACAAGAGGTTATTTTGATGCCTGCGCAGCATAGCATAACTAACTGCATTGAAGAATGTTCCTTTCCACACCCACGTTTCCAGAAGAAAAGATGTACTCTGTCGAGGTTCTTCAAAAGAGACATGCCCTCTCTTCCTGCTCTCTAGCTAACTGCAGTGAATAGCCTTTGTAGAGTGTGCTAGTTTCAAAGGCACATGAAGGCCGCCTCCCACACGGAGAGCTCCGCCACAGACAAAGCAGAAGGACGCCCCACACTCATGTTCCCTTCACTTTACACCTAAAACGACAAAGTCAACCTGCCCTTGATTCAGCCAATTTATAAATGAGAATCTGTCATGAGGATGTTGCCGTCAGTATATGATTTTATTTTCATAATGATGCCCACGCAGTGCATTATACTTAAGTCCAGCTGAAATCAAGTTAGTCATCCTTTTTTGTATGTTTTTAATTTATTTAAATAGTTTTTAATATTGAAAGAAATAAGAAAGGTCTTTTGGGAAATAATAGAAATGCTCACTTTCATCTCATCTGGCTGGAGGTGCATGTTGACGTCTGTGTTTGATTGACAGCAGCTGGCCGGGTCAGTGTCAGTGTCAGTGTTGTAGCCTGTGTGCTGACGCCTTCATGTCGTAGACAGACAGCGTGTTAGTCATGTTGAAGCGTAAGGACCACATAAACATCTAACCCGAACAAAGTGAGATTTACAGGTATGTTTGTTAGCTGTCTAGCCTGCAAACTGAGTTGTGCACCTTTCCCCGGTGAATGTTGGTCATTCATTCAACAAGTTAAGTACAGGTCTAGACTTGTTCATGTTTGTAAGTTAGATAAGAAGGAGACTTTAGCAGGAAAGCTAATGTGGGCTGTTCAGAGTCTGTGGCTCTTCTGTTGTGTAGCAAGCTGCTGTCTGGCTCGGTGTGACCTGCTGCTCTGCTTTAGATAAGTAAAGTATTTTTAGAGTTACAGTATTTATGATGTAGGCTAAAAAACTAAAGCACTTGCTTAGGGAAAGGTCACCATTTTTGGTAAAAATAATAATAATAATTGTAATTGTAGAAATAAAACAGTCTGTAAACTCTGGTCTTGAACCTGAAAGTTAAATATACTACATACCCACAAATCCCACCAACACTCCCACAAGGCCTCATTGTGCTTCGAACAGAGTGCTTACTGGATCATCTAACAGCATCTGCAACCACATTTTCAGTGTCAGAATTGTCAAGGGGCTTCGTCCAGTTTTTTTTTACCATGAACTTCGTCAAGGAGATACTGTCCAAACGTGTGGACAATTATCCCCATTTCTTTGCATCATTGTGTCAAGACCATAGACTGTGTAAAATCATGGATGTAGCCACCGTGACGTGACCCATTGGTTTGTGTTCTCCTCTTTTGAAGCCTCAAGTTTTGCAGTTTGGCTGTCACCATCTTTGGAAGTAGAATTGATTATATTTGGACAAAAGGTTAGAGCTAACCCTAACACTAGCTGCTGGCTTGTCTAGCACTGTGCATGTGTAGTCTGTGGTCAACTTTGATAATGCTAATGCTAATTTTTGCTTGAAAAAAAGCCTAAATCGTTACACAAAAAGTACCTAACATCCGACTCCTTGGAGGATCTTTTTGTACAACCAAACGCTGAGCAAGGCTTTTTTAGGTGGTCAAAATCTTGTGATAAACTTTCACAAACTGGAAACACACTGAAATAGCGAGAACTACGGTTACACTCATACTCTGGGAATCTCAGGTTTCACCATCTTTACGTTACCTGACCAATGTTGTCACTGTGGTTGCCACTTTTTAATGGCATGCACCCACCTGTCACTCAAAGCGAGTGAACTGACTGTAGCGGTTGCTGGATACCCAGAGCTATACGGCCTGACGATAGACAGCAGGTTGTCAAACTCCCCCCCGAGTCATCATAAAATATGTCTGCAAGCAGCCACCATGGAGGGGAAGCTCCTGGACCAACTGGTGGTACTCCCCATGATCCACCCTCTTTTTAGGGTCTCATGTACCCACACAGATCTCTGTTTATCTGTGCCCAACAACTATTTACTGACAGCCTCTCACCCTCAACCAGAGCTACAGCAAGTACCCTCTGCCTCAACATTTTAGGGACTAGATACTAATTACTGTCAAATAATAAAATAAATAGATACATGGTAGATTGATTAAACAGGAAGGTTAGAATAAAGAGGTGAGTCTGTGGTTGCCTGGCAACAATGAAAAGGCGCAGCAAGTGTTTTTTTGTCCTAGTGGCTTTTAATTTTTATTTTATTTTTTTAAAAAGGCAGTGCAGCGCACCTCATGTTTCGCAACCTGCAAAACGCCTTCCGTGTGATCAGGACCTTAATTATGCGTAGCTTAAAGCCTTATTAAAATTTAAATGGGTGAGTTATATAAGGATTCAGCCCCATACAGTTGTCAAGAGTGGAGAAATTAGCCATTCAGACGAAAATCGTATTTTGTACCAGGCTGTAAACGTTTTTATTTCTGCTGTGAAATTGGGCATTTTAACATGGATGTCTATGGGGATTTGCTCGCTTCTGGAGCCAGCCTTGAGTGGGGGGGGGGAAATGCAGATTTTGGCACTTCTGCGTTGGCTTCATTTTTCAGCCCCGGAGGTTGAAGGCAGAGTTCTTGGAGAAACATCAGGGAGGCATTGTGATGCAGCCTGGATCGAGGCTGTGGCGGCTTTTTGCTCCACCTTAGAGTGGGGTCAAGTATAAACACTTGTACAGCCTACTTGGTTTCAAGCATACCAAACCCATTACTTTCCGCCATGGCACAGAACTTTGACATCAGTAAGTAAAGCGTGTGCTGCAGAATCATACAACATCAGTGTAGTTTCTTGGGTTACTGGGCTTGACCCTGAACTGTTAGTAAGTAAACCATTAGAAAACTTGTCAGCCTGCAAGATTTCCCTGCTATTCAGCAAGTCCAACAGCTTGCCAAACTCAGGCACCAGTGCATTTGTGGAGGAGTAGGGTAGTTTCTGATGACAAGTAGTGGTGCCTTGCTTTCTTCCCATGATGATTTAAAGTTTTCCCTTCAAGTCTTGCCATAGGATCATACGTGGGTGGATCCAGGAACCCCTTATTTGATCATGTGCTATGACGGCGCACGTTCTCCAGAGGAATCCTGTCTGTTTTTCCACACATTTCCCTGGAGTAGACTTCTGTTACCGGGCAACCTGACAGTGACAGAGTCTGGTCATCTGTTCCCGCCTCCACCCGTCATGCCTTTACATTTCTCATGTTCCAGTGCTCTTGTTTCATGTACTCCTAAATGTCAGCCACGCATAAATAATCAAAGCGATGGAGGGAAGCATGTTGTTTGGTTATGTGTCATATGTTGCTGCACATTGAAACACAGTAGTGATGTGAAACATGTAATCGTGTTGAATCCTAATTTGTCAGCCCTAATGTATCTACACATCTATTCTTGTTCTCCCAACATGCAATTTTCTACTAATCATTTTCATTTCAAATGTGGAGTAAATTATGTAATAGGCTTTCTTTTTGTTTGCACTCCCTGACGTTTTTGATACCCAGGGACTAATTACTGACATAAGATCAAATCAGTTCCACGTCTTGCTGCTCCAGATAGTTAGATACTAGCAGTGCATCATAATGGAGCCTAATTTGTTCAAGGGTTTTCAGCTCATTAGCTGTGACTGTTGCTTCAAAACTCACAAATTACTCAACCATTAAGTCAGCAGCGCCATTGGTTGACTGCTGCTGTTGGAAACCACAGTCCACAGTGTCACTTCATGAAAGAGAAGGGTCGAGCTGCAGAGCTCCAGGCTCGGGCCCACATCCTCCATCTGACCCTTTCCAGTCGTGAGCTTGGAGAAGAAGACTGAACTTGTGTACATGTGCAGAGACGTCAATCAGGACCTGATGTTTGAATAAGCCACACGGCCTACACCAACAACGCCAAGGTCAAATATACAACCTAGTATTTTAATTAGGTTATAACATTATGTAATGTTACGATTAGCAGCAAATAATTTGTACTAACTTGAGGTTGCCATGCTGATGTGGTTAGCAAAGCAACTTAATTTCAGCTAACATAAATGAGCCTTATTCACAAGTATCTTTAGAAGTTTGTTCTTAGTTTTTTGTCTTAAGAAAGGTCATAAGAAAAATCCAAGTCACATTCGTGATGTATTCTTAAACAGTAGAATTGTTTGCACCTGTATTCTTACGATGATGAATCCCATTGTCCACATAAATTGATGGCGCGTGCCAGTTGATCCTAATTAGCGTAGATAAACGCCCCACAAATTGCCATTAAAGGGGATTAGACTGCAGGGTGGTGTGCACACTGAAACTGAAGAAGAAGTTGAGAGAATTAAGTCAAACGCCCAACCGAAAGTCTGAAGAGGGTGGAGCACCGGACTCCAGACATTCAAGAAAAGGTAGCCTACTCCTGCAGAAAGTGAATGCCAAACGAGCTGTCATGTCTAGTAGTCTCAGGAGTGGATAAAAAAGATCACACAACATATACATTAATTAACCACATGAACTGCAAACTTGATGCATTACAGAAACACAATGATCAGGACTGAGGACAGAGACAAGCATCACAACACAGTCCAAGGTTTGTCGCGGCCATGACATTTTCTAGCTAAATCGATAACCAATAACATTACTGATATGAATTCAAGTGTTTGTTTAGTGTTAATTTTGAAAGGCTATAATGCTTTATTATAAAATATTGTACATAAATATTAAAAATATAATAAATTATAAAAATATCGTTGTGATATGAACCCTACTATAAACCGTAGAAACAAAAAAGACGAAATAACCAATTGCTTTACACAAACTTGTCAGCACAAGATAAACATAAGCATGCTCTTGAGTGTATATAGATTCTGTTCTTACCTAAGAGCAAATCTCAAATAAGAAAACATTAGTGAATGTTGCAGTCTTTGTGAAAACATAAGTGGGTTTCAAGAGGAAATTTCTTTTGAACAACAGTTGGTGAAAGAGGTCCAATGTTAGTTTGCTAACGACATTAGCAAACTCGTAAGGATAGTTACGCAACGTTTCCTAATGTATGTTATAGTTGAATTGAAATGTTAGGTTGTATATTTTATCTTGGTGTCACTGGTGGGTGTGTGGGTTATTCAAACTAATGAACGTATGCTATTGTATCCTGATGAGGAACATACACTTATTCATCAACGAGAAGCACAACAAACAATATGTAACATAACGTGAAATTAATTGTGACCCGTTAGCTTATAAAAGGCCTACCTACAATTCAAATCAGATTTAAAAAGTAATTTTCTCTTTCCATCAACTACCATACACATTTTTTCCCCGAAATAAGTTCCCTTGATGGTCCATCAGAAGGAAAGGGACTTCTCCTGTCCATGTAGTGGCATGGCAGTGATACAACATATGAAATATGCCCTCAGTGGGAGACTTTATTATACTGAATATATTTTATATATATATAAAAAGGAAGAATGAAAAAACCTGGTTCTCCAACTTAATACACATTAATTCTAGTGATGGAGATGGGTCCCAGCGCTGGAGGTGGGCGCCTAGACCCTGGAGCTCTGCAGCGGGACCCTGTTGCTATGAAAGCAGCTTTAATGTGTTTATCCCCAACAGATCTTCCGTAAGATTAATTTTTGGGGTTTTTTGTTGTCTCCTGCAGAGATACAAGGCTGGGAGGTGTGACGACATCCTCAAGTGGAAGCCCCCCAACCTCAACTCTGTGGACTTTCGCCTCAAGATCACCAAAGTTGGAGGAGAAGGGTAAGTCACTGTTGCCAAGGAAACGCTCTGCCTGATGAGTCTAATAGCACCTATCATTTTGTGACACACTGGAGTCCTTCACACACACACGCGCACACACACGCACACACACACACACACACACACACACACACACAGTCACACACACACACACACACACACACACACACACACACACACACGTGTGCTATGTGTGTTGGCGTCGGAGGCAATGCTTTAATCTTTTTCTTTACCATCCAATCTTACCTCACATTTCCATTTCTCCCGGGGGATCAATTCCTGTTATGTTCATTTCCATCATCATCTACATCCGCCTTCATCTCTAGTCCCAGAAATTTTGTAACTGCTGTACAGTATGTGGCTATACGTGCAATGAAAAACACTCTTGCCATTCCTCTTTTTTCTCTCATTTCATGTTTATCATCCTCTGCAACATAAATTATTCAGAAACACTGGTGCTCATCGTAGCCCTCATCCCTGTAAACATTAGGGCTCTGCTGAAAAAACAATTCTATAACTAGAAAAGACAATCAATTCCTGGAGGTCTTTACAGCCTTTGGTATGTGGTTCTTATACGAAATAGGAACTAGTAACACTGGTAGTCTGAAAATCTAATGGAGTAGGTTATGAGAAGAAAATCAATTTTCATCCAGCGTTTTTTAGCCCTGCTGGTGTCGTGGCTCTGGGAGGGGAGATGGACAAAGGACTAACATATCTCAGAAACTATTGGATAGATTACAAAGTCAGGGTGGGAATTAAAATAATATCACGATTTGTCAGGGTATTTTGCGATAACAATTGTCTTGACGATATGACAAATTAGTAAAAAGAAATATTTTATTATTAGTTTAAGAACATAGAATTGCATTGCAACAAAAATGATCTCTCATTTCTGTAGTTTATAAACAACAACAGTAACTCAGAGTGAGATTCAGATTCTATATACAATATTAATAGTTCAACAAAATAAAATCTATCACAAATTACACATTTAAACGGCTCTGAAATACAAAAAATGTCCCCTGGGATCTATATATATATAAAACAACAGGTGATTTCCTTCTTTTAGTAAAATCCTAAATGATTGAGTTGGTTATTTTTTCCACCTGGACCTTTATGCTCTGCCATTTCTCTTCTAATCATCACACTGTAACCTGTGACAGACTGTTATCATACCAGAACTACCGCACGTTCACATATATGTAGTTTTTTGTCGAGCTGTGTGCATCACGTAGGTTTACTTTACCAAAGATTAAATCACTTGATGACACTGACTCCCGTGTGCACAAATTTGTACTGCATTGAAATGACCCCCTCACTACGGCATAGGCTTTGCATCTGTGTAGAGCCTACGGTGTAACCTACGTCATAGCCTAAAGTGCACCTCCCCAAAAATGTGTCCTCCTGTCTATTTTTGTAAGCTGATACCATTTCCTTCAGTGGAAACAAAGCTTTTATTTACTTTAATTTCACAGATGAGAAACAATAAATTGTGAGGACAATAAAGCCTCCGCAAAATAACATTTTAAGTCTTGTGTGTGATATGAGCAGAGGAAATCTCTGCTAGTCGCTAGGCTGATATATACAATGTAAAATGCCATAGGCTTGTGCTAATAACGTTAGCATGTTACACTTGTTTGAAAAACGTGTTTAGTATAAGACAGTTGTTGTGTCGGTGAATCTTGTGAGTTGTAATAGAATCAAATTTTGTAACGTTACCTTTGTTAACTGTTGCTGTTGTCCCTGGTTTCATATGAGCAGAGGAAATCTCAGCTAGCTGGTGGGCAAATCTATATAATGTGAAATGCCATTGGCTTATGCTGTGTTTAATGTGTGTTTTGGGTGTGTTTTGAATCAACTAAACTTTACAGCACTTCACAGAAACTGCGCCACCAACTGGTGTTTTGGAGGTGTAAATGCAGAGTGACACAGACACACCACCGCAGTATAAATGCTCACAACAGCATAGGCGACATGAGTAGGCTACGGCGTAGGGTCTGTCGCACAAGTATAAATCCTGTTTGGAACATTAAGGACGTCCAGACCTAACAACGCCACAACGCTTCTTGCTCCATCGTATGATTGAAATTTGAGATATTTGCAAAATAAGTTTACACATATTGGATGGATTGCCATGAAGTGTGGTACAGACATTCATGTTCCCCTCAGGATGTATTGTAATAATTTTGATGATCACTGAAAGTGGAAACAAACTTTCCCCTCTATTGTTTCCAGGTTGTATAATTGTTGGTGTAGCTGTCACAAAGGCAACTGAATCGATTCCTGTTTTCCCCAGAGTAGCAAACACCAACAACACAAGACAAAAGCATGATTTAATTCTTTTAGTCTGTAATCAAGACATAAAAGCAGATAGAAATGGTGCCAGGTTGCCAGCCTGGCGGGATCACCAGTCAGCATACATTTTCCTAGGAGATCGTACCTGGTGGCAGACAGAATTTGCTTAGTGAAAGCGAGGCATGAAGGGAACCAATCTAAATGCAGATGGTGCCATAACATCAGGTCACAATTTTATTTTGTCCAGTTCTTTGGTTTATAACCAAATAATTGCCAAGCTGACAGTGTTCCCATTAGCCTCAGCTGCACTTTGCGGTTATTGCTAATTGGCAAATGTTGGCATGCTAACACGCTAAACTAAAATGACGAACATAGAACCATCTAAACATCAGCATGTAGGCATTGTAATGTTGAGCACGTTCGCATGCTGACATTAGAACCACACTGTGCCTAAGTGCAGTCTCACAGAGCTGCTAGCACTGCTTGTAGACTCATACTGTTGTTTTTTCCTGTCAGCACAATGCACATCTCTTTGCTCTGTGTGCTTTTCTTCAGATCAGTCTGTGAGTATTGTCTGAGTGCAAGCAAACAGACTCATAGCAGTGAGCTTTCTGGTCACGCTGCCTTTTCCTCTGAGAGCCAGGTGACCTGAGTGACTGTCCCAGCTTTGTAGCCATGAGCCTGCCACCATTCACCAACAACAGACTGAGAGGATCACAGCGGGGCACAGTCAGTCATTCTACTCTAGAGCCAGCCAGCAAGCCAGCTAGTCAGCTTCTTGACTCCTCCCTGTGTGTGGGAGAGCACAGACGATCATTGTTGCCATTTGAGAATGTTCTCATGTTTCCCCCGAAAGATGAATTTTGCTGGCAGAGGAGCACTCAGCAGATCTCGCTCAGTCTCGGTGTAGGTTTTCAAATCTCTCCTTAGTTACTGTCTGAGAGAGAGCGAGATGGACAGACATATAAGGAGGTAACAACTGTTTATTCATCAGCCCACACAGTCAATCCTTGAGCACGTCTTTGTGTACCACAGAGGCATATACAGCCTTGCAAGTTTTATTACCTTCTCTGAAACCAAGCACAGAGGTAGACAGTGATTATTGTGCGGCAGGAAGAGTGGAGAGGTGGAAAAGAACAAAATGGAAAGATGAAGCAATTCCAGAAAGCCAGCCAGTGCCCCTCCCAAGTCTGGATTTGAACAGAGTTTTGTATAGATATCTTAAATTATGCATAATTTGAGCCAGCGAGGTGATGAGTAATGGTTACATCATTCATTAGTAGTGATTTTGAAGACCCAGAGAAGGAGACTGGTAGTGTCTGATTGGCTTGAATTGGCTCTCTAGAGGCCAGAGTCGAGAGGCTTCATGTTACTGGTCTTTCTACTCTGTCGACTTAATTGTCATTACAGCATCCCGATCCATATATTGTTTAAAGGATCCAGTTAGTCATCTGTGACTCATGTAAAAGCATCAACGTGAAGCTAACAACATGTGATCAATACCCTTATTCTTGACTGTGTTGCCGTGAGAATTCATCTTTCTCGCAGCGTTTCGCCTGCAGAGCTGCCATGATGTTGGCGTTTGTGGTTCTGAGTGAAAAGATTCAAACAAACATTATTTCAGTAGTGTCAATTGTGAGATGCAAACAGTTGCTGCAGAGAAAGACTTGGGTAAAAAAGACATTCGTCGCACTTGTAGTGTAATTCAGAGAAAGTGGATCTGAGATGTCAAGAGAGCCACTGTGCTCGCAGCATTTCAGCCGTCAGCACAAACATGAAGGATGCTGCACAACAAACATGGAGCCTGTCTTTGGACTCTGAACCGTGAACAGATTTCTCTGTATAGACACAAAGATTTGTGGAGTTGGCCCCCCCAGTGACCCAGCTGTTTCCAGTTGGCACGACATCACAGGGAGTGTGTTACCTGAACTGCAGCATTGCACATTTCATGGAATTTAATGTCTAATTGTTCCACTGTTAAACAGACTGGGGACAGTTTTTTTTGGGCCTGTCTTAACAGTGTTTATTAATTATTATTCATCATTATTATTGATAGTCATTGGCAGCATATCATAGCTGCTCTTAATCAAAATACTTGAGGATAATTTTTTCTTTTTGTCAACACATTCATTGAAAAACCAAAACCCATAATGCATCAGTCCGTTGCTCGACAATTAATTGTTTATTTATGTAATGTTCATATTCGTAGGGACGAGTGTATAGCATGGAGCAATGCCACAGAGCCTAAGTTAGTTTACGATTCCCACTCCTACAGTAAATGGGCCTTTATTCCACCTAGAGTTGTTGCAATATACCGGTGTTGACGATAACCCTGATGTTAAAAAATTATGTTAATGATGCTCATATGATAATATCGTGGAATAATCCAGCACCTCTTAAATCATTTCCATTTCTTTCTGTTCTTATTTTAGCTCCCTCTCCACCACCCTACACTTGTATTTTAGGGTAATTCACTAAACATAAAAGAGACTAAATGCACAATGAAGAATTGAAAGTTTATGTATGTTTGGTGCCCCAACAGAGGTGTGACAAAAAATGGGGACGGTACAGAATGGTTCTGTTGGTACCATCCACATTTTTTTACAGTGGAAATGCAAAGAAAACAATTGTTCTAATGTGTCCTGAACTGAACCAGACTGGTTGGTGGAAGCAAGGCTCCAGGCAATGACAAGCTCCAGATCATTCTGGTCTATGCGATTGAACTTTCTTTAAAAGATGTTTCAACTTGTGTTTAAAATGATCTCATTCATGATCCTGTTTGAGGTTTTGTGGGTATTGAGTTCCACATATTGATCCTCCAAACAGAAATAGAATTTACCATGCTCTTAGACTTCCTCACCCTTTGCACTCAGCCTCAGGCCCATTGTTCCTACCTGAGACAAATATACACTATACTTCCATTCTCTTAAAATACAGGAACAGCTGGGCACCGTGGTTTGTTGGGGATTATTTTCAGCTGCTAATTAATACACATTTAGAACACTACTGAGTATTAACATCACCACGGTGTGTGTGGCACTGACTCAAAATAAACGACAGTGCAGATGTTTGTGATAATGAAGTCATGTCATCAAGTGCAAGGCTGTGACTCATTGATGTGATTTGACAAAACTGGAGGTCTTTGTCACACAGGAACAGGTTATATCAGGCTCTGCCTATACAGGTATTGCTTATCAGTTGTGTCACTTAATTGAAAGTTGTGGGTTTTCATGGGATTTTTTGATGCTAAAAGACATACACTCACCAGCCACTTTATTAGGTACACCTGTTCAACTGCTTGTTAACACAAATAGCTAATTAGCCAATCGTGGCAGCAACTCAAAGCATTTAGGCATGTAGACATGGTCGAACCGAGCATCAGAATGGGGAAGAAAGGTGATTTAAGTGACTTTTAATGTGGCATGATTGTTGGTGCCAGATGGGCTGGTCTGAGTATTTCAGAAACTGCTGATCTGCTGGGATTTTCACACACACCCATCTCTAGGGTTTACAGAGGATGGTCAGAGAAAGAGAAAATATCCAGTGAGCGGCAGTTCTCAGGTTAAAATGCCTTGTTGATGCCAGAGGTCAGAGGAGAATGGCCAGACTGGTTCAAGATGATAGAAAGGCAACAGTAACTCAAATAATCACTGGTTACAACCAAGGTATGCAGAAGACCATCTATGAACCAACAACACGTGGAACCTTGAAGCAGATGGGCTACAGCAGCAGAAGACCACACCAGGTGCCACTCCTGTCAGCTAACAACAGGAAACTGAGGCTACAGTTCACACAGGCTCACCAAAACTGGACAATAGAAGATTGGAAAAACGTTGCCTGGTCTGATGAGTCTGGATTTCTGCTGCTACATTCAGATGGTAGGGTCAGAATTTGGTGTAAACAACATGAGAGCATGGATCCATCCTGCCTTGTATCAACGGTTCAGGCTGGTGGTGGTGGTGTAATGGTGTGGGGGATATTTTCTTGGCACACTTTGGGCCCCTTAGTACCAACTGAGCATGGTTTAAACACCACAGCCTACCTGGGTATTGTTGCTGACCATGTCCATCCCTTTATGACCACAGTGTACCCATCTTCTGATGGCTACTTCCAGCAGGATAACGCACCATGTCACAAAGCTCAAATCATCTCAAACTGGTTTCTTGAACATGACAATGAGTTCACTGTACTCCAATGGCCTCCACAGTCACCAGATCTCAGTCCAATAGAGAACCTTTGGGATGTGGTGGAACAGGAGATTCACATCATGGATGTGCTGCCGACAAATCTGCAGCAACTGTGTGATGCTATCATGTCAATATGGACCAGAATCTCTGAGGAATGGTTCCAGCACCTTGTTGAATCTATGACACCAAGAATTAAGGCAGTTCTGAAGGCAAAAGGGGTCCAACCTGGTACTAGCAAGGTGTACCTAATAAAGTGGCCTGTGAGTGTATATTACCATCTAGCTTCAGGTCATAAAAGTCTTTTATATTTTACCTCTGCCTTTAGTGCCACATATTGTTTTGTTTTTGACATTATAAAGTTTATTTTTGCTTTTTTGTGTGTGTTTTTTTCTATGAATTTCTGAATCATTTGACATATTGTTCCAGCTGTTTGGTATTACAGGTCTGATTGCATGCTGTTTAAAAACTACCGTGACATTTAACAGCATCTTGATTGTTGAACCGAAATCTTGCCTTGTGTTGGAGTCTTGTTTTCATGGGGGTTCTGTGTTGTTAAGGTCTCTCATTTTAATATAATCTGTCTGACCCTAACTCAGGGAAACTGGTGTTGCACTGTAATTGAAGACAGCAGGACTTCTTTAGATACACACGGCCCTCAAACATTCAGGTTGTGAGGGGAACAGCTTGTATACGACAACAGGGGAGTCTCATCTGTTTTCTCACCTGTTCCATTGCCTCGGGTAAAATCTCATTGATATTAGTGTGGATTTAGAAGACTGTGCCATGATCAGTCCTGCAGGTTTAGGAAGTAGAATTTGACACCCAACATGTTAGTCAGAGGTATAAATACACAGGCTTCCTACACAGTATGGAAGAGTTTGACATTTTATTGTAGTAATTTCTGGGTCTGGATAAGAATGGATATTTTTATTTTTCTAAAATATAAAATTCAGAATTTCTAAAAATAAATTGGTCTTACAAAGAGTGTTTGTCATGGCGTTTGGCGCAGGCAGCCAGTGCAGCAAAAATGTTAACCACTGTGTGAGAGTGCAAGGCAAGAAGTACTAGGTGTCACTGAATGTGAAGTGCCTAACAGCTGAAATACATGCACGGACATGACACATTATGTAGGTGGGGCGGAGAGGTTTTCTTTTTTACCTGCTAGAAAAAAATAGACCAGCAGTGTAGAAACACAGCGCCTATGTGGTTAAACGTGGCTTCCATTTTAAATGTAGCTGCTTCGGCAGACGTGTTGCACTGTGTCTGTCTGTTCACACCAGAAGCACATTTCTGGTGATGGTAAGCGATTCTGCTCTTTTCTGGTCATTAAAATCAGACCAGAGGCCGAAATTATCACAGCAGAACGCAAGCGTGGTGAAAGTTAGTCAAGGTCAAGGTCAAGGACAAATTTATTTATATAGCACATAAACAAAACAACCAGAGTTGACCAAAGTGCTTCACAAGCATACAAGAAACTAACAAATACAGAAACACAGGGCAAACAAACAAAAACAATAGTCAAGATGTCAAAGATCAGCTCACATTAAAAGCCAGAGAAAAAAGGTACGTCTTAAGTAAAGTCTTGAAAGATTCATCGGTCCGGTGTGAACGCGGAATTAGTTTATTTTACTCTTTGGTCAGAGGTGAACTTGTCTGGGTTTGATGTAAGTTGATTTGTATGAGCTACAGTAGTGAGCTACAATCTTCTGGCAGTTATTTGGCAACGTACAATGAACAAAAATTTAAATGCAACACTTTTGTTTTTTCTCCCATCAGTGTTCATTTTGACACCTGTTTTAAATTTAGTCTTAGTCTTCAGATGAAAATGCTTATTAGTTGTAGTCACATTTTAGTCATTTTTATCCTTCATAGTTTAAGTCTAGTTTTAGTTGATGAAAATTCAAAACATTTCAGTTAACCTTTAGTCTTTTTTTTTTTTAATGGTTTTCTATCTTTAAACTAATCCAGTGAGGCTAATTCATGTTTCAGAAATTAGAATCAAGGTGACAGGTTGTATAAAAACTGTCATTTCTCCAGCAGCGTTTGACAGGTTTAAGTGGTAATTTACGAGCACACACTTACTGAGCATCATTTGAAAAGCCCAACATCTCTCTGTTTATGTTCTCAAAAACTTTGACACCACAAATAACTAATCTGAGACAACAAGGATTTGTACCTGGGCTCATTGTAAACTCCGACTTACTGATCTCACTGTTAAGAAGGATAAAAATAATTAAAGCCTGAATTCTTTCTAAATCTGCAACATGTTAGTGTGGAGGTTTAAACTCGTGTCCTCTCACAGAGTTGGTATTTCTGTCAGAGGAAACTGATCTGAGTTCAGACTGTTTACGTACAGCACAGCTACACTCACAGATAACTGAGCCTCCTGCCTGCCTGTCAAACAGCATCAAACCATAAACCTTCTCAAGTCCAGGCTGAGTGGAGCCCTACAGGGATCAGTTGTGAAGTCCGCCGGCTGGTGGCTGCTAGCTCCGCTGCCATTCAGCGGATTACGAGCAGAGCTAACTGCTAACAGCCACCGCTGCAACACACAGACTCCACAGATCCATTCAACAGCTCCACCATCCACAGTCAGACACAAATGGCTGATTATGTACTGCTGAATTACAGCTCACAATTCACACCAGTGGCTGATGCTGCTTCAGTGTGTGTTTTTGATGGCTAGTGAAACATCCTGGCGCAGACTGTTTACTAGTGTTTGCCAGCCTGTCGCTCCTGCGGCATTTGAAGATAATTACAAGCACAGTCGTTCTCTGCTTTTAGTGTCCAATAGTCCACCACGTCTCGTGTCGTCAGAGAAAATGAAACGTAGATTTCATCTTAGTTTTTATTGTCAAGATCTATTTTTAGCTTGTTATCGTCTTGTTTTCGTCATGGAAAAAATAGTTGACAACGAAATTACTACTGCTCCCATATTTAAAAGATTTAGGTAAAAGACTTTTTTGTGCACACAATAGATATATTTCTCTCACATTTGGTGCACAAACTTGTTAAAATCCATTTAGCACTTGTCTTTTTCCAAATGAATTCATCCACCAGCCAGGTGTGGCATATCAAGATGCTGATTAAACAGCATCATTACTACACAGGTGTTCCCAGGGCTGATTACAGTAAAAGGCCACTCTAAACTTGTCTGTTGTGTGCATATAAAAAGTCTGAGATCTTTAACTTAAACCTGTGAAAAATGGGAATTTTAAAACCATTTATTTCCATAATAAACATCTTGGTCCTTGCACTTGACAGTGTCCACCACTGCTTGGCTATTTGGCTCTCTTAATGTCTACTGCTGCTTCCTTCCTGCTTGTGCGAGCTATCATTACTTTGGAGGAGGGCCGTGGTGGACGAGCAAATGGTCTCCGATTTCAGCTCATGTTTGGATCTCTGAATGAGGTGCTTCAGACGTCGTATCCACACTGTTGTTTAGCTGTCAGTTTATCTCAACAGCCCCCCTTATTTCCTCTCTAAAAATGGATAACTAAAATGAAAGCAGTGCTGGTACACTCAGTCCTGATGGCCGACATAGTGTCTGGAAATAACAACGGGGGCACAGAGGAGGTGTTTTTGGTGGAGGGAGGTAAAGAGCAGTGTGTGATTAAGACATCTGCTGGGCGTGATCTCTGGGATGAGACACAGATACTGCACAGACACATGTTCACAGGGCACGGGCAGAGATATAAACCCCCAAAATAGTCAGAGTTAGCCATGCTGAGGGCTCACAGTCAGCTCACAGACGGAGATACAGTACTGTATAATGACCTTGTGTTCAATCTCTATAAATGTCCCACAGATTTATTTTCTCCTTGGACTCCGAATGTGCCCATACTGTAGTTTTCCCTGTAAGTTTAGAAACATGAAGCTGTGCAGGGAGACAGAAGGGCTCAAAGAGGTGTAATCTCACATCCCTGCCGTTCTGTTACTAGCTGGAAAATGGAAGCGCTGTAGTGATTTTTTTTTTTTTTTTGCACTGTCGTTACCACTCAGATACTCTGGTGTTGAGGGTGTTAACCATGATCTTTTTGTCTTTTTAGGCTGCTGCCACAGACTGTCGGCTTGCTCTACGTCGGCAACTATGACAGGCCCTTTGCAAAGATGAAGGTGAGAAAATCAACGTGTTGCTTTGTTAAATTTATCTTCGTGCCAACAAGCCAAAGCCCCCTGTGCTCTTTCAGCTTCCCTTAACATGGCACAGGATATTAGGGTTTGTTCAAAGGAGCTGAGTTTTCACTGCCAAGAATAAAATGAAGACATTAGGGTTTTTTTCTTTGTGTGTTACTGAGTGACATGAAGAATTGTACCAGTTCCATTGCTGTTCTCTTATTGGAAACGGGCTTATATTAGGGACAAATCTTTACTGTGAAATTCCTGTTTTGTACATATATTTTATTAAGTTATAGTGAAAACCTTTCCTGAAGTTAATGCAACTTAACACTAAGGCTGGCCCCAGCTAAGATTTTTGTGCTACATTACAGAGAAATACAAACCGTACTAATGAACCTTCATTAATATAGGCCTATATTTTATCTACAAGTGCACGTCACACACTGAGCGAGCCGCCTGTTAATGACGCTGTCAGCAAAGCAGTAATGATTGTGCTAAGTGGCTAATGGGCATGTAGCTACTGACATGTTTCACATGATACGTCATGTTTGTAGTCGACCAATGAAGATGAGTTTACATATCACCTTGGGTTGGTCCTTCACCTTCTCAAAATGATCCCACACTTTGGATTTCCTGCCCGACATGTTATTAACTAGCCTGTGGAATAACCGTAGGTACCAGCCCTGTGAATTAACCTGACTTCCTGTGTTTTTTTTTTTTTTTTTTTCTGTGACTAAGTGAGCAATGAAATCTTGCCAACTAGTGACCTTTTTAGTCGACTAACATTTGGTCGACTATCAGGTGTTGGCCTCACTTAACTCTTCCCTCCATAGTTACCTGTTGTCTTGATACAATCAGGATAATCTACATGTGCAGTGCAACAACATACTCACCATGCTGTTTCTTTAGGTCTTTTTTAACAGAAATACTTTTATCATTTGCTCATTAATTTCAGTCAGTTCTACAATGGGTTTTTTTTTTTTTTAAATGTTTTAAATGTTAAGCTCAGTCACATTCAACTCTTCCTGCACATTCATTTTGGTGAATTAATTTGTGCCTTTGAATTGATGCAAAGCTGGGTACTATAAACCTTTCACTGAACATACATAGATACAACACATATGTTTGTTTACTAGTTGTTTACACTGGGCGAATGATGAAAAGACTTTCAAACATTTAAAACTGCTCAAATATTTTCATTCTTATTCCTTAATTTCTTAACTTAAAACAGCAAATCTTCATCATCATCATTTATTCATTATTCTAAAAATAAAGCCTTAATTGGTAATAAAATGTCTTAAATCAATCTTTCAAAAGTCTTAAAAATGCTAAGACATAGGCAGTGGGATTTTATGAATTGATCTTTTCACAATGTTGCATTGTAAAATCTCAAAATAATTGGTAACATCAATTTTTTAAAAATAACTTACCAAATGCCTCTCAAATTAATGTCACGCAGATCAAAATAACCAGAATCAACAACATTCATATCTAGTTTCCAGCTGGGATGCTCAGAGCAGAGCTAGCTGTCAGTATTCCCTGGACGACATGGGGAAGGGCAGATTCAACAAAAATTGGCCATTTAACCAAGATTTGGCTACATTGCTTAAACTGGTAATGCACCAGAAGCTTGGTGTATTTTATGGGAAAAGTTTCTCAAATTAGGCATGATGGGAATCAAGGCAGTGGAATCCCACATGCAGATTGATAAACACAAAACCCCCAAGTTCTGTTCTGCTCTTGTCTGTAAAACAGGACCAAAAAAAGTCATATGTTATGTCACAAACTGTCCCTAACCCTTGTTAATTGATTTTGGATCATGTGTTCTTTTTTTTTCAATTAGTTGTTGTAAAATTGGTCTTTAAATTTAATTCTGGCTGGCAATACAAAAGTCTTAAAAACTGTGAAATCCAACTTGCCTTAAGCTTAAGGAACCCTGGAGAAAGCTTATTGTGGTAATATCCAGACACAGTGTGTTCCACAGTTTCGGGGCATTAAAACAGAAGTCACTCTCACCGGTACTTTTATGGGACACATAAGGAACGTTTAGAAGAACAGCAGTGGCGGACCTTAGTGATCTGGCTGGAACATTAAATTCAAGAAAATCTCTGATATATAGAGGAACAAGGTAATTTCCAGCCTTATAAACAAGTCAAAACAACTTTAAAATCAGCTCTAGCAGATACAGGGAGCCACTGCAGTGTCTCCAGCAGCAGGGTCATGTGATCACCTTTCCTGTCTTAGTAAAGAGTCTCGCTGCAGGTTTCTGAACTAGCTGTAGTTTTTCAGGTAATCTAGTAAAATGCTCCACTGCAGGTGGAACAGACAGACATTTCCACTTAACACAGTGAGACTGATGTTAAGGATTTCCTTGCTGCATGTTGTCTGTGTGAAAACACTGCGTTTTATTACATGGGATCACACATCATCAGACCTTTGACACACAGTGACACCGTCTCAGTCAAGTGCACTCCACAATAACAAGCACCTCATCTCCATTATAGGAGAACAGGCTGTAGGGGAACATGATAGAGTTATTACATTTGTTCTGTTAGTTATGTTGTGATGAAATTTTCTATAATGCTAATACTCTATATGGAAATTTGCCACTTTGACAAAATGATGCTTATGTGTGTGTGTGAGCCTTCCAATAGTCACAGTCATGCTTCGGAAACAGAGAAAACGTGTGTCTCTTCTCCCTCCGGTATTGTCACTGCTGTGCCAGATTCCCATGTATCAGCCCTGGGCTCTGTGACTGAACAAGGTAGAGTCTCTGTTTCCTGCTCCGTCTCTGAGCTCCTCTCAGGGAGACTGAGCTGCAGCCCTGGGGTCATCTTCTGTTGGCTTTCATGTTGCTATTTTTGTTATGAAATGTCTTTTACAGTCAGTCCAAGTGTGAATATGCAAAAAAAAAAAATGGTGATTTCGTGCCAGAGCAGGACTTGTGGTGTGTTTGTTTGCAGCCTGCAGTGCACCACTACAGTGCAGTGTTCATATTTATTGCCTTGCTCATGGGCATGTTAGTCATGTCAGTGTGTCGATTAGATGTAATTTAAGGGCCCATCCAGTTTCCAGCACATTTGACTACATCGTGCTGCTGGGGGGAGAAAAAGTCCAACTTTTCTGTAATTACAAAAATGTCGTAATCGTCATGAAAACCTGTTTTATTGGTTCAATTCTTCCAGTTTAGCTGCTGTTGGTACCTACAGGGAATCACTAAAATGAATTTTGGAAGAGAGCTTTCATGATGATTTATCAGCACAGCCTCTCCAAAAGAGGAAAAACTGTGAAAGAGCAGACCAACTGAAAACTGTAACACTACATATCTAGGAGTTTAATTATGAAGAACACGGCAGTACCTATAAATGAGCGGATGTATGTTATGGATACAGCTGTAATCATGTGTGTAGAGGCACACTTTATATTACACTTGCACTGTATCTCCTTAGATTTAATTCTACTTTTTTCATAGTCACAGAAATTCAGTCAGTCCTGCAGCCTTCTTTTGCTTGAAATTATGTTGCAACTGAACCCATTGTACCACTGTATTTACATTTGCATAGATCTCTTAAATCAGATATAGTCCTCACCCCAAAATTATGGTTCAGGTTTTATTCTTTATTACTCTCTTTTATTTTAATCATTATGACCGACCTATTTGACCTACTGTACGTGCCGTAGTTTTTAACAAATGGTTTAGTTTTTGGAGAAACTAGCATATTCCCTTTCTTGCCTTGAGTTAGATTAAAACATTAATACCACTCATTAATACCATTAATACCACCTGTCATGTCTGTACAGGAAATATGTAGCTGTAACCAGCAGCCAGTTAGCTTAGCTTAGCTATCTGGCGACAAAGATGCCTCTGATATAACATTACACAACAAGTTTGCCTGCGTTTTGCATTTTCTAACAGCTGAAGTAACATTACTCCTACAGACGTAATGAAAAAACAACCTAAGACTTCCTGTATCCCCGCAGATGCCTGTAGAGCTGAGGTTGGCACGGGTTACCATGGTTATGCCTCTCAGACCAGCAAGGAGGCTCTCAGGAAATTTGTTCGTCCATATTTTGAGATTTCATGTTTTTTCTTATTTAATGTTTTAGTATATTTACATACATATATACCTTTTTTCCCTATAAACACTTGAGGTCATTATGTAATCCGTACTATATTGGTGATTATGGCTGTTTGGTCTTTGTGTTGTGAGTCCCATTCAGAGCTGTGTATGTGGAGTGACTTAAAAATAGGTGTTATTGCTATTGTTTTGTCCTGTGATTTAACATGAGCTTTATTGATGACATATTTGACATGTTCTTGGATAGATTGGTTTTAAAATTATATTATTCAGTGTTTATATTGATTTTGCTGTTGCCCAAAATGATCATCTTTGATGTTGGGAGGTGTCTTCTAATAGGCTGTTTTAGCTCAAAATAAAGCTAATGAAATATTAATCAGAATCATGATTTTAGCTTCTCATAATTAAATGAACATGATCAGCTGTAATATTGATGTTTAAAATGCACGCTTCACTCTTAGAAAACTCTGCTTCATATAAAATCAAGCGCTTCCTAAACTAACAGCAGCCTCCATTTTTGAAGAGCAGTCATGCTGCTGTGAGCACACCCTGCAGCAGCAGCCTGTGAAAGCCCAAGTGTTGAAGCAGCAGAAGGGCAAAACAAAAATTATCCCTACATCAACCACCATCATCTGTTGCCTAGACAGAGGAGAGAACAAATCATATGCACAGAGTGCATGAGGCATGTGTCTGTGCCACAAAGCAACACATCTAACCTGCTCAGCCACCTGAAAAAACACCTCAAACAGCAGTGCGATGAATGCATGACAGCCAATAGGAATAATGTCACTGATGTCACCTCACTGAATCTTTGCTCAACATCAACTCAGACATCCATGACAACGATGCTGCAGTGCATCATGGCATCACGGCTATTTAAAAAAAAAAAAAAGGTTGGCGGCAGAAACATGTCCATAGGAAAAGCACTGAATTCAGTTGAAGAAGAACTTTATGTTAAGTCTTAGATTTGTTAATTAGCAGGAATGTAGCATGATGAATAAATGAATGATCAAACTTTATTTCAGGCAAAACAAAAAATAAAAACAAAGCAAACAAAACATTAACATACATGCTTAAAGAGTATTAAGAGGTGTACACTCATATAATCCTACCCCCTTGTCAGTATTCATGTTTCATTCAAAAAGGAAACGATCAACATCTATCCTAAACTTATTTGCAACCATAATACAGATAAATTAACAACAGTCTTACATATTAAATATACAAACCCCATCTCACCCAAGTCCAAATAAATATATAAACCAACACATCAGCATCACCCCTCTTCCTCCGCATACCTCCTAAATATACTGTGTCTGTACATCTTTTTAAAGTGCTCAATAGTCATACTTTCCTTTAACCCACTCCATAAAACCACCCCACACACTGAAACACACAGTTTTCAAGGTTGTACGAACACAATGTTTTTTAAGATTTAATTTTCCTCTTAAATTAGATCTACCCCCACCCCCACCCCCGTCACAAAACATTTTTTGAATATTGCCTGAAAGTAGATTATTTTTTTGCTTTGTACATTATTTGCACTGTTTTAAATTGAACCAAGTCCCCAAATTTCATTGCATGTGACTTAAAAACAGTCCGTTCATGTGCTCTCTATATCCAACATTATGAACAACCCTAATGGCTTTTTTAATAATATGTGTAATGTATATAAACTGCTTTTATAGGTGTTACCTCAAACCTCCACACAGTAATTAAGATGTGGGAAAATGAGTGAGCAGTAGATGATATATAGTGATCTATGGAACAGTATGTGTCTTGATTTTCCCATAACTGCAATGCTTCTTGCCAGCTTTGATTGAAAGTGACTTATTTTAGGTTTCCAGCTGATTTTGTGATCGAGTATCACTCCCAGAAATTTATTTTCACATACTTTTTCTATATCGACATTATCTATCTTAATTTTCACTTAATATTAATTTTCCATTTCCAAATCATTTTGGTCTCGTCAAATTTAGCAACAGTTTGTTTTTATCAAACCATCTTTTCAGTTCATTCATTTCTGTTGTGGTATCCATCAAAAGCAGCTGTAAATCCTCTCCGCAGCATAAAATAGTGGTATCATCCACTATTTTAGAAACTAAATTGGTCCCAGTACTGATCCCTGGGGTACACCACAAGTAATGTTATGACATGATGATTTATATTCAGCCATTTGAACACATTGCTGCCATTGTTTTTTAAATATCTTTTCACCTGATGCCAATTTTTTCAATTTTAGGTAAAAACTAATTTTGATGCAAGAAATCGTATATTAGCAAGGATTTAGCACAACATGGGCGTGAAAGCAGTGCTCTGCTTTGAAATGTGACAGTGGAATAAAAAATAATTTGTTCCTAAAATCAATGAATGATTGTTATAAATAATTGTGATCACAATTGTGATTATAATTTTGGTCATTACCATGCAGCCCTAGCTATTATTAGACATGTCTTCCTGTTTGGGGATATGAGCAGCTACTTGTTGAGTACAGTGTTATTGAAGCAGCAGAGCTGATGGCTGAAGTTACAGATATAAAACCCAAGTTGTGATAAACCACTTTTTACTGCTCTTCAGCTCTGGGTATCATTATTTGAGTTCTGTGGGGTTTGCGAAAGCCTGGTAGAAGTAATGGCTATTGATTCCTCATTTAGGTTTAGTTTCACTGCTTCATGGAGTCAGCTCCCTGAGCAGAACTATATGTGGCCTGTGAGCACAGCTCATTAATCATAAATAATTTGAATGGAGCCTGACAGATGTAGTCACCAGAGACGGAGATAAGAGCAGCTCTCTGTCAAAGACCAGCCGCTTTGATGAAGCTGTGAGAGTTTGGCAGTGTGCTCTCCACCTGCTGAGTGCTGAAATCCCTTTGACTCTTTCTTACCATCGATGATTTCCCCAATTTGTACGACTCAGTGTGCATCATTAAGTGAGAGTGAGAACAAGTATTTTTCTGTTTAATCAACAGCAACATTTTCTGATTGAGCTGCAACTAAAGTATTTGAATAACTTCAATTTTTCTGTTCATATTTAAGATTTCTGTTGCCCGCAGCTTTTTGTAAATTACACAAGATGTGGGATTGAGAACCATGAACACTGTCAGAGTAATTGAACGCGCCTCCCACTGAAAACACTTAATCATGCTGCACAACAAAACAAACTAATCAATTAAAAGTTTGGGAGGTAAATGCACAATTCTCTGGGTAGTTATTTTCTTTTTAACTACCAACTTGATACTGTATACTGGTTTTCTGCCCACTTGCCTCAGTTGCACATTATTAGCTTTTTTTCTCCGTAGAGATCTCCTCAGATCTTATGTGACAACCTGAACTTGTGGGGTAATGATCTGTATTGTATAGATCCACCAGAGACCCGAGGTTGACGTCATATAATGAGTTCACGTGGAGTCGCTGAGTCTCCCATGTAAGACCACATATGGCTGTAATTGGCCCTAGTAATTACGTTGTCGCTAATAGAACATGTGAGGGGAATATTTTAGCTCTGCAGTTCACACACTTTGCTGAGTCACTCAGCTGAGTTGTGTATATTTTAGCAGGAGCTGATATTAATGGACAGAAGACACATAATGTATTCTGTTTGAAAGCATATTAAAGATTGAACATTAGTTTTCGACACCGTCCATCAGCCATGTCGTTCCCTCAGAGGGAGTGTTTGTTCCTGCTTTTGCATCTTATATCCTCTCCCCCACTTATATATTCTTTCATCCACTTTCTCGTTATTAAAATGGACCCGAGCGCTGCCGTGTCGCAGACCTGCGGGCCGGTTCTGATTAAGTCTGGAATGAAACAAAGGCAGGGTCAGTCGGAGAGCAATGTAGGGGAAAACAAAGTGGTTATTCGAGGAAATTACAAACTTTGAATCTTTGCTCATCCATGTCGCCATCTCTACAAAATTCCTGTAATAAACTGTAACACAATGTACCAAAAAGAGAGTCTCTGCAGATCCCAGTATTTGATAAAGAAGCAGGTTGCCCGTCTGTGTGTGCAGACTAGTAAAAGGTCATATATCTCCAGTAGTCCGTAGTTGTTTGCTTTGGTCCCAGTTTCTGCCTCGCCGCATGATTCAGAATTGATGCTGTATTTGTTTAGTGTTTCCCAGGGATGAAAACTCTTGGTCCTCTTGTCTCTGACTGCATTTATAATGTTAAATCATATGTTGATTCAAGGAATTGGCTTAAGGTTTTTAAGGACATGGACCTGTGCCCTCAGGAAAGTGCTCAGCTGCTTATTTGTTTTCTTTCTGAGCCTAAGATGAAAAGATCAATACCACTTTAATATCTGTACACTAATTATGGAGTTATAGACCCAGGAGCTAACGAGTGCAAGCAGGAGGACACAGGTATCATGGCTTTCTCCAAAGTTTATAATTACATAATAAAAAAAAAAATCAATACAGCCAGAAGGGAATTTGAGGTGAGTGAACTTTGTAACAGTTCAGCAGTCATAATGCGTTATGTTCCTGCCTAAAGACCACAGTGTGTTTTTGTTTTACATTTCTGTTTGGGTACAAATTAAATTAAGGAGACTTATGTTAATTAGTGAACTTAAAGGCCTTTACACACTGGGGGCACACTCGATTTTCCAGTCTATCTACATCCCAACCCACACCTATAGTTAGAGCTTTGGGTAGTTGGTGAAAGAATTGTGGATACAATAGAATGTATAAATAATGGACGGAGCTACCCTGACATCACCCATAGGTTTGTGGACTGCTGTTTTGAAGCCTCAAATTTGGCGCTTTGGCCTTCGGAGAGAGAGGTTGAGAGGTTGGAACTTTGGAGAAGCAGGGGGTGGATCTGACTGAGAAGCCGAGGACACTATCAGCAGACTGCCTGTCACTCACAGCGGCCCTGCCCTTAAATATGTGTTACTAAATAAAAAATGCCTTAATAAAAAATTCATCCCCTGTACAACTGACATGAATGCTGAAGTTAGCTGTAGAGACCAAAACCGTTTTCTGCACCAGGCTGTAATCGTGTTTATTTCTGCTGTGAAGCTGGGCATTTTAACATGGAGGTCTCTGGGGATTGACTCTGTTTTGGAGCCAGCCTCAAGTGGCCGTTTGATGAATTACAGTTTTTGGCACTCTACCTCAGAGGTTGCTGCTTGGCGGATACAAGCGGCTGAAATGAGTTTCTTCCGTATAGTGACTGGGTTCAGAGGAGCTCATACATCCAGAGGGAACTCAAAGTAGAGCCGCTGCTCCTTTGCGTCAAAAAGGACCAGTTGAGGTGGTTCAGGCATCTGATCAGGACGCCTCCTGGGCACCTCCCATTAGAGGTATTCTGGGCATTTCCAACTGGTAGGAGACCCTGGGGTAGACCAGGAACACACTGGAGGAATTATATATCTCATCTGGCCTAAGAACACCTCAGGTTCCCCAAGGAGGAGCTGAAAAGCGTCTGGAGTGCTTTGTTAAGCCTGCTGCCCCCATGACATGGCCCCAGATAAGCAGATGAAAATAGATGGAGGGATTTAGACTTGGGGCTTTTTTGTGAGATTAATTTGCATGTCAATACATATTGATACAACTGCTTCTAGTCTTGATTTTAAGCTGACCTAATTGCCTCCTAGATCCAGCTCTAAACTAAACACACAGATGTTAGGTTGGTATTGGTCCTCCCATCTACCTCTCATAAGAAAAGCAAATAAGTGTCTCTGTAAATCTGTGGATACATTTGGCCTGTACCCCATCCCTCCTAGGAGATCCTGTACTCTGTCAGACCAGCATGTCTCCAGTGCGCTTGCTCTGTGGGTCTCACAGTGCAGGAGATCTAGGCAATTTCATGCCATGGAAATCAAGCTTTTTTGGCTTCATGCATCACTGAGAAACTTTCACAGGAATGAACAGAGCCCCGCCTCCAACGGTGTATCCAGTTCTCTTTAAACATTGATGGTAACGACTACTGCTTTTCATTCTTGTTAGTATGTTTGCACTTTAAATCCGAAAAAACAAGTCTTGGAAAAGAAAAGGCAGACAGGCAGATCTCTTCTGCTCTGCAGCAGTGCAACACTGGCTGCTAGAGAGTTTGACTGCCAAAGTCCCTGATAACTGGTGGCACACGTGTGCTGCCATAATGAGACAGATTTGGATGGATTAAGCACCAAGTGGTGATGAAAAATGGCAGCCAACATGTCACCCTTCACCAGCAGGAAGAGATCCCAGTCTGTAGCTGCGCGTCCTGCCTGCCTGTACTGCCCTTCACAGTTCTCTGGCAGCTTGCTGCGTCGAGCTTTAGGAAAGCTTTGTGAGTCTGTCGCTCCTTTAGATCGTCTGTTCTTTTAGAAACACAGAAATGTTTGATTTACAGTTAGTCTTATTAATGTGCTGTTTGTCTTCAAACTGAGATCAAAGAAAAATGTGGGGATAAATCAGAGTTTTCAAATGATGACAATGACTAATTAGAGTTATGATTCAAGGTCGTTATCTGAAATCCAATAACGAGGATCTCACTCCTCTGTCTTCCTTCCTCACACACTTTCTTTGCTTCCTGTGTGATTTCATCTCCCACTGTGAGCCCAGATGCCCCACACTTCAGGATCACACGTGCTCTTACTTTGTATCTTAGCGTCTTGCCAAACACCGGTGCGTTCTTGGCAATGATGGTCACTATCTGACCTTGAAGGCCTCACTGAACCCTGGAGGTCAGCCTCTTTGTCTCCACACGACCTTTCCGTGCAATAAATGCCTCTCCGACGTCGAGGTGAAAGGAGCACTTTACAATGACTCGTGTGACCAAAGCCAGTCTTTGCATTTTGTTATTTCAGCTGCACTTCTTGCTTCCCAGCATCATCAGCATTTTGAATTTTCCCAGTCTCGAGAATCCTCTCGGTGAGACTCAGTCCCTCGACAAATAAACAACAGATGCTCAAATGTCTTTGACTCATGCTTGATCTTTAGTATTGCGCCATTTTCATATACTTCAATGATGCTACAGTGTGCTCAGTGCGTAGAGATGATTTTGTTTTCATGGCAGAGTATGATGTAATAAGTCAGTGATCCTGTGTAGCTCAGTAGGAGGAGCAGGAACTGTTGCACTGCTGTGTTAAGGTCTGCATCACAGAGATACAGACATTCACATTATGTGTGTATCTGTAAATTTATGCTTAAGTAGTGCTGCAAAAAATCTATTTTATATAGGTTATTTGAGATAGATTATCTGTTAAATGATTCTATCAAGAACAGACCCTTGCTTTAAGGGAAACTCTTTATCTTTAAATCTTTAGAAATAAAACAGCAGTGTGCAGGCAATAAAAGGGCAACTTCAGTATTTTTCAACCTGGCACCATTTTTCCATGTTTTCGTGTCTTGGTGACTAATGACGACAGCAATTTGTAAAACTGGCTCAGTATGGAGAGAGTCTGCCACAGCCAACAGCCGTGAAGGCAACTGCAATGTAGCCACTCAGGGCAGTAGCACACTGTGAATGTACGTCCACTAAAAGTGCTTGTTCTTGCCACTGACAGGCTCAGATTATTATTTTAACTTCCTGACATTATGGAAATGATCCCTACAGAGATAGATCTTTTTTGCTTATCCAGAAACAGCCCCAAATTTGCTATCGCCATACCCACCACACTATTAAAATAAACAGTAATTTTATCATCATAAAAGACTGTTCATTCAAAGTCGACAGAAGCATCTTACCACCATCCCAACAACCACCAACTCTAGTTAGGTTGAAACAAACCCACAGTTAGATATGAAAATATGCTGGCTCCATAAACACAGTTTTCCCTCCCTGCTTCACTGATGTCCTGATATCTTCACATCTAACTGGGTGAATGAAGGGTTAATTTAAACCAAACCAGAGTAAGTGATTGTTGGAACAGTGTAAAGACAATGCAAGATGGTTTTGGTGAGTTTTATTTTGTTCCTGTTAACTTTAAATTAAGTGAGTTTTACGATGATAAAATCGATGTTTATTTGAATGGAGTCTGGTGGCTTTTGTGATAGTAGAGATAGAAATGGAAATAGAAAGAACTTTATTCATTCCTGAAGGGAAATTCAACTGTCCAGCAGCTGATTAAAAAGCAACCACATTTCCCCTCATCAACAACAACACATAATTATAATAATTGCGTAAATAGAAATTAAATTTAAATTAAATTAAGATTGCCCATTCCACAGTCCAGCCAGTGTGTGTGTGTGTGACTGGATTCAGGAGGTGTTAAACAGTCTTATTGCCTTCTGAAACACTCTGTTCTACAACGCAGTAAGATGAGCCGACTGCTGCAGCCGCTCCTCTGTCGCTCCAGGAGGCTGTGGAGAGGGTGTCTATCACTTTGTTCAATGTGCCCCTCTCCACCACAGGTCTTAGTGGGTCGGAGCCAGCTTTCTTAACCAGCTTGTCCAAACGCTTGGTGTTTTTGTCTGTCAAGCTGCTTCCCCAACACACTGCAGCGTAGAGAAGTGCACCGGCCACCACTGCACTGTGTGATAGAACATGGTCAACATCTCCACACACACATCAGAGGACCTCAGTGTCCACAGGAAGAACAGGCGGCTCTGCCTCTTCCTGTAGAGGGCGTCAGTGTTAGAGGACCAGTCCAGCTTGGAAGTTGAAAGTTAATTCTCGTATTTGACAGTCATTAGTGTAAAGAAATGGGAAATATTGGGGTAGATCAAAAGAGGACCGTGACATGCAACACATGTCAAATCAAACCTTAACCAATAGGCCACCAGAGCCCCCCAAACTTGCTGGTTTCCACTTCTCAGACATGATGACTTGCTGCTTTTCACTGTTTCACATCACCATGAATTGAACATCTTTGGGTTTTGGAACACTGGCAGAAACAATGAAGTAATAACCAACTAATGGAGAGATATATCGTTGATTAGAATGAGACTGATGATGTTAGTTGTAGTCCTGATACAGCTCATAATGCTGCTAGAGCTTTGTAGAGTTTAGTCAATGCTTACATAGTTTTTGATTCCTCGCAGGTTAATGGGTTTTGAAACAGTGACTTCTCACTTCCATTTGTAGCCTCCAGATCTTTTATTATTATTATTTATTTATCTGCCAATTCAAACTGTTTGTTTTTTTCCCCTCTCGCCTTTAAGAGAGGTGAAACCAGCAAATGTATTTGCTGCAGTCAAACGCTACTGCTGCCCAAATCAACATAATTCATCATGTCGAGCTGAAAAATGTGCTGTATTTTTTTCCTAACCTCATTTTTAACACCAGTCATTATAGGTTATATTTCCATTTTGTGAATTCCATTTATTGCATCTAAACGTTGCCCTCCGACGCTGCCTGAAGCTTCGCTCTCCCTCTTAAGAGCTACTAAAAAGCATCCAATGGTAAGTAGTAATAGCAAAAGTGAAGATAATAATTTGCAGCATATTCATATCATGTTTGCAAAAGCTGCAGTTACTCGTGCCAATCATTGTGAGCTGTTGGCAGTCATCAGTGCAGCAGCATGTCTCTAAAAAATGTCTCTCAAAATACATTAGAGGGTTTATGATTTTCACGGGCAGTGGTGGCAGCAGAAGAAGATAAAATTTCAGTGGTGTCTCTTTCACTCTGTGCTGTAGAAGTACAAACCATCTGTGTCCTTTCATCTCTGTCTTCACAGGCCACTAAGGAGCTGAAACAGTACGACAACAAGATCATCGAGTGCACCTTCGCCAATAACACCTGGGTGTTCATGAGGCAGAGGGTGGACAAGAGCTTCCCTAACTCCTACGACACAGCCATGGGTGAGGTTTTGTCCTCTGTCCGACAGTTATTTATTAATATCTCACTGTCTCCTCTATCTGAGTAACAACAAGTCAGACAACGATTAATGGCTTCTTTTATCTATATTTCACATCAGCCTCCTGTCTTAGTTTGATTTCTGTATTGTGAGACCGTGTGTGTGTGTGTGTGTGTGTACAAACAGACAGTCTGGCCTTGTGTTGATGCCCATTATCTTCTTTTTAGTGATTCAGGACGTTATGTTTTGTTTATCTCCTTACTTTGAACAGAGAAAACTGACACTTGCAGCAAAAACCAACAATTGCAACATGATGTCATCAGGGTTACACTAAGCTCAGGGTCGATACCGGTGTTTAACGCAACAATTGTGCCAATAGCCAATACCGTTTTTATATCGCCGTTTATTTTATTTTTGTCATTTATTCTCTCTTTGATGCCACTAAAATATACAGTATGGGGCCTCACACATACCACATTTTTTGCGCCCTCAAATTCATTGCTTTCAGCGTAGAGGCACAGCAGGCGCACTCAAACATCAGAGCAATGCCGTCGCGGCCCGCGTGGTTCCTGAGCGCCTATTTTTCAGGGTGCGACAGCTGCGCCCTGAGTTAAACAGAGTTCAACTTTTGGAACGCAGCAGTGTGCACCACATGTCATGTGACAAGGACCAACCAATCACAGCCGACAGATATCTTTCCCTTCTTCCATAAATATCTGTCTGTGGTAAATATGAAGGAGAAGTTGATCATTTTAGTGAAGGGCTGCCAGTGCAGCGCCTGGAAGAAGATCAGCTCTGCACTCAGGATTTCAGGTAAATGGGCTATGATACAGTGCTTGCGCAGGTTGCTTAGCAACCTCAGACGCAACCTGCCACCACGCTCTTGAGAGCTGGCACAAAAAAGGCACAAGAGTAGCACCCAGTGCCTGATCCCGCATTTTCCAGCCGGTTACAGACCCAGTATGTGTACGGCCCCTAAAAATTAAAAACAACTGAGCTGTTTTAAAGTAATTCAGCCTCTCATTATACTACGTTTGAATGAGCACAAATTCAATCATACACAGTTATGACTTTAATATAACTTTCACATTTAAGAATATCACTGCTTCGAAAATATCAACAAATTTCTCCTTCAAACAGCTGTATATATTCAAGTTACTCACCAAAAAACTATATTTTACAAGATTACATTGAACACACCATGAGAATGTTATAACTAACATTTGCCTGATACACATTTTTGCTGAACAGAGCTTGAACACGTCATAATATACTTCAGGAAAATCACTTTGAGCTGTTAGTTGCAACCACCGGCTGCTAACAGCTAACGCTAACTAGCTCTCCTCCTGCTGATTTTAACATGGATTTGTTGTCCACGATGTAGCTTTATCAGGGAAACTATAGGGTGCGTCCTCTAAAACAGCGCTAGTTTGTTTACTGTGTCCCTTTGTCACGACAGTGTCCCGGGGAAGATTTCTGTTCCGCCTAAACATGTTTTCTATTGTCTCCGGGATGACGGTACGCCTGCTGCTACTAGCCTTCTCATCACAGTGAGATCACAGAGCCCATTTCCCAAACAGTCATTGTATTCTTCTTGCACCTGCTTATTAACTCAACTTCATGGCCGTTAGTCTCGAGCTCTGCTTTTTAGTCTGCACAAAATTGATTTGACGTAATAGAAAAACATTGGTCACTGTCATCGCTTAATGTCATTTTTTTCGCCAATAGGCCGATGACACTCAACAAGGTGAATATCAGCCAGTACCAATGTTCAGCTGATAAATCGGTTTATTCCTAGGTTTCATATCCAGAAGAGGTTCCCCTAAGCTGCACTCATCATTATTTTTATATCAACAGTAGATCGAATGTGTATGTGTGTGCATCTTTCAGCTCATTGTTTTGGTTTTACAGCTTGAAGTTTAACTATTTTGGTTTGCTCTCTTGGCACCAAACAGCAGAAAGTCAAAGTTAGTGACTGCCAGGTGAACACAGTGGAGTATTGAGCAGCTAAAGTGCTACACGTTTCTCTCAGGAGCTGGTGGAGACCAAAATGAGAGTGAATATTTCACTTGGATTTGTCAGGTGGCTCAAGACACAACTCCAAATAAATGCTGCCTGCTGGATTCAACTGTTTACTAACCTGTTCACTAACCTGTTCACCATGACAACTGTGTGGCAAAACAAATCAATTCATCTTGCTATTGCCGTTGTTAGCACTGTTCGGCCTGCTAGCACCCTTAGCTGCTAACACTGTTAGCTGCCGTCTCAACCACCACGATAAGCACGTGCATGTGCAGACAATTCTGGCTCAGACTCTGAATCATAGATAAATTCTGAAGTGTCATTTACAGCTTCTTTAAAGATATCATATAAAGGTTTCTGAAGCCAAAGCAGAGCTGCAGTAACATCATCGTCTTATCTTACTTTGTTGTGCTGCGAACATTTATATTGTTTTCAAGTAAGAACATAATACAAATAGTTTCTAGATTGAGTTTATCTTCATTCTGCCAGATTTTATCAACTTTGTGATAAAGTTTTTCATTTCTTTTTAATAGTTGTCTGATGGTAATATACAGATAACAGTTTTTAATCTTTTGGAGATAATGATCTTAAACTTATGTAGTAGCTGAGCTGTTTTTCATCTTAAAGTGTAAAAGTAATTTTAGTTTCACAGTTCAGTGAAAGAAAAACAGAGCGATTAACTCAGATTTGAATTTAAAAAAAACAAACCTTTTCTCTCAAATGTTCCTGCATATGAAAATTGCACAGCTTTAACAGCGTCCTGAAGAAACAAATGGAGAAAAACAAACAGACGGAGAGAGAATACAGAAATAATAGTTTTCCACAGTAATAAACGTTATTTGTGTGTCGCGCTTCTCTAAATGCTGACTTTACAGTGCTGTACAAGTGGGCACATAAAAGTACAAATTGAAGTAATAAAAACAAGAAGCAGAAGCCAGAGAAAATACATTTAAAGAATGAATTGAATTGATAGAAGATAGAAAAGATTGTCCTGAATTATTGAGCTTTGGCTCCTCAGGCAGGCTGTCGTGCAGCTCTGGAGCCCAGATGGCGAAAAGCACCTTTTATCTAAAATCCAGACAGATAGCGCTGCATCTCTCCTCAAGCTGATAACAGCACTGTGGTCTGTTTAGACGCCACTACACACACATGTACGTGTTGCTGGAGTCATGGAATGTTCATGAATGTTCTGATTGGCTGCTGCCATAGTTACCTTAGTTGCTGTTGCTATGCCTGTCAAGCTTTGCATCCTAGTCACATGAGCAGTTTAGAGTAAATCAACCAACATTAGTAGGATTGAAATGCGACTTTTAGCACGCTGCCATTGAATCTGTCAGCTGAAATGACAAATATAGCCGATATTAGCAGCTGTAGCTAGCTTGCTAATTTCATTAACATTCTGAGTTGGTTGAGAACTCTTATCTTTAAAGTAGTCCCGTGTGATCTGATCCTCTTGTGACCACACCCAGGTGTGATGTACCTTGGCACTATACTGCCTCGGTATATCAGTAGAGACGGAGCACATTAAAGGAGAAGTCCAGTATTTTGCACTTTGAGCCCCATTCCTGGTTGTTTATGATGAAATAGAGTGGTTAAGACCAAAATCTTGACGATTGTTCCTTCTGGGAGAATTTGGCGAGAATTTGGCTATCCCCTGCCTGGCTTAACAATGCTGTCTATGGCCATGTGTAAATCTGTCCTAAAACCACCTTAAACGTTCGTTTTCAAAGCCATGAAACTCACCGAGTGGTCAGTGGTGTTTGTTGATGTTCCCACATAAAAATCGCCTCGATAGGCAGCGCTGTGTCCTTTTTAATATAGTGCATATTGAACTAGTTCCAGCTGACCCGAGGAGGAAGCTAACAGTTGTTCAGAATTTTTTTTTAATTAATCCGCATTTTGTGTTTTCCTACCATCCATAAACCTAAAATGTTTAGCTCCTTTAGCTGTCGGAGCATGAGTGTAGTTTCCTCGTCCGTCCAGAAGTGCGTCTTCTGCTCCTCAGTCGCCATGGTGTTTGTTTGTTTTTCCGGGAGTGAATTGCTGGTACGTCATCTCCTTCTTCTTCCGGGTGAAATCCCGCAATAGAAACAGTGGTGCATGCGCGGTCCGACTCCAGTCGGACTAAGTGGATACATGCAGCAATATGTTCGATTTTCAATCGAATAATTAGGTGTGTTAGTCAAGCTACGGATAGTCCAATTTCAGTCGGACTAAGCCAATAGTTTGATTTTCTCAAGCTGCATGTAAATATACTGGCACACGAGTAGAGTGTCCACCCCATGTAGTCCTTTGCAGCAGCCCATATTCCATTCTAGCCTGCAGCCCTATTCTCTCTCCCCTTTCCTGTCACTCCTCAGATGTTCTATAATAAAGGTGTTAAAAGCCCAGAAAATAATTTTTATTAAAATAAATTTTAAAAAGTATTTCACTTCTGGCCTGTTAGTGGGATCATTAGTACTGTAAGGAGAAGGGACACTGACTAAGTTTCCCTCTGTGGTAGACATAATGTGTTAAAATAATCCTTTGACATGCTGATATCAGGGTTTTTTTGACAGTTTTTAGGAAGCTAGAGGCATTTTGTTAGTGTTTCAGCCCTCAGTTGCATATTATGGCACTGTTTGTTCCACCCCCCGTGGTGGGCGTGGTTTTCAGAGTGTGACATGTTGTGCTCGGTCTCTGTGAGGAAAAAGCACATTGTCACAACGAGTTGGCAGCGAAAGCAGTATTATATTACTGGGTGAAGTTCAATGTTTCCTCCTGACACTATGAAAGTGAGAAACTTGCTAAATTGTCTTAAACATGCATGAGATGGCTGCGTACTTAATAACAAATCATTATAATGTTGCAAAAATACATATGACTTAAGCTTGTAGGTCCCAGGTATAGCAGGGTAACTATGTAGCTCTAGTATTATAGTACAACAAAGAAAAAAGAGCATTATTTTTGTTCTAGTGACAACAAAGTGTTTAGATTTGTGTTTATTGCTCATATTTTAAAACATATTTTACTTTTATAAGAGAAAATTGTTTGAGAATGAGAACCAACCAATGTGTTATACACACATAAAGCTAATACAGGATTGCTGAGCTGTAAACTTCCCTGACTCCAATAACAAAAGATGCTAACGTCAGCCTCCACTTTAGTAGCGTTAAGCGTCCTGGTTTTCACTACGGCTGCACCTGACTCCGTATTATTTCAGTCGAATCAGATTTGGATGTCCTATATAAATATTTGACTATACAGTCCTTTTTTTCCATACAGAGCAAACTGCTCACATAATATAGTAAAGAAGCTAACTAGGCTAATATGGAAAACGTGACTATATGAGATTTTTTTGGCTGACACTTGATATGAAACAAAAGCCAAAGACTGTATTATGTAAAGCTGCTGTGAGCTGTAAATTCAGCACTTCTGTCTCTCTGGGCAGCTGCCTCTGTATCTGCAGCTACCTGTACCAAAGAGCAGTGTGTAAACGAGGAGCGCTCACTCTGCAGCTAAATCCACAGACCAAAACGTCCCCAGAATTACACTGCAGTCCTGAACTCTGCTTTTTTAAACACCAGCTGTAAAAATAAACATAACATGATGTAGTTAGCTAATGACATGCTACCTCTGAGCCTCGGAAGTTCCTACTGTAGGTAGTAAACTAATTAGCTGGGCATGCTAACGTTTGGAGCTGACATAAGAGCAAACACATTGTTGTTGTTGGGTTTTTTAAGGCTACTATCACTCCATGCTTCAACATGGGGAAAATGTACAAGTTGGACAGATTAGCCGTGTCCAGTTACAGTTGTTTGAGGTTTAGCTAACAGCCTTTTGTGTATTTATGTGCATTGATTTTTATTTTGGTCTATGCTAAAATAAACAAAATGTAAACTGTCTGTGATCCAGGATGCTGCAGGTGTCTGTCACCATCTCTGCGGTAATTTCCTCCTGTGTTTGTCCTGTTTCTCCACAGCTGTGTGTAAAAGCATCCAGGAGCCCGTCACGAAGGAAATCCTCTTGGAGTACGTGGACCGCTGTGCTCAAGCAGTCCAAGCCCAGAACCGGAAACACCCGCCGGACCCAGACGCTGAGCTAATGCCCCCTCCTCCTCCAAAGAGACCCAACCGGGCCATCCCGTAGCCCACAGCTGGGCCTTCTGGACTGCTCTCCAGTCACAGTGTACATCTACATCACCAGCCACATAAACCTCCCTACAGACAACAAACATTTCAAGGCTTTCTTACCCTCAGCACATTTGCTTTATCAGCCTGTACATGTAAGGACCTGAGAAACCTTTGACTGACTGCCTCAACGTCATTAATTTACCTTGTAGACTTCTTTGTAGCTTTAATTGCTGGTGTTCTTATTAAAATGAAAAACATGATGCTTAGTTTATTTTTTTGTTTTCCTATTTATCTTTTTTAAAGTCTGAGCTATTTATCAACAGGGACATTGTTACGGCTACAGAGTAACCCCTGACAATGCAGACCTTGTTTATGTTTTGTCAACTAGTTCCTTATTTTTATCAAAGGAGGCATAAACATCATCAACGCTTCGTCTGCCGTCTGAATTTAAATCTCAAAACAACTCTTCAAAGTAGTCTGCAGCATCGGAGATCTCATTCAGATTTACAAAAAGCTGCATGTGTTTTCAGTTAACAGAATAATGTTGCTGCCAGTGTTGGACTCATAACGCTCAGTCAGGAGTTTTTTCAAATGTTTTCATATAGAAACACGTACAGATTAGATCTCAGCTCTGTGTCTCATAAGATTCGGTCCAAAGGAAGCCCATCTGTGTTGACTTTTGTTTTAAAGGCCACACGGGTGGGCGGGCAGATGACAACATGATTACACAGCCTCAACAAACCAACTTCAAATGAGTAGAAACTGTGAAATGGAGCTACAGATGGGTGACACATCAACATAAACCAGCATAAAGTTTCTCAGTGCGGGGAATAGTTTGAGTTCTCTTTGAGTCTCTGAACTCTGCTGGAGGGGTCTGAAGATGTGATGGAGAGTGTGATCTAACACGTCTGACAAAAAGGTGTTAAATTGGGTCTGAGATCAGATGGTGAAAGGCCGTATGAGCCTGACAGACTGATTGAACCATTCAGTGACTCCTTGTGCCCCTTGTAGAGATGTTTCATCGTCAGATAGTGCTGCTCACATCTTTTACTCTTTTCATCTTGAACCCTCTTAGTATGTATAATAGACATGTTACAGTTTGTTACAGTACAATTTAATTTACCCTCAATCATTGTGTTCATGTATATTCAAATTGTAGAGTGTATATAAAGATAAAGGACGCATCTCCACTTCCTCCCACTGACCACAAATTAAGCCAGAATGTCTCACATATGGGCTCTGGCGTTTTGGAGCTACAGTCTGCATAGAAGTGATCAAAAGTGGCAAAAGTTCATCTCAATCAGAAGTCAATCACAGCTGTCAGTTATGACGTCCTATCCCTAAAAATTTATTTGACGTGTACTTTGAGTTTTTAGTTAAGCCCATGGAGGCAGCAGGGCGACGCAGTGCAGTGGTTAGCATTGTCACCTCACAGCAAGAGGGTTCCCAGTTCGAATCCAGGGTGGAAGGTTCAAACCCCGGGGTGGGGGAGCCCTTCTGTGTGGAGTTTGCATGTCCCCCCCTCACGTCAGTGTGGGTTTTCTCTGGGTACTCCAGCTTCCTCCCACAGTCCAAAGACATGCAGGTTAATTGGTGACTCTAAATTGTCCGTAGGTGTGAATGTGAGTGTGAATGGTTGTCTGTCTCTGTGTGTCAGCCCTGTGATAGTCTGGTGACCTGTCCAGGGTGTACCCTGCCTCTCACCCAGTGTCAGCTGGGATAGGCTGCAGCCCCCTCGTGACCCCCAAGAGGATAAGAAAATGAATGAATGAATTGCAGGCAGCCACCAGGGGGCAAGCGAGAAGTTTTGGTTTCACTTTTGGGGAGCAGTCATGTCGTTTACCGTTTACTGACTTGAAAACAACTCATGCAGCTAGGTCAATTTTATCCACACTGGTTGCCATTTTTCAAACGCTCTTTTTCATGGATGTAGCTTAGGGATGTCAACAGTTAACCATTAAATCGGTTATTCATGTTGGTCTGTAGGTTAATTTTGCTGCTCTTCTGTTTACTGCACTGCACACCACCTGGGTCTGGTAGGAGCTAGCTAGCTAGCGGCACCACTCTTTTTGTCATTACCCCTGGTCACGTAATCCCACCCCAACAGCGTTGCTATAGAAACATTGCACTCCTAGCTCACTCTGGTGAGTAAGCGGCTCAGTGTTGAGCCATAATACCCCTTTAGCATTGTTGACTTATGTTAACCACCATCAGCAGTGTCAGCACAGCTAGGGGTGCTAACATTGTAAACAATGCTACAAGGATTTGCGGTTCAAAATGAAGCGGCTTACTCACTGGGGCAAGCTGGGGGAAGACCAGAGGGTGGGCACCATGTTTACTCAGCAACACTTTCCTCCACCGGTACAATGATGCCAGCTGTAATCGCCGAATGAGCTAACTAACGTTAGCACCTTCCTTGACCCAGGTGTGGTGCAGAGCAGTGACAGAGAAACCAGTGGAGAGCAGAGGGTGGGCAGTGGATATGTTCCCACATGTTAACGTGGCTAGCCGGCTGTCTGTCAGCAAAGCCAAGAGAAAATAAAAGGTAAGACATTTACATCACAAAGCATTAAAGTTTCATCACCTCTAAATGGGTAGCGCTTTGAAGTGCAGCACTAAAGCTCACTGAGTCAAAGGAGTGATGGACTAAAAGGAAAAGCCTCTTGCATTTCACATCTTTTTTTTTTATTTCTCTTAAAAATGAACCACTTAGTTACCAGTTAATGGGTGTCGGCCTTTTGAAAGCAAAATTAACCAAAACTGACGTCCCTAATGTGGCCGTGTATCTGCCTGTAGACCATTTCAAACCTGGCAACATAAAACATTCTAAATGGGTCCTTTTGTATTTCCTGTTGAGATGTTTTGCAGTGTACGTGAATGATGGCAGCTAACAGGAAGTAAACATGGGCCCAAGCAGTTGCCTAGAAACAGTACGTACAGAGACACAAACTTGATGCTGGCATTGCGCTTTCCACTGTGATGAAGCATTAAGTTGTTTAATTTTACTCATGTAGCGGCTGTTCAGTTAGCTAGCTTACTACTTCCACCATGCTATCATGCTACACTGGTCAGGATCCACAGCTCTGTCAGTCTGTCAGCATCTATTTATTTTGAAAGCGCAACGGACAGTGGGGAAACACCACACATCATCTGCAGGTCCATACAGAATTAGCACCCACAGAACACTGCAGATCTTCAGCAGATTTTAGGAATACAGATGCTGCATTTAAAACTCTGTATGTTGTCACGGTCTCCTCCACCTCCGTGCATGTGTGTGGCAGTCGTGTTTTGTATTCAGTTAGCATTAAAATAAAGTTAGTGGTGTAGTGAGAGGAAATGCCAAAAACAGGATTTGCCATAAATAGATTGGCAAATTAAGTTTTGTTCTCTCTGCTCCATATTGAACCTTCCATTTTAATGACCATCTGTCCCACATTCTTTTGATTGACTTTTCCAACAAAAGTTCACAATTTTTCTTGAGATATTCATGATTAAATAAAATTTCTGAGTCAAAGTTTCTACTGAAATCTACAAAGTAGTTTTTGAGGTTATTTTTGCTCAAAAATAGTTGTATTTATTATCATTACAAGCAAAACAAAAAATAAATAATGCTGCATAGTTGCACAGATTTTCCTTTTGGATCACCGCTGAAAACAATTTAAAAACAACACAGACTCTGTTTGGGCCTGGACATCAGTCACTCCGACCAATGGTGTAACTTCATCACTCACCAATAGACTTTTTAGGGCCGGCCTCACCTCTGCAGTCCAGCCAAAACCACATATGCTGCAGGATTTTTGTTTGACAGTTGTCTCTCTTGGAGACAACTTAAAACCTTTCACTAAAGCATAAATTTAAAACAACAAACAGCTTTATAATTCCTGTTGAGCGACACTTATCAAACTTCGGGAGCCTAGAATGTTCATTTGTGATGCTTCAACAGTTTTACAACAAACTCTTTCCTGACCTGCAAAATAATCTTTATAATTAATATATCTTATTATCGTTCTAATTTACAAACATCATGTGTAGTTCATGGTGCAATTCAAATGAGATTAAGAACATTTTTGTCTCACCTTTGACTGCTGTACATATGTTTTCTGAAATAAGGTCCCGTGGCGGTCCAATAGAAGGGGACGACTTTGCTTCTCTATGTAGGAAGATGACGTCTCCGTCCTTATTTCTGCCTACAGATCTCTGACTGATGACTAGGATTGCAGCGAAGTACCGGTTTCAATGATGTAAAAGTTTACGGTTATCATACCGTGAATATTCTCTTATCTGTGATATTGGAAAAACATGCAACTGGACGGAGAATCTCGCCTTTATTTTAGTTATTTTTAAAGGGAGAACCATTTACATATACTCACATTAACAAATTGGTTTCAGGTTTCAATTATAGTCATTAAACGTTTGTTAAACCAAAAAACACCGTTCATTATTCTGACTAACAATATAAACTCTATAATACCTTGAAACGGAGATATTTCCTGAGATGGCAATCACACCGTGAAAATCACATACCGTTGCAACCCTATTGATGACTCTTTCTCCTAAACACACCATCTTGTAGTTGACCTCTGACCTTCCTGTGCAGGGCAGGTAAATGAAGATGATTTCCCAGCAGATTTTTAAACATGCTCATCATCACTGCTTTATTTAATCCCATAGGAAAACCTTGTTGCCAGGGAACATTTGCATTTTTTTTCTTACCCTGGTGCCCACGTTGTTGCCTGTTGCTAGGAGTGTCGCCCATCTGCACTGTTTATCACCCACTGTAGTGTTTGTAGAGATGATTTACTTGGCAGCTCTCACATGCTGACTGGAGTGTTGTCATTCTTTGGTTTGGTTTAGACTGTGTAATCAGAGCGAAATAATGTCTCCATCAGTTTTATTTATTATTTATGATGTTTGTTTTTTATGAGGGACAATCTCTCTTTTTAACCAAGGGTGGATGATGCTACGGAAATGATTCAATGTTGAGCGAATATTTCTATTTCTGTCTGACTAAAAAAAAAAGTGTGCATTTCAGAACAATTGTGTTGTGGAAGTTTGTTTGAAATCTGTGTTTCTGCGCCTGCATGTAGTGAACCAGCGTATATTTAGAGTCAGAATTTGTACTTATTTTAGGATTAGGGTGACGACAGTGGTTAGTCATGCAGCGTGGAGAATTTAGATCAGAAGTTAGGGAATAAATGTAAGTCAGTGGAGTACAACACACAAGGGTGTAACAAATCAAGCCTGTGTGTATGTGTGTGTGTTTTGAGTTCCTGTCTGTTGGCGCCCGAGGCGACTGTTCTCCTTATAGCAGAGATAGATGAGCTGTACTCCCAGGGCTCTCTTCCCCTCTGGCTGCACATGAAAGCCGGCTGATTCTCATCAAAGCCTCTCTCACCTTTTTGTCGTGAGGTTGCTGCCGCTGAGACATCGCCTTTCTCGTGCTGCAGGTGCAGACACATTTATATCAGTTTCTCTCTTCTAAAATTCCATTCACTCAAATTCATCCTCCATCCTCTCAAACCGAAATACTACTGTAGCTGCCTGATCTAATAGAACCTGTTTTATTCCACACCTCCTTCAGCGAAATGGTCGTCTCTTTGCAGGGGTTTCTGCATATCCCTCCTTGTGAAAACACTGCCAGGGTGGAAGCTCGAGAAAACGCACACAAACACATAAAAAGGCAGATCTGGAAACATCAATAAATGTGTTTTCTCTGGGTGCCATCGAGTGCAGAAGGCACAGAGGGGAGCGACTATGGATCTGGGAATGTAAACACACTCTTTGCATGAGCACAGGTGGTGCGGCAAAGATTATGAGGCTCGCTCCTTCTTGGCTCAGGTGTTTAGAGGCTGAAAGCCGCCGAGCTCCATGGCGATATTAAATCAGCACAGATGACTTGCAGGCCATTATCATCGCAATATCATCTGCATTTTGAATAATGCATTTATGTAGCTGTGTCTCTGCGTTTAGAAGTGCAAAGCTTTCTGTGCAGCTCAAACCAGCTTGTGTGTGACACACTGTTTGTGCCTGCTGAAACCATACTTTTTACTACCTTACCTTTTTATTGTCACATTGAAAACAAGGCAAAACAAGTCAAATACATATTCATTATTAAGACAAAATATTTCTGTCACACATCTTCTTTCACATCCTATAAAATCCCTCTTAGCCTAAATCTAAGGCTGCTTTCACACCTGCCCTGTTTGATTCGGTTCAATTGAACTCAAGTTCATTTGCCCCCTAAGCGTGGTTAGTTTGTGCAGGTGTGAACACAGCAATTGCACTTGGGTTCACACCAAAACAACCGGACTGAGACCTTCTTGAAGAGGTCTCGGTCCAGTTACAAACGAACTCTGGTGCAGTTCGTTTGTGGTGAGAACGTGTTCTGACCTGGATCTGAACCAACTGCAGTCACATGACACATTGTTTGGGTTAAACATGAGCATGTTACAGTCCTGGAGGATTATTAATGTGCGCCTCCTCCTGTACTGCCTTAATATGCACATTCAGCACATCCAATGCATCAAAACATTGTTTTCTAGTTGGAGCCGCGCCTCGTTTTCAAACTGTATGCTTTGACTCAAATGAACAATGACAGCAATATAGTCCACGATGAGCAGCGCTAAAATCAACCTGCGTAGTTGTCCCTCCATTGTGACATTAGAAAGTGTCACATTTATCTTACAAGTGTACTCTTCTTCAACGTTTTGTTTACTTCCTGGATTTTTCCTGCATGGAAATTCTGACCAATCAAGAGCAGCTTTCTCACACAAGGCATTTGATCTGGTCCGCTTGTAAATGCTGCCGTGAGAACACAAACCAACTCTAGGCAATTATGTGACTTCGTAATAAAATTAGTCCCTGATTTGGACTTTGGTCCAGGAAAGCGATGTTTGAGACCAACAAATGGTAACATTGGCTGTTTGTGCCATTTAAAGCTGGGTGTTTTTAAACAACTTATGCAACCTTTTCCAAACCATAACCAAGTGTTGTTGTTTTTTTGCCTGAACCTAACCGCAGATCCCCTGTTACCGCGACCCTCTCTGCTTCCCCCAGCATTGTTTTGGTAATGCCAGGGCTTCTCACATGGCGTCACTTTGAATCACTGCCAGTAACAACATAATATGTGGAACTGGAACTGGAACTGGGTCCAACAGCCCTTTCACCCAGGAGCCTTGTTGTTTGCTCCCTGTATGAACGTCGAGCCAAACCATGATGGTTTTTCTAAACCTACTCATGTGGTTTTCTTGCCTGAACCTAACCATGTGCTATCGTTGACATCCCGGCGTCGGTAGCGGCATTCTGGAACGTCAACCGCAGACACAGAAAGAAGAATACCTAGCGCGTAATATGTGGACGTGAAAGGCCACTGAGAGAGCAGCGATATGTGACAGTATCAGTATCTTGGTAACGATCCGCCCACCAACACTGGCTGTGACGACAGCTGTAAGAAATTTGTAAAAGGACAACAGATCTGACTGTGACTGTGATGTTAAATAGTATGATCTAACCATAATATTACATTTAGGCTATTGAACTCATCTCAAGTTTAGTTAACTAAGTTGGGGGTTACATTTTCAAAACTCATGAGAGAATCTAAACCTCCTCCCATGTTATCTTGGCTTGCACATCTTGATCTTGTTACAATTTTAACATTTTATCTATGATTTTAATTTGATGTGTTTTTCAAATTATATTGAATAAGTGGGTCCATCTAAATTCAAGATTGTGTTGATCTTAACTCGGCCATGTCCATCAAAACGTGTGTGTGTGTGTTATAGTCCCTGTTTTAACTGAAAGGGAATTATGTATTTTTCACTGATTAACTGCCTCAGTTTATGTAAATTATATTATTTATAGATGCATTTTGATCTTGAGTTAAAGAAGCTAACTGCTAAGTGTGATAATTTCCACTGCACTAATCTCAGAATTGTGAATCATCTGATTGATTTTAATAACAAGCTCTGCTCTTGATAATGAACCCAGACAGCTCTGACCTGATTACCCTGCTGAAATTAGAATTGTAATTACATAAATTTTTCAGCTGCTGGAGTCTGGGAGGCATGGCGCCACAAATCTATTATCACAGATTCTCCTCCTCATAAGCTCTTCTGAGGCGTACGGTGCCATGTGGCAACAAATGAGTCCTATTTGAGGGGGGGGGGATGGCGATGGCGATGAAGCTGCAGCGCTGGTCCTCCGTCTCCATCAGAGGCAGCAATCAGGAGGTGGTTGTTTGTTTGTTTGTGACGGCACACAGCCATTTTGCTGGCATCATTTGTCACAGGAGCACAGCGAGGCTGCCATCGCCGTGTTAATGTACTCTCTGATCTCTCTGCTCAAATGCAGTTTTTAAATGAACATGACACAAAGGTGAGACTGAGGAAGACAGAAACTGCAGTTGTGCCTGCCGTTGCATTTCTAAAGACTCCCAGAGCCACTGAAATAACTTTAAAGTCACAGCGAAATGGCAGTTTGAGTGTCTTTAGTGCTAATGTGGCATTTTTTCAAGTGAAACTAAACATTTGGGCAGGGTAGTTATAATCAGTCCTTCAGATTTAATTAGATCACTCAGAAGTGGATGAATATAGTGCAGTATAAAGCGTTTAAAATCCAAAACATAGACTATACTTTCTTCACTTCACTTTCTTTCTGGAGATTGCATTTTGGCTTTAATAATCATGAAAGTGATGTTCATTTGTGAAGATTATCTTGCTGATCAAAACTTGCCAGTATTAACATTTATTTGCCACAGAGGGCAATAATGTTAGACAATAATCCAAAATCCAACGGAAAAATCCAATAGGCTTTTTGATGAAGGAATCGGTACGATGCTAACTTCCGCGTTGCCCTACAGTAGAACGTCATCACTGGGGCACTCTATAGAGTGCTGCAGTGATGATGTTGATCTGTAGTTATTTAGCTGTTAGCTTGTGCTAACCACAAACCTTATTTCAGGCATCTAATCAGAAACCCACTGACTTTGAAATGAGCAAACTGGAAGTGTTAAAGGACTACAAACTGAATGTATTTAACTTTTTACAGAAAAAGAAGTGTCATTTTTACACAAAAGTACAAAAAGTTAAAAGTTATTCTTAACATATATTTGGCACAAGTCATAACTGCAAAATTAGTGCAAAGAATCCTGTCGGATTTCATTGTGTTTTTAAAGGAAAGAAATACAGTTTATTACAGCCTGAGTTTTATTGTCATAGCTCCAGCCTCACTTCTTTCATAATAACACAGAACTCTTCAGGGTCATCGCCGAGATCCAAGGCCGTGTTGGATGATCAAACAGGTTGTAAACAAACCCAGAGGTTAGTAAAAATGTATTTGGAGAAGGAACAGATGGTAAATGGTAAAATTATAACCCAGACTGTCTGTTGTAAACCACCCCTCAGACACACACCATTCTCCTGCAATAAGGATTAACAGGGACATTATGTGTGCGCTCGCTTTTGGTGTACTTCCAAATTATAGAATAAATGTAATTGTAATCAGTTAAAGTTATGGAAAACAACTCTGTTATTAAATTACAGTTACTAACCAAATGTTAGAGATTATTAAGGGGTTACATACAAGTACACTCACTGGCCACTTTATTAGGTACACCTTGCTAGTACCAGGTTGGACCCCTTTTGCCTTCAGAACTGTCTTAATTCTTGGTGGCATAGATTCAACAAGGTGCTGGAAACATTCCTCAGAGACTTTGGTCCATATTGACATGATAGCATCACACAGTTGCTGCAGATTTGTCAGCTGCACATCCATGATGTGAATCTCCAGTTCCACCACATCCCAAAGGTGCTCTATTGGACTGAGATCTGGTGACTGTGGAGGCCATTGGAGAACAGTGAACTCATTGTCATGTTCAAGAAACCAGTTTGAGATGATTTGAGCTTTGTGACATGGTGCGTTATCCTGCTGGAAGTAGCCATCAGAAGATGGGTACACTGTGGTCATAAAGGGATGGACACGGTCAGCAACAATACTCAGGTACGCTGTGGTGTTTAAACCATGTCACGTTCAAAGTCACTTAAAACACCTTTCTTCCCCATTCTGATGCTCAGTTTGAACTTCAGCAGGTCGTCTTGACCGTGTCTACATGCCTATATGCATTGAGTTGCTGCCACATGATTGGCTGCTTAGCTATTCGCGTTAACAAGCAGTTGAACAGATGTACCTAACAAAGTGAGTGTATATTCTTTTTGGTAAACTATTTCATTTCAAAAGTAATGTTCCCAAGTAAAATGTTCTGAGACACAAAATGATGAAAGAAGTGGTCAAATGCAACTAAAACACAACCTGTTTAAAGCATCAACTTAAAAGATTTTAGGCCAAACTACAGCCACTCTTAATCTCTAAAAGATTTTGAAAATGTCAGTCTCAAAACAAAAAGAAAATTACACCTACTGGGTGAATGTATCCCTCCACCTCCTGCTGACATTCTTACTTGCACCAGAGTTAATGGAGTAAAGAAAAAATAAGCATGAATCACATCTCATTCTTTAATTTTCTGGGTTTTTACCCCTCAGTCGCCGGAGGGAGAAAAAAATCATTGACTTTATACAAACTTGGTGGAACTGCAGAAAACTTATTGGTAAAGTGATTTGATGTTGATTACAGCAAATGTTTGCGTGCTGAAGGAGCAGCGCTGTGTGTTACAGTCACTGGAGACACCCTTTAAAAAACGGGAGGAAATTCAATAAAAAATGGCCTGACCTTTTCAGTGTAAATGTTGGAAATCGTTGCTGCTTATTTTCCTGCCACTCTGCATCCAGTCACTGGGGCTTTAATAGAGCAGGCGCTGAGTAAATGATGCAAACAGGGAAAAGTGGTGGCTACCAGCCCTCAAACCTCACTGATTTAATGCCCCAAAGTCAGTTTTGTAGACATGGGAGGAAGGTAGACTTCTCCACCTGTGAAAATATTTTATAATAGAAAGCCTGTGTTACACATACAGATGTAGGCTTTGTAAGACGTGGCCTTTATCAGACAAACCAGGCATCCAGACAGAAAAGAAACGAGACAAAAACCCAAAGGACTGCATTAGTGCCTGAGTTTACCATCAGGAATTAGTGAGTTGATGAATTAAGATCCAGTTTGAGTAACAGATTCGTAGGTTTGAAGGCTTACTAGAGGAGTAAACACCATATAGACGTTTATAGTACTGTGAGACTGGAGAGTTTAGAAATTGTGGGCGTAATTGTAGCAATACAATGCTCATGTTAGAAAGTAATCTACCAGGAATGTGCACATGGATGTTTCTCAAGGTGACATTGCATTGCATTCTGGAGAAAAGGTTTTCCATTGTGGACGGACAAGATTATGACCAACAAAGCAGGTGCAGTCAGTACTCAGGGGTCTATGTTGTCTATGTTGCCTTCAAATTGGGTCGTGGTTACCGTGTTCACGAGAAGAGTGCATCTTGTGGTATTCAAAACCTCGTGAATGGACATTTTCTAAAAGCTCAGAGTTTACGAGTTGTTGGCCGATGTTTTCAGAAATGATTGACGCCAGTTCATTTTATGGTGGATTGTACATGTGTGTTTGTTTGTCTTTCCACAGTTCATAGTCTCATTGACTATAAACGAACAAATGAATGAAATGCCGGCTGTTTTCTATGTGTAAAAAAAATGACAGCGGTGGCAGGAGACATTTTGTTTTTGGGGTTGCTGCGATATCTCAGAAACACCTTGAAGGAATTTCTTAAACTTTGGCACAAATGTCCACTTTGACTCAAGGATGAACTGGTCATGTGAGATCACAGTGCCCTTTGACCATCAAAATCTAATCTTGGCCATAACTCAAGAATTCATATGCTAATTATGACAAAATTTTACACAAATGCCTAATAAGATAAAATGATGAAGTGATGACAGTTTATATCTAAAAGGTTTAAGATCAAAAGCTCTTTTCTGACCGTTACTCAACATCATAACTTAGGAACAGATGGAGAGACATTTGTTCAGATACTGAATTGGCGACGCTAATCTTGAGTGTCGGCTTTGAAACTGTGGTGATTGTATAGATTTTCTGTGCTGTCAGGTTGAACTGTGTGAAGTGTGTGTGGAGCATCCATGTTTTAGAATTTGTAGCTTCTTTGCAGCAACATCCATATTTGAAGCATTTTCTACTGTCATGGTTACATGTAAGTCTGGACAGACATGGATGTAACTTACAATTGCAAGCAATAACTCTAATTGAGACCTGGCCTGTACTATGAACCAAAAATCATGATATCTCAGCCTCTGCTGCATCAAATTTGACCCTTTGTTTACATTTCGTGGAAGCTGATGGGAGTGAGTTACTGCCCTGGTGAGGGAGTACAAGTATATCAGGATCTTGTTCACGTGTGAGGGTAGAATGGAGCATGAGATGGTTTGGGGCAGTGTCTGTAGTGATTTACCGGTCCATATATGACCCAGCCCTCACCTATGGTCATGAGCTCTGGGTAGCTACCGAAAGAATGAGGTCGCAGATACAAGCAGCCGAAATTAGTTTCCTCCGTGGGGTGTCTGGGCTCAGCCTTAGAGATAGGGTGAGGAGCTCGGACATCCAGAGGGAGCTCAGAGTAGAGCTGCTGCTCCTTTGCGTTGAAAGGAATCACTTGAGGTGGTTCGGGCATCTGATCAGGATCCTCCTGGGCGCCTCCTGTTAGAGGTGTTCTGGGAAAATCCCACTGGTAGGGAGCCCCGGGGCAGACCCAGAACAGGCTGGAGGAATTGCATATCTCGTCTGGCCTAGGAATGCTTCTGGTTCCCTCAGGAGGAGCTGGAAAGCGTTGCTGCCCTCGCACCTCGGCTTCAGATAAGCAGTTAAAATTGCACGGATGGATGAATGGAAGTGCAACACTGTACTCCCATTTGTCATTTTTCTAGTGACATAAGGTGGATTTCCTGTTTGGTGCACACTTCACAGAGTACGTATCATTGGCAAGTTGGAGATACTTAAGCGCATTAAGAGCATGCTCCATCACAAACGCACCAATAGTTTTTCTCAAAGCAGCAGTTTTCAACTAACTTCACGCTCTTATATTTTCTATCTGTTAAGTTCAATAGTTCAACACTGTTGAACTGAGACCGCTGCAGAGAACAGATCTGATTGGTGATGGTGCACTGATGGGAGGTCTGTAGTTCTGCATTCATGATCAATAGGAGATTTGAGGTTTGGACCTGCAGCTGGACAGTCGAGTGGATCTGTTGCCTGTGGTAACCAACATGCCACCGATGCTCATCCATACTAATCGGGTTGGTGTTTGTTTCAGTTTGTTGTCAGTATGTACTCATTTGTTTTCCACTCACTTCACACTTCTTACTGACAAGGTTCTTTAATTATCTCCTCAAAATCAAGACTTTTGTTGATCTTTTCTGTGTTTCATTCACCATTTTTACAATGATGTGCAGAATTCAACTTAATTTGGTGTCTAAGAGGTCTGAACATTTCCATCCAGACAAAACTTGTTTTGTTTTTGATTGAAAAAAAAAAAAAGCTCAGAGCAAAGATTATTCTCACATACTCAGGAAATCTTCATCTTTTCCTTCCTTTTCCACCAGTTTGCTGCTATTCTTTAAATCCTCATGACGGGAACATTTTTAATCAACTTCAAACTGGCCTCAAGGATGAAATAAGGGAAACAGAACAAATAAAACACCAAAACAAGGCTGCACAGAAGTTTATTTGTTCTTCAAAGTTTAAAGCGGCACTTGGCAGGACTTTTCTTTTACATCCATCTTATCAGCATAACTCACAAAGTTCTGCCGCGGCAATTTAGATAGTGTTTGTTGCCCACATAAAATTCTAAAAGTCACAGGGAGAAAATCTTCTCCACCCACAGAAAGTGAAACAATTAAACTTAAAATCTGCTAGTTAAATGGATAAAGGAGACACTCTGTCCCGAGAAGGCTGCATTAAGCAGATCATGAGCATCTTTTTTACTCTGAAGCCTCAGCACTCATTTGTGTTGCTAAATGTTTGTTAGGAGCAATTAACTGGCAACGCTTAATGTTTCTAAGTAGTTAAATTCTTCCATTTTAAAGCTCTACTCAAATGTTTATTCTCTGGACATCTTGATATTTGCAGGATCTGCTGCTTTACAACAGAAACACATAATAGTTGATATGCACCATAAAAAATATATATGACCCTTATCACTGCCGATCAGTGCTATTGATTTCAATTCTCGAGCTAAGTATCGTCACATCACACTGTAGGTGGTCCTTTTCTCTTTCTTTATTTGAATGAAAATCAACCTTTCCTGTGTAACTGCAGATTATAACAAACTGATCTGTTTATTATTCGATCTGTTTGTTGTTACTTGACTTTAATAGTCATTTACATATTCTAAATGTGGACAATATTACAGTACACTTAAGCATCAAAGCTCTTTCAAAAGTAGATACATGTCTGTTACTTCTGCACTGTAGCCTCCAAAGTCATCTTCAGAATTCACATTGATATCAGTTATAAGGAATCTTGTAAAGTCTTCACCCATAAGCCTCTCTGGAAGTCCACAGAAAGTTTGCTTGAGGCCTCTTTGTGGACTTGGATGAACTGTAGATTTGACAGACTTCTGATTCACCAGGACAACCCATTCTCACTCCCAACCTGTCAAATATTATAGAGATAGATAGAGATGTACTGAGGCACTTTAAGGTCTGCATGAAATTCATCAGGCCGTGTCTTTATTTGACACTCCGAGCAACTAAGGAAAGTCATATAAAGAGCAAGAAATTCTGTATAGGGCGAGCAGGAGGGGTCAAACAAACACAGGACTTTCACACAGGAGACCCCTGTTTGTGTCCCTTGTGAAACCAAAAGTCAACACTGTCTAATGACAGATAGGCTGGTCCACCCTGCTGGCTGCAGCCTACTTGATGTTGGAAAAAGCCTTATGATTAGGTGGCACATGGTCCCAAATTTGTCAGTAGGCTACCTATACTGTAAGGCAGGTGCAGTGGTACTGATTGTCATCACCTCCCTCTACCCCTTCAAGTAGATCCGTCCATGTAATGTCAGAGGTCAAGCCGGGCCCCAAGGAAGTGCACAGTGGGCAAACAGTGCAAGTACAATTTCCAGGGCCGTCACATGATGCCATTGGGCCCAAAAAGACTTTTTCCCAAAGCCTCAACTGTAAATCAGTGGATAATTTTTTTAGCATCACAACCCCTGAAAAATGTTCCAATGAGGAGCCACTTGGCTGCCATAAGTCTGTAGTGCGCTTGCTCTATGTACCCAGTGATGCGTGGATCCAGGTAATTTTATAACTGGGAAGTCGAATGGGGCCCTTCCTTGAACACTGTATTCAGTTCTCTTTATGCATCTGCTGGGTCAAGCGGGCAATAATCAAATGAAATCACAACAGAGAGAGCAGAGCTGAATGAAAATACAAATAAAATTGTTAGGACCCAAATGCAGCACACTGGATATCAGCTGGCAGTGACGTTTAATGCCACAGAAAAGCAGGTAGACGATAGGGTGGGTAATCAGCGCACAATACAGTTAAACACTCCAGTGAAGTCTCTCCACAAAGTCCTGGCAGGCCGAACTGGGCCAGGAGGCAGGTTACTGAGTGGTGACATTTGCCCAAACAAACACACAGTTCAGTTCAGTAACAGGCAACGTTCTCGTGTAGAAGCAGGCAGGAGACAAAGTCGTGGAGGCAGAGGATTCGGAACAAGAAGAGTACAAAGTCCAAGCAGATTAACCAGTAGGGGACAGGCAGAAAGTTTAGGAGCCAGCAGGTGAGTACTCACAGGACACACACACACAATGGTGAGTATGGCAACACGATGAAAGTCTAACATCGTAGAAAATCACAGGTAAGCGATAGGAACACTGACACTGAAGCGTTGTTGTCGGATGGAAAAAGCAAGCAGCCACAGGCAGACACAAGCAGTAGACAGAAAGTTGGGGCGCCCAATGGCTTAGTGGATAGCACAGGAGTCCCATATATAAAGGCAATGCGTTTGCCGCAGCGCCCACAGGTTTGATTCCAGCCTGTGGCTCTATGCTGCATGTCATCCCCTCTCTCGCCCCTTCTTGCTTAGACTGTCCATTCACCAGGAATCAGATGAAGCAGGCAGGGTCGGCGGTGGGAAATCATATCGGAATAAAGTGCTGGAGAGTCTTGCTTGAGTGGCAAAGAACAATCCGGCAATGACTGTCTGTGAGGCTGGGGTATAAATACTGGCTGTGAGTAATAAAAAACAGGTGAACTTAGTTGCCTTGATGAGGTCGGCATGACTGAAGCTGAGGTGCAGGAAACCAGGGTGAATGGAAAAGTACTGACTGAGGGCTTGGTGACCAGGAATGCAGAACTGTGACAGAAATGGATAATAAAGAACTGAAAAAGCAAAGAGGTGGAATGAAAAAGGACCAGAGACGAAAAGAAAGAAATCTTGAGGCTGGTGCTGCAAAATGTTAAAACTTGGAACAACTTTTACTTTAAATTCTCATTCTGATGAATAATACTGTAGAATGTACTCTGAGCCTCATCTTAAGAGCCTCTTATATGTTTAATACAACACAAATCTGACGTGAGAGATCTTGGTACATGTACGCATGGACACAGCCATACAAAAAACTTAAAGAGCAATGATTTAGCTTTATGTAGTGAATTTCACACGTCATACAGAAACATGTGTAACCCTCAGTCCAACCTGTTTATCATTGGTTCTCAACCGTTTTTGGGCCAATACCATCCCCCAACAAGTTAAGGGCACTTTAGACCTAGAGTTGTCTTGCTTTGGTCTGAATCAGGGACTAATTTTGTTACAAAGTTGTATAATTACCTAGAGTTGGTTCGTGTTCTCACGACAGCATTTACAAGCGGACCAGATCAAATGCCTTGTGTGAGAAAGCTGCTCTCGATTGGTCAGAATTTCCATGTGGGAAAAATCCAGGAAGTAAACAAAACATTGAAGAAGAGTACACTTGCAAGATAAATGTGACACTTTCTAATGTCACAATGGAGGGACAACTACACAGGTTGATTTTAGCGCTGCTCATCGTGGACTATATTGCTGTCATTGTTCATTTGAGTCAAACCATACAGTTTGAAAACGAGGCGCGGCTCCAACTAGAAAACAATGTTTTGATGCATTGGATGTGCTGAATGTGCATATTAAGGCAGTACAGGAGGAGGCGCACATTAATAATCCTCCAGGACTGTAACATGCTCATGTTTAACCCAAACTATGTGTCCTCCTCCAGGATATTTTGATTGTCAAACACTTCATTTCCTGCATTCTGGGGGTTTTTATGCACCAATTAGGGGTGAAAATGTGTTTTTTTTTTTAGTAAAGGAAAACCCAAAATTTAGGCAGCAGGCGACATTTATAAAAAATACAAATATAATGGTATATAATGCAGTAAGACTTTCAGGCACTCTGTAAGTTTCACATGATGGTGGTGAAGGACAGTCTGATGATAAAACTGTGAAAATGTGCACTCAGGACTAAGCTGGCATTAAAAAGCAGACACACACAAATGCTCCCTATGAACAGCTCAACGCCCCCCTTTCAAAAACATTGCTTCCAGTAACCCCTGACATTCTCTGAGCGCCCCTATTGAGAAACGCTAATGTACAAGGTCTTTATCTTACAGTATATCAACCTTCAGACATTCTGGAGCCTCTTCACATGTCTGCATGCAGACAGTGAAGGACTCTGAGGCCTTTAGAAATACCAAACCATGACCATGGATAACTCGTACATTTATACAATTACTGTTATTATACACGATGACATTCACATACTTTAAAATTTAATATTTTCCACAAGAGTTTGAATGCTAGAGGTGTATCTAGAGCATCATAGTTTGACGTGTACTGATCAAGCGTTGGTATTTGACAGGTTGGGAGTGAGAATGTGTTGACTAGGAACATGGACATATAAGCCCCGTTTCCACCAAACACTTTCAGTATGGTACCTTTGGAACCAAAAGTAACCCTTCAGACATGGTACCTAGACCCTAGCGTTTCCACTGCAAACAGTACTCTTAAATGTGGGCGGGGTTGTTGTCACTCACTGCTCCATCCAGCACTCACTGTATTTCCTTATTATTGGTGGTACAGATGGAAGTCTGCACCTCGTTTATCGTCCACAGAACGAGGCTGCACGCCAGCATTTTCAGAACAAAATAAAACAGGCTGCAGTGAGAGTCTCTCTCCATGTGCATTTAGTACTTCTCAGGCAAGCTCAGGGGTTTAGTGTTGCCATAGCCCACAAGAACGACGCTCCGTGATGCTTTTTTTTTCTCTGAATGAGGACTGGGATATATTCCGTTCACATAACCTGGCCGAAATTAATATATATTTCTCCAACTCCAGCTGCTACAAGAGGCAGCAAAACAACCTCCACAGTATGAACAGTGGTTACATGAGCCTTAAAACCAGCCACAACTCAGCCCTGAGCAGAGTGACCGTCCACTATTGACTAATCAACAGACTGCAGTGTTCACAGCTCCAACTTTTAGTACCAGATCTGTGTGCTAGGTACCCCAACAGAGGGGGGACCAAAAATGGGGACAGTAAAGAGCACTTCCATTGGTACCATCCACAACTTTTCACAGTGGAAACAGAAAAAAAAAAGCTCACCGAACTGAACTGATTTGCACCGTACTGCTTGGTGGAAATGGGGCTTAAGTCTCGGATGTGAAGAAGTCTGCACTTTTGGATTTAGGCAAATGGTGCCAGTTTTATTGTCCAGTAAATGTGTTTGAGAGGCTCCATGAGTTCCAGCCTATTAATATACAAAGGCTGTATTTCATCAAACTGTGGATGTAACTTTCCTTGTTTCGTAGACGATGTGCTCATATATTCCTCTGGATAAAGCAGGTTTCGCTGTTGCTTGAATATATGTGTGAATTCGTCACAAACTGAGCTTTTTTGTTTTCTTGTTGGTGTAATTTCCAGATGTAATCATCCCAAGTTTTCAGCATAATTATACCAAAACACAATCTCCAGAATCTCCCCTTCACTGGGTCCTGCTGATCTACAGATTATCATACTCAAAGAGGCGGTGGAGTGGTTTGCAGACGAGTAAATTGGATTTGGTGGAAAGCCAGGAAGGAGGGGGAAGCTTTTGTCATAGCAAAAGTAATTTTTCATGTGGTGTAGCTGCAGGACTGTGTGCTGCTGCTGCGGTATATGAAAATGATGGAGAGAAAAAGGAACAAATCCTTGCTCACTGGCCATATCCATAAACTTTACTTTTGCCTTGACAAAGTTTCATCGTAAAAATGCCAGAAGGTACAGTCTCATCTTGCCACGCCTCATTATGTTCAGGGAAACAGCGACAGTGAGGCGTAGGGAGGGTGTGTGTGCGTCCAATGAGGAGCTGTAAAGGAAATGGACTCGACAGCTCCTCGAACAAGTCTGCAGTCTTAATGACAGAGTCGACACGGGAGAAAAGACTTTGTGTTCTTTGGAGAACCTGTCAAGTAATTTTGGGCTGCAGTGCTCCCTGTAAAGCACCTCTCTCTGCCAAAACCTGAGACCAAACACTGATGAAATATCTTTACATTATTGATATGTCTCTACCGCTCTCAACACCCATTTCACCCCTTCGATCTCTGTCTCTGAAGCTCCCTTTATGTTGCCTTTTATGAACAAACGATGCCGAACACAGCCCCATTTCAAACCGCAGTCCATTCACCAACTGGCTGATGCAGATCGGTCTGAATCATTATACTGATGCACAATAAAAAAGCAGAGCAGAATAGTCGTAATTGCGTGTTCGTCTGGCTCTGCAGGACTAACTGTCAAATTAATTTATTCCTGCGGTGTTTCATTATCAGTGCTTCCGACGCACAAACGAACAGACACAGCTTACCTGAGCTCGTCACCAAATCACCAACAAATAGCCAATATTTCAATAAAACTGCTATTTGTGGTGCGATTGAATGGATTGATTATTCCATTTCAACATGTGCAGACAGAAGTGAGTCACTGCTCAAAATTATTTCATTTGCTGTCTTACAAAGTTAATGTAAGACTGAAAGATTCTTCGCATCTTCCTTTCCAAACTTGCAGTGCTTGATTTTCTCCATTACAGAAGAGTAAAGGGGAAGTCTGCACATTTCTGACATCCAGTATGAGTGTTACTCTGAAGCTGAGCATACGCTGTACAATCTGAGCCTGTTTGTGACCTGATTTTTGAGCTGCATGAATCATTTTAGTTTCAGACCGAATCTTAGTGTCATCTCGAATCTCAACAATCATGGCCCGATTAGTTACTTAGACCTGCTGATGGACGTTCAGATGTATTTCTGACATCTGGCCATCGTCAAGTTATCGCACAGTTGAAGCAGAGCTACAAGTTGATTCCTCAAGATCAGTGCTTTCTTTACAGTGTAGCCCAGTGGTTCCCAACTGGTCCCGCCATGAGGTCCAGATTTCTCCTTAGTCATTAGTTCAAGGTCCACACAGCTTAATACATTCAGCGACATACTTTCGTTTGGCCATGTTGTCGAGCTAGTTTGCTGTCTCTGTCAAGTAGCTGTCCAGTAGTCACTCACTCCACAGCAAGAAACGGAACTTCAAAATAAAAGCTCTGTGCTGGAAATTCACTGTGCTTAAAAATAAAGTGTGTCTTTTACAAACTTGACATGTTTGCGAGTCACTTGCGGTCAGTGGCGGCAGCAAAACATTTTCATTGCAGTTGCTTAGGGGTTGCTAAACAATTGTATGGAGTTGCTGGACAATTTACTGCAATACCAATTAAATAGCATAAATATGGATATGTATGTCATTACTGGCCTACTCATTCTAATCAGCGCTATCTGAAACTAGTGCGCATGCCATGAAACAGATAAAAAAAAATCAATTTGAAGTTCGTTATAATTTTACCATATAGTCATGCCGCTTTTCACAGCAGTGAGAAATGCACATTAACAGCCTAGACTACAAATCATTTGCGTTCTCTATTTTCATCACCTGAGGACTCGGAGACAGGTTCTTCTATTGCAGGATGCTCCTCAGGCTCTGCTTGTTCTATTTGCACGGGCTCAATCTCAGCCGCCTTACGCTTCAACAGATAGCGCTCCATTTTGATGTCACTTTTCTAACGGCCCTGTTTTTTTTTTCCCAAGCTGACTTCGCGTGACCCCTGCAGGCCAGCTCTCACGAGACGAGTCTCTCATCGTTTTTATTGTCTTCCTTTTATTCTAATTTAAAACAAAAACACATGAAATTAATTTTGAATTAAATTGTCACCATTTTTATTTTATTTAACACAATTAAGATTTTTGCATTTTTAACCCTTTACCTACTGAGGCTAGAAATGGCCGTTTGGACATAATCTTGTTATTATGGCTATAAAATAATAAGGAAATGTCCTATGCCTGTGTGCTCTGACCCCTTTTTCCAGGAGTACTTAAACTTGAATTTTTAACATCAGGTAAATGATTATTACACATGGTATGGAAGCAAGAGCAGTTTAAATAAAGAAAAACACAAAAACGAACTTTGTTTTTTTAGGGGTTTAGTGAGGAACATACTGTTATTCCACATGAACTTCTGATTTCACATTTGAAATGGGAACCTATACATGTTGGGGATCAATCTTAGTCATTTTTTGTGTTTAGGGCTCTGGTATTACACAAAAGAACAGTGCAAAATTGAGTGCAAAACACTCTCTGACACACACACTGTCTCTCTCTCTCACACACACACGCCCTGTCTGACAGACACACACTCTCTCTCTTTTGTCAAAAACAATTCTGCACTTCTTACAATATCGCTGTCTCCTATCGCTCGCTCTCTCTCTCTCGCAGTTTTCCCTCCTTTCAAAATGAAATTAGCGGGATTACGGTAATATATAAACTATAAGTGCAAAACACATTTTCTCAGGTCTCTGTCAGCGTTGGGATTTTTCAGATTGGGCAAAAACTCGAGCACTTACGGGACTCGGAACTGACGACGCACTGTTGCGATATTTCCGATGTTTTGCTCCGCGGCTCTATGTCATACGCTTGCAAAGCGCAAATTCTAAGCTTTCCAATGCCGTTTGAATTTTTCTGATATGGCGAACGGTGACGGAGTTATGGTAATAATAGTCCGCACATACAGGAAATAGCGCCGGCGCTATCGCAGTAGATAAATTAATAGTCTCCATTCTTGGGGTTGCTTTTAGGTTGCTAAGCCATATTTTGGGGTTGCTATAGCAACTGCAAGCTACCCCCCAGCGCCGCCCCTGCTTGCGGTCCATCTAGAATGGCCTCATAACCCATTTTTGGACCACGACCCATCAGTTGGGAACCACTGGTGTAGCCGATACCCAGCAAGTTTGTTGGTGCTGCTAACCTGCTAACTTGTGTGCAAAAGGGAATCAAAATTAGAACTGACATGTTTTTGCAGAAATGCAATGTTCAGCTCTTTTTGGGACGTCTGTCTCTACATTATTGTGAACCGCACTAGAGTTCTGCACAGGTTTGTTTTCCTAATCCTGTTCCTGCTTGCTCCCCCTGGATTTTGAATCATTGCCACCCACTCCCACAGAGTCTGTTCCTACCCAGTACTGCAGGGTGTGTGTCAGCTCTCACCCGCACCTGCAAACATTCTTACACACATGCCACACAATAAATTATCAATAGACTGATCTTTCTCCCGTCCCACAGGGAAAACACCATATTTTACTATGATATTAAAAACACATATGCACACCTGTAGGTAATGAGCAGGGAAATTATGTTCTAGTGTATAATTACATTCATAATTGCAGTTATTCTGGTGTCTCTGGGATTCAGTTGTTGTTAGTGTCTGTAATTTTACTGAGCAAATGTCCAACATGCTTTGCTTTTCTTTTGTCCTTTAATGTCCTGCTTTTATCTTTTTTCCACTTGTTGACATCTCTATCCTTCATGTTAATTAATCTGTAGCACCCGCATGGTTTTGTTTGACCGCCCACTCCCACCTGCGGCAAAGATAAAACCGCCCGTTCCCGTGAGATTTGTGTTGTCTTTTAAATCGTACCACCAATTTCAAACTTCTGCTGTACCTGCCCGCAGCGGTGGTGCTTTCAACAAATCTCAATAGTCAGCCAGATCAGTCTGCAGGGGCCAGCGGATCGTTTCATCATCCATTTTACCTGAACAGTGTGAGCTTGACAACTGGACCGCATAGTTTGAGCACACAAATTGTGAGCTTTTAGGGCTGAGCAAGTACACCATTATCCATATTTGTTGCAACTAAGTCATCTGTATCCGTGTCTGTACTCTGAGTGGGCGGGGTTTTAATCTGAAGTAGGTGGGCCCTAACAAGAAGTTGTCATTTTAAGCCTGAAATTAGTATGGGTAGATCAGAAGTTGCTATATTTATTGTTTTTTAGAAAAGTATTTACAGAATAATCTCAGAATTAGGCTTCAGATCATGTTTGATCTCAAAAGTAAGAGACTGAACACAACTACCTAAATGAGAACTGTCCTTCATGACAAATACAGATACTGTAACATTTTACTCGTATGATACTCGTACTTGTAAAAGGTACATTATCCTCCTGAGACCCTGTGTCCTCATATGAGGACATCACATTTTGGGTTTACTGGACCTTATACTTCCTTTTGCTTCACTTAGACCTGTTGTCTTTGTTCGTGGACACTTTTTTGTGCCATCTAGTTGCAGAGCACGATACACTAATCCATGTAAAAACAAGATGGCAGCCATCTCTGCCAAGTCAGTCTGCTGCTGATCCTGACACAAAACTGAACAAGGTCCAAAACCTGATCACATTTAATGGTTGAAACTTGTTTATTTATGACTAATATGTTCGTAGTTTGATATGGCAACAAATTTGATTCTAGCAATGGTAACAAGCCAAGACGCTGTTGATTAGAAAGTACTCATTTGAAGACTTACGGAATTTATCATCAGCTAGTTTAAGGACATTTGGACTTTATTATTGTCTCCTTTAAGAAAATAGGGGCTTTACTATTGTTGACGATGTTTAGTTTTCAACATTCATCGCGTCCTATTGATCCCAAATAGCTAGGTGAAATTAAAAATGTGAATCAAACAAAGGTTACCATCTCAGGAGATTATCTGTACTGGATAGTATTTGGCTCAACCCTCTGAGCTTTGGTTTTACATTGCAGATGATTTAGAAATAAACATTTCTAAAATGGGCCCAAATCATAGCGTGTATGCTCCACTTAAGGGATGCTATCAACAGTTCTTAAAGGGATGATTGCTTTGTTATAAGTAAAACTGTTCATCATCACTTCCTATGAGCAGAGACCAAATATGAAACCTTTCCTGGAATGACTTCAGGGTTAGCCGTTATTGAATGAAAGCCATTAACCTTAGAAAGCGGGAAAACCTGACTTTTGTTTATGGGAAAGTTGCGCTCGTAATTACTTTGGATGCATTTCTATACTAACCCTTCTTGACATTCAAAACGAGGCTAATGTATTGCTTTTAAACCTGCCCTGCGTCTATCAAAACATCACAGCACCGTTATCTCCCACATGTGCCTGCAGCTGGAGCAAATGAACATGAAACAACATTTATTAAGATGTGAAAGTGCAAAAATAATGACTCTAGCTTTAGGAATTTATTATTATCAGTGTGAGTTGAGAGGATTTGTTGAGCTGAGTGTTGTATTGTGACTTGAGTGTTATCAGATCGTTGTTCCCCGTGTGAGCAGATCAGGTTGTGAGCCCAAAATACTAAACAGGCATCACTCATTCTGTGGTACGTTTAGCTTGTTGTCTGGGACTGGTCAAGGTGACAGGGAACAGATGTTTTATGGAGGTCTCTACCGGCTTGTGTAAAATAGCAACAGTCTTGGCAGACAGAGATTGTCGAAGCCTTTGCATCATTCCCAGTGTTGTCTTGTATCATCTAATTCTCTTTTACTGCCCTGGACTCACTGTCTGTCCCACACAGAAGACAGACTGTTCAGTTTGTTTTAATACTTTTTGCTCACAATAACAACGCTGACACGCCGATGTTCAAGTACTGCTAGTACTGTATTATAATGCTCATTTTCAGGTTCATACTTGTATTTAAGGTTTCTACTAGAACATGTTTCCATGCTTTAATGTTCAAAAACAATTTATTTTCCTCATACTGTCAGTGTTGGAACATCTGTATTCCCCCTCTGTCTGAGACGCTCTGTTTTAGCGCCTGAAAAAGCCCAGTTTTCTCTGATTGGTCAGTGTTTCCAGGTCTTCTTGCACTGTCATACCCCTTTGCCACCAACATGGGACTGACTCTATTCCAGTTCACACTCCTAATTTTGAACTGTTCAGAGCAAAAATAAACTGGTTCAGAACGTGAAAAGTTGGTTTTCCTTGACCTGAAGTGTGAACCATGACGACATCAGTGTGCTTGTCATATTCTACAGGTTGGACAGAGAGGATGGAGAATAAGACAAGTCAAGTGAGACAGTCAGAAAAAAAATGCACTAGTCTCATTAACAGTTGGTCCATACTTGTTACAGGTATATAATACATGAATTTCTCTTTCCTTTCATTGTGCATTGTGCAACATCCTATGTAGGTGACACACCTTTGATAACAGTGGTTTTGGACAAGACTGGTGGAAACACAGGCTGGTTCACTCGATAACACCAAGGTTCCAAGAATCCTGAACGAAAGCGGTTCAAGAACCAAAGCTAAAATGGTGGAAAAGGGCTGTAAGTGTCTCTCTTTACCATTACTGCAGCTGGGGTAGTGACTGTTTCTACAGTTAAAAATCACCAATAAAAGGCTCTAAACCAAAATCTTCAGAGCCGGAAGTGTTCCAGCCGGAATATGATCTGAAATCAGGGAAAAATGAACAACATCAGCAACCAAGATTACGTTTGCCTGACGTTAGCATGTAGCTACATGTACAGTATATGTGCCACTTAAAGCTGGGTGTTGTTTTAGTGACATCTGCAATCTTTTCCTAACCATAACATAGTAGTTTTGTAGCCTAAATCTAACCACCGACCCCTTACATGATTTGCCTTATATTACCAATGTCAACCAAAATCTTTTCCTAACCATAACCAAGTAATTTTGCTGCATAAACCTAACTGTCAGCCCCTGCTTACCACCACGTTTATGCCACTCAAACACAGGTAAACCTGCTAAAATTAGACTATGGACTCCTTTCCATTGCCAGTAGATCAGTGCCATGTACGCGGCTCTGCTATAGATGAGTACACTTTTCTGTGTGTGTGGTGTCACGGACATCACGGACAGGCCAGGTCAGTAAACAGTAGAGATGAGCATAGAGTTCAGTGAAAATGTTATGGTGCTTGGTTCTTTTTATTTATCTCTAACTTATTCATTCCCCCTTTCCAACTCGGTGCAGACGTGTTTGGATTGATGTTTGAGTGCTGCCTGGGCGGACACAGACGGTATTCTGTGGTGGTGCGTCATTGCATCTCCCCGGTAAAGGAGCTAAAATTAACGTGTTCACCTGGGTGTCGTGTTCCCATCAATGCTGATCGCAGCCGGAGGTGACAAATACCCGTGACTACTGCAGAGTAATTTGACGCGGGTGTACATGCTGATTGAGACTTTTCCCATTGCTTTAAAAAGCCAGACGTTAGTGTGTGTTCGTGGTTATTTTGTGCACTGGGAAAGGGACTTTGGTGACATGATTATATTTTCCCAACCATAATCATGTAGTTTTGTTGTCTAAATTGAACTGCTGACCCCTTCTGCAACAAGATGCAACACAAAAGGCCAACTTGATCTCACGCCAAAGTTGTTGAATACCAGTGACTTCCGGCGTCAGACACCAATGAAATAAGCCGTCCTTTCACGTCACCTTATTCACCAGTGCCTGGCGGCGTCAGTGGGCAATGTGGCTGGACAACAATGAAAGTCAAGGCGAGGTCAGAGTGAGAATGTTTTGAAATGACTGTCCCAAGCGTCATCGTTGTAAAGCCTTCTGCCCAAGGGGCATAATATGATGAGTAGGGATGAGATCACGTCCTAAACACCAGAGCACTGTAGTTTTTAAGCAAACTTCACTCGAAGTGGAGTAAATAGTGTATTTGTTGAAGACTATTTTAGCAGTAGCTTGATACACAGTCGATGTACTAATGGGTTGTATGCTGGATTGACTCAAAATAAACTGCAGCTCATGTTCATCATAATGAAGGCTCGGGGCAACAGTGCAGCTCACTGATGTGTTTTTAATAGTTTTTGGACACCAGTGCAGCTCTACGGCGCAGAGGAATATGATATATCAAGCTCTGGCTACACAGGCACTACCTGTCAGTGGGATCAGTTAATGTTGATTCAGGTGATTTCAGTGGTGACAAAAAGAAAAATAAAGAATGTGATCAAACCAAGAAAGCTGATAACAAAGGGGACAGACTCTGCCTGGCGATGTATCTTCTCTTCACTCTTTCTCTTGAACCTCTACTCTGATCAGCTAGCTTGCTTGCCTCTAATTTGAAAACATGACTTTATTTCTGGAGTCAATTACAAGCCCATATAGCTCAAAGCGATGGGGACAGTTTGGCCAATCCTGTCGCGCTCCCTCCCACTCGCTTTAATAGAAAACCCTTAAATGCAGCAGCAGAAGTGTCGCAGGTCGCTGTAGCTCTGCTCAGCCTCTGTAGCTGTCACCGCAGGGATCTATTTGATTTCTGTGAGCTCCGCCTCTGCTCCAGCTTCCAGCCACACTAATGACACAACTTGGTGTCATTGGCGAGGCATTTGATAGCCGAGGATGAGGCACTTAGAGCGGGAGGAAACTCCGAGCCTCATTTAGCCAGCAGTGTGTTCCCTGCAGTAGCTGGCGAGGCTTTCAACACCCTGCTTATAGACTCTGACACTTTTCAAAGGGCCTAAAACAGAATGATTGACATGCGAATGAAAACACACAACTGTGTCTTTATGCTATAATTCCTCCAGATAGAGAAAACAGAAATAATAATCCTTTTTCACGCTGCTGGATGTTGTAAAGCATGATTCACACACATAAAGAAACCCACACAATAGTAGTAACATATTACAAATTGCTTTTCAGAATTCTGTGCCTCAAAAAGACATTTCCACTGCAAATTAGACTTGCAGCCTATTTGGCCGTGAGGCTGGAGAGAAAATAGATGTTGGAAATTGCACCCCAGCTGCTATTTGTAACTATGCATTTTTGAAATCCAAGAGCAGAAAATCGAGTCGGGATTTTAGTGTGAGGGGGTGTTTGTAATTGATATAATGGAGCTCGGGGAAAAGCTTTGAAATTAGAGCTTTAGCAAGAGCAGAGAAAAGGCTTTGTACGACTGCTGCACTGGCTCTTTGTCTATCCGAGCAGAGGCGACACAAAGCTGATCTGAGTTACGGTATTATTTTGTAGGGATTAAAGAGGCTGGATTCCTCGACAATATTGGCCCCCGCTTACATCAAAGAGTGCCCTCTAACTCAGAATAAACAGGCTCCGTGTTGTTCAGCATCCGTGGTGGTTTAATAGTGGAGAGCATTAATAAATGTCTCCTTGTGTCAGGACATCTCGGGATTACCACCTTCCTAAAACAACAACCAAATCCTTCAGATGAAGGACCGCATATTATACAGTCAGTCTGCTCTGTCTCCAGCTGAGTGATGCTCTCAGATCTCAAACTGCTGTGTCACGCTTTCAGATAGTGGCAGTTGCAGGCTGTTTGATGATGGATCAATGATTTCATCCAATCTGAAGCGAAAGCTTACACTCCAGCTCAACATGATAAAAAGGATCATAAAAATATGTATTGCAGTTACTAGTAATGGAAGCGTCGCCACAAGGGCCTACGAGGAAAAAAAAAAAAGAGTGATCTTAAAAGCACTTTTGAATGTATTGATTGGTTTATTGAAATCAAGTGCAGGGATGGAGAGATCACAGGAGGTCTGGACAAAGATGAAAGAAGGGTCACACATGAGGGGATCGCCAGTCGATTTTCGTATAGAGAACAGACGAAAGTCAAATCGAGGAGCCCGGGGGGTTGAGGCTCAACATGCCGTTGATGAGGCATGTCATGGCTGCATCCCCCGCCCCCCCCCCCCCCCCGAGGCCCAGTGCTGAGAGGGAAGAAAAAGGTGAGAATGGTTAAAGCGGGATGTTGGAAGACAAACAGGAGGACAATGGCGCAGTGTTGGGAGGAATACTGATTACTATAAACGTATTTAACTAAAGATGTTGAATACAAGCCGTAAAATGTCACTTGTAGCATGTTCTGTTAGACTGCGTAAAACTAAGTAACATATTTTAAATAATTTGGATTACTTTTGGAATTCTTTAAACTAGTCTTGTTGAATTCATTTGTCTGGGTCTTCTATTTCTAAGGCTTCCCCCAACTGAGAATTTTCCAAGCGACCAATAGTCATCATTAGGGCCATTAGTCAAAAAAAACCTTATTTCCGTTTGCCCGCATGTTTCTGATATTAATGTAATTATTAAATAATATATTTTGGGCGGGGCAACACAATGGTTTGAGTTGAAGGTGTGAGAAAGAATAGTATCAGTAACATTGTTAACACTGTGCTACATTACAGAGAAATACAAACCGTACTAATGAACCTTCATTAATATAGGCCTATATTTTATCTACAAGTGCACGTCACACACTGAGCGAGCCGCCTGTTAATGACGCTGTCAGCAAAGCAGTAATGATTGTGCTAAGTGGCTAATGGGCATGTAGCTACTGACATGTTTCAGATGATACGTCATGTTTGTAGTCGACCAATGAAGATGAGTTTACATATCACCTTGGGTTGGTCCTTCACCTTCTCAAAATGATCCCACACTTTGGATTTGCTGCCCAAAATGTTATTAACTAGCCTGTGGAATAACAGCAGGTACCAGCCCTGGAAATTAATGTGAGCCACTTCCTGTGTCTGTCCTTTCAAATTGAATTCCCACATGGTCCAGTCATATAGGTTTTGATATATTTTGACAGGGTGCAGCTCCTAATAGAGTCTCCCATTTGTTTTTTAATTCTGGGACCAAACGACCAATGAAATCTTGTCGACTAATGACCTTTCCTTTGGTCGACTATTAGGGAGCAGCCCTATTTATTTCCATGTCAGAAACACATGACAGTGTCCTGGCTGTGTATCTCCTCTGTTGTTGTCGTGTAGCAGATGCACCTCACACACTTTTTTAAGAATATGCTGATGGGAAATGTGTGCCTCATATAAATTTTACACCATGCGCTAACAGCAGGTGAGCGTCGCTCTTTGTCTACACTGAATCCTTTCACTATACACTTCTGTTATGTCATATAGTAAACCATGAAGGCTACCTGTCAGCTGTGCATTCAACTGAAGACATAACCACTGACAAGATGGACGAGTACTTGCTCTCTTTCTATGTTTGTACTTTTCACTATTAAGTAATATTTAATGTGAGTTTTACGTGTGTGGAATCGAGTTGAATCAATCCGACTTTGCTGCACTTCACAGAGACTCAACACAGCGGCATAGAAACCTCCCACCTCTGCATAGAGCCTGCTTACTTACATATTTATCCACGTTGATCCATGTGGATCATATGGCTACAACAAGCTTCCTCCATGCCTCACGGTCTTGTGCCTTGGCTGATGCTTCGTCTCATGACAGACCCATCTCCTCTAGCTAAGCCATCACCGTTCTCTGCCAGGTTGTCTTTAGTCTGCCCCTCTTTCTCTCGCCAGCTGGAGTCCTGTCAGGGCAGCTTTAGGGATCCTATCACTGGACATCCTCAGGACATAAATGAGCCAACTGATCCTTCTCATCCTGATCTCGTGGGACGAGTTCTTAGAGGCTTCTTGTGCAGGTCCTCACTGGATATTTTGTTTGGCCAGTAGATGTTGCAGAACTTTCTGAGACAGCTGTTGTGGAAGGCAGCGACTTTGTTCACCACTCTCCAGCAATCAGAGCCATAAAGGAGCACTGACTTAACATTGCTGTTATGTAGCCTGATCTTTGTTTTTATGTTGTATAACACAACAGTTCTGACCAAGCATTGATTGATTTAAATAATGAATGGTCAGAGAAGAACAAAGGGATGAAAAGAAACCTGAATACTTGACTGCAAATCTCTAGGTATGCTCATATAACATCAGAAGACGACGCAACATGCTGATGATGTTAACCTCATCAGCATCACACATATTCCACCAAAGCCACTGTCAACAGACTTGTGGCCCATGGCCCTCTGGTAAAGTGTAGACCTGGTTTACACACAGTAGCAAGCTAGCGTGCAGGAATGTTTATGTGTTGCTTTAAGGGTTTGGGTTGATATGTGACGTCCCGGTCCAGCTGCCGAACTATTTGTGTTGGCGGAGACACATAAATCATTAAATAAACCAACAAATTATTACCTGTTGCTGCTTTTTACTGTTGATAGATGGCGCTTGTAGAACTGTTGTATAAATGCAAAATCACACTCGAGGTCGTGCTGTTATTCTGAATATTAGCATGGCGGCCTCATGCCTACGAACGAATCACAGCTGTGCTGATAGGTAGCACAACAGCACTCCCTCTCACGTGATATTGCTTAACTGTTCGCACTTTCAGATGTTACGGAGTCGACTGTAGGCGCCTCTGGCTTTGCTGAGCTGGGCCTTGATGTCCTTTTGAGCATTGTTTTTGTTGCTTATCAGACTACTGAGGTATGTGAAGTCCTCAACATTCTTTAAAGCCTCATCATCAGTGGTAGGTGGTGGGTCAATTCGTGCGTTTACACACATCACTTTGGTCTTCTTGTTGATGTGGAGGCCAGTTTTCTTGGCAAAGCTTGAGAGTCTGTCAGTCTTCATTTGAAGATGGCCATGTGTTGATGAAATAGCAGCTAGGTCATCAGCAAAATCAACGTCCTGCTGTGCAAACAAGCCCCACTGAGTGCCACTTGGACGATCATGTTTTTTGTCGCATAACCCAGTGGATGGTTATCAGGAACAGGATAGGGAGAGAATACACCCCCCAGAGCTCTCTGGTACAGATAATGTACTTTTTATGTGTATGGGTATCATATGAGAAGAATGTGCCATTATATGTACTCGTGTTAAAGGTAGCTGGGTGTAATCTATTACTATTACCATATATTGAGGTTTTGGTCATGGACTTTCCACGTCCACATACGACGTCCAAGGTACCCTGGGTGCGTTGGTTGTTGACGTTCTGGGACACTGTGTCAAGTTCAGCCTTCTTCTTACCTCGTCACATATCGACGTTTGGTCATAGACTTTTCACATCCAGACACGATGTGAAAAGTACCCTGGGTGCGTTGGTTGTTGACGTTCTGGGACACCTTGTCAACTTATATCTGTTACATGCATTGTCTTCCTTTAAGATACACTTCCGTTTTCAAGGAAATTTAACGTTTACACACAGTCTCTTTCAAAATAAATGCACTACGTTGGTACAATACTGCAAATTGACTTTTCTTGTTTCTTCAACAACAAACACACATGGTTGGGTTTAGGCAACAAAAGGAAGTGGTCAGGTTTAGGAAAAAAGAACAGGGTTTGGCTTTAGAATCTTAAGGGATGTGAACACCACTCTCTCAGGTGAAGGTCAGTGTTTGTTGGACCAATCCACCTGCCCCACTTGGACTTTCAGCGCCTTAACTTTCGCCCTTGTCCCACCACGTTTCCCCAGACACTGCCAGGCGCTGTTAAACTATAACGGCAACCGGTTGTGTATCATGCCAACTTTAAAGGATGCCCATTTTGTTGGTTTCTGACGCTTAAAGCCACTGCCCAAGCACTGGTTTTTGACGACTTTCGAGTGAGATAGTGCTCAAATACTGGGATAAGAAATGAAAGGTGCTGCTTGTCTTTTGTTCCTGAATTTAACGACATTCTTTGTGTTCATCTTATGCAGATGTTTGTGGTTTTCACAGGACCAACCACAGAATCCAGGATAATAAGGTATTGACAGTGCTGTGCTTTATCTCCAGAGTTAGACAGTGCTTTAGATAACACCTCAGAGCTGACGTTTAGTCTAACTTAAAGCCCCAAATCTGTAATTAAAGTGCGATGCCACCTGTTAGGAAACAGTCTCCTCACTTCTGGCTTTGTTTGGGTATCAGTTTGTTCGCTTTTTTTAATGCTCAAATTGATCACTTGAGCTTTGAGCTTTCCAAACAACAGCAGCATAAAACGAGAGTTAAAATCTGGGCCCAATACATGCGCAGCCTCTGTGGGCTGAATTCTCCTTCTAATAAATCCTTTGCCACCCCTGTACGAATAACTGAATCAGAGGAAAACACATGCATCCATATCTGTTTTTGTTTACTTTTCTCAACAACAGTTCAATTACTGTGTGAAGCTTTGCCCAAAAGGTTTTACAACATTACTTCTGTCACAGTTTTCTGGGCATAAGATAAAAGTGGAAAGCCATCGTACTCTGAGAGAGGATTACTGTATTAACATATCTCATAATGCAAGAAAACTAAATAAGACTTCACTGCATTGATGTTTATTTGCAGACTTTAGTCTTTCTCCGGTCTGTTGCAACATGAAAGTAACATAATAAAACGTTAGAAACCTGAAGTCCATGTGTGTAGAAAAGAGCTATCAAGGCAATGCTGTTCAACTTCAAGTTATTTATTTAACACATGCACAACAATTATAGAAGCAGCTGTTTCCATTTAAAATCTTCTTGGGTTCTTGGGCTCCCTCCAGTAATGCTAAATAAATATGCATATGTATAAAAAGAAAATCACTTGGGTAAAAAAAAAAAGAGAAACTAAGACATAAAACGGTGATGCAACTTGTTTGTCAGCAAACAAATATACCATTAACACCCACTTTACAAACTAATATTCCTCCTGATTGCTCTTCTTCTTGCTCCTGTCTTTCTTTTCTCTTTTGGTAGTCTGATTTACTTTTTGCTGGAACAACAAAACTGCTTTTAAGTCCAGCTGAAGTCATCAGCACCAACGCAATTAAAGTTTAAGTCATATTTTTGTCCAACCTACCTACTGGACCTATCAGCACTGAGATCTGGTTCAGATTCTTCTGACATTACTGAGAATCATAAACAGAGGACAAGCTTTTTTTGGCTGTCTGTGGGCATGTGGAGCTCTAAAACTCAATGTCACTACCGTACAGAGACAGAACAGAAGAGATAAGGAGAGGGCTCGGAGATTAATGAGCAAAGCCAGAGGGCTACATGATAAGTTCTGAAAATATGCATTGTTGAGTTGCTTCTTAACAAAATGCTATAAGTAATTTAAGTTAGTCTTTTATTGCAGCTTGTTCTCGCTCCGACCTCATCAAATACTGTCGCCATGTCAGTGATTTTAGTGTCAGAGAGTGATGCAGAAAGGCACCTTTCAGGGCGGTATTATGTGCACCAAGTGCGTCAGTTTTAGAAGCAGCGGGCAACAACCCAAATCATCAAATACCGATGCTTTGTCAGTGGATGCCAGCATCAGACGCGGACACATTATTAGAGACACCCTTTGTGGCATTATGATACACCTTGGGCAGCAGCATTTTGTAACACCACCTGCAACTACCCTAATATAAAGAGCGACAAAGTCCATAAAGGATGAGAGGGAGGGGAGGTGGATGGGTCAAACAAACTCTGGACTTTTACTCGGGAGCCTGCTGTTCCGTTCGCCTGTTAATTTTAAGGCAAATCATAATGCTTTTTTCTAACTAAACCACCTGCTTTTGTTGACTAAACCTAAGGAATATAACCTAAAACCCATGCCTTATTACCTAGTTTATTTTGAAAAAGACACAACGCATGTAACGAGCATAACTTGTCACGTCATCCGTGAACATCCAAAACAGAAGCAGAAGGGTACCTAGTGCATTACATTTTGATGCGTAGGTCCACTGACAAAGCGACGAGTTAGGATGAGAATGTGCTGTTTATTGTGTAAGGTAAAGAGTGGGAGGAGTGAAGCTATAATCTGCTTTCATAGACGATATGAAAAATAATTAAGAGCGTTGTTGTCTAAGTTCATGCTGGTTCAGAGCACGGAACTGGAGGACTGCAATGTAGTTGCAATCCCACAGGTCTCGGTTTTATTTTTGCTGCAGGTGGGAGCAGATGTTCAAAAATAACTTGTGGGTCCTGAAGATTAATTAACGTGAAGGATGGAGACAACAAGTGTGAAAAGATAAAACATTACAATACAAAAGAAAAGAAAGGCAAGTCAGACATTTAGAACAATTTCTCAAGAAAATTACAGACAATAATAATAACATTGAATCCCAGACACACCAGAATAACTGTAATTATAAATGTAATTATGCACTGGAATATAATTTTCTATCTTTTACCTACAGATATGCGTATCTTTTCTTTTTAATACCACAGTAAAATATGGTGTTTTCCCTGCAGGATGGAAGAAGACTCACTTAATAAAATAATTCATTGTGCGGGCATTTATGATCAGAATGTTTGTGGGTGCAGGTGAGAGCTGACACACCCTGCAGTAATGGGGCAGGAATAGATAACACACTTTGCAGGAGTGGGTGGTAATGGTCAGAAGTTCAGTGGGAGTGGTCAGGAGTGAGATTCGGAAAACAGACCTGCGCAGGGCTCTACACAGAGCCTCCATGTTTACTGTGTTTACATCACTTGATTGAAGCTATTGGTTGTACTTATCTACAAGCCAAGTTAGCTGTTAGCTGCCATCACCAGTAAGTTAGCACAGCCGTTGAGGGTGAGTACTCACCAGCTGCATACAGATGCTGTATTCACAAAGTGAAAATTTGCTTTGTGTTTGGTGTGAACGCAGCATTCTGATAATGATGTAGAAATTCAAAACTGCAGGATAAAAACTTTGAGGGTCCTCCACATGTTGGTCAGTCCCTGTATTCCTCTCATTACTCTGCGCCTGATCCTCAGATAACAAAGGCTGCATCTTTCTGTATGGACAATTTTAATAAGGAGGAACTTGAAAACTTTAAAATACATGCCTTAATAACGCCCTAACATTTCCCTCTTCGTGATTGTCTGTTCAGAGCCCTGACAAATGAGCCCCCTTGAGTTTATTCACTCCTTGTCAGCTCAGCCAGAGAACTTTAAATTATGTCAAACTTTCTCCTCTGCTATTTTGAAAAAAATAAGAAAAAGTGTCTGTGTTGTGACAACATGGTGTGTGTGCACACAATCTGCAAAAGACGTAAATAGCACAAGGGGGAGATGACAGTCGTCCGTCCCCTCCTCCGGCTTGTCTGTCCGTCAGTCAACAGCCTCAGTCTTCTTCCCACACTGGCCTCCGTCAGCCTGCCTGCATCACTCAACCTAAACTCTTAGAAAACACCTCCCACCCTCCGAGTCTGCATAATGCTTCCTGCTGCACCGCCTGTACACACACACACATACACACACACACATACACCGTCACAGTTCAGTGTTCTGGGTTCATCTGTAAACCAAAAGAATGACAAGTGTGTGATCTGTGCATAACTTTGCATTTAAAAGGTACAGTAGGTTTAGTGTCTTCTCTGTGTTTGTTTTAGTGAGATGTCTTCATACACATATTTTTAAAATCCTTTTCTTCATTGAAGGTTTTCTGTGCGTGTGTTTTGTTACATGTGCAAATCAACTCTAAAAGCCTCATTTCAGTCTTGTCTTTCCTTTTTTTAACTTATGTTGCACTCATATATTTTTAGTTCATACGTTATTTTGCTCAGATCTGCATTTCTTGGTTTCGTGTCTTTTTGTAAATCAGCGTGTACCCTGAATATAAAAAGTGCTATTATTATCTCAATTATTAACAGAATTGTGCACAGGAATCTTTGCAATGTGTCATTTTTCTCTGTGCTGCGCAGTATTTCCTGCTGGGTGTTAAAATGATGGACCGACTCAAATCTGTACATTTTCTATAATCTAAATATGTGACACACATGTACTTGCCAAGGTGCTTATGTTCGAGGCACACACACACACACACACACACACACACACAGCTCTAAATATATATGGATGGCTTATTTTATCTCAATGTGATGCATGATGATTTTTTCATTTCCTGTAAATATGCTGTCATTTCCTATCACATATTTCGGCCAGAAATTATAGACATACTGTCTCTAATGAAAAACAAAGTGTTGAGCCTTATGTGAAGCAGAATTTAACTGAAAGTCAGAGATCTCCGTGTGCACACCTATGCTCGGGTACATTACCAGCTTCCTACAGACGACTTGAGTGGCTGCCTAGGGTGCCGCCCAGAGAGGGGGCGCCATGATCTGACAGGGAAGAAGAATACATGGAATATAAAATACAGTCCTTGCATTCTGGATCGCATACTGTTTCTTTTTACTCTCAGCATGTACTGCAGCAGCCCTTACAAGGTGTGCATACAAATGGGACATACAACGTTGTCATGTCAGTTTTGTCTCTGCTGTGTGTTTTTATTCTTTTTACCTATTTTCCCTATCGATATCTGTGTTTTTGTATGCCTTGTGTTGGGCAAAAAACTACTGGGTGCCTTAATTTCCCCAGGGATTAATAAAGTATCTATCTATCTATCAACACTGCGCTATGAACTTTGACCATCTTTTCTTTTTCATCTTCCTCTACTCTCTTTTTATATATATGCTTTATTGGTGCCAAATTAAAATGGTGGTGAATTCACAGGTGCAAAATGATATATATATATGTACACATACACAAGGACAGAAAAAGAAAACAAGGTGAAATACAGAACTTGGCAAGATATATAAATAAAACATAGCAAACCAAATAAGGATAATTCTGATGTTAATATTTTGCAGTTATTGTCAAATTAATAGTTACCAATTGTTATGGGGGGAATTTGTTATATGTAAAATATTGAGAGAGAAAAAGAAAAAAGATAAGTAAATAAATAAATGTCATCAAATAACAATACACACTGAAAAATAAGTAATACGTAGGTAATATTAAGGGCGAAATAAGAAATTAACAAAATAAGTAAATAAATAAATAAATAAGTAACAATATCATAATAACAATAATAATAATAATAATAATAATAATAATAATAATAATAATAATAGGTAATAGGGAAAAATGAATTTAAAAAAATTAAAGACTGAGCAAATAAATATTCAGCTGTTGTAGTATAAGAACATCCTGGCAGAGCTTGAGGGCTGGCTATTCTACAGATGAAGTATGTTAATGTGGGGTCGTTGATGTCACCGACAGTGGGGGGAGGTTCTTACCAGGGTGGGGATATATCTGTGTCTGTCTGTATGTGTATATATATGGTTTGTGTTAAATGGGCCGATGGGTGGTGTTGATGAATGGAGACCAACATCTGTAATACATAAATCCATTTGGTTGTTTTTTAAGCTATTTGTCTTTCTATTGAAAAACAGATTGTAGATGATGCCACTGGGACGTTGGGAGGTTGTTCTGTCTTTCCAGTTTAGTAAAACTGTCTTCTTAACGACTGGTAGGGCGGCTAGGTCATTGATCAATGGTCGTTCAAGTAGGGAGGGATCCCCTAGCAGACATACAGCGGGGAAGACTGGAATGTTATGGTCTGTGGTCGAGGATATGTTGTGTGTAATGATTAACGTTACACTTCACGTTGCCTTGGAGATACAAAACGCCATTCACCAAGCTCAGCAGAGATGGAGGTCAACCCGCAGAGCTCTGCTGTTGTTACTTTGCGATGTATGTAGATTTAAAGTTATAACTACACAGATTGTTGATTCTAACATATTATATTTGTGACAGTAAAATTACATCTGCAGCTCTCTGTCATAGTTATGTCCTGTTGTTGGTTATCTTCATGAATATTTTGTTCAATTCAACAATTAATCTTCTTTATATTACAATTCGACTGGTCATTAATGTTGAGTGTGCTGTCATCTGTCATTGCGGCTTCTGTCAGTTGTCAACGCCGTCTTCTGTTTGCAGCATAGTCATGTGATGTGTTTCCGCTGTGCAGAGGATTGTGGGTCAGAAAAGCCAGCAAAGCATGCTGGTTTACATACTGCAAAATACAACTGATGTAGTAGATCATCCTGGTACTTTTGCATTTGTTGGGACATACTACATTTTTTTTGTTTGTTTGGACAGAGTAGTATTGTAGTGCTGGTGTTGGAACGCACAGTGTAACTCTGGTTCTGGTGCTTTTTTCAAGCTGTCCGTCATTAGTCAGACAATGTTATAAAAGAGCAGATTTAAATATATGGAGATCTTTTAATGGTTTCCCAGAAGAGAAAACACTTTGAATACACGAAGTCCATTTCATGTTTTATTGATCATTAGTTCCTCAGGTATGTGTAACAAGAACCTGAGCTGAATTTTAAGAAGACAGATTTTATTTGTAGAGCTTGTGAGAGAAGACACACTTCTTCATTTGCAGTGTAATGTTATATTTAAAGGGGAATTACACCCATTTTTAAATTCATACGTTATTCCTATGGTCGAAGTCAGTCCAAAAATATTAAATAACATGAACAACTTTCACTAAAATCCAAAATATAGACTTAAAACTTAAATTTGTGATGTCATGAGGTATGCAGTCTGGAGCTGCTGCATAGATGGTGAATAGGAAAGTGTTTTAGATGACACTGAGAGCACCCTGGGGAGCGTTCTGGTATACAGGAACATTTTCTGTTTCAGAACTGAGAACAAGACAATAGAATAAAGCTCATTTCAGTTTAAAAAAGAAAACAATTAATTGTCTATGAAGCAGCTCCAGACTTTATACCCTATGACATCACAAGTTTGAGAGTTTCAGACCTAGAGTTGTCTTGCTTTGGTCTGAATCAGGGACTAATTTTGTAACAAAGTTGTATAATTGCCTAGAGTTGGTTCATGTTCTCACAGCAGCATTTACAAGCGGACCAGATCAAATGTCTTGTGTGAGAAAGCTGCTCTTGATTGGTCAGAATTTCCATGTGGGAAAAATCCAGGAAGTAAACAAAACATTGAAGAAGAGTACACTTGCAAGATAAATGTGACACTTTCTAATGTCACAATGGAGGGACAACTACGCAGGTTGATTTTAGCGCTGCTCATCGTGGACTATATTGCTGTCATTGTTCATTTGAGTCAAAGCATACAGTTTGAAAACGAGGCGCGGCTCCAACTAGAAAACAATGTTTTGATGCATTGGATGTGCTGAATGTGCATATTAAGGCAGTACAGGAGGAGGCGCACATTAATAATCCTCCAGGACTGTAACATGCTCATGTTTAACCCAAACAATGTGTCATGTGACTGCAGTTGGTTCAGATCGAGGTTGGAACACGTTCTCACCACAAACGAACCGCACCAGAATTCAGTTGCAACCTGACCCAGACCACCTCTTCAAGAAGGTCTCAGTCCAGTTGTTTTGGTGCGCACCAGAGTGTGATTGCTGTATTCTCACCTGCCCAAATGAACCGAACAACCGGCAAACGAACTTGAGTTTGATTGAGTCTCACCACTGCAGCTGTATTGTTGTGTCTTACACGTCCATGTTCCTCAGTGAATTCATGTATTTGTACTAAATGTTCCAGAGCTGAAGTTGTACAACAATGGTCCAACTCCAAACCCATTTCCTCTGCTCTTATTTATATTCTACTGTATTGTGTCTTATTATTGTGATGGCTGCAGCGTCCCAGTTCCACCCAAACATTAATTAAAGTTTCCTCCTATCTTATCTTCATCTGCATTTCAGCAGAGAAAAATCTGGTTTTAATGTGGATGTGGATGGTAAATGCAGTCTGCCTACATAAATCATATCAGGAGACAGTGTGGACGTAAACTGAATACTAACGACGGCTGTGAAGATGAGCCTCCATGTCACTGAAGTTTAGATTTGCACTTTAAAGCTTGATGCTTTTCATCGTCACAGAGATGCATGTGGAGCTTTTCTACATTTCGCTTTAATGGAGACATACCCTACAGAATATTGATGCTTTGAAATTTAAAGAGTTTAAAACAACAGTTCGACGTTTTGGGAAATGCACTTACTGGCTTTACGCACAGTCAGATTGATGCCGGTCTTTCTTTTTGAGAAGTGTTCTTCTCATCTAACGCTCAAGAAGGTGAATAAGCTCATTACCCATAATGACAAATGATTGCATAAAGAGTAAAGGCAGCACTAGGCGAAAAATTTTAACACAGAATCACAAGCTTAACTTCAAAGTGAGGCTGCAACAGAGAGCAGCGTCTCATCCCAAATTGCTGACATATTAAACATTCACTCTCTTTTCCCAAATCTAATTCTGGAGCTGGGCAGGAACAGCTGGTGAACTGAAACAGAAACATAAAATGTCTCCCCGCAGCCGTGAGTGAGAGCTCTGTCCACAGAAACCTGGTAAACATCAGCAGGCTGTGTGCATTTTTGGGGTACTGAACTCTGAAAATTACCCTCTCTTGCCCATTTTGCAGCTGCCAAAGTGCAAAGAAGTACCTTGTTCAGATTTGAGGCAAAAATGTCTGAGTGTGTTTGGCAAGGTTCGGAGTCAGAGGTTTGGTAATCACTGTGTCCACCTGCGTGTTCGAACTGAAAGCTTGTGAACGTGTGAGTGCGGCTGAGGGAGAAGATTTTAGTGGGCATGTTAGTTTGCTCAATAACATCAGTCAGAAACTGAGAAGAATATTTATGTTCAAATTGCAGCTCCATCTGTGATACCTGATTTTTCCCGTTAGATATTAACACCTGTTTGCTAAGCAAATGTGTATCTAAGCAGTATGTGTGTACTGCAACACTTAGCATGGTGATGTTAACAAGGTACTCTGTGTATTCATCTATGTGAAATGAAATATGTTCGGATTTTAGACTTTCCATGGGACAAAACAAGCAGTTTAAATGTGTTTACTTGCACTCTGGGAAATTGTCATGTAATCGTATTGATCTGAACCAGAAGACTTCTTGAGTTAGTTGCAGCCGTGGGTTTGTGCTGGTGGAGTTTGGATTCCTGACTTCAGTATTACCGTAATCGTTAGTTGGGCAGTTATTATAATATATACTGGGTGGGAAAATCCCCCAGTCCTCCCCAGTATATTGATAAAAAGTATAAAGAAAAACACTTGCTATGCTGCAACAGGCAACCATGCACCACTGTCAGAAATAATCATTAGCAAGTGTAATCATTATTATCGATGAACTTAACAAATTGCCATTATTACGACTGGTTCGACCCGGTCTCGCTCTGAGGCCATCGAAATCCGGCGCTTGGGCAGTGACTTCTGGTGTCAGACACTGATGAAAAAAGGTGGATGGGTCAAACAAGCACCGACTTTCACCCAGGAGGCCGGTGTTCACTTCCTGAAAGATTGTAAAGCCAAACCCTGTTCTTTTTTCCTTAACAAACCCGGTCTCACTCCAAAGTCATCGAAATCTGGTGCTTAAGCAGTGACTTGCGGCGTCAGACACTGAAAACACCATGTATGTTTGTTGCTGAAGGAAAAAAAAAAGTCAATTTGTGGTGTTGTACTGATGTAGTGCATTTATTTTGAAAGAGACTGTATGTAAACATTAAATTTCCTGTGAAAACAGAAGTGTATTTTGAAAGAAGACATTGCATGTAACAGGCAGTACTTGACATGGTGTCCCAGATCGTCAGCAACCAACACACCCAGGGTACCTTTCACGTCGTATCTGGAGGTGGAAAGTCCGGCTCGACTGCTGGGGCTACAATCAATGTTGAACACTGTGTTGTCTCTCTATTTCATTACTTTCAAATGTGGAAAGAGTGGAAAATCTAGATGTAATGTGAGTGTCATGTAGGCTATGTCACTGTCAACTGTTAAAGTTTTGTAAGGTGTTAGTTTGTCATATAAAGTCATAATAATGTCATAAAAACGTCATATAAAAGTCATACTTTGTGCCCCTTTCCTGTCTGTCCTAAATCATATGGTGGCTCTCTAAAATGGCGCTCAGTCATCAAAACCACCGATCTATGATTTGTTTTTCGAAATGCTCTTAAATGGTCAATTTAGCGGGTAAGTTTTCCAAAAAATTCTACATTTCAAACGAGGTGGGTCGCAGAAGGTGTCAGAAACAGTGCCAATTCAAAAACATATATGAAAATCCAAATTTCCAGGAATCAAAGTCAAGGATCATAAGGACCTTTGTGATGTTAAAGGATGATCATGGACATAAAGGTCCCATTATCCATGATACTACAATGTAACGTACGTGTTCCTTTTTAAATTTGGCCTTTGTCTTTTACAATATTACAAAAGAACAACAGCTTTATACGATGCTAACGCTAGCTATGGTCGAAGATCAGGCTGTTCAATTTAGCGCTCTCCCTTAAAGCCTGGAGAACTTCTCATGTCGTGACTGGACATGCAACGTTTTTCTGTTGCATTTGTTTTCGTGGCTTGTGTTTATGACTTTACATTGTTTCTGCAACAGGTTTCCATTGTATTTGTGTTGGATTTTCATTTGTGTTTTTGAACAGGTATAATTTCTGAAGCTGCAGCATGTTTCACTCAATGGAAATGTTTTGGCCTGTTGTAGTGCGTTTGCCATTATCGCCCACCGTATACAGCTGACAAACTCCCTTATTGTTCATCAGTGCCAACATGTAAAAACACATCTAGTTTCTAGAAACCTCAGCTGGTCACACTGAGACCTTTTCATTACTACAAGTCATCTTTTTCATTTCGCTGTATAAAAAGTAAAATAATGATAAAAGTTGTTATTCTGCAACATAAAAAATCCACTAATTTCTGCTTAGTATCAGGATTGTGACCTGATGGACACACACTTAAACAAAGCTGTTCATAGTGTAGCACCTTTTATCGACTGAAGATCTCGGCCTGCTTCTGTAAAGACTGTGCTGAGGTCTCAGGAGACACATGCTGTACAGTAGTGCGAATGAATGCAGCCCCTCGGTGCTCACACTCCATGACCCTGTCTGTCCAGCGGCCTGCTATTCAGCCACATGATGCAGCAACTCCAACATCTCATTCAAGCTGAGATTCAAGGGACTGGTTGCCATGACGCCCAAAGCTTAGCCTTGGTTCAGATAGCAGATGTTTACCGTTTTCTACTCATTTCTCTTTTGTTCTTTTGTCTCCTCACCTTTCCTCAAGGAGCTGTAATGCACCATTTGTGCGCGGCTCTGTAACACTTGTGGGATCACGATGTGCAGGGCTGGAATATACACCCACTTCAGCTCTGTTGTGCAGCAGAGGAGGCATCCTTGCACCTACTGGAGGAGGTCCCTGGGATAATTGGCACAGAACATCTTGTTATTGGCCCTTTTTTTTCCTCTTTAGTGCAACGCTGTCTGTTGTGAAGTCTTTCCCAGTGGAAAAAATGATTATGTTCTCTTGCTTTGTCTGTTCTCAACCTTGGCTGTGTCATGTGACTAGTCATTTCAGTCCTCACTGGTTGTCATGCCAACAGTATATCTAAGGCAGTCGTGCCAGTTCAGTAGTGGAGAGATGGGATGTTTGCACTTCACAGACAGGCAGGTAGGTGCATACAGTGGGTCAGAGTGTACACTTTGATTCACCTTTTTTTCTTTCTTATTTTTTTTTTCCTTTCAGTCCCATGGTGACACAAAATCTTTCATTTTTTATGATCTGAAGTAAATTCACAAACCTGCAGTCCAGACTGAATACATCTCTAAATCGGCAGTGAATCACAGATTACGCTTTTGAATTTCTGAATCTCCTAAAAACATCCTGTTTCCATTTGTAGTTGTAGTTTTAACATTTTTCCCAAATTGTAATTTACCTTTAGATGTAGTTGTTTTCCATGAGAAGTGCATCATTATTGACTTTAAATCTAAATATTGCACTTTTTGCCATCGCTAATATCGTCTTTGCTTCTGAGGGATGGCGAGTTACCAAACAAGATAAAACAATATGCAAAATTAAGTTTATTTTTGCAGATTTTCCTCAAGTCTGCAGCTCTCCCCTCTCTGTCGTAAACCCCTCCACCAGACAACCATGTGTATATGCATGGCTTCCTACATTAACTCAGCGTTTCCATACATTTATTTAATCTTAATTCATTCTACAGTTGCACACAGCTCATCCACTCAGCCCCTCATTGCCCTGCTCTCTCTATCTCTGCTTATCAGACCACAAATGAGAAAAGAATTAGCTGCCTGGCCACCGCACTGTTTCTCCATCTCACTGTCGGCCGCTTTGGACTGCTTCGTGGGAAGACAGCAGGCAGCAGGTCAGGAGACAGCTAAAGCAGCTTGAATTTGGCCAGCGCAAACCCCCCCAGCACTGGGTGAAAGCAGGACGGTGACCAGCATTTGTGCAATGTCTAACCTGTGTAACAGCAGCAACAGAAAGTTTGCTGATCTGGCTGGGAGTTGGTGCAGCCCAGTACTTCTCTGGCACTGAGGTTTGCGCTGGCTGGATTTGTGGCTGCAGCCACTGACTGGAGGTCTGTCTTTTGAGCTGCTAACCATTCTCCATCAGGCAAGGTGAGCTATAGAGCTGGGGAGTGAGGTGGAGATCGCACTGTGATTCGAGGCTCTAGCTAACTTTAGCTACATAAACATGAACTTCAAGCTGCAACTATGAGCCTTTAGCTTCAGTTAGCAGACGGCTAAACTATTAGCAATATTTTCTCTTCATCTCTGAAACACCTCACTGATATTGCTACGTGTTATATTTTGTTTATTGTCAGGCTCTCTTTTTGATAAGAAAATTTTACATTTACATTTACATCCTGCCCTGGGATCAGCCAGCGGCGGCTTCACACATGTGTAATTCATTTACACTCCGGACGCAGAGGGGTGAACATATCCTGCTCTGACTGCTAAAATCTAGCTTCTCTCAGACCATGTGAATAACAACACGCTCAAAGGTTACTGTGGGATTTTTGCCCAATGATGCCAAAATGAAACTGCCTACCCCAGCTTTAAGTCCTTGACATACAACTTTCTCCCTTTACTTCCCCTTAAAGCACCTCAAACGTGGTTTCTAATCTTAACTTAAAAAGTATGTTCCCATGAAAATAAACATTCATGACTAAATACACCAAAATTAAAATAAACATATGGCAATAATTATTAATAGCTGTGTGGGCGTGGTTTGATCTGATTTGATTAACAGAAGCCCGCCCACTTCAGTCCAGAGGGAAAAGCACAGAGATAAACACAACTTCCAACTTTGGCAGGAGTGTGTTCTCATGTGGGACGACACTGTAGTAAGAAGATGATTATGGAAATAAGTTTTTGGCCTTTAAGAACATAATCCGTACACTCGTAGAGTAAAACATATGAGCTTGCTTAACTTTTTTACTGAAGGTATGTGATGCTTAGAATAAATGGCACCAGAGAGTCTGTGTTTTTACAGCTGCACCAGCCCATTGCGTTAAAATAGTCCAACTTTTCTGTGCATTATTTTGAACATATTACCTGAAAATTCAGCCTGACATGTTCATTTTCCTTTTAAATCACTTCATGAATTTTAAAATTACATTAAAATAAAAATCAGTGGAGTGAACAGCTCACAGTTTATGCAGCCTGTGATCAGGGGCTGTGAGTATGAACATAAAAAAATAAAGTGCCACAAGCCAAAAAGGTTTGGAGCCAGTGTTTTAACTTAATGATGCATTTAAGAGCAGTTAAACACTTTTATTTCTCTTTTTTTTTGTTTGCCCATTTGAACATTTTGCAAATAAACATTCAGATGAAACTAAAATAATTTTATGTTCACTTTAGTCTGGTACCGCAAGTGTTGGAGAAGTGATGTAATATCATATCACAAAAGTTACTGGATTCAATATTGGCACTATCAATATTGTTGTTGTTTCTGATCATTACCTTGGGACTGAGGGCTGCAGATATTTGGTCGTTATTTCATTCAGATGCCTTTTTGTTTGGTTTTAAAAGCTTGTCGTGACCCAAGATGTATCTCAGGGGTAATTTATCATCAATTCAGAGTTTACACTGAGTAAGGCTGTGAAGGTAATTGGTGACTATTAGATCCAAATATCATGAATATTATTGCTTCCTAACACGACAAAGATCCCAAGATGACTCACTGTGTTTTCAAGAATTTTTTTAAAAATCATATTAGAAGCCTCCTGGCATTAAAGCACTGCTTGATTAATTTTGTCCTCTATCCACGGGCTAAACATGAGCACGTAAATGTGAAACTTTTTGGAAAAAATGTGATTCACATGCAGCTAATGTTGTGAGTAGTAAGATTTAATGAGCTGGAGCCTCAGGCATTCCCAGTCCAGATGGGATTTGTAGTCCTCCAGTGTGTTCTGGGTCGGCCCGAGGTCTGCTCCCAGTCAGTCTTACCCGGAGCACCTCTACACAGGAGGCGCCCAGCAGGCATCCTCACCAGCTGCCCCGCTCATATCTGTTCCCCGCCACAGTCTGACACAAAGCCTGCACGACAGCCGGTCAGTCTCCCCGAGTCTCTGAAGACCTGGATGGGACAGGCGTCTTTGTGCTGGGAGGAGTGTGAGCTGCGACTCAGAGGTGGTGGTCCTCAGTTGAACTGTGTCAAACTGAGATGCAAACCGCTTCGGTGCACTTTGAGGGTTACGGTCCAGTGAAGCCAGGAGGACAAATTATCTGCAAACTGCAGAGAGGACACCTACATGTCATTAAACATGCACATCCGCACTTAATGACTTTTGTTCGTGGGATATCAGGAGCTTCTCATTAAGCAAATTAATGGAGAAAACAAGATGGGATGTAAAACAAAACAAACAGGTGCTAAACAGAACATGAGCTCTGTAGGCTTGAATCATCAGTCATTTGCTTTTCAAGTGGGAGCTTCCAGCGTACAGATTTAATTGTTCTGATTAAGGCTGAGCATCGGTACTCGATTTTGACCGAAATAACCCATGACCAAAGAGTATTGAAACTTCCTCAGTCAAACGATACCTGCTCTTGTTCCTTTTTGTACCTAGATCTAAAAAAAAACAAAAAAAAACATTTGTTTGTTTGTTTTTTCTTGGGGCCAATCACCACAAGCCTCCATTGATTTAATATGATGTGTAATTCATAGCCTGTGTAGAATAATGGATGTAGCTACTGTGATGTTACACACTAGTTTGCGGTCTCACATTTTGAAGCCTCGTGTCTGGCGTTTCAGCATTTGATTTTTAGAGCCAGAAGTGACCTTATTGGGAAGAGAGGGTGGCACTGTGGAGGAGCTCTTAAGCTCTTTTTTACACTGCCTGTTCAAGGCGGGAATATCACGCCATCATGCCGCCTTACAGTTCTGTATAAAATATATGATCACGGGATGGGAAGTTGTCTTGCTTGGAGCTGGGAATAGAGGTAGTAATGGCAACATCTGTGTATATGTGACAGCCAGCAGGACAGGATCATGGGCGGCGCAGTGGTGACATTTTGACAACATGGTATGTGTGCACCCCACCACATGAGATTTAAAAAGTAGCTAACTAAAAGAGGACGAGCAGCAGCTATAAATGTCCGCAAAATGGGAAAACAATAACGTCCAGCAGCTCTTCACCCTCCCAGCAGCAGAAGTCCAGATCAGCCACCATATAACAGGAACTGTGAATGATTGTTATTGCCATGTTACGCCATTGTTATTGTTTAGAAAGCGCTGCTGAGGCAGATGTTAATATGTCACACCAGAGGCTGACACTATTGTGTTACATGTCACCCCTGTCACGTCTTTTTTGATTCTGCAAAGCTGTCATATTATTTAAAATCACACGCTGGAGTGGCATGATGCTGTCGTTGTTTGGTTTTGTGTACAAATGCAAATGAGGCATAAAGAGGAGAGAGCAGCCCTGTAACACAACCTTTGTGGAAAAAGGCTACAGACTGTTGTGATGCTGTGCAGACAGCCTGTCACTCAGTGCCCTGCCCTTAATTATGCACAACTTTGATCCTTAATAAAACATAAATGAGTGAGTTGTATATAAAATTTCACCTCCTGTACAGTTGTCAAGAATATAAAAATTAGCTCTAAAAACCAAAACCAGTTTGTATCAGGCTGTAAACATGTTTATTTCTACTGTAAAGTTGGGGTCTATGGTGATTGACTCACTTCTGGAGCCAGCCTCAAGTGGCCATTAGAGGAAATACAGTTTTTGGCACTTAAGTGTTGGCTTCATTTTTCAGCCCTGGAGGTTGCTGCTTGGTGTGATTGGCCCACTACTAGAGCAGCTACAACCCATACAGTCTGTGGGGTGGTGAAGTCGAGCATGGCGTATTCACGGAGTTGGCATTTTACGCATCTAAATGAAGTACAGAAAGAAAGAAAGAAAGAAAGAAAGAAAGTACTTTATTGGTGTCTGTATTGCTATGAGGGTCCGGTGTGTAGGATTTAGTGGAATCTAGTGGTGAGGTTGCAGAACTGAAACTTCTCCCATGTGCCAAGCGTGAAGGAGGGCTTCTGCAGAACAACATGGTGAGCACCTCTGTATGTAGATATAAACGACTCATTCTAAGGTAATGGAAGCACAGCTGTTCTTATTTTCAGGTGATTGTACATGGATGGAAACATTGTTATGAATATTATATTTCATTTATGCCCATTGATGCCCCTAAACCCATCATACTGGACCTTTAAGTGTACTGGTATCATATATTTTTTTTAAATAATACTCAGTCGTACTTCTGATGAAACAAGATTTACAAATTTTTGTCTCAAAGTTTATTCTTGGCCTTGGAGAAAAACCATGGGAAAAACAACCTCACCTCAAGGTCTACTTTTTTCTACTTTAAGTTTTTAAACATGTTAAAATAATCCAAACACAAAATAAAACTTAGAAGCAATACAAACAAAAACAAACAGGATCCTCAGCAACATATAAGCGACTCAAATAATGTCATTGGTGGTCAAAAGGGGTGAGAAGAAGTTTAAAACTCTTTCCAGTCCTAACCCCTCCCTTATTTTTAATATATTAATTAAAGAAAATAAAAGTTAAATTTACACTGTCCATGACATTTATCTTGGTAGGCTTGAACAAATCAACCCATTTGGACAGAACAAGAACAGAATAATCAGAACAAGACGTACCAAACCATCAAACTGTCCACAAACCAAATATAAAATCATTGGTCCAGCTTGTAACCTTTCCAAGTTTTGTTTCTCAAGAGTTTGCTCAATTGTCATGAAAAGGTATGTGTTTAAATTTTCATTTTTTTCTGAGCAGTCGTCCAAGTTGAAAGAGCAGCGACTAAATGGGCCCTCAGGTGTCATTGTTTGTCACATACAGGCTATAATATACCACAGCTACTATATGCTGTCATACACTGCACCAGTCATTGTAGCCTGTGTGTAGTGTGTAGTGCATTTACATTCTTGTACTAAAGGAAAAGACATATGTACTTATTTGTGCTCTTGCGGAGAGTCAGATGAGACGATGTCTGTACATTAATATTACTGCAGCCACTTTAGCTTAGCATAAAAACAACTTCAATGGATTAACATTCTTTATCTTGTTCTTCTGTTTTAACAAGAAAATGCAAAGTAAAGTTCCAGGAAGTCACTTTTTATAGTTGGGAGATAGAAATAGTCCGACCCCCCCAGCCCCCGCAGTAAAACCACAAGGAAAATATACATTAAAGACTGCTATGAATTAATGTAATTCTGACAAGTCAGCTCACAAGATAAATGTATATGAGGACACTTGCAGAGGTGGTATCATCAGTCCACATTCAGCAGCAGAGAGCTGCGGTGTTCATCCATGTGAGACGTCCCAGCTTTACTGCATTTCATATAAGTTTAACAGGAACACGGAGATAAACAAATGCTGATTTGCCCTTTTTCCTGCTTGGAGTGCATTTATTTCCTGTTTCTCCTTCAACCGCTGTGACTTATGACTTTATGACAGATGAAACAACACACAGTGTATTCACAGACGTATTATGTGTACCGACAAACTGTACACATTTAACACAAGCACACGCACTTATAAATGTGCATACATGGACAGGCATGCTAGAAAACAGAAATATTAGTTGTAGGTCCAAAGGCAGAAAGTGAGCAGTGTTTGCTAGCCTGTCCACACAGATTAAAACGCAATTACAAATCTAGGAGTGATTTTAGACTCTGATCTCAATTTTATTAGTCATTTTAACAAGGTTGCAAAAAACATAATTTTTTCATCTGAGGAACTTTCACAAAATATGATCATTTTTAACTCACAATGCTGATACATGCTTTTATCACAAGTCACTCAGATTATTGCAGCTCACTTTTTACTGGTGTCCCTAAAAAGTAATTGAGAAAATTACATATAACCCTTCTGCACTGGCTACCTGTGTGTTTTACAATTTATCTTAAGGTCCCTTTACTTACCTACGAAACCTTGCATAACCTAGCACCTTCATATATCAGCGACTGCCTTTCCTTTCATGTCCCAACAAGAAACCTCACTTCCACTGCTGTTCTTTTAGAAGTTCCTAAAGTCTCCTACAAGAAATATGGTGAGGCTGCTTTCTGTTTTTATGGCCCCAAACTATGGGACTCCCTCCACTTAGATCATAGCATGGTAAACTCAACTGGAATTTTTCAAAGGAAATTAAAGAGCTTTTTAATTCAGCATTCAATTTGGGTTAATTTTACTGGTATCACTACGGTATCTCTAACATACTGCTGAAGCTATATTTGCCATTTTCTCCATTTTTATTGTTACTGTTTATTTTCATCTGGTCTTGTCTTGTTAAACACTTTGGGCTGCATCTCTGCATCAAACGTGTTATATAAACAAAGCATTTACTGGAAGCAAGGTGACTCAAGTTCGCACACTTCACACAGAGGCCTCCAATTATTTTCAATAACTCAGATTGTCATGGGGCGGAGGGGCTACCCCTTTGCGGCGCCACATTGTCATGGTAATACATGAACAGTGAGGTATCTAAGTCATACAGATACATTGTCAGGGAGTCATGAATATTTTTACATTTATTTTTGCCAATCCTCCTGGAGATGTTGAGCTATTTTGCAGTATAAGTGTAAAATTTGGCCCGCTGGTAACACCAGAAGAAAACGTCAGGGAATAATCAAAGTCAGTAGGATTCATGCTTTTAATATCTGCAGAAAGTTTTATGGAAATCAGTCCAATAGTTACTGACAATATCCCCCTGAAGCATAGAGTGTAAAAATAATGGACATAGCCACCATGACGTCACCCACTGTTTTAAAGGAGAGTTTGAAATTTTGGCTGTTGCCATCTTGGTTTTTTGGAGCCGGAAGTGACCATATTTGGGAGAGAGGCTGAATTCATTTATTTATTTATTTAACAGGGAAAGTGCACAGCTACTTTGCTGCACCAGAGTTACCTCTAAGCTAGTTTTCATCTGTGGTCCCTGGGCAGGAAACAGAGAATAATTTGTCTGCTAAAAGACACGTTTATATAAAACACAATTACAAAATAGAGCATATTCATGACACAGTGGCCTCAGCGATAACAATAGCAAGACAACACGACATCAGATCATCGCAGCAATAAAAGTAGCAACAACAATTAAACTACAACATTAATATATAACAAGATTTCATGATGTTAGATCAAGTGTTTGAGTTCATGTGTGATGAGTACATGATAAGGTCGATTTTAGCCACGATTTCATCTCAAATTTAAAACCAATAAAGCTATTATGTCACTTGCTACTGAGTTCTAATAGTTTGTAGCTTTAACGGAGAAGACTGATCCACCAAACTCAGTAGATCTGTGCTGTACTGCACAGTCGCCTCTGTTGGTGCCCTAGAGATGCCCTCCCGTTGTCCGAGCGCAGTTGTATGACCGAGAAGCCGAGGACACTGCTGGCAGACAGCCTGTCACTCAAAGCAGCCGCGCCCATAACTTAACTCTAATTAACATAACTTTAAGCCTTGATAAAATGTAAATCAGTGATTTACATCAATATTCAACCCCTGTACAGTTCTCATGAACGGGAAAATTATAGAGGCCAAAACCATTCTTTGTACCAGGCTGTAAACATGTTTATTTCTGTTGTAAAGTTGGGCATTTTAACATGGAGTCAGTGGGGACTGACTGGCTTGCAGAGCCAGCCTCGAGTGGCCATTAGAGGAACTTCAGTTTTTGGCACTTCCGCATTGGCTTCATTTTTCAGCCCCTGAGGTTGCTGCTCGCTCTGAAGTGGTGGACTGACCATCAGACACCCATCCATAGAGCCACACTGCCAACATGGCTGATAATAAAACACTCACACTGACCAAAAGCTTACAATAAAGCTGTTTCATAGCACATGATTATTTTAGTGTACACTGCAAACATACTATAAACAGTGCACCAGATTTTTCTATCAAATCTGTGACTGGCAACTTGTAACATCTAGCTGCACCAAGAGACACATGCGTAGGCTGAGCTGTAGTGGTTTGTACTGATCAAACTGCCCCTTTAAACAACCTCTTAAGTCTTTAAGGTCGTTACATGCTGTTCTTTTACCTGCACTGTCGACCTTTCTGTTATGTTCTGTCAATCTTTTTTTGTGTTTGTTGCTTTTATTTTTTACTTTTGTGAGCAAGGTCATTTGATTTGTGAAAGAGTGTTCAAAAGAATGTTCACACATAAGATTTTAAATCAATAAAAGCGTAAACAAACCGAGTATTTGGCTGACAGTATTTCAATGTGGGGTGTCCTTCTGAAATCGCAGAGGCTTTCAAGGGGGGAAGGAGTGACAATAGAAACATCCATCTACCAATAATTTGATACAGAGCGTGGCGATGCCTCTTCTCCAGCCACAATAGACACTGATGAGATTCATTGACAGTTGACCTCAGACTACTGTTTTGAAACTAATCCAATCTATTCATCACAATTGCTGGTGATTATTAGTTGTTTAGCATAATGGAGCAAAAGTTCAGTATGGTCGTAGTTCAGTGTGAACTGTAATTCGTTATGAACTGATGGTGCAGCTGCAGCTCTGTAACACAAACACATAAACTTTACAGCTATTTATGGAGGCACCAGACTCATTCATTATGAGCAAGTGCCACACGTGAAAAATGAGCCCTAAGTTAAGCCGAACTGCTTACTGCCTGAAAGACAAAAGTATCTGCTTATACTACATGTGGCCTATTTCCAGATGGAGCTGACTCATGCACGGGCCATGTGATAACCTTAATCACTGGCTTAGCCTTTTTAGTAAAACCATGAGCAACTGAACTCTCATGTTTCTCAAGGAGAGCAGCAGTCTGAAGATTCAGATCAGGGGAATACCAGTGGGAAATAAAGCTTTAGACGGATGCATGAAGCCAAGACTGATTTTATTTATTCAACCTTAGTTGGCCTCTCATATTGATGAGGTTGTTACTGATCCATTAGTGAGGTATCTGGAAAATCCTGGCTTGGATTCTGTCAGCAAGAGCCCCTTCCTGAGAAGCCTTGAATGTAAAACAACCTGCAGGAATGAGGCAGGGCATTAGGCTGGTGCAAAATGCATTATGAGTCCTGAGTGAACTCCTATCTGCCTCTCATCCAGCATCACTGTAATGTGAACCATGTGAGGAAAGAAAGCATTTCTCTCACTGCTTTCAATCACTGACAGTTTCTTCTCCTCATCTCTTATTTGTTCTCTTGCTTGTCTGGATTTTTTTGTCTTGTCCCTGAATTTGCCTTGAAAAGCGCTATATAAGTATTATGTATTATGTATGTTCATCTATGTCAAGTTATGTAAACAGGAAGTCACTGCAGTGACAAGCGTTTACAAAACATCAAGAACCAATAGGCCAAACAATAAATATAATTCTCTGACTTTGCTTTATGGATATATATGTACATGGTGAAATCTGTGTTCCAAACAAAACTTTATATAAAGATGGACAATGTGTCTCCACTTCCTCCCATTGCCCAAAAATGAAGCCAAAATATTCTGGATAAGGTTGCTCCCATCTTGCACTTTTGGAGCCAGAGTCTGCACAGTGGAGATCAGGAAGTGCAGGCGCCCATACACCCGTCCAACTCAATCATGAGCAGTGCATTTTAAATGTGAGCACAACAACATAAAAAATCGTTGCAGAACATTGTTTTGTCGGTAGCTTTATGTTTTAGTTTGGCCCTTATGTAACATGGAGGAGGCGGGGTTTACGACCGATAATGCAACCAGCCACCAGGGGGGCAAATGAGATGTTTTGGCTTCACTTTTGGGGATGTGTCATGCCCAGGCCCCAAGGAAGTGCGCTGGGCTTTGAAGCCAGTCTTTGTAATGGCCAAACAGGGGAATTACACCTGTCATGTGATGCCATGTGGCTCAAAAACACTTTTATCCTTAAGCCCAGTTCAGACCAAAGACTTGTGACGAGATGAAACCATTTTAAAACATTGCAGAGAAATGTTGCAGTGGTGTGAGCTCAACTCAAGCTGGCTGATGGTGTCACCTGCAACTCAGCTGGTCAAAACACCAGCAGCTGGTTTTAGAACATAAAGCACGTCACATGTTTCTACAGCCAATCAGCTTGAATTGAAGTCCGCTGGTCAAGTCAAAATGACCACAGACAGCGGGTTCACTTCCTGCGACAGGTGCTCTGTCCCCGCTGAGCGCTTTGTTTCCATCCTCACATGTGCCGCTGCTGCCGCTCGCTGTATGTGCCTATGCTCCCCATCACACACACACATTCTCGCTGACTGAATAATTGGCGCTGCTGACTTATCTCATTGTAGTGTATTTATTATGAATACAGTCCATCTGATGCTAATTTTATCTCTGTTTTTCACCGTTTCATCACCACTGTAATGCGTCTCATTATCACTATCTTCATTCATATGTTAAGAAGCTTCAAATTATATTCAGCCTGAAAAGCTGAAACACAGAATGAAAGTTGTTGCATAGAGATGATACACCACCTGATTTAGTTGCATTGGTGTGAACTGGCAGGTTTTTAGAACAATGTAGATGGGCTTTAGATTTCCATGGCAAAAGAGAAAAGTCTGAAATCAGAAAAATCAGTGGACAGATGTTTTTTGAGCATCATAAAATGACTCGTTTCACCATCAGGATTTGATCCATTCACAACAACAAAAACATTTTAAAAGTCCCCATTAAGTTAACGGCGCACTAAACCAGAAGTAGCTGACTCGGCTAGTGGAAGTCATTAGTGTGCCTTCTCTATGAGCCACACGGATCCTTTGGGTAATTTTGTACACGGCAGTTGAACTTTTTGTGGCTTCATTCACCACTGAGCAGCTTACGCAGAAATGAACAGGGCCCGTTGTTGTGTCCAGTTCCCTTTATTCATCCATTGATGCACCTCATTTCAATTTAATGATGCATGTAGGCAACTGTAGGCTATCTTCACTTGGTATACACTTAACCTTATAACCAGTTTTGGCAACAGTTGACATCCCTTACACAACAATGTTGCTGACGTGTCCCAGATAATAGTTATTTGATTATGCAGGAACTTTTCTCTGTGTGCGTATTAATATGCTCAGATGACAATAAAGTATGCCGAACAGAGCTAAACTAAGAGTCTGACATTTAGCACTGAATAGCAAACAGCTCGTCAAATTACAACTGGAGTAGAGACTTCTTCCACTGACTGCAGTTTTTATCCCCCCCCACCCCCCGGGGCTCTTTTCTCTGATCCATGGACTCAAAGTGAGTCACTGGAGGACAAAATGTTATGTACCACAACTAAAACGCAGATGGCCATGAGCTTTGCTTGAGCCATCACTCATTGCTCACTCACAGGTTAGCATGCCAACAAAGTCAGAGAAAACTGTCAGAGTACACTAGTCAGTTTGGCAAACCCTGCTGCCTAAAGTCTAACTGCTCCATGTGGTGGATATTACAAAGTCTCAGTAACTGGGATCAGAATAATAAACTGATGAAATTCAAATTATGTTCAACATTTTTCTGCTGGAACATTTAGTGCTTGCTATATCAGGATTGTTGTGTTTGGAGTAAGACCGGTGCTTCGTTCTGCGACACGCTTGCAGTTGTTTTACGGCAGATGTGTGTTGTTGATGTGTTATATTTATAGGTGCCGCATGTCTAAACAGACAAGCAATCAATTGCTGTGCACACATGGGTGACAGGGAGGATTGTAGGTGTCCTGGTTTCAGAGACATCAGTCTCACAGAGACATATTTAGCTGCTGCCGGTTGTCATTCAAATGGCTTTGAATACTTAATCGTGCTTTCTGTGGAAATTATCTACAGATGTAACAAAAACCTGCACATTTTAGCATGCTGTCAAATATTATAAATCAAGCTTAAAGGAGCTGTATACAACTTTCAGAACATTAGCCGCAAACAGCTATTTGCTGTGTAAATATAAAGGCACGATGATGTCCTGACCAGAAAACGAATGAAGTCATGCTCCAGGATGTAATCTGAGCATCCCTGTTTGTTGTTGTGGTAGATGGTCCAGGCAGCGCATGGATCGTGCCATAGACTGTATAAAAAAGACAGACGACATAACAGCTCCAAAAGTGAAGTCAAAGCATGTTGATCACCCCCTAGTATATGACAGTATAGGTCATAAACCCCGCCCCTTCATGTTAGTAAAAGGGACATGAGCCAAAAAAAAAAAACAAGTCATAGTCAAATACATTTTTCCCAAAGATAGTTTCTGGTACGTTCAGGCATTTGGTTTGGTTTTCTGATAGGTTTGGTTTTAATTCATTATTTGATTCTATAAAAAGGGGGTTGAAATCATGATGTCATGAGTGACAGCTGTGGTGTGCTCGCGATCAATGCCGTTGCTCACGATTGATCAGACAGCGGGAACTCAATACAGCGGAGATCACTCCTGCATAGATTCTGACTTCAAATGACATCACCAGCACAAGACAGCAGCAACCGTATACAGGATATTATATTTTCTTTATCCAGTGAGCTCACGAGGAGCTGTTTATTTGCAGTAATGAGACTATAGGATAGGAAAATTGTTGGGTGTATAAAAGATATTAATTTTTCTGAGCCAAAGGAAACCATCAAGATCAGAGCCTCAAAAAGTCTCAAAATTTTGCAGATGTTTTCTGACATTATCTCTTATTTGCAACCATATAAAGAAGTGGCTTCCTTGTAATTAATATTTATTCTGTATTTGCGTAAAGAAAGCAAAGGTGCCTTCAATGTACCAGTCTCTTATAGTATGGATACCTGCCTTTTATCAGATTTTAAAAGTATTATCTAGATTAGCTGGTGCAAAAGTGGGATTTCCAGCAAAAGGTAAAGCATAGAATATGGATTTCAGATTAAACTGAACCTGAATCAGACTCTGAATCATAGATATGATCTGTAGAGTGTAGATACCTGACCCGAGCCCGATGGGACCCATCGGAACCTGATGGTTCGGATTTGGCCCACTTGACATGCTGCTGTGTCGTGCTATGGCCTATTCAAGTGCTGGAATTTGTTATTTACGTGACAACGCCTGAACACAACACAGGCCAATAGTTACATTTCAGGCAAGAGGCAGTAAATACTCAGACTGATGGCAATGGAGGATGCCAGACAAAACTTGCCATCAGGAGAACAAAACTGCCAAAAACCGTGCAGGTAAACATGTCAGGTGACAAACTGTGTCAGGCTCCGGTTGGGTTTGGACTTAAAAATCAGAAAGTCTGTCGGGGTCGGACTCAGGTCAGGTTCAGTCAGGAAAATGCAGCCAAAGCCACGCTCTAAAGCTCTGTATGTCCTATGCAGCTCCTTAAAGTGAAATCTACAATTTACGATTGCGTAAGTACTGCTGCTGCCAGCCTGTTCTCATTTCCAAAGTCCTTGAATACCACCACTTCGACAGAGATTTCAGTGTCAGACACCTGAGGCCAAAAGCAACTGTAATATAGTGGGATAGCTATTAAATAATCAGGCGAGAGAGTTGCACTCAACTTGCGTCTCTACTTGAGACGACAACATAACAAGAGACAGCACAGGCGCATCACTTGGTTTACAAGACTGTTATTTGTTGGTCAAACACAAAGTAACATCACTGCTGCATTTACTGATTACAGCCACGAGGTGGCAACAAAAACAGCACTCTATTACAGCAACCTGTCGGGGTGTTATGATACACTGTTGGTCAGTCGGATGGCACCTGTCACAGCAGTATGATATGTGTCAGGTGTAAGGTTGAAACGCTACAAGTAACTACGTAATATAAGGAGCTGGAACGTCCCTATAGGCCAGGTGTGTGGGTCCAACAAACCCTGGACTTGCACCTGGGAGCCTGTCGTTTGCTTCTCATATGAATATAGAGCCAAATCATGATGTTTTTTTTCTAGACCTAACTACGTGCTTTTGTTGCCAAAGTCTAACCATGTGTTTTTGTTTACGTCCCGCCATTGGTGGTGTCCTGGAACGTCAACAGCAGATGCAGGAGGATACCTAGCGCGTAATATGTAGACATGAAAGGCCACGACTTGGGACGTATTGCAGTTGCTGATGCATTTTCTACTCCTGGGTCTTGTCTTAGGTGGTAATGTTAGTCAGTTGGGCTGTCAGTCCGCCACCTTAGCCCAAGCTGGAATATCTCAACAACTACTTGATAGGCTGCCATTAGATTTTGTAGACATTCATGATCCTCCAAGGATGTTTCCTAATGACTGTGGTGATCCCCTGACTTTTCTTTTAGTGCTCCCAACAGGTCACTTATCTCCAGACTTGTAAACCTTTGGTGACACCCAGACATTCCATTTCGCACCACCATTAGGTCAACATTTAAACGTGTCTGAAACTTTGATTTATGACATCACCAAATACCTACAAAACTAATCACATTCACACCAGCCTCAGCTGCACCCTGTATTCAGTGCCAATTAGCACGTTAGCATAGTAAACATTATACCTGCTGAACATCAATGTCACTGTGAGCATGCTCATATTAGCATATTTATTATATAAATAAAGCTAAATTTAGCTCAAAGCACCACTGTACCCTATAGGTTCACTGAGCTGCCAGAGCGGCTATAGACTCTCGTCTTGTTTGGTGTTCACCACCAATAACTAACCAAACATCATGTAGGAATTACTACATTGTTCTTTTATGATCATAATAAAAAACAACACATTTTATAAACATAGTGACACATAACTAACACAGAGAAATCCTTCACAGAGGTGGCAGAGATGCCATCAATAAACACAGCAGCAATCATAGATACACTGACTGTTAGTTTACTGGCTAAAAAACACATTCATGCCTGATGTTAATTGCATGAAATGACTTCATGACCTCTTTGCAGAATGTAGAAATGTGGGAAGCAGAAGTCGGCACGAAAGTACTAACAATAGACGGTGAGCTACAATTCATGATCAAAACATAACTCCTGGAATGCGCTGAAACATCACAGACGGACGCTCTCTAACAGTGAAAGAGCATCTGAGGATGATGTGTTCCTTGCAGGGTTTAAGAGGCAAACTGGAGACTGTAAGATCATTACTTTGGGCTTCTGCACAATCCGAGAAACCCTGAAGAGAGGAAGTGAACCAGTGTTTCTCTGCTCTCAGCCCTTTGATGTTTCCTAGAACAAGGCATTTATCTGCCAGTTACTCTGCTAGAGCTAATCAGTTATCAGCGAGGAAGAGGGCTGTTATTTTGGGCCGCTCTCAGGTTTGAATCAATGTGTGGAGCTCAGCTTTTATCTGTATCTAGTCCAGCAGATTATCACTGTAAATAATGTGTTCTTTCTCAGTTTGCCTACAGATTGATGGGAATCAGCTTGGAGAAGATTTACAAGTAAGTCAGCTGCTTACTCTGACAACCTGCCAGCAGACAATTTTGCCAAAAAAGGGAAATAAATTCACAGAAAAATGAACCTGTAACTCCTCTAGATTTGTTTTTTTCAGACATTTCTGTCATTTGCTGGCCGCAAATGTCTTCTCATTTCATGAAGTAGAACATTTTGTTCATTTCAGACAGCCATGGCTGAGCGATATTAATAATTACACCTGTGATGATGATAGAGCCATAGCCTCATTTCAGTCCCAAAGTGACACTAGGTTTTCATGTTCTGTCAGCCGAGGCAATCTGTGGCCGCGAAACGTCACATTAATGCATCTATTCCGATTTTATCTACGACAATGCAGCCACTTGACTGCTGCCTCCTCGGCCTGCACCATTTACTCTGCCACTGTGGAAGACAGTGTGAAGACATAAAAAAAACATCACTTAAATGTTTGCATGGATATGGCCAAATGAATACAAATTAGATCATTCATAATCAGTGAGTTGAATCTGTTTTTATTAAGGCCAAGCAAAGGCCATATCTTTGTTATTGTGATTCATAGCTGGATCTGACTCGTTGATTTGGTGGTGGTGTGTAATCTGATTGAATGTGCTGATAACTAACTAGTTCGAGGAGAAGGGACATCAGAAAAAAAAATAGATAATAAAATGTGTATGAATCATCTTGTGCTGGAGCCCAATTGCCAGGAAAAGTGTTGGCATTGTGCATCTCTGCAACCACGGATACAGTGCATTTGTACATCATTATATAATGGATACTGAAACTTTACATTTCAACCACACTGTGGATAACATGTGGTAAGGTTTAAGCAGAAAAACCACTTGGTTATGGTTAGGATTAGATCATGAGCTGGCTTAAATCACCCTGTTGGGGGTGCACAATACCAATGTCACAATCAAAAACAACTGCTTTTCGGGCTACTATCCCCCAAGACAAGCAGCAAAGTCTCTGTAAAAAATAAATTATTTTCGGGCCACTATCCTACAAGAGAAGCAGCAATGTCTTGGTAAAAAACAATCGCTTTTCAGGCCACTATGCAGCAAAAGACGCAGCGATGTCTCAGTAAAAAAACAACTACTTTTCTGGCCACTATCCAGCAAGAGAAACAGCTATGTCTTTATTAAAAGCAACCACTTTTCTGGCCTCTATCTTTAAGAAAAGCGATGTCTTTGATACAAAAAAAGCACGCTCTTTGGGCAACTGTCAGGCAGGAAAAGCAGTCTAAAAAATACTTTTCAGGCCACTATCCGGCAAGACAAGCAGCAATGTCACAGTTAAAAACGACCGTTTTTTGGCCACTATGTGGCAGTAGTGCTGTCTAGATAATAAACAACCAATTTTTCGGCCACTATCCGTCAGGCCAACCTGGTCTCACTCTGAAGTTGTTGAAATCTGGCAGTGACTTGCGCCATCAGACACTGATGAAAATAGTCATCCTTTAATGTCAGCATGATAGGCAGCCAGTTGCTGTTATAGTGCTCGGCACTCTGTGGTGTCAGGGGGAAATGCGGTGGGACAAGAATGAAAGTTAAGGCAGCAAAAGTCTAAGTAGGGTGGGTTGGAGGGGTGGTGGATGGGTCCAGCAAACCCCAACTTTCACCTGGGAGAGCTGTGCTCACGTCCCGTAAAATTCTAAAGCCAAACCCTGTTCTTTTTTCCTAAACCTAACTACGTGTTTTTGTTGCCTAAACTCAACCATGTGTGTTAGTTGTTGGAGGAAAAAAAAAGTCAATTCACAGTGTTGCACTGATGTAGTGCATTTATTTTGAAAGAGACTGTATGTAAATGTTAAATTTCCTAAAAAAGGGACGTGTATGTTGAAAGAAGACAATGCATGTAACAGACAGAACTTGACACAGTGTCCCAGAACGTCAACAACTAACACACCCAGGGTACCTTTCGAGTTGAATCTGGACGTGAAAAGTCCATTCAGGTTCAGTGGCCCAAAGTGTCAGGGGCCCCCTGGCCTTCATCTGCAATATGTCACTGAAATTACTGAAACATGTGCCAACCAAAAAAAGCTGCAGAGGAACTGCAAAAAGACACAAACAACCAAAAAAGACACAAAATGACCTCAAAGAGACACAAAACCACAAAATGATGCATCATGACTGCATTAAAACAAAAAACAGCGATGTGCTGCTCAAAAAGCTGCTGAAAAAATGGCAACGAGTTGCTACAAAACACCCATGTTTGGTGCCTATAAAGCCACTTCACCCTCAGATGACAAGGTCAGCTTATATATTACATCTCTTTAGAAGCATTGATACGATACATATGAAACCTACACATGTAATGTACTGGCAGTGTGCATCTTCTTGTGGTGACTGGGCTGTGTGTTGATATTTTTTAAAGTGTTTAAATGACACATTTGTCTCCTAACATTTACTTTTCTCTTGCATTTTCATCCAAAAACAAACACTGACTCACATTTAAGTACTCCAAATAATTGGTTTGGATCAGAAAATATCAGGCAAGTGAACAACTTGCAGGTACAAAGTAAAAACAGTTTATTAACAGGGGGAATAAAAGACGTGAGGATGACTGATTTCAGCTCAGCCAACATCAGAATGATGAAGTCTGCTTTCTGTTCTTTGAGATTCTCAATTTTTGGTTAATTATTCACACAATAAACAGACATGCACTGACTAGCAATGAGGTCTGCAACCTCAATCTGCCTTTGAATGCGCGAAAAAAGGGAGAGAAGCCCATTTTGAAAAAGTTGCCTTCATGTGGAGACTTTACAGGAGAAGTGCAGCTTTTTGTTCCTGCTGAATGTAGAAATTGTGTTCACAATTACCTCATGAATTAGGGAGATAAAACGGTTATTCAAGGCTGTTCTTTTTTGGTTGCTTTGTGCTCTGTTCTTTGTCCGAGCACATCGTCTGCTAGGTGGAGCTTTGGGAATTCAAATCAGATCCTTTTTATAAGCCACCACCACCACCACTGTCGTCTCCCTTGTTCCTATGCACCGCTTGACAGTTTCATGGGTTGGGCAGATAAAGCTATATGGAAACACGTGACAGGGCTTGTAGGAGCGACGCTTCATAAGTGTGAAGACACAGAGAAACAGACTGTAGAGACGCTGGAGCCAGCAGCAGGAGCAGCAGCGGCAACCTGTATCCACACAGAGCAGGAGCGCACTCCAAGAGACACTTCAGCAGATACCTGATAAACTTATGTTACATATAGAATTTGAGAAAGAAACTAATAATAATGATGTTACTGGTGGTTTCACTCTAACACATGCACGCTGGTTGTCTCTCCTTTTATGTAAGATCTGTGTTGGTTGGTTGGATGATGCGCTTCTGACTTGGATTAACGCGCGGTGGTAAAGGGCGATTCTGCGCACTTGGAAAAATTATGTAAGGTAAAGAAGCACTTCTCTTCTTTTTAACCATTAAATACAGCTGTTAAAATTGTTTAAAGCTTATTCTAGCACTTTAAATGCTTTGTGTTGTTTGTCCCAGCACTGAAGAATCAATTTTCTTTTTTTAAATGTGCGGATTTCTGAATGTATTTGCGCTTTTGCGCCAGATTAACGATAAATCTCCACTTCTGCGTTGATTATAAAACTCTCAAAATAGCTTAATATTGAAATAACTTTCCAAATTTGGAATATATTTAAATTATGTAACAGCAGTTATCCCGCTGTGATGTATCTCTTTACTCTTACAGTAGATAAAACTATCGACATTTGAGCATGCAGATGTTGTTTAAATAGATTTAATTAGCTTTTAGCTGCATGTATGTGTTTTGCAGTGGTGCTCCGGTCTGTGCAGGTGCAGAGGAATTGCATTGTTTTGTCTGCTGCTGCACCTCATAGAAAAAAAGAGGCGTTTTTGTATTCAGCGTCATGTTTCTTGGTTTTATGAGTAGGTTTCCTGTTCTTGAAAACAAAGTGATCAATAATAATAATTCTGTGTGTTGATGAGGACAAGATGCATGATATAGTATTTATAAGTAGCTCTCAGACATCAGATGTGGTTTGTGCTTAATTCAGGTTTCTATAAAATGTAGATTTAAAGAAAGAAAATGTCACAATTGTACAAAACTATCAAAAATTCTAAATATTTGCAATGAGAAACATTCGGTTATCTCGTCTTAAAGGCCTTTTTTATCAGAGGTGTGCACTGTTGCAAATTTAATCTCCTGTCATAATGTGCATGGGATTCTTTTTTAGGTTTTTAAACACATCTAAAATGTTTCTCATCAATTTGTAGGTTATCCAGGCGTCTTACACTGCAGTATTACCCTCAGACACAGCCATGAAATCTGTGCTGGATGGTGTGGCGGACACCACCTTCCGGACTATTACATCTGGTTTACAGTATCTGGGCTCCAACGACGCTAACTACGACGACCCTCTCAATGATGTAGACTTCAAGACGGGCTTCTCTATGCAGAAGCCCTTATCTGCTTTCCGCAGCAACTCCTTCCCGGGCAAAGTACCTGCGGACGAGGAGCTCATCCTCAAAGGCATCCCCTTCTTCCCCACCAATGCCACAGACTTGTTTAGCAACCGGAGCACATTCAGAGATGAGACTAACACTATACAATGTGGGGAGAACTTTATGGACATGGAGTGTTTCATGATCCTGACCCCGAGCCAGCAGCTGGCTGTGGCTGTGATGTCTCTGACTCTGGGTACTTTCACGGTGCTGGAGAACCTGGTGGTGCTCTGCGTCATCCTCCAGTCCCGCACCCTCCGCTGCCGCCCGTCCTACCACTTCATTGGCAGTCTGGCTGTGGCTGACCTGCTGGGAAGTGTCATATTTGTCTACAGCTTTCTGGACTTCCATGTCTTCCACAGGAAGGACAGCCCCAATGTTTTTCTCTTCAAGCTGGGTGGAGTCACGGCATCCTTCACTGCGTCTGTGGGGAGCCTTTTCCTCACTGCTATTGACCGTTATATCTCCATACACCGGCCTCTCGCCTACAGGCGCATCGTCACACGGACCAAGGCTGTCATTGCCTTTTGTATGATGTGGACCATCTCCATCATCATCGCAGTGCTACCTCTGCTGGGCTGGAACTGTAAACGTCTCAATACTGTTTGCTCAGACATATTCCCTCTGATTGATGAGAACTACCTGTTGTTCTGGATCGGCGTAACCAGCGTGCTGGTTCTTTTCATTGTCTACGCCTACATATACATCCTGTGGAAAGCACACCACCACGCTGTGCGCATGCTGAGCCGCACCTCCCAGAAGAGCCTTGTTGTTTATTCAGCAGATGGGACTAAAGTGCAGACCACACGCCCTGAGCAGGCACGCATGGACATCCGTCTGGCCAAGACCCTGGTGCTCATCCTGGCGGTGCTGGTCATCTGCTGGGGCCCACTGCTCGCCATCATGGTGTACGACCTCTTCTGGAGAATGGACGATGACATCAAAACAGTGTTTGCATTCTGCAGCATGCTCTGCCTGCTCAACTCCACTGTCAACCCAATCATCTACGCCTTGAGGAGCAAGGACCTGCGGCACGCCTTCCTCAGCTCCTGCCATGCCTGCAGGGGCAGTGCCCAGCAGTTGGACAATAGCCTCGAGTCAGACTGCCAGAACAGAAATGCCAACATTTCTGCCAACAGGGCTGCAGAGAGCTGCGTGAAGACCACTGTGAAAATAGCCAAAGTAACAATGTCTGTTTCAACTGAAACTTCTGCAGAGGCTGTCTAATTGGCCGTCAGGGGGGAAACTGTGTAAATGTCATCCTCCCCAAACAATGCCATTCAACACAATAAAGCAGAAGTTAGATATTCCAGAGAAAAAAAAAAACAAATCCTCTCCTGAAAGTATCGACTTACATCCTCACATAGACGCTTAAGTGGTTGCATTATTTTACGTCGGTTTGTGAGTACACGGTGTGCCAAAGTGCCAAACGGTGTTGCAAGTTCATAGGAAGGACTCACAAATTGAAAGGATTATCAAAGACTATCATAAGTCTGCTGTTTACCATAGACTTCATGATATCCAGTTAGTGAAGGCATATTATATTTTTGTACTGTGAATTCAGGTTTTGAAAACAATATATCTTCATTTATGGGATAAGGGGCTACTGACATTTTTAATTCGAGATGTTTTACTGTGTCATTTAGACTTTAAAATGTGTCTTGCACCATAAATATAACAAATCTGCGCGTCTTGACTTTCTACAGGCTTCATGTACATGTTGCATATAGGCATTTCTATGAGGGAATGATACAAAAAAAACAGTTCAAATGACTCTGATTGTTTATTTCCAAAAAAAATTGCCATTAAACGTGTCACTTTTTTTTTTTTTTTTTTTACTTCTGACAACACTCAGTGAGTGGCAAAATGTGTGAAGAGATCTTAAGAAACGAGAGGTGATTCATGCTCAAGATAAAAAAAGAACATATTTATCACCATCACAAATAAACTCTGATGAGATGGAGGTAAATGGATTTTGAGCGTGTCAAATCTGGAATGGCATCTTCTGTGGCAGAGTGACGATCGTCCCTGTTGTCCATTTCTCTACCCGCTAGCCGTTAGACCTTTAGAGTAACGTGTCTTTGTTCAAATGTATACCTAACAACTGTACAGTGTTCTCTTGCAAAATAAAGTGTTCAGATCGACTCACTCAGCTCTACAGCCAACACAATAACAACAACAGGCCTTTGGCCAAAGCTTGAACACATCCAAACTGAATTTGGACGCAGTGGGCTGGTCACTACTGTAACAAACTGACTATAGCTGCTTTCATCCAATGTATGATTTTACTGGATTCAGCCTATGTGTGTGATACCTTGTGACTTGGTGATATATTTCCGACCCCGAGCCTTTTGATCATTGCAGTGAGTTGTTTTAGTGCTACTGTTGCAGCGGGGCATCATTTCGGAAAATAAAAGCAACCCATGCACAGGCCTAGTGAAGTACTTTTGGCGTAACTCTAAATAAAAATATGTCTGCTGTTAATTTTACTTATCTAAACAAAGAAATAAGGGTCGTGTCGTTAGCTGGTAACTTGGATGGAAGTCTGTGTGTATGCGTGGTGTGGAGACTCGACAACTGACCTTACAAAAGAATCTGAGAAGATGTGACTTTTCTAATAGACGATGTAGTACTTTTAATCTAGAAATCTCACAGCACAATTGTTCTGTAGACATTTATCTTGGTGTAAAGTTATCCAGACAGCTGTTTATCAGTATGCTTTGCTGCCTCTTGTATTATTGAGTATTGAAGATCAAACTGTCAACTGTCAAGTGGCTTCTGTACAGTGGTGGCATAATGAGGAATCTATGGCTTAAAAACCAGAATCAGTCAAGTGTTTTTAGTATTGCTGTTTTCAAACTTTTGAATAAAGTTGCAGCTGGTTGTCATTTCGCCTGCGGTTGTTTGATTGATTATTTGAAACCAGAGGTCACGGCACATTTTGGTTCAATCACCCAACAATCACTGATTCAAGAGGAACAGACACAGAAGGAAGGAGAGCCAAGCCCTGAGCTGACTGCAACCTGAAGTCATCTGTGATCTTTTAGTGCCCCCTTGTGGAAGATCTCACGCTGTTGCCAGTGGCAGCCTGTCTGAGGAAACACGGCACTTCTACACATTGATTTTTAGCTTTCTTAGTAATACTGTGGTTACTTCTTGTAACCCCTAAAGTGACGAACTGCAAGAGAGTAGCTACCACAGCATCCTCTGGCACCAACATCTGCTCCGTTCTTTTCATCTCTTGGCTTAGAGGGACAGGGAAATTGCAACATCTGTTCACACAGATGTCAACAGGATTGTGTTCATTTATCTACCAAATACTCCAATCTGTGAAAAGCCATGAGGCGGGTTAACTCTACCATGTGTGGAAGTCTGCAATTAGTCTATTTTCTAATGTTTTATATACCAAATGAATAATTGAGAGTACAACTGGTGGAGTAATCAGTAGTGTAAATAGAGTTTTCTACCACCTATAGATTGGCCAGATAGATAGATAGATAGATAGATAAAAATAAATTACACAATATACTAGAATACACTATAGATATCTACTACTAAATACTAAACTACTACTGAAATATAAAATATATACAAAGGATAACATACTATAGGGGAGAGCAGGTATGGCTGTTAAAACAGGATGGTTGTAACAGCACCACTTTCCTCAGTAAGGGATGACCTATGAGTCATGTATTACATGCATGACCACTTCCCTTCTGACATGCATGTGGAATTTCTTAGTGGGATAAAGAAGTGTGCAGATTTCACAGCCAAAACACAGATGTTCAGGTATGAAAGTCATTTTTCTTTGTGACCAACTCAACATTTTGATTATTGTTATAACTTAACAAAACACATTTTCTCCTTCTGTCTCACTCCTTTCTTCAGGTGCCAGGGGAGTTGATGAGGTAAACTGATGGAGGTGTGCTTGCACGAATACTGAAATCTGCATCACATGAGGTGAGGCAGGGAAAGACAGTGGGGTCTGTCCTTAGAGAGTTCTCTATCTGTCATGTGACACTGAGGAGATACTGCAAGAAATTACAAAACCTCGGAAGAGGATCAACACAGCTGCCAGGTGTGGGCTTTCACACCAGTCAAAAATTCCTCAAAAGAGCGTCCCTAAAACCCAGAAATGAGTTAGCATTTTACCACTCAGGGTTCCCTCGTCTCAAAGTCAGTGGGTTTTTGGTTAGATGCCTGAAATACAGTCTGTGGTTAACACAAGCTTAAGAGACTTAAATAGTTTGTTCTACGACATAAAATACATCAGTAAATAGCCCATTTGGGAATTCTGAAGCTTTTATGTATCTTAAAAAAGGCAGTTGCTAACAAGTGGCTACATGAGACAACAGAATGTGATCACGCTGAACACAGCTTTACAGTCCTCTTGTGGTGGTGATGTTAGTTGTGCAACTATGGCGTAGTTTGTTTACAGCATAACGTTAACTTTTTACCTCTGGCGATTGCATTTAGGCTTCAAATATCATGAAAACAGCGTTCATTCGTGAAGATTTTCTTGCTGAACAAAACATGTAAGTATCATAAATGTTTGTTTGCCACAGAACTTTTCTGCAATTATCCAATCCAATAATCCAAAATCCAATGGACAAAATCCTATAGGGAATCAGGGCGATGCTTACTTCCATGTCAGTCTACAGAAAAATGTCATCCTTGGGGCACTCTATATAAAACAGCAAGATAATGTCTTGACTGGTTGGTCTTCATCACTGAGGCTGCAGCTGTGTTTCGGACTCACTCCACTTGAGGTAGTAAGCATCTGACAGGTAGAGGTTAATGAGTGTGACCTTGGTACAAATTGGTTGTTAGTGCATCTGATTTTTTATTTATATTTTTTGCAACTGTGTAATTTTTAATTTGTTATTGTTATTGTTATTTGTCATGACCTACCATGGCAGTAGGACAGGTTATAACAAATTAACTCCTTGCAGTTGATATAAATTAATGAATTCTGTGATATAGTTAGAGAAGTCTGAAACACTGCTATTTGTGGTAAACACAAAAGGGCAATTTGTGTCAAAATTTAAGTTCTCTTATGCAAAAATTCAGCGAGTTATAGGTGCTGAAACTAAAGTGTTACATCCATACCCGGCCTCCCCTATACATTTAATATGCAAGCTTGTTGAGTGTAGGAATAACTATGTAATAAGGTAGACTGGGAGAATTGGATGTGCAAATTCAGCATGCACAAGGTAAGAGTGGAGTCTGAGTGGAACAGAAAAGTCTACACATTTATAAAATCCTTATTAAAAAATGTAATGCTAAAATAGTGTGACAGATTTATGTCTAAAAACAAACTGCAAGTACCGTATTAAATATTTTGTATAAATACGTTTTAAGTGCCTTTAGCTGTTTCTAAGTACACGTTTTGAGTGAAACTGAAACTTCACCGTGGTTCAGGGGTTTTGTTAGCAAACAAAACAATTTTAAAAACGACCGTTTCAATGTCTTCGGGAAATGTAGTCTTTAAGGTTCTAAAACAATGGGCGAGATGGGGATCAAAAACTACAAGTACCAGCATGAGAGGGTTTCTTTGCGCATGCCCATACCCGATTAAATCGAACGGAATAAAGGTAAACTAGACTGAACCGTTGTAGGTACGAATCAGAGCTAGTGCCGGAAAATCTGCCATCATCCGAATTTCTAGCAAATTTACCGTAGATTACTCTATCCAGATTATCTCGACATATATTCCGTAACGTAATCTTTATGAGATTTATCAGCAGAAGGCAACGAGAGACGATTAAAGTGCGTGTTTGTCCGCTGCCCGGAATCGCTGCTGCCGTTTGACCTAGCTAACGTTAGCTAGCATTAGCAGCACAAACCGGGGCCCAGGTCAGCGACTTTCCCAGATAACAGGGGATTTTAGCTTTTCTGTTTTAGGTTTTTTAAGACACATTTTAGCGCAATGGCTTGCGGGGCTACTCTGAAAAGGACTCTGGACTTTGATCCGCTCATGAGCCAGGCTTCACCCAAAAGAAGGAGGTGCGCCCCGATGGTGTCCCCAGTCTCTTCACCACAGAAATATTTGCGTATGGAGCCGTCGCCGTTTGGGGAAGTGTCGTCCAGACTCACCACAGGTAGGAATTTAAACTCCCTTGTTGTATTTCACTGTACTCTTAAATTCAGTACGGCAAATCTAGGCTCCATTGTAAACTGGACAACGTTAACATTAGCCTGTTAGCGTTTTCCCGTGTGTACCGGTGTCTATGGTGTGGTGAATCTCCCGGTTGTAAATTCAGCAAACACTTAATAGCACTTTCTGTGAAAGAGTGTGTAGTAGTTAGTATTAGTTAACAGTGGATTGGAAGTTAAGGGTGGGATTAACAGGAAAATAAAGACTGTGATGCTGCTGTGTTATAAATAGATATGCAGTATGTGGTGCTCACTCAATTGAAGAGTAGTCTCTTTAAAGTCATGATGGACCTGAACACATCAGCAAGATCACATTAAGTCAACAAATGTGAATTCTGCAGTGGTGGTGTCTCCACAGAAGTGCTACATCTCTGTGTTAAAATGACACTTATATAATGAAGCTAATGTTTTCTTTCTGGCCTCAGAGCAAATTCTACACAACATCAAACAGGAGTATAAGCGTCTGCAGAAACGACGACACCTGGACACTGCTTTCCAGCAGGCGGACAGCTGCTGTCCTCTGGACCTGCAGAACATCCACACTGGATCTGCCCTAGCAGGTAGCTACCATCATATGAGGACAGTGACTAGTATTTACAAATCCACCAGTTATTATATATCAATAACTTTACTTATCACCTCACCAGATCAGTTGGTTTAGTTCCTGGTCAGGATGACAACATGCCGTAGGCACATAGTTACAAGCCTGATATTGAAGCATAACAGCCATTTTATCATCACGTAATGATTCTTCCTTGTTCAGCCATTCTCTCTCTTGAATTGGAGCACTCAGTTGTCACTTTTACATCAAAAAATTAAGATGTTTTTTTAACTTTGGAGTCGGCAATAACCACGGGGAATCCTGTATCCTTAGCCAACTTCCTGAGTGAAAAAATTCTAGATGGAAAGCCCCCTTATCCTTTCACTTTCTTTATTATGGAGTTATTTTTTTTTTTTAAATTCACCCCACTCTGTGGAAAAGTCTAATGGACAGACGCTCCAAGGGGGAGTGTACATCAGGTGTTAAAGACAGATATGGAAAATAAATACATTGCCATGCTGTTAATGTAATATCTTGCAATATCAGCTTGATAGTGCAATGCTCTGTTGGTGGGTAATGACATGTATTCAATATTAATTGTGTGATGTTGACTCTCCCAACAGGTACATCCTCAGGTGCCTCATCTCCCACCAGAAAAGAGCAGCCTTTATTTTCCCTCAGGCAGGTCGGGATGATTTGTGAAAGACTGCTGAAAGAGCGAGAGGACAAAATCCGTGAGGAGTACGACGAGATACTAACGACAAAGCTCGCAGGTATGGCTTTTGTTTTGTTTTGTTTTGTTTTGTTGAATTTTTCCAAAATGGCAATGAAAACAACAGTCTGTCATGAGTAATCCACACTGTATGCTAATCAGTGTACGTTCTCCCAACAGAGCAATATGATGCGTTTGTCAAGTTCACACATGATCAACTGATGCGAAGGTTTGGAGAGCAGCCCGCCAGCTGTGAGTATATTCATTATTGCCAAACATTTGTGGCTCATTTATGATCTCTCTTCCCTGTGCGTTTGTCTTTTTATGCGTGCCGGCAATAGCTGTGGCCGGAGGCATAATGTTTTTGGGTTGTCTGTCCATCCGTTTCATTCTTGTCAAAGTGATATCTTAGGAACACTTCGAGGGAATTTTTTCAAATTTGGTAAAAACATCCACCTACACTCAAGAATCAACTAATACGGTTTTCGGGGTCAAAAGTCACTGTGACCTCACAAAACATGTTTGGTTTTTTTTTTAACTCAAGATTCCATACGCTAATCATGACGTTACTTCACACAAATGTCTAACAGGATAAAATGATAAAGTGCTGTCATTTCATATCCACAAGGTCAGCTTCACTGTGACATCATAATGTTCTGCAAAAACCCTTTTCTGGCCATTATTCAGCATCATATCTCAAGAACAGAAGGGGAGACATTTGGTCAGATACTGAGTTGGTGACTCTTATCTTAAGCGTCCACCTTGAAGCTGTGCTGAGTGTATAGCTCATCTTTGGCATTTGTTAAGAAATATGTTCTTTGCTTATTGATTCCTGAAAGCAGAGGTTGGTCCAGCTGTTGTTCTGTCAGCTGTTGCATGAGTCACTCCACACATTTTGTGTTTACATTTTGCACAGCTGACTGCAGCTTGCTGTTAGAGGTGTGGCTAAGCTTCACAAATAACAGTAATGGTACAGTGAAATGTGGTGCCTCATTTCCAATGCATGGTTCGACTCAGCTCGGCTCATCTCTCTTTTGGTACTAGGTCCTTAGCTCTATTTCAGTTTTCCAGTGCAGGTATTAACCCTTTGGGATTCTCAGCTGATTGCCATAGCGACGCTGTGTGAAACTGCTGTGAAGTCATTTTCAACGAGACACCTGCTGAATCCATTAATTGGCAGCTAAACAGAGGAACATTTGCACTTCGTTACTTGTGCAGCGTCGTGTACAGGGCAGTTTTGTGGACTGTCATTTTTAAAATTTGGGTGGAGCGAATTAAAAAAATTTTACTATTTAAAAATGGCAGGTTTATGGCACAAGTGACGATTCTCTCTGACCAATCCGTGGTCTGCAGTGTTTTGACTCCACCTGCTAATATCAGCCCAGCTCAGCTTCAAACCTCAGCTGAGGTGGTACCAAATAAAAAAAGTATCAGGTACAAGCCACAACTTAAGCTAATGAAAAACCAAAGAAGAGTGAGTTGAGTAGAGCTGTGCTGCACAGTGCAGTGGAAATGCGATATAATAGTGCACTGTCTCAATAAAGCAGTGTTTACTGCAGTGTGCTGCAAGTATGCAACTTATCGGTGGCCTCAGTCATTGTCATAATGCCCCACAATCAGCTTATGTTCGTGTGTCGAGCTCAAGTAAAGCAGCTGAGTCTAGTCAGTTTAAATGAAAACCTCATTCTCGGCTCAGCATTTTACTTTGTGTTTCAACGTTTGTTATGAAACAAGTGTTTGTTCTTCTCCACTGTTGTGAATCTCGCTGGTCCAAGTTGTTCGAAATTTTTATCCCATTGTGTGAGTCAGTTTAGATTGAGACAGTTTTACCTACAGTTGCAATTGAACTGTTCAAATATAACATCAGGACAAACATAGCTGTGGTGATTCTTGAGAAGTGGAGATGTTTCCAACAACTAATTCTCATAACATTTAAACAGAAGTTTAAATTTACACTAGTCGACTGGTCTCAACTGAAAAAACCTAAAAAAAAACGGATAAAATTGAGCACAATGTAATTTATAAGGTTAAGAAATATTTTGTATATTTTAAGAGCCATTTGAAGTCATTCATCACATTTTCAATAGCCAAATCATTTATAAGTACCACTGTAACGTGTGGCACTATGAACACTCACATTTTATTACAAAACATAACTGACTAAATAAAAGTTAACACGTAACATTTATTTATAGTGTAATAAAAGTCCATATTTACCTACATTCAAAAACTCATGCGGCAACACTCTTGTGCGTGACTGTGCATGCAAATTTGCTCACCCACACAAACACACACACATATACACACATACATCCAGGCCTCTCAGGACCTTCTGTGTGCCCAAAAGCACCTCTTTTGTTTAGCCTTATGAGAGAACATCCAGCCAGCATGAGCGTGTGTGAGGCTTGGACATAGTGTAAGCGTTGACTGTCTGCGGACAGCTGCAGACCTGTTCTGGCCTCTCAGACATGCACAGAGCTCCATCCATGAGAGCACATATGTTGTGTATGTGAGCATGAAACAGAGACAAAGAGAGAGCCCTTAATGATCAGAGCTACAGGTTGGTCTTACACACTGATCTTCTCCCCAAAAATCTAGTAGGTATAGGATTAGTCAATGGTGGACAGAATTTGACAAATGGCAATAGAACTTTGGTGATCCAGTGTCACTTCCTGCTGAAGTTTACTGCAAAAAAGTTTTAGTGGCCTTTTTTATCAAGCTTTGTTTTCAATTTGGGAACTCCCAGAACGCTTGTGACATCTAGAAAATAGTTTGTATGAACTGAAGAAGAGATAAAGATGTGTAAACTGTTTTTTTGGAAGAGTGTTACATCAGAGAGCAGGTCTCTCCTGACTGACTCCTGACAGCCAGCCAACACTCATTCTGTTTGAGTCCCAGTCATGAGCTCTAAAGCCATCTCCTGATAATGATATGAAATGTGTTAATATTGAAGTGTCCTCATGCTTCTTGTCTTGTCTTCCGTAGATGTTTCCTGAGTGTCAGCTTCTCATATCGAGGAAAACCCTTTGCTGCGAGCTACTCCAGGGACACAGCGCGTCCAGTCGGACTTTTCTCCTAGCTGTGCCATATCGCCTCTATGTGGACTCAGTTTGTGGCATTCACGTTTGCTGTGTCTACTCAGAGTTAGGAGGGCTTCCTGCTGCCACCCCCTTTCAAGGACTCTCTGTGACTCTACCAGTGGCCTCTTAACTGCCGTGTCAATATTTATTTGGCTTTGTTCTGATGCCTTCGTAAAAGGCTGACTGCCACCACACTCTTGGCCTTTTGATTTTATTTTTGGAAATTTCAGTTATTCCACAGAGAGGACGTTAGTCGTACAGCTTCTCTATATGTACATTTTGAAAAAGGGATTGAACATTGACAAGTGGACAAACTCAGACCGCCTCCAGACTCCAGGAACAGGCGTCTTGGTTTATTTCAGCATTGTTTTAAACTGATCTGGCAGTAAACTGCTATTACATTTGTATACACTGTATTTTTTTATTCTTTTTGCTTGACTTTTGTTCATTGTACCAAAATGTCATGATTTTATTTGCTGTAGGTATAAAGGGGCTTTGTTTCAAGAAAAGTAAACAAATAAAGTGTTTACACAAATGTTTGGATTTATAATGTGTTTTCTCAGTTTGAGTCCTCACACCACCTTTTAAAGGGATCACACAAGGCTGAAAAGCTTTGCTGGTTTTGATATGCTGCCAGAGCAGTGCTGTGAAGGGGAGCTTAATTTAGTTTGACTCACATGTCTCATGATCAGCAAAGTCTATTTCCACAAACTCAACAATTATCATGGGACTATTTTTGGGAGAAAGCTTAAAATAATGCAGGATTTTATGCTCTATGCCACTGTTTTCTGTAGGGCCTCTGACTTAATGAAGCAGGCTGCAAAATAGACAAAATGTGTCGGGAAAATTAACCAACTTAATTTGGGACAAAAAAATGGGTGGGCTTTTAGAAACCAGGGAAGCCACTGATAGAATGGAATTACTTTAAAATAACAGCAGGGTGATTGTTGCCGTCTCAAACAGTTGTTTTATATTGAAAACCTTCATTAGGACCTCCTGATTCAACACCATCATGATTGAATATGAAAGCAGTCAGCTCTAAGCTATGAAAATTATTAGGATTTAATTGTTAATTTAATTTTAGACAACTTAATACCTTCATTCTATCTGCTGCTGGCGACACACACAGGGTATCAATGGTATAATTGGTTAATCATGTCAGACTGAGAGTTTCATGGGCCGGGGGTTCTATGTTTGTTATAACAAGCATGTCCTCTAATAGAAATTATCTTTAATTTTCTCATTGGCTTTTTCCTGAACTTCAAAATTCTTCCAAATTTGGATTTGAAAGCTTAACTCATGTTGCATCAATCAGATTTAGCAGCGTAATGTGACAACAGTTGAGTTTTTGTTTATGTTGCCAAGGAAACATCCTAAAGGTAGATCAGACTGCGCCCAACAGTCCTGATGAAGTGGTTTTACTTCGTCTAAGTTTTTAAGCCACTAATGAAAAGTTACCAAGGTTGTTTTTTACTTATTTAATTGTGAATATTAATGTAGGAAAATATTTGAGGTTTGCAACCGTGTTATAAGGTGATTAGTTTATGTCTATTGCTCACACACAAAAATGGGAACTATGCACACAATTCTGAAAACGTAAAGCTCATGTCAACAACAAAACTCCAGACTGCTGAACTCTACACACAATAAAAGAAGAAGATATACTTTATTAATCCTTATCACTGTGTTGTCATATACACACATGCCCGAAATACACACGTGCACAAACAAGACCTAGTGGTTGGAGATTCAGTGCCTTGCTCAAAAATGAAGCAGCATTGAAAACAGAGAGGAAGGCCTGTGAGAAAACATTTCTTTTGCTGTCATTTCAGTCAGCTGGACATTTTACTGTATTACAGCAACAAATAAATATTATCTGTTACCTTTTTTCCCCTACTTACTTACTGTAAGTTTTGCCAACACAGGACACAGTTGTGTATTCTAGCAGGGTTGTGAGCTCATAGGATAGACCAATGTGCACTGTACACTGTGTTGATATAATTATTGTGTCACTGCAATATTTGTGATATATTCACAGCATTGTATTACAATATGGCAATTTACACTGTATGTGCCAAAAACTGCAGCCTAATTTTGGACAAAATAAACCCCATAAAAGGAGAAAAGGGAAACAATACCTGCACAATTTTATACATTTGAATATATAAACATTTATAAACAGTATTTTGATGGTAGTGTTTTAAGTTGATCACACCAGTGTGTGTATTTATGGGGGAACATGGTTTTGAGTGCTGTGTTTCATTTTGTAAGAGATTTATGGAGTTTTGACAGAATGGTGAACCCCTCTCAGCTTCCTGTTTAGACATCAGAGAAACTGCGCTACAGGAAGTGTGTCAAAACGATTGGGAAAAAACTGTTAGTGACCGGATAGAAGATTCTGACTGTCGGGAGCAACGGAGAACATAATCGAACGAACCTTTTCTAACTGCTGACGTTGTTTGCGAACGAAGCATGTGATTGGACGAGCTGACAGGAAGTGAGTGACGAAGGCGGAAGTATAGGTGCTATGTCAATGTGAATGAACTCACCATACAGCTTTTGATTGTTGCTAATTTTGCAACAAGTTCATTGCCATTATTTAGTGTTTGCATGTTTGCGGAGCATGGCGTGTTTCTTTAGAAGAAGAATAGCAGCAAAGGTAAGGAAGCCGGAAGACTGGAAAGATAATACTGTATGCTAATGCTAGCTTAGCAACATGCCTTGACCCTGGAGTAACAACAAGAGGGAGGCAGGGCTGTCTGTTAAATAACTGTGGTACTTAACTGTGCTCTATAACGTTATTTCTTGCTGCCTTTTATTGAAACCTTTCCCCTCTTTGTGTGTTTTAATGTGTAGCTTGGTCGGACGCTACAGCAGTCTGAAGATGCCTTCATACCAGCTCTGTCTGCAGTCCCAGTTTTTAAGAAACAGTTAAGTGTGTTAAACATTAAATCTGTTTGTTTGAGTCAGATGCTCTGTGTGTGTCTGCTTATTAAAGCTGCTTGAACTTGTGCTCCTCAGGCAGTCTGCTGACTTCAAACTGTCCATCAGCACATTACGGGTCAGTGGGGTTTTACCATCCAGTGGTGACATTCAGCTGCAGACAGAAGACTTGGCCACTCGGGTAAGATTCATCCTAGAGGAAGCATGTGTAAAGGCTACAGCAGATTTATTATGTTTTGATTTGTCACCATGCTGTTGTAGTCTCACACATAGTCTGCATTTTCATGATACAGTGTATTAAGGACATACACCAGTGGATGGACTCTTAAGTAAAGACAAAATAAACTTGTGTTTTTTGGTGCCGAGGCAAAGAAATAACAAATTAAGGCTCATCTATCATTACATTTATTCGTCAGACAGCTTTTGTCTAAAGTGATTTATATTAGAAATGCATGATAATATCAGCACGTCATCGGTATCAGTAGATATTGGCTTTACAATGAACTATCAGAATCAGTCAACATGCTGATAACAACAGCACTTCATTGGTATCGGGCAATATTGGCTTTAAGATGAACTATAGGAAACAGCATACTTTTTCTTATTTAAAAATAGAATAGAATAGAACTTTACTTCACCCCAAGGGGAAATTCAGCTGTCCAGCAGCTCATAAAAGACAAAAAAACAAAATAAAATTAGCATGTAATGAATATTACATACATTGAAAAGCATTGAATTTCATGTCTCCATCTGCTGGTGGGCCATCATAATATAAGTATGGGTAATATGATGTTAATTCCACTACAGAAGAGACTTGATAATCGCTAAAATTGGGTAGGCCAAAAAGTGCATATATCGATATCGGTATAGGTCAGTGGTTCTCAAATGGTGTGCCGTGGTGCAAATCCAGGTGTGCCGTGGGATTTTGTGGTAACCACACATTATTTTTGCAATATTCAACTGGGCCTTTACAAAAAGTTATGAATGAAATTTCAATTGACTGTATCTGTATGTTGTACACACATTTCCTAAAAAAGAGGCAAACTCCAGCTAAAAATGGAATATAATTTCATTAAAAAAACCTCCACAGGGAACATATTTGTCACCTTTCGTGCAAGGGAATTGTAAGTGTGTGACACATCCCGGCATCTTACATTAGTTCTTGTTTAAATGAATATGTTATTTGGTGCTTTGATGTAATTTTAAAGCATTTAAAATGAATTCTGGAATCATTTTGTCACGTGGGTAAATGTCGTTTGTCAATTGTCATTGATATCAGTAAATAAAAATAAACATTTATGTCATGATAAGGGTGATAACAGGTTATGGAAGCTATTGTGCACAGGTGTAAATACAGGTGTGCCTTGGGTACAGAAAGTTTGAAAACCACTGGTAAAGGTTATCAACGAAATAAGGCATATCAGATAACAGCAAAAAGTCTAATATCATGCATCCTTGAGTTACATTTTTTTGCATGCATATTATATATTGTCAGCACTTTGTGGTTCAGTGTTTACCTCCAGGACACTTCAACATGTGGACTCAAAGAGCTCAGGGTTTTCACCAGCTAAGCTACAGCTGGTCTGGGCCTCTTTATTCTTTGTCCCTTAAAACAAAAGACATCAGAAATCTTTGTATCCATCTCAATGCATGTCCTTGCTCTCCACAAACATAACAGTGTTTCAAGATCAGCTTGTAACTTTTACAAAAAATATACATACCAAAAACAGACATAGACTTGTACCTCATTAAGTAGATGCTGATAATGATCTTTCTTCTGGTATTTACTCAGAAGGTTTTTGGGTAATTGCAGATCAGTCAGAAAGCTGCAGTCAAAGGGAGCTATGAAAAGAGAGCATATCACTTTACCTCTGTCCTCAAATGACCGCACTGGCTTCCATGTAGAGCTGCATTTTGTGTTGTGCTCCTAGTTGCTGGAGTAGCCTTTTTTGAAATGTTTCTTATGTGTGTGCCTTTTTTTGTCCCTGATGTGAACAGCTGCTATTGTTATTTATTTCTGTTTTTTCCTTCTTTTTTAATTCTATTTTATGTAAAGTACACTTGAGTTTCCATGTGGATAAAATGTGTAATACAAAGTTTGCCTTGCCATTTCAGATGCACTCTACGCCTTTTCTGTTTAATACTTTCCAGAGCTCAAAAAGACACAGGGCCTTGTATCTTCCTTGAAATCTTCATTGTGTTTTGCAGTTGCAGCAGGACAGTGTGGTGGAAGACATATCTGCTGGAAGTGGAGTGATCAACTTTAAAGTGAATCGCAAACTTCTTGTCCAGGTTTGTTAGGTTTATTTTCAACTGTGGTAAAAACAACAGATTTGAACTCTTGTGTTGTGATTATAATCCGATTTACTTCATCTGTTTTAGAAAATGTTGGAGCCATTTGGAAAACAGGAAGATGAGAAATTCGGGTTGAATAGTGAACTTTTTAATACTCTCAAGAGAGGAACAACATTAGTTGAGTACAGGTGGGTTTGTCTCCTTTTACACCACATGCAATGTCTTCTCCTTATAGACTGCCATCAGACACAGTTAATCTGTTTTTATGTACAGCTCTCCAAATATTGCCAAAAAATTCCACGCTGGACACTTAAGATCTACAATTATTGGTGAGTTAATTTATTCTGTAACTGCTAATATATCAACTGATATTAGCTCATTGCAGATATATCTGTATCTAACTATATGTCTGCTGATAAATAAGAAGAAATTGATAAACAGAAATTATAAATGTATGCTTTGAGATAGTGTCTCTGTTCTGTAGTTTGTCCTCGGAGAGTAGTGAAGTTTATTTCATTAATTCTAAAGTGTCCTGCCGAGCACATTGATCATTGTTACAAAAGCAAACTTAAGGGAACTTTATTAAAAATGTTTATTTATGTGATTAATAAAGGCTGGTATATTATTTTCTGATTGCTTTAAAGGTCCAGTTTGTAGGATTTAGTGGCATCTAGCTGTGAGGTTGCATAACTAAAACTTCTCCTGTGTGCTAAGCATGAAGGAGAACTACAGTGGCCGATATAAAAAACGCTAATGACCCTATAATAGAGTCGGTGTTTGGTTTGTTCCTTCTGAGCTACTGTAGAAACAACATGGCTGACTCTGTGGAAGAGCACCTGCTCCATATGTAGATAAAAATGGGCACTCAAAGGTAACGTAAACACAACGGTTCTTATTTTCAGGTGATTACAAACAAGTGAAAACACAACTATGAATATTATATAGCTTTTTTGGCAATATTCATTCATCTATTAATTTTCTGTAACCGCTCATCTTGTTAGGGGTTGCGGGGGGGCTGGAGCCTATCCCAGCTGACACTGGGCGAGAGGCAGGGTACACCCTGGACAGGTCACCAGACTATCACAGGGCTGACACATAGAGACAGACAACCATTCACACTCACATTCACACCTACGGACAATTTAGAGTCACCAGTTAACCTGCATGTCTTTGGACTGTGGGAGGAAGCTGGAGTACCTGGAGAAAACCCCCGCTGACACGGGGAGAACATGCAAGCTCCACACAGAGGGGCTCCCCCACCCCAGGTTCAAACCAGAAACCCTCTTGCTGTCACCCATTTTTGCCAATAGATGCCCCAAAATCCCACACACTGGACCTTTAAATCCTCAGATATTATTTCTGGTCTTGGCCTCTATGATCCTGTATCTATCAGGCTACACTGTAAAATACATTTTAAATTGATCGTACAGTCAGACAGTTGGACTAAAAACATCCTCTTCCTCTCCAGGTAACTTCATTGCTAACTTAAAGCAGTCACTTGGAAACAAAGTCATTCGAATGAACTACCTGGGAGACTGGGGTATGCAGTTTGGTGAGTAAATAATGTGCAGAATATTTACAGGGGCTCAAAGTCCCAGATGCTGCTCTGAAAGTGAGCTTTGTTGATGAAACCAGTTTTCTGTTTCAGGTCTGCTGGGAGCTGGGTTTGGCCAGTTTGGATGTCAGGAGAAGCTGAAACAGAATCCGTTACAACATTTGTTTGAGGCGAGTTGGCATGTTTGGATAAAGACGCACTGGCCAGTTTGGCATGTTGAATGAGAGTGTGTTTCATAGAAAATGTTCATCGTCTGTCATCCAAACATCAACAGATTCATTGAGTTATATTTGTCTTGCGTGGTCTGAATGCTTTTGTACGACAGGCTTTTGTTCGACATTGCCAAGCCGGTTTTTGACTGTATTGTTGTTTTTGTCTCGCAGGTTTATGTTCGAGTGAACAAGGAAGCAGAGCACAATGAGGATATGAAACAGGCTGCCAGAGACTTCTTTAGACAGCTGGAGCAGCATGAGAGCGAGGCCGTGTCGTTATGGCAACAGTTCAGAGAGATCACAGTGGACGAGTATCAGCACGTTTACAAGGTACAGCCAGCTGGACTGAATAACATACATGACCAAATGACACCAAAACTCTGAATTATAAACACCAGTAGATAAAATATTGTAAACTGTTTCATTTCAAACCTTTTTCAGAGGTTAGGCGTCCACTTTGATATTTACTCCGGGGAGTCTTTCCACCAAGATCAAGCCCAGGAGGTGGTGCAGCAGCTGCAGAGCCAAGGCCTGTTGAAAACCTCTGAGTATGTGACAGCATGTGACGGCCTGTAATCAGTAACTGGCATGACACACTCTGAGTAAACATGTGTGAGGACGGTCGGCTTACAGTTGGTTTACTTGATGCATGGCCACTCAAATAACTGATCAAACAACTGGACTGTGAACCAGAGCTGCAAATATTTATCAATAAGTCAGCTGACAAAAAATTAATCTGCATCTATTTTGTTCACAGAATCATTATTTTAGTCATTTTGTAAGCAAAAAGTCAAACATTTGCTGGTTTCATGCCTCTTAAATGTGAGAATTTTCTTTGTCAGACGTGATAATAAACAGAATAGCTCTGGATTTTTGGACCTCTGATCAGATTAAAAAACACCATTTCAAGTCATCATGTTAGGCTCTGGGGGATTACACAGCGCATGCTTCGCTGTTTTCCGAGTCACAAGTTTGATGACTTCAGACTGAGCTCGACAAAATCAAGAGGGCTTACAACTTGACTTGGACTCTAACACCAATGACTTCACTCGGACTTGAGCCTTTTGACTTGAAAATACTTGATACCTCCCTCCAAACCCAAAGATGAAAAAATATGTTATTTAAAAAGCATAGCACAGATTATTTAATTTCCCTATTTCCTGAATTAACAAACGTTAACACTGTTCAGTCAGAGCAAGTCAACTCTTAATTCCCTGAAAGATCCATTTTGTCTGAACCAATCTGACAGCATCCAGTCAAGTCGCAGGAGGGAACCATGAAGAACTAACGTTACGTTTCTGAGCACCAGTTAAAAAAAAAATTATATTTAAGATCATTTAGTTTGCTCACAAAAACTACATGTTGCTCAACAAAAAAGGAATAACAGTATGCAAAACATGTGGGTTGAAAATAACAGGCCGAGATGCAACAACTTCCAACAAACTAGTTTTAACAACTAAATACAAATTTTAAAAAGCATTAATGGTATTTGTGACTTTGATTCATCTTTGCTCTGCTGTTAAAATGATATTATGTTTAGTGAAGAGCACATTATGACTTGTTTAGCACTTGAAACTCAGTTTAAGACTTGGGACTTGAATTGGGACTTTTTAGTGATGACTTGAGTGCAACTACTCGACTCACTTGTGACTTGCAAAACAACAATTTGGTCCCGCTTTGGATATTTTCTGACATTTTTTTTGACAAAGCGTTTAATCATGGAAATAATGGGCAGATTAATCAATAATGAAAATAACTGTTAGTCACAGCCCTGATATGTTAATGTTTAGTCTGTCATTAGTTCTGTATGTGTAGGGTGTTATGTATTTATTATTTATATACTCTGAAAATGGGGCAGGTAAGATTTTTCTTGTCCCTCTTATCTTATCTACTCAACTCAACTCAAATTTATTAATAAAGCACATTTAAAGAGATCTCACGTTGGACAAAGTGCTGTATAAAAGGAATAAAATACTAAAAACACATACATAAGAGGCAACATAAAATGTCACGTACACAGCTCACAATTAGAGACACAACACACACAGGCACATGTCTGGGAAGATCACATCAGGGGGACTCAAACGCTAATGAATAAAAGTAGGTTTTGAACCTGGACTTAAATGAGTCAATGGTGGGGGCAGATCTAAACTGAAGAAAGCTTAACTATATCTGTAGATTCATTTCTTCAATCAGCACTCATCCTGTCCTGTAACTATGTCTAGAGTGTACACAGACTGCCTGTGTCTTTCATTAGAATGTACCAGTAGCCTCCTCGAGATGGACGAGTCATAATATCAGCGGCTCTCACTTGACACTGGCCAGACACCCCGCTATCATGGACTAAAATAGTCATAGTATAGTATGTCATATAAAATGTCATAAATAAGTGATAGATAAATTCATGGTATGGACGCTACAAATAGCCACAGCTGTTTAGCTGATATGTAGGTTATCTATTAATACATGGTAAATTTAGAGCCTCGTCACAGAGTCTGAGGAGCCTTTCAATCATTATATTTTGGTGTTCATGTTGTTCCCCGTCTTCATTGTCATCGCCATTCAGACCAAACAACAGTGCTGCTGCCAGCGGTTATTATGAATTTAGGACAGGGTCTGCGACATCTTAACTCAGGATCTCCAACATCCCAAAGTTACGACAGTTCTGTAATCACCAAATTCCTGTTCCTAAGATAAGAAAAGAGTTGTCCTGAATGCAGTCAGGGAAAACATGTGTCTGTAATATCAAAATCCTAAATGTCATCCTAAACTCAGATAAGATTTATAGGATCTCAGACTTAGGAAGTTTATTTAATGAGGCCAAAGATATGTGAGGTAAATTAGAAACAGTGTCTCCATTACATAATTTGTCCACCAGAGAGCACTGACACGTTCATATTTAATGCTCAGTACATTCAGTATCTGTCAGGTTTTGAATTAGTGACAGTATGAACCGTGTGCAGCAGTAACAGTAGGCATACATCACACATGCTGATCCCAGTTCTTTAAAAAAACACATTTAAGAGGTTCTTATCAAAACTTTATCAGCCTATATATTGAATAAAACATTTTTAAACTCGCAGACTATCGTGCTCTTCTAAGGAATAAGGAGAAATATTTGAAGAGTTTTCTCTGTGTGACTGAAAAGCAAGCCTCAGCTTATTGTACATACCCTTTTAAAATATGATATTTTATTAGCTGACCCTTTCACTGCTTGGTTCAGGCTGTACAAAACAAAAACAATGTTCCAAAAGATTTCATACAGAATAATAATCAAACCTCAGTTTTCTATATGTTTTTATCAGAGACCAAAAGCTGTGTGACCAAAGCTCACATGGACTTGTTGTATTTACAGGAAAGGAACAGGCGTAGTGGATGTCTCCCCTGCTGGAGACATGAGCAGCGTCTGTACAGTGCTGCGCAGTGACGGCACTTCTCTCTACATCACCAGGTCAGTAAAAGAAAAGATGATTAATTCAAATCTGCAGGAAAATGTCAAATGGTATCAAATGAATATCTGAATTATACTGCATAAGAGATGAGTTTTGAAGGTGGAAGTGGCAGCAATGACTTGTGTTTTGTTTTTTGTCTTCTCAGAGATCTCGCTGCAGCGATTGACCGAAAAGAAAAATACAGTTTTGATGAGATGATTTATGTGGTAAGTAAACTGATGCACTCTCTCTATATATTTATGTTTCAAATGTTTACATTGCTGTCCTTTAAAGAAATGATGGATCACTTTAACCTCACATATACAAGACACATTAATCTGCAGCATGAGCTGCACAAGACATGGAAACAGCAGGTTTAATTACAGTCATTAGTGATGAGTGCATGATGCAATATAATGACAGAGCTTCAATTATCTTCAACATTTTTTACTTATTTATAGACCGAAGCCCTCAGTCAACTGACAGAAAATGTTTTAACTTATTTTTTTTTTAATAATTGATTAATAATTAAGATATTTAATGTAAAAATATGCATTACCATTTTCAGGCTCTAAATTGTGAGTAGGCCTGTCACAATAATTACTGAGGTCATGTCCGTATGTTGTATGATATTGACATTGTGTTTATATGTTTTTGTTTACGTAAGAATACCACAAACACTCAACCAGATACCAGAATAAACAGCAGAGTTTCTCAACCATTATTGTTTGTTTTTTTCACAGTATCTAAACTGAATGAATTAAAGAAAGTATGCTGTGACACATTTTACAGTCATTTCTGTTTATCTTTTTTGTTAAACAATATTTTTTATGAAATATTTCGCACATTGAAATTCATTTATTTTGCATATTTAACAATGAAATGTTAAATATGATGTTTTATTATTTAGGATATTTTATTTTTTTCACATGCCAATATCTGAATATTCCAATAAATTTAAAGTTAATTGCACTTTGAAGGGGTGTACCTGCATTATTATGCTGTCACATTATATCAGTGGCTTAAAATGGTCTTAAAATGACAATTATATTGATTATCGTAGTTATTACTGGGACAATATATCATCCGCCAAAACCCGTTGTCGTGTCAGGCCTTACTGTGAGGATTTGCTGCCTTTCTTTGTCTTACGTGATCATGAACTGAATATATTTTGGACTGTGGGTCGGAATAAATAACACATTTGTAGATGTCACCTTGGGCTTTAGAAAATTGTGATGAATTTTTTTATACCATTTTCTGGTCACTTTATGGGTGAAATGAAATAACTGATCAATTACTTGAGAAAGTAATTGTCAAATTAATGATGACGAGATGGTGAGAATAATTGTTAGTTGCAGCCCTACTCATTTAATAGGTGCTTTGATTACTAAAGTGGATATCCATCACGCTCTGATGACGGCTTCACACTGAAATAAGTCAGGTGATTAGCTGTAAATAAAATTCAAAATGAGATAGCATTTTTTATAATCTTTGTTGACAGCAGAAACAAATATGCAAAACATGCCAAGCACAAAAATGCATAATGTGAATATTTGTTTACCCACAGTCTGAAACTCATTTGACCTGATGATGATGTGAGTCCTGTGAGTCTGGTTTACACCGTCTGTTTATATGAAAATGCAGAGCCACTTAAAGTTTACATCATCTTGTTCCCCTTTTGACTTTTGACTCTACCTATCCCTGCCTATTTATCACTGTGCTGCATCTGCGTTTGCTCTTCTTTTGAAGACGGATAAAAGTCAAGCGAATCACTTCCACCAGTTGTTCCACATCCTGCTCGCTATGGGACACTCCTGGGCTGACAGGTGAGCAGTGACACACCTGAACACAACCAAACACATGACACAGACCAGTTTAATGGCAGCTGTTAGTTTATAGTGGTTGTTGAGTAAAGATCAAAGAGTAGTCTTGTTAAATGTCTTTGATAAGAGTCTTTTCACAAGTTAATGATAGAAAGGAACGTTATCTTTAAGGTGGCATTAAAATCAAATATGTGTTCTGGTCTGCAATAACAGGAAAACTTCCCTCGCTGAAAGGAATACTTCACTGTCTCTGTAACTGTATCCCAAATGTAAAAACAGCACCCCACCCACCACAGACATCTGTTTTAATTAGAAACATTCCTTTTGTCTCATGTGAAGTGTTGCTGCTTTACTTAGATTTGTTTTTCTTACATTTTGTGCAACTTTCTACCTTTTCCTCACTGAATTACAGCGGGAAATATACTTTTACTCCACTCCTTCTGTGTGACAGCTATAGTAGCTATTTACTGTAAAGATAAACATTTCCAGCTCCTTATATTACATCGTTACCATCAGCGTTTCAACCTGATGCCATTCTGTAGTGTATCATACCAAAAGGACAGGTGCCATCCAGCCACGTTATCAACTTCTACTTTAACATTTATTTACTTTACTCTACTGAAAGTAATAGGTAGCCTAATGTCTACTTCATTTACTTTATCACAATAACTGTTAAACAAATCAAGTACAAAATATAGATAAATGTATTTATGTTTGACTAATTTAAAAGTTACATTTTGTTCCTGAAATCTACCCTGAATCCACCCTTCTAAAAAGTTGTGAGCATGACATACTGAAGATTTGATCAAGATCAAAACCAAGACTGGATTATGGGATCTAATCCAATTTCAGAATCCCTTTTTTTTCTTGAACAACCCATTTTCAGCATTTGAACCTATCCGACAGCTGAAATCTGATCAGATTACTTCTGAACAACACGGCCCCAGCTTAAAACTTGTCCCATTTCAGACATATCCCTGTCCCACAGTTTCATTCCTGATGTAGGCATATACTTTTGGGAAAATAATTAATCATAGATATATGACATTAACCATCTTGGAGCATTCTGTATCCAACTTAGAATAGGATGGTCTTTTAAATCTGATCCAAGGAAACCCCGTAGACTTTACAAGCTGTCCTTACTTTGAAGTAGAAAAAAAGAGTGTTTATCAAGATTATATTGAGAGACAAGTTCTTGAAAATTAGGAATAGTGTTTGCCCCATTACTGTCTCCAAGAGTTGTAAAACCTTTGTCCTCCCAAGTTTTGTTAGTAAATGGTTTTCCTTCAGAAAGAAGATGACTGATGTTCCATAATGGAGATTATTGGCACCAAACATTTTTAATTTTGTCAGTTCAAAATGTTTAAAAAGTTGAAACCACTCTTAAATTTTTATATATAGCACACCAACAGGCTGATGAACTCTGGCAGATTTCTATTAGTCTGCCTCTAACTTCATACAGTTTTGAACGCAGGTGATGTGGACTGATGATGAATTCTGATAAAATAATTTGTAGATATATGTCTGATATTTTGTAGTATGGCCTTTACAATATTTTTTCCTTGTGTACTTTTACTGAATTGTTTATTATTAATAGTTTCACCACCCCACCACCACAGAGCTCATCAGCCTGCCGGTGTGCATTATGTTTAACTATAGGTGTGGTTTTCAAACATTTAGACCTGACAAGGATCTAAGTAGGATCGAAATGTTGTCTTCATTTAACTTGTGTGGCATAGAGTAAGTGTGCAGGCGTTACTTTTCTTCAGTGTACGCTGTTTTTTGATAGCCTTGCACCTACATGATGTGTGTATTATTATTAGCCCTCAATACAAATCAAAACACCCAACAGACTATAAACTGAAAATCAGCTCCACCCCAACCAACTTTTTGCTGATAATATTTCTGTATTTTTACTTGACATGACATTTTTACTCCAAGGCTTTTACTTGTAACAGAGTATTTTTTCATGTAGTACTGCTTTGACTTAAACAATATGTATTCCACGGCTGTTTTCAGTTGTCACCATGTGCCCTTCGGCCTGGTGCGAGGGATGAAGACCCGCAGCGGTGAGGTGGTGTTTCTGGAGGACGTGCTGGATGAAGCTCGAGCCAGGATGCTTCACAACATGAGCCAGTCAAAAAGTAAAGCCTCTCACTCTTTAAGTAGGCAGTGTTTCCAGCAGCACAGAGCACACATGGCTCTGTGCCAAAAGTACATTTACATGTGGCCTCAAGATTGAATTTTCTTGTGTGGTTTATACATAATTGCTCAATCGACCAGTCTGTGTATAATTATCTCCTGGGATAATGAAGCTATGACTGTGAGCACTGGCAGTGTTTACCATTCTCTGTGGCATGTTACAGTGTTACTCAGTCGCAACGTGTGGTTTCCGGCATCAAGTGGGATTATCTGATTGCATCACACAACAAGGCGTTGACGCTGTTCTTCCACTAGTAGTCGGAAATCTCTACAGCATACTCATTCTCTGTGCTGCATTCACACTGAAGAAGGTACAACACAAACTGAATTTAGAAAAAGAGATTGTGCTTTAACAATGGGATTTTCAGTGGAGTGCTAAACCCAAAATCCAGTGAGCTTAATCCAAAAAATTGAAAAGGTAGCACATCTCAAGTCTTTAAGTCAAGGAGGATACTCACATATTGCTTATTTATTTGGCTCACAATGAGATGAGAATTCGGAGAAAGTAAAAAATGAACTATACCCAGTTATCATGCTTACAAAAAAAAGATTTGAGTGTGCTGTTGATGGACACTTTTCTCCCACAATGCAATGCACAAATGAAATTTTAGGAGCTGCTCACAGCTGGAAGAATTCAAAAATAAATGTTGTTTATGGTGACAAAAGTCACATTTTGGGAACATAATTACCGATCTCTTTGTAAAGATTAATTGGCAGCGGTATCCTGAAGTTGTAGGTCATAAAATCCTGGAAAAGTTTTGCAGTATGTAAACCAGTGTGCTTTTCTGGCTGCTCTGACCCACAATCCTCTGTGCAGTGGTCTAAATCACACATCAGCTGAGCCGCAGACGGATGATAGCTTGATGCTCGTTGACAGCAAGCTGCAACGATGGATGACAGAGCATTCAAGTGACTGATGACCAGTTGAATAGTAATAAGAGGAATATTAATTGTTTCACTGAACACAATAATCAGAGGGATTACCACCAACAACAGGACATAACTATGAAAATAACAGACAGAGAAATGCATATGTAATTTTACTGTGGTGAATGTAATATGTTAGAATCTATAATGTACGCAGTTATACCTTACAATTTAAAACATATACATTGCAAAGTAACAGCAGAGCTCTCCGGGTTGACCTCTGTTTTGTTTTATCTCCAAGGTAACAGATATATGAGCAAGAGGGGTCATATTTTAGGGCACAATATTATGACCAAGTAGCATGTGCCAATTGTGTGCATACTGCATGCAACATGTACAGGCAGCAGCAGTATGTACTGAAAGTTAGAAGAAAAAGTACGTGACTGGGATGTTATGATTTGCTAATTTCTTGTATACTAACAGTAAAAACAGTACAGTATAAAGGTAAGTATATAGCACATACTGTATTCAGTTAGTATATAGTATGGAACTGGGACATACTCAGTTTTGACAAGCAAAACCTCCAACTCAACGGGGATGCTTCCAGCTGTCTCAGCCGCAGTGGAATTAAAGATAATGTTTTCCATTACATCAGGATCATTTTACTGCTTCATCAGAAATTGATTGACGAGGCTGCAGTTGTCACAGTAAGGCAAGCAAATGTGTTAATGCAAAACAAGCTGTTGTCACCAGTATTCCCCATCTCAATGTCTTTAAAATGGCAAATATGCATGATGGTATGAACACTGCCCTATGTGGGTATACTGAACCTGTGTTTGGGAACTCGCTCTGTCCACAGCCACAAAGGAGATGGACGATCCAGAGGACACCGCAGAGAAAGTGGGAATCAGTGCACTTATAGTCCAGGTGAACTGTTACAGTTTTAATCTTTACCCCTACACTCTAGTATTCAAATATTCAACTAGTACGTGTTTAATTTCCTGATTTGTCTGTATGGTTTGATGTGAGAGATGTGATTTTTTTTTTTTTAATCTCATGTTTTCTGTTGGCTTTGTTTCAGGACTTCAAAGGTCCCCTGCAATCAGACTATACGTTTGACTGGGACAGGATGCTGCAGGCGCAGGGAGAGACGGGAGTCTTCCTCCAGTACACACACGCTCGACTCCGCAGGTGTGTATTCATCAAACGCTGAAAATAACAAAACTGTTTGAGGAATTCTAGAAGTTCTGTCATCACTCGGCCATTTTGGTGATTTAGTTATTAGTTAGTTATGAAAATCCTGCATTCAAAAAGGGGTATCACTCCTTATTTACCCCTTCTTATTCATTTATATATTGGATTACTGTATTATTATTAATGATGCATTAACAAGCAGCATTTAATTATTGTAACTGGTTGAGGTGGATGACAGGAGGAATAATTACAGCCAGTAAAACCTGTTTCAGTGCTCATTTGGGTGCCAATTTTTTTTTGTTTGTTTGTTTTAAGACAGACTTGAAAAAAATGGAACCTATACTTTAATATGCTGCTGGATTGTTTAATCCTGTGGTTCTCAACCAGGAGTTGAGGCAGTCCTTGAGCGGGTCCCCAGAAAATAGTGAACAGTTTATTTTCACTATGGAAGTGATCCCAATGTGAGTAAGAGTCATAAGAGTGACTATTCTGATCAGATGGAGGTCCCTGAAGCAAAATCCTGTTACATAGGGGTCTGTGACCTAATAGCCATGTTTTCATCAACTGTAGGTACAGTAGCATTAGAAACACAAGTAACCAGTATGAGCATTTACTTAGAACCTAAATCCCTGGAGCATTTCCACAGCAGATAACACGCTGAATGTAGGCGGGGTTGTTGTCACTCACTGCTCCATCCAGCCCTCGCTTTATCTCCTCTTTAACAGTGACACAGATGGAAGTCTGCACCTCGTTTTGTCCACAGAACAAGGTTACACGCCGACATTTTTAAATTCATTCTTGTAAATTCTTCCACTGAGTAATGCCCAAGTAAATATTGCACCTTAAAAGTTGCCTTTAGCTGCCGTCAGTAGCCTTTGAACAGCAAAGTGAATTAATTATCTTTTCTCGATCTATAGCTGCTGCTAGAAGCAGCAAAACTTCTTTCATTTTATAGTTATAGTTTACTAATGTATGTAAACCTTTCTACAGTATGAACAGTGGTAATATAAGCTTCAAAACCAGCCACAACTCATCCCTGAGCAGAGTGACCGCCCACTGCTGACCAATCAACAGACTGCAGTGTTCACAGCTCCACCTTTTAGTACCAGATCTGTGTGCTAGGTACCCCAACAGAGGGGGGACCAAAAAAGGGGCCAGTTTTATTGGTACCATTCAGAACTTTTAAGAATGGGAACAAAAAAGTAAAAGTTCTCATGTGCACTGAACTGAACTGAACCAGACTGCTTGGTGGAAATGAGGCTAATGTGGATCAAATTAGGGCTCCTTGTCACATAAAAGGTTGGAACCACTGGTTTAATCCATAACAATTCTGCATATTTTATAAACTGATCATGTTTTGAATGTAAAATGATTTGAATCTGCAAAGTAACTATTAACTGTAGCTGTCAGAATAATGTAGTGGGGTAAACGGTACAGTATTTGCCTCTGACATGTGTTAAGTGGCATAAAACAGAAGTAAACAAGTGCCGTAAATACATACTTGACCAGAGTGCTTAGTAACCATTCACCACTGCTCAATCGTACGCCGCCAAGATCTAAGTTTTATTTTAAACACTACACCAGATGATTTCACTTCCTAGGTCTCCTCTAGTGTTTGTTTGAGATAAAATATACACAATAGTTAATCAGCTTACAGTCACTCTTGGGCATTAGTCTGTGTTAAGGATTTCAATACGCATTAAAACAACTTATCTATAACTCTACGTATAAATATTTATGGCATTTGATACAAATACTCTCCAAACATACCTAGAAAACAGGAGAGCTGACTGATAAAGTAGCTTATTCACACCTTTTATTGTGGTGTTGTTACTGCAGTTTAATGCGGAGTAATGAAGGTATAGAGGCATCTGTATCGGATCCATCCCTTCTACTTGAGCAGACGAGCGTCAGCATCCTGCAGCACCTCCTTCGGTAAGCAAACCACTTCTTAAACGGTGGCATCCTGTAAATCTTCTGCAGGTTCTCACAATGTGCCAGTGTTGCGTCAATATTTGCTCCAATTGAAAAGTACTCATGTGCTCTTTGTAGTTATGATGAGGTGTTGTACCAGTCGGCCCAGGATCTGCAGCCCAAACACCTCGTCAACTTTTTATTGAAGCTGTGGTAAGAACAGGATGTTAGTCCAGAGTGGGGTGGTTGCCATGCGGGGAACTTTGGTTGCTCAGTGTTGTTTTACAGCCAGTATAATGGTGTTTGTAGAGGTGGTAATTAAACAGTGTACTCAGGTTTATAATGGTTGTTCCTCTCGAATCTCTTCCAGCCACCTCATTGCTTCAGCTCACAGAGAGCTGCCAGTGAAAGGAAGCCCTCAGGATGTTGCACAGGTAGGAAGGAAATCATGTCTCAATCACTTATGCACATATCCATGTTTGTTTCTCTTAAATGTGCCACCATGTAACGTTATACAGTCAGTAAATCCTTCTCACCTTCAATACATTAGAGTAAATACCGTAAATATGTCTCCAAACACACTGCTTGCCTCTAACAGCCCTTATTTTGTGCCAAAAAACAAATGGAGCCGTACTGGTGATCAGCGTAGTATTAAATTAAGACATTTTAACTGAGTCATTAAGCAAGTAAACTGACTCAGTAATATCAGCTACACTGCAATTATCTATCTAATGGCCCTGACACACCAAGCCAACAGTCAGCCACCGGTCTATGTTGGGCAGTCTGTCGCACGGTTGCCCCTCATAGACCCCTGTCAGCTTTTTTTTCTGGCTAATTCAGCATGTTGAATCGGTGTCGATGACGGTGGAGCCTGTGGGTGAATGAAATCACTCTGATTGGCAGTTCAGCTCGGTGCACGAGAAGAGAAACGGAAGTGAGGAAAGTAAACAAAAAGCTAAAGTCAAGAGGGAGTGGGACCAAAACAAACTTGTTACATAAGAGTATTTTTCTTTTGTCAATGAGCTCTTGAGCAGAGACTTTTCCTGATGGTCTGTGATGCTGTGGACTGGCACACGGTAAATATGCTTTAAACTTTCAAAATTTGATTGGCTGTGGCTCAGAGGTAAAGTAGACATCGTCCTCCTTTCGGAAGATCTGCGGTTCGATCCTCATCCAGTCTGCATGTCGAAGCATCCTTGAGCAAGATGCTGAACCCCAAATTGCTCCCGATGATGCTTCCATTGGTGTGAGTGTGTTAAAAACTCAGTAGCAGGTGGCACCTTGTATGGTAGCCTCGGCCACCAGTATATGAATGTGTGTGTGAATGAGTGAATGTGACTTATAGTTTAAAAAGCGCTTTGAGTGGTCGAATGACCAGAAAGGTGCTATACAAGTGCAGGTCCATTTACCATTAATGTGCTAACTGGCGTTAAGACGTTCCTCCGGTTTCCCTTTTGAATGATGAAGACTACCAGCGTCTGGTGTGGAGAGTTCTTTCGTCTCACACAGGCACAGAATGTACATGCTGGTTGGCTGTCGGCTGAAGTCTTTGTGGTGTGTTCATGTGCAACCTTTTGGCTGAGACACGGCGAAGTCAGGCGACGCAGCAGGGGGCCGTCTTCACGCTAGTTCTCTGAAGTCAGTTTGGTGTGTCTGGGCCTTAAAGGATAACTTCAGTATTTTCAACCTGGACTCTATGTCCAATGTTTTGTTTCTAAGTGACAACAACAATTTTTGAAATTAGTCTAGTATTGAGGGAGAGTGCTGCAGGCGGCAGCCGTGAAACATGCTGCAATGTGAACACATGGAGGGTGTTCGAGCCCTCAATTGACGTCCCCTAAAAGTGTTTGTTTTGCCACTGACAGCTCAGATTGTTTTTCCAAGTGTCCATGACAACATTATGGAAAGGACCCTACAGAGATAGACCTTTTTATTAAAGAGTAAGATCCTTTTTGTTTAACCAGAAACAGACACGGAATTGTCATCACCCAACCCACCAGACTCCATTTAAATAAACAGCAATTTTAGTGTGTATAGAGTCAACATATTTTCACATTTAACTGGGTGAATTCAGGTTTTATTTCAACCAAACAAGAGTCGGTGATTGCTTCGACAGTGGAAAGATGAACCAAGATGGTTTTGTGAGTTTTATTTTGTGTCTGTTGACTTTGACTTGACTTTCTGTGACTAAGTGTGTTTTACAATGATAAAATTACTGATTGTTTAAATAGAATCTGGCGGCTTTGGTGATGGTGATTTCGGGGCTGGTTCTGGTTAAACAAAAAGGATCTCCGTCTTTCATAAAAAGGTCTGTCTCTGTAGGGATCCTTTCCATAATGTTGTCAGACACTTATAATAACAGTCTGAGCCTGTCAGTGGCAAAAACAAGCACTTTTAATTGACGTAAATTAATGGTTTCACAGCTGCAGCTTGTCTCACTCAATACTGGACCAATCTAAAAAAAATCTTATTCCCATTAGTCACTTAGACACAAAAACATTAGAAAACAGGGTACAGGTTGAAAAATACTAAAGCTTCCCTTTAATAATATAACTTTTTATTTGTAAGGAAAGGATTTAAAATTATGTATTCTTTCAAAAGTTATGTAGTCTTAGTTTAAATATTTAGTAATACACAGTAGCTTTGTACTAAGCGCAATAACAAACTTATTTCTACATGAAAATAATGTCATCATATGCTACAGAGTGGTCTTTCTTTCTCATGGAGGCCATCTGGCATGCAGAGGACATGTAAACCTGACAAACTGCCAGGATTTTAGATGATGTTGTAGTCACGTCAGCTCAAAGAATGCTTTAAGACAATGCTAATAATGTTATTAAAATTGCTAGACTCGTCATCCTGATGTCTGTATAAACTTTTAATAATTCAGCTGTAAGTGAACTTTAAAACAATTGAAAATGCTCTCAATTGAAAAAATTAAATATGTATATATATTTAAATATGTATATATATTATCTGCTAAATTTCAACAGGCGAGGTTACGTCTGTTCAGCGGAGCCTGCTCAGTCCTCGCCAACGGGATGAGGATCCTGGGCATCACACCAGTTGATAAAATGTGAAACTCTACAAAGATTGTTACTTCATCAGTGTTATTTTAACTGCTCTAGGTACCATACTGCTACAGCCGATTTGCACTGTAAATATAAAGCCTTATATTTTCAAAATAAAATCATCTTATCTCACAGAGCCATTTGCTTTTCTGACTATTGTCTCAGGTATTTTCCACTCAGTCACTTGTTTTCTTACATTGACTACTGTTTAAAGTTCAAACCAGAGTTGAGTTATGTCACTCAGCTACTATCATAGTAACAGCAGATGCCTGGCTGACCTAAATGTGATTGGACAACTGATAATGCCAGGCGTATCATCATGGTAGGACTGGTAGAACTGGTTCAGCTGACTTTGACCTAGTTAGACAGATACTCACCTGGAGTATCTGACTTGTTCTTGACAGTAGGAGCAAAATAAATGTTGATCTATCTCAGCTCATGGACAAATGATTAAAAACAGGGGTGCGTCTGTTTTTAGCCCACCGTACCTTTGTTAAATAGGGTAGACGAAATAATATAAACATCTGTCAGTTCAACAGCACCACAAACTGTAGCCTCCCAAAATAGCCATAACGTTGAATCGAAACCTAAATGGCTTTGAATCAACAAAAACTGAACACTATAACCTTTATAAGGATCTGATTTACTACAGGTTGTATTGGCAAAGATGCACTGTAACAAAAGACCACGTTACAAGCTGCGCCAATAGTATGAAATGATTTACACTTCCTGTTTCTTAAGGGGCCGTGTTGGTTGCTCACCTGCATCCTTATTCCGAAATTTGACCATTGTGGAAGTGGATGAAAGCAGATGCAAAACAATACAATGCGGGATACAGAACAAATGTTGTGTTTCCCTATTTTGCTGCTTATTTGCGCGCTTAATATCTGATGTAAACCCAGAACAAGATCATCTCAGTTGTTGCCAGATCTCACTTTAGCGAACAAAGTTAATTTTCTCCCGAATCTCTGTCGGTCTGAAAAATGCCATTTTAGTGTCAGAATGTGCGGTAGATGTATTTGTATTGCGAAAAATAGGTCCAATATTTACTTCAATATTTATTATGGGGCAAAAGGATCAGTCATAATCTGTGCTCATGTTCACTTCTCTCTTTGGAAGGAACAGACTTAGGACCTGGATCACGTCTTGATCGTAACCCCAGATTCGCATATTCATATTATCATACTATTCCAAAAGCATGATCTTTTCCTAACCAAGTGCTTTTTGTGCCTAAATCTAACCAGACAAGAATACTTTGAAGCAGCTTATGAGAGTTTCGCAAATCTAGGATTACCATCTAGCCACTACTTGGGACCTGCTGCTAGTGTCCTAAACCCACGTAACACAGATACAGGAAATGACTGTATAAAGTGCACTGCCTCATTTTTTAACTGTCTCTGGTTTTGGCTAGATGTACCCACTAAACTTTGTGTAAATTATATCATAGAAGAAGACAGAGACCAAAGCTGCATTTCCAAGACAGGAAATCAGCATCTTCACCTGTTGATGATACATGTAGAAGGTATGAAGTAAGGACAAGTCTTACCCTTACCCTTATCCCTTGCCCTCTAAATTCTTTAAATGTCGATTATAACTCTTATTCAAGCGGCAACCTCCAGGGCTGACAAATGAAGCAAGCACCGAGGTTTCGAAAAACTGCAGTTCTTTGAACGGCCACTTGAGGCTGGCTCCGTACGCGAGTCAATCCCCATAGACCCCCATGTTAAAGTGCCCAACTTTACAGCAGAAATAAAGATGTTTACAGTCTGGTTAAAAAAAATGGTTTTGGTCTCTGTAGCTTATTTCCCTGTTCACGACAAATGACAAAGTTTTATATAACCTAACCTATATGACCTATTTACTGTTTATTAAGCCTTAAAGGTGTGCATATAAAGGGCATGCCATTTTGAGTGACGGGATGTCTCTGATAGTGTCCTCGGTATCTCAGTCAGATACACCACTCGCCCAAATATGGTCACTTCGGGCTCCAAAAAACAAGATGGCAACGGCTTGAATGCTGAACTCAAGGCCCCAGAATGGGAGTCCAAAAAACCAATGCGTTACGTCACCATGGCCACATCCAGTACTTTTACAGTTTATGCTTTTACTAAAGCCCGATGCACAGCGCTTCAGCATGTGTAGGAATCCAAAGCTTGACAGGCCTGCCATGCTTTGTTACGGTTGCTATGCTATGATTGGAGATTCACTATTCGAGGGAGGAGTTAAGTGAGTAATCAGTTGAAAGTACATTGCAAAAGACTGCGTACATTCGGAACAGAAATAGTAGCCATTGCTTTTACCATATTTAAATTCACTTTTAATGAATGACGCTCGAAACAGAATGCATCCCAGATGTGATACAAAAGACACAAGACACTGCAGAGATGATGTTATAAACACAATCACACATGCAGTCAGTCATCATCATCCTTTCAAGTATGTTTTCCCGTGGGTTGGGCACATTCAGAATCACCACTATGTGATATGGACTTAAAGAAATACTCCACCCACAAAATGACCATTGGTATTATCAAACACTCACCTCGTTACCTTGAATTCAAGAAGAAAACGGTTTCTCCTGCATGCCTCCAGGGTGAACGAAGAATCCAAAAAGGGTGAACATTCCTTATCAATTGAAGTAAAAGTGCCTTTAACAGCAGCAAAACTATCAAAACATCTTACAAACTCAGTTCTTCCCAAACACCTGCATTTTCACTAAACCATTACTACTCGTAGACGGAGGCGTTTCATATTTTCATGTTTAACAAAAATGCATGTGTTTGGAAAGCACTGAGCATATGACTGGATATATGAGACTTGGATTATACTGCAGGATTGTGTGAGAGTTTGTAAATAGACGTTTGATATAGTTTTGCTGTTGTTAAACACGGTCCCCAGTGACTTCAATTCATAAATAAGATTTGCCTTTTTTTGGATTCTCCGTTCACTGTGGAGGCATTTTCTTCATTAATGCACTGTAACACATGGTGAGTAATTGATATACAAATGGTCATTTTGTGGGTGAAATATTCTTTTAAGACGCTAACATTGCACAGTGTAAAACAGACTAATTATGGATTGAAAAAAAAAATACATGATAAGAAGTTGTGATATTTTTACACCCCCTAAAACAGATATATGGAGGCATCTAAAAGAGCAACAACGTCCTGTCACTGCTTATTGCTCCAGCATGGCTGAAGATGAATTACAAGACTTCACTGATTGCTTCAGATAATTTACAAACTTTAAAAGCAGCCAGTTATAAAGGCCAGTTTAAGGTCCAATGTGTCGGTTTTTTTTTCTTCACTTAAACTGAAAGTTTGCTTGAATTTACATGAAAGTGGACCAAAAGTTGTCTAAAGTGATTAACAGAACACAGAAACAACTTCACTGAGTGTCCATTTGGAAAATAACAAGTGTGGACCCCAAATCCCCTAAGTGCAGGAGCTCTTTCAGGCCCCTAGAGAAGGTGAACCACCCCCCACCCCCCTCCCAACACAGACCTGGTCCACCAGCAACAGAGACTCGTCTGCTGCAGGTCAGTGGCTCACACAGTGATCAGTCTCTGTTTGGACTCCTTGTCTGTGTCTTGTCGGGCCAGTTTTAATGTGTCTTGCTTAGGAAGTCCGTACAGGTAGATGGAAACGCACACCAGGAAGGCTCCAGAGGCGAACGAGATCGCTGCACAAGGTAAGAGAAGTAAAATTAGACATTTCCATGATTTAAAAAAGACATTTGTGAAAATGTAACAGTTTTTAAAAAAAAAACTTAAATCTATTTAAAAACTTTTGAGAAATATTTTTTACATTTTTTTTTAACCCACAGTTTTATGTTTCTGTATGCACTGACATTAAAACCACTGAACCACCAGTGACGTGAATAACATTGATCATCTCGTTACAAAGCAATCATCTGCTGGGACACACTGAGTCCATTGAGTCCAAAACTGTACTAATGAACCTTCATTAATATAGGCCTATGTTTTATCTACAAGTGCACGTCACACACTGAGCGAGCCACCTGTTAATGACGCTGTCGGCAAAGCAGTAATGATTGTGCGAAGTGGCTAATGGGCATGTAGCTACTGACATGTTTCAGATGATACGTCATGTTTGTAGTCGACCAATGAAGATGAGTTTACATATCACCTTGGGTTGGTCCTTCACCTTCTCAAAATGATCCCACACTTTGGATTTCCTGCCCGACAAGTTATTAACTAGCCTGTGTAATAACCGCAGGTACCAGCCCTCTAAATGAGGGGCCGTACACATGTCACGTCTTTAACCATCTGGAAAACATGAGATCGGGCTCTGAGTGCTACTCTTGTGCCTTCTTTGTGTCAGCTTTTAAGAGCGTGGCAGCCAGTTGCATCTGAGGTTGCTAAGCAACTTTAACAAGCATCATATAGTCTATTTACCTGAAATCCTGAGAGCAGAGCAGATCTTCTTCCAGGCGCTGTTTATAAGTGTGTAGGCCTATTGTCTGTGGGACAGATGTAAAGCTCTGGGTAGCCCTGCACTAACATGACAACTTTTCCGGATTTATCAGACTGAATATTTACAGAAGAAGAGAAAGACATCTGTCAGCTGTGATTGATTTGTAACATGACTCCTGTCTGACTGCTGAGCGTGGCCACTTCCTGTGTCTGTCCTTTCAAATTAAAGTCCCACATGGTCCAGTCATATAGGTTTTGATTTAGAGTTTCACATTTTTTTCCCCTGCAACTAAACGACCAACGGAATCTTGCCAACTAATGACCTTTCTTGTCGACTAATGTTTGGTTGAGTATTAGGGGGCAGCCCAGACATGCCCCCCCATAACACCGTCACAGACCAAGTACCCCTCCCATTGCAACAGCACTCCCTGACAACAGTGGCCCGCAAACTGGACTATGCACCATACCACACCTCAGAAACTGTTCAGGAATGGCCTGAGGAACATGTCAAAGAACTCAAAATCCCAATGTGATCGAGCATTTGTGCGCATGCCGCAGTGTGATTCTGAGAAACTTACTTATCTGTAGTCCAAACAAGAGAACAGATGCCACGGTTGAGAGAACGATGGCAGCTGCAGCAGAGAAGCCCTTCATGATGTTGTCCGTGTACTTCACCACCACGGACGTGTACAGACCGCCCACACTGGCCAAGACTGGAACCACAAAGAGCAGTGTCAGCTACAACACTGTGAAGAAAAATCAAACTGAAAACATCCTCAGGTTTAGTCATACTTACATATAACAAAGCACACCCAGGGTGTATAACCGAAGAAGAAGCCCTTCTCCAGGACCTTGTCACCATCGGTCATGAAAACACCAATCAGAGTGACCAGAATGCCGGACAGGTACATTTGGATGTTTCTCACCCACAGAGACGTGTCTGAGCTCTTCAGCACCTTCTCAAAGTACACACCTTAATCAGAAAGCAGACACAAAACTGTTAGTGCAAGTAAATACAAATATTTTACGATGCGAATCTCAAATAACGTTAAAAACAAGATGACAGATCTGACTCCTCAATTACAGCCAATAATTCACTTAAAGCAGCTTGTGCTGAGCAGAGACATCAGCTGGTATCAGTTTAACATCTGAGTGCATATGATGTGTTTAACTGGCTGGTGAGTGCACTGACAGTGTTTGTGTAGTGGCTCAAGTATCTGCATTATGCGTGGCAGCTAAATCAATATTGGAGGAAAAGGTGAAGCTACCACCAGGATTCAGGATGCAGGATTTTTTTATTATCCCAAGGAGGCAATCTGGTGTGCAGTCAGCAGGATCATACACACATTTTCACACAATGCATAAAAAACTATCAATACAAAAAAAGACGTCCCACTGAGTTAGTTAGAAAGAAAACATGAAAGGGTCATGGGAGATTATTTAAGAGGCCAGTGACTTTTGGGGCAAATTAGTTTCCCCCCTATTTGTCCTACAAGCTGGAGATTTATATCTGCAGCCAGATGAAAGCAACCCAGGCTTTCTTAAGCGTTCTGATCACGTACACAAATCGTTTAAGGTTGTGCCTGCAAATTTGCTGCAAACCTTTACAATGCCAAGCAACCTGTTTTAGTGCTTTAAGTGAAGTGCCCCATACCAGCAGGTAAAAGAAAAGCTGAGAACTGATCCAATAAAACAGGAGTGAAACATTGTCATAGGAGTGGTGTTAACATTAGACATCGGAGCTTGCGGAAGGAATACATGCGCTGATGAGCTTTTTGCCCACAGCATCTACCTGATGCTCAACGTCAGCTTGTCATCCAGAGTGTTGCCAAGATACTTCTACTGCTTCACAACCTCAACAGCCTGATTGTTGATAAAAACACAAGAGAGGAGAGTCAGACTCTTTCTAAAGTCTGTTGCCGTCTCCTTGGTTTTAGATTCATTCATGTCCAGGAAGGAAGACTTGCACCAGTTAGTGAATTTGGTCAATACTGGGCCATGATTAGGGTCATATTTGCTGAGGAGTGGCACAATCACTGACTCACATGTGAACTTAGTAATGTGATGTCTCGCATGTTGACTCTGGCACGCTTTTGTGTACAACACAAATAAGCTGCTGAGAGGAGGCAGCCTTGAGGTGACCACGTAGAGGAGAGACTCTCTGGCAGAAAACCCTGAAGGTTAACTTATCCCATGTGCTGTTTTATGTGTTAGTGGAGTCAAGTTCAAGTAAACTTTACTGCACATAAGCAGTTACAGTTATTTACATTACTTATGTGTTGTTTTTATCTTTTATGGCCAAAAGTATAAAAGAAAGCGATGGCAAGTTCTTCTGTAACGGATTGTGTTAAATGGGCATATCGTCTCGTATCGATCGCAGCCTCCTAAATCGCATCAAATCGAAATCGTATCGTGGCAGACTTTGTAATATCTGCAAATACTGTATCATTGTCCAAAGAATCGATTTAATATCATATCATAATGAAACTGGTGATTTACACCCCTAGTACCAATCGCATCGTCAACACCCCGGCCTGACCTGTAAGCAAATTGGAGTGGGTCCAAACTTGCTTGCACTGTTCAAAAGCGCATCTTTTACCATCTCTTTCAGTGTCTTCATGACCAGGGAGGAGAGCGCTACAGGCCTGTAGTCATTAAGTGACTTTGGAGAGTTGTTTTTTGGCACAGGTATGAAGTTCCTTGTTGTTCCACAGACAAGGAACATCAAGAATACAGCCTGAAATGCTGTCAGGGTCAGGGCTTCTCCTTTCTTTTACACTCCTAAAGAGTTCCAGGACTTTGCCCTTGTCTACATGAACACAGTTCTCCTCGGGAGCAGGGGCAGCATTTTGATAGACTGACAGCTAATCATTAAATTTATGGACATTAAGTAAGGGATAATGTAGAGCGAGCCGGTCACTATAGAGAAATAAACCCCGACAGGGTGATGTAGGACCCCGACGCGAAGCGGAGGGGTCCTACATCTGTTGCTCAAAAGTTTGAGCAACAGAAAACAACAGAAAATTAACGATTTCTTGTCGCAGGTATAAACGTCTTTCTGCGGATTGATATGACAGGACGTGATTCGCCCGAGTCGATCAGAAGCGTCCTTAACAACGGTCTGCTATTCATAGCAACGGTCTGCTATTCAGAAATAACAGACCGTAGAATGTTGTAATTGACCAATCAGGATCGAGCATTTGACAATGCCGTGTAATAAATTGGTTATAAAAAGTATTCAGCTCAGTTGAAAGTTCAATGGCAGACTTGCCATTAAGAGAAATAGGGCAATTTTTGGACTGCATCCACATCATAGATTTCACACCCTTCCATGCAGGGCCTGAATGTCCAGTGCTGAGCAACCCTGTCCTCATGGCTGCACTCAGCTAGTCTGAGTTCTTTTTTAACCCATCCCTGTAATGGGTCATAATCGCCTTTATTAAAAATGATATTTCACTTAACAGTTATGTTCTTGACAGATTTAGAGACCCAGGTCATTTACACAGAATACTTTTACCTGCAAATCCAGAGCAAAGGACAGCGATAGCGATGGCGATGAACCCAACAAAAGGATTCTGCTCAACCTAGAAGTGACACAAGCCACCAGACAGACAGTAAATACCACATGCAGCTTAGGGAGATACAGTAATAAAAAGCTAAACCCATGACAGAATGAGTCACTGTGCATAGATTATAATTAACAGAGTCTGAAGCATGGTTACAACATTTTAATTTTTTTGCTTATGCCACACCCACCTGTACTTTAGTCGCCTCTGCAGGCTTCCATTGGACGAGTGTTACGCCCCCGCAGAGCATGAAAACAGAGAACCACTGCAGCCGGCTGAGAGAGCGGTTCAACATAAGGACTGTACACAAGGCCGTGCACGGGATCTTCAGCTGATAGGTCACCTACGCAGGAAAACACAAGTTAGGTCTAAAATCTATTGATTTATTTTTTTGACCTAATAATAGAAGAAAGGTGGACTGAGAATCCCATACATGCTGTAGATATTTATGCCAACTGCTAATTAATAACACTCTTTTCACCATGAACTTTACATCGGAGGGATCAGTGTGACTATATTGGAAGTTTAGTTTCTGTTAATGTGTTTTATATTGTGCATTCTACCATGAAAACAAAGTGAGCTGCCCTTCTCAGCTTTTGTGCCACAATCAATTCAGTAACCATGATTCTGTTACTGAATTGCCTTATTCTTACCTAAAATATTTTCAGAAATATATTTCAGAGCACGGTTTGCTAGTAATATGTGAAGTTGTGAACAGGAAGTGGGGGCCATACTGTTTCCTGTATTGTAACAAAATAAAAAAAGGGCAAAAACACTGACACACAATGGTGAAACGAAGGCCATATTTACAAAAAAATGATCCGCTGCAAACGGAATTGTTTCTTATTGTCATTTTGAAATAAGTTCTGCGTTCAGATGACAACGTTTTGATAACAATCGCCGTACACATGGATCCACAAAAATGACATAAAAATGCTGTAGTACACATGCCAGGCCAGTAGCTGGCGGTGTGACTTTGTAATGAAACAACACACGCCAGCGCACATGTGCTTCCTTCTACAGAGCGGTGATGTATAAACAAACAAAATGGCAACCACACAAAAGTTCGTCTGGACGGACGACGAGGTGGAGTTGCTACAGTAAATCTACACTTTGCTGGGGAAGCGTTGATAAATTCAACAAGGTGAGCAGCACAAACAGAGCTCGGGAGGCCGCCATTGTTGTTGTGATGGTCGACTTTCTCGCGCATGCCTAGTGACTGGAACCTTAATGCGCATCTCCGAAAAGTCTCCCGTTTTCAGAGGAACTGCATATTGCAAGTTTACATGACAACTGAGATGGTGCTGTTTCCAAAATATTGCGCTCTGGAGCCCGTTTTCAAAACGCTGCGTTTACCGTTTTCGGTTGAAATATTTGTCGTATCCACAGGACCAAAGCAGCACTGATCAAATATAAACCACTAATTTGTTATTAGGTTGCCTATTTCTCACCTCAGTTGTTTTCTGAATCATAACTTAGCTTATAACTGTAATACTAGATCGTATGCTACCAGCTAGTTGCCATATTGTTTTCAGACAGGCAAATCACATTTTGTCACCCACCAGTGGGAGTACCATTGGTCCCATTTATTGGCAGTGCATTCTGGTAGTTGTAGGTTTTCCACCTCTTGAGCAAAAGCAAATTACACCCCCCTTTTATTCTGTTTTCTCTGGCACCAATTTCAAAAGTATTTGCATCTTTAAAGCAGTGAAACACTTCTTGAATTGTTAGTCATTTATCAAACAGAAAGCCAAACATGCATTGTTTTAATTGAAATATCTTACATTTTGGACTGTTGGTTAATAAATAAAATAATCACCAGGTTAGTCAATAATGAAGATGCCCGTATTGTGTTAAATAGGCTGCTAACTGCTAACTAAGCCACACTTTGTCCAGTGTGTACCCACCCTCATTGATAAAATCAGTTCTCAAAGAGTAGCAATTCAACTCTAATGACATAGTTTACTTAACTCATGTCAGAAGATTACAAAATCATAAGCGCGATATCAACCTCTGTAATGCTGTTGCTGATAGCATTATAGCATGCTGATAATGAAAATATTTCTTAGGCGCAGCTCTTGTATTTATTTGCGTTTGCCGATGCCACTGTTGTATCTCTTTACAGTCTAAGTCAGCGGGTGCAGCACAGACACAACAGGTTCACCAACGATCCACACCCAGCCACTGTACATTCATTTCAACATGATTTAACAGGATTCTGTTCATACCTGATATACTGCTGCATCGAGGTTACTCAAAGCAAGAAATGCCATGTTATTCTGAATTGCGTACACTAGCGAGGGCACGCTCAGCTTCAGCAGTTCCTTCGGGCTGCAGAATATATGCTCCACTATAGCCTTCTTCAGTCTGACGGGGCTTCCTGTTTCTCTGGGAGAAGAGCAGAAAAGCAGACTGATGAGGAAGACGTGTAAATACTTTCCATGATTCAAATAATTCCATTTATGGAAGTTCTTATAGGTCTTGAATTCCCCTCTATAATCTACATGTGTTTAAGCACAAAGGATTCCCAACAGTGTCTGACCAGTAAGGCAGCTCAGGATCTCTGACCCCAGTTTTTTGTTGTTCAAGTTCATGAGAAAAACTTCTAGTGAGGCTGTTTCCAATTATAATGCTGGAACAGTGTTTCCTATTATTTGAGAATAGCTGAAATACATGCACTTAAAATTGTCCTCTTTAGCCTGGCTTTTAAATATTTACGGCCATTGTTTGATTTTTTTCCCTTGTTTTTGTTTTCTTTTATGGAACTATTTCTATTACTATTTTTTACGTGCATTATTTTCCATTAGATTTTCAATTTTAATCTGCTCTTGCTAAAGCATATTTTTCCAATTTTTTTCCATGTGTGGTAGGCTACAATTACTTTTTGCTTTTCTATTTTTTTACTGCCTTACTATTAGCTTCAGTCACTTGCAAAGCACTTTAGAGTACACTAATTATTAAAATGTGAGCAAATAAATGTGAATGAAAGGTGCAATGCAAATAAGGTTTGCTTGTAAAGTTTGTCTATGTGCTAGGAAACTTGTCCATCAAGTGATTAAAGAAGGAACTATACTGGTTATACACATGAGTGTATAGCCTGCACTGAAGTTGGCTGAGGAGTGATCCTACAAGGCCAATAAGGTCTGAGGTTTAAGGGAATAAATTATGTTCTTAAATGATTCTGGTCTCTGTTACAGCTCACCTGAGCTATATCACTTGCTTTCATTGTGAACAAATATACTGTAGAAATATACATGGACTGCTGTGTTTACACATCAATATTCCCTATGACTTAAATCCCTCTATCTCTAAGCTGTGATGTTCTAGAGAGAGATCTTATTTATCACTCTTTGAATCCACTTGTTTGGTCACTTTTTCACTTACAAGGAAATGAAAAATACAACTTCTCCTCTATATTTCTAGCATCTCTCCAAGCACACTCCTGTGGTAAAAGGTGTAAAAGAGTATGTAATGGTGACACTTACTTTGTCAGCATCCCCAGACTCAGTATTAATTTAATGACCTCAGTGATGCACACTGCAGTTGTGGAGAAGTACAGATCGCCCGATGAGATGGTCCTGGTGTATCGCAGTGCCACAGTGTATGTAGCCGCCACCAGTGTCATCACCGTCAGGCAGTACAGCTTGAAAACCACGCTCACATTTTCTGTGTAGAGACAAGGTGGAAATGTAGTGACAGTGCTAACTTCATGTTGCTAACGGTCATTTCTATACACTTATTTAACAGTAACAACAAGTGTTATCACTTCGTTAACCGATAACGACACTATAACTGACACATAACTATTGGCAAACAGCTCTTTAATTAATTTACCCCGGTTTATTTTTCAGTAAACGTTACTGTTGGTCATCTAACGGCTAACATTAGCCTTTCATGCTAGCTTGTAATAACTGGTTAAACTCACCGCCGGCCATCATTGCTTTGGTTTGTGTCCGTCCGAGAGCGAAGGAAGTCGATTATCCCGCTGACGTTACATGCCATCAAATCTTTCAGACATATCCAGTGTGGATTGAGGAATGTTGTCCGACCAGCTAGCAACACATCAGGTAAGATTCCGGCTCAGACTCCTGCCTGGTGGTGTATTGCCTACATTTACCAGAATGCAGCGCGAGGCGACTCAATGAAGGGGGCGTTTGTTTTCCATATCCTGAAATTCAGTTTGTTCGTTAAATGACTACTCTGCGTTATTTAGTGATTCGGGCATATAAAGTTCTCAGCGAAAACTTTAATTTTGACCTTAAAAGTATTCAAGCGGTGTCAAAGGTTTCAGCTGTTTGCCGTTATTGATAAAATGTTGGTTTCCCCGGGGCGAAACTAACGTTTAAATCGATAATAGCAGCGTGGGATGGCACCGTCTGCGGTTATGTTTGATTTAAACGTACGTTTCGCCCCTGGCAAATGTTTAATCACGCCTGATAGAGAGTAGACACCTGTGGGATCAGAAATTACCTGTGAAGATGCCACCCACTGCTAATTTACAGGTAACAACAGCGCTTTTTAGTTTGGCTCCCATAGTTTGCGGTGGGAACGCTACATGACTGGATTCCTGAGGTCAACTGAGGCTGTATTAGCTACAGCTTGTCAACACTGGCGTTAGCTTGACGTTTAGCTAAATTCAGGGTGCACCTACTACTTTCAACCATTGACTATGTGTTACATTTTTTTTGGTCTTGTAATATTAATGTGTCAGAGAGGTGTTGATATATAATCTTATTCAATCTGTCACTTTAAGGCAGTAGTACTGTAATATTATTGCTTCTCCATGTATGTCATATACCAAGATGGACAAAATATTTGACACAATATTAAAGGGGAACTACGCTCATTTTCAAAAGTCGTACATGTTATTCATTTGGTCTAAGACAGTCCAAAATACAAGTAAACATGAACAACTCTTTTTCAAATCCAACAAATAGAGTACTAAAACTTGAATTTGTGATGTCATTGGGTATAAAGCGTGGAGCTGCTCCACAGACAGTGAATGGTAAAAGATATACTGTAAATAACGCTGAGAGCAGCCAGGGGGACGTTCTGAGTATATGGGTACGTTTTCTGTTTCACAACTGAGAACACTACAGTAGAATAAAGCTCATTTGCATATAAAAAAGTAAACAAACATTCTGGGGGTCCACAAAATCAGACTCCGATTCAATAGGCTCATTCAAAATGAGCCAGGCCAGGTTTTATTTGACGGAATTGAAGGATTATTCTGTTCACAGAAAACATGTTGTGTGACTGATTGTGAAGTTTATTAATCAGAGACTAAATACATTCATCATAAACTATACATAGTCTACTGTATATGGAGTGTTTTAATTATTGAAGTATTTAGCATTATTTAGACTTGTGGTCAGTGAGATGTGAGGATTCTTAAGATAACATCCATACAGATGTGAAATGCTGATTATTTGACTGATCTTTAATGAAAGCTGCTGTCTTGTGTTTTTTTCCTCTGAAAATATTACCTTTCAGTCAGACACAATTTAATTAGCCTGTGTAGTTTTAGGGGACAGGTCTGCTCTGCAGCAGCAAACTGATATGAAGTTAATTTTCATGGGAATTTGTGCGAAATAGAGGTTGGATAGTAAACATGAATTTGCAAAGCATTTTAAGAACTCAATCTATCATAATAAAAACAATTGTAGACTGAGAACAAACTGGTATATGGGTCTGATAATATTTTAAGGACTGACATCAGATCTGACAGGATGTGTGTTTCAGTGACTTCCTGTACGGACTGAAGGCTGCTGGAAACTGTCAGGAAGCTGTCTGTCTTGACCACAGCTTTTTGTCACCGCCTCCTGCTGCAGCAGCCTGATCTCGTCCACTTTCCAGGCGAGGCGCAGTTCATCTCGATCGAACCAACTGTCTATGGAGCAGCTGCAGACTTTATACCCTATGACGTTAGAGACTTACTTCTCTGGTTTCTGGCTTTGAGAGAGAGTGGAATGTGTTCACAAATATTGATTGAACTTTCCTTGAATAATTAGCAGTTCTCAAATTACATTAACATGCATTGACAAATCACCTAATAGGTTACATAAAATAATAAATTCCCCGAAATACTATTTTGTCATCGTTCAGGCAGAAAGTAATATTCAAATCTGATACGTACAGACATGTCGGAAAACAGATTCAGTGAATAAATGTTTGAATTTATTTATTTTTGACAGAAAAACAACAACAAATAAACATGTTCTAAGTGTCATTCAGGTAATTAATTAATTGCCACCATTCAATTTAAAAATTTGAATAATTGACTGTGAAACTGTTTAAATGAACAGCACATGGACTCGGGTTTGCAGCAAGAGTGTATTGAAATGCAATTTCCATCACTGTTTAACAGGTTCTGATCAACTTTATCATCATTTATCATGGCATAAAATAAAATGGGGATATCTAAACTCTTTATGGGTCAAACTGATACTTGGGTAACAACAAGATGATCAAGATGATGATGGGTGTTCTCAGGAATACTCTGATACAGCTAACATTAAAGAAAAGTACTTATTTATTTTAAATAAGTATTAAAGAATGGTGTCACATTAAACACTTGTGAGGAAAGGAATGTATTACAGCATACTGCTTAGTGACTACATCTTCTGTTAAGAATTCACCAGTGCCTTCAGTGGCTATTCAGACCTCTACGTAACAATCTGTCTATCTGTCTGAGCTTCTTGCAGGAGAGCAGGAGCGAATCATCTCCCTCTGACAGCAGCCAACATCCCACCACACCGACACATTTCCGAACCTCACAGCCTGTTGGGAACACACTGAAACTGCAGGTGGTTTTAAATGGGTAGAGAAGCGATGGTATTACCCGTCAGAGAGGAAATTCTTAGATGTTTAACGTTATGGGGAGAATGTCCACCACGTCTTGTTTAAACTTCCCACAAAGGCTGCAGCCTGTGATATTATTTTGGTGTAGCTCTACTCACAAATGGCACATGGTCCATGCAAGTCCATGTGCTGCAGCAGGAGGAAAAGCTGTAGTATGCACTGACTGAGCATTGTAACTGCAACTGAAGTGAACTCAGGAGGTGTCAGAGGAAACATGGTCGAAGCCTTCGCTCTCCCTCACCAGCGCCCTCTCCAAGATGACGCGGCCCTCCTTGTAGCGTTGGCTTTCCTCGGTTGCGAACTCGTACATCCAGCCCAGCTTGCTGTTGCAGTTCTTGCAGCTGACGTCACGCACCATGTGTCGTCCTGTCAGCATCACTCTGTCTTGCACCTCGCTGTGCTGCAGATTCACAACCTGGAGGGCAGCAGCCAGATATCCATCACTGTAACAGTTAACTTTTTTCAACAGTTTTTTTTTTAAGGTTTTACCGAGAAAATTTCAGCCAAGTCAAAACATTTTAAAGTCTGATAGGTGTGGACCAGATGTAGTTGCAAAATGAATTAATTTCAGTTACGTTTAAGGAGACAACTGCAATATTTAAATTTCTTAATTAATTGTCTATCCTATAAAATGTCAAAAAACTGTGGGGAAAAAAAATCTCAAGAACCAAGCTGATGTCTTTAGATAGTTTTTTCTGTCTGACCATCAACCACACCTAAATATAGTTAATTCAGAATCACTGGAAAGCTTCAGACCTTCACTTTTGAGAAGCTGGAACCATCAAATGTTGGGTATTTTGCTTAAAAAACTACTGAAACAATTTATCGATTAACAGATTAATTGTATCAGCTATAATGATATCCACAATTATCCATTAATGCTACTTTTATTGTTGAATTCAGGACCAAATAATCTCTTATTTTTGCTCAAAACAACATTCACAGTAATATTAATGCAAAATTCTATGTTATCGTCAATAATTAAAAGGGCGCATCATCAATCTGTTTTGAGCTCGTTCGTGTTGGCATGACACTTGACTATCTCTTGGAGCAAATGAGGAAGCGTCTTACTATGTAAATGAAGAAATGATTATTATATGGATAACAATTTGTTTATTATTAACTGAGCTATACTTATGTCACAGTCTTTACACATCTCTTGCAGTGAAAATGACTCTCTGACTCTGGGTGATGTTAAAGTATTTAACAATTAAACTAACAAGTGCAACACTTTATCCCATGATCCAGGTGATGTACAGGTACCTTGTTGAAGAGGAAAGCCCGGCCGGTAGCTCCAGTGAAGCGTGTGGAGATGAGTTCAGCTCGATTGGTCAGGATTGTGTCACAGTTGGCACAAGAGAACAGGCGAGTTCCTCCAATGTGATCCAAGAAGATCCGCCCCATTTTGTCTACAACCAGAAGGTACAAACAAAAACATACAAAAGTAGCCTCGTTAGGTAATTTAACACACTTTCAAAATGGCCTCTCATTGTAATCCATTGCTGTCACCCACCTGTGCTCACTTATTAATTAAGATTTGGTGACACCCCCTACCAAGCTTATAAAAATGATTTGCTTGACTCCTGTCCCCCCTATTGCACACTGACGAAGACCTTTGGATCAAAACTGATCGGTGTTTTAATGTAAGCTGACATGTTTTGGAATAAAGGCATTTTAACTTAATTCAAATGCACCTGTTCCTGCTCCATGCATGAATGCCTGAAGTTCTTTTTTTTCCTTCTCACACTTTTTCTTATTTGAAATTTGGGGAAATTAGAAAATTAATGACCCAACCAAGTCAAAACAGAAGGGAAAATCTATTTTCTTTTCATTGGTGATCAATATGATGATTTATACTGTGGGACATAAGAGATTTTGCTGTATTATTTAGTATCAGAGTTAGGCGAATTGAAATTTGCGTTCGTGTGTGGTGCATGCATGCAACATATATAGAGGAAATAAAAATATATACAAAGTACTGCAACACCCAAAAGCAAAAAACACAACATACAAATTACAAAAAATATGAAAAAATACTGTAAAAAATACTGTGCAAGAATGAGAGATCGCATATATAGCTTACAGAGACTATGCTGTGGTAGCTCTCCATGTAATATCTTTAATTTTAGACCATGTTGCAAGTCAAATACCTGTACTGTTTTGCATCAGTGTGATCAAATACCTTCATTTGTCAGGTATTTTATTAGCTGGAATTGCACAAAACATTTCAATCTGCTAATTTTTCCCCATAAACAAAGCCTCAACTGGTTTTTCCCAGTTAACTACATCTTAATATATATTGATATTGTGACATAATATAACATATAGGCTACTGTGACAGAGGATTTTATCCAAACTGCCCACTTCTTTGTCTATGACATACAATTTTTAAGAGGTGTAACACTTAAGGGGTGAGCCCTGATGAAAGAAATGGCAGAGACAGTGTCAGCCTACTAAAAAACTATAACCAGAGTATTATTATAATGTTGCATTTAATGTAACGTTAAATCATTTTTATGGAGGGTGCTGTTTTATCTGCATTCAGTGATTAAATACTGTCAGATAATTACAACTAGTAACTGTTTACTGTATGTCAAATGTCAGTTGTCCCTTTAATTGTTGTCTCTACGACACAAAATGACCGACAAACATTTATTTGTGGAGACATGCTGTGAATAAAATACTGTATTTACGATTTTCACACTGGAATGCAGACTCACTTGAAGGCATCATCTGGCCTGGTATGTCAATAACAAGGTTCAGCAAACGTCAAGGGGACAAAAACATTTCAGTGTGGATTAGCTGTGTATCGTTAACAAACAAAAGCTTTAAGATTAGTGGAAAAAAATAAATAAATCAACGCAGGGGTCTGTCAGAGAATAAAATGTCAGCAGCATCCAGACAGTAACGTTAGCTAACCGTTAACGTCAATAGGCCGACAACGGTTAATTCGAAGCCAAATTTCTCACCTCGTAACGCTGGCTAGCAAAATGGCAGTTGCGAGGAAAATGTTGTCGTCGAAGTGACTTATATCACCAGTGTGTCTTTATTCTCGGGTGATTATTTCGGTCCCGTTTCCTCTGTTATTGTTGTCAAACTCGCCTCAGAGGACAGCAGTTGGTACAATCAGTCGGCTATCAAGCTAGCTACTATGAGAACAGCATTTTCCGGTGAGAACTTTCAAAGTAAATCCCCATTGAGAACATGTATGCAGTCACGGGCGTTATAAATCGTATAAAAGTAATAATAATGATCAAAATAATCACCTTAAACTTGTAATAGTCTGTGCTGAAGACTAGAGTCCACAAAGCCATGCTTGTTACTAGCTTTTTTCCCCAATTACAAAGTCCATGCTTTTATTTTGAATGCGGAGTGTTCCCAGTAGTTTCCGTGTATCTCTGGTAGGTTAATGTAGTTCTAAATAATGACCGCGAGGGGGCAGCAGAGCACAGCCAGCATTTATCATTCATTGTACCTGTATTACAACAATGTTCATCTTGGATTAACCTACAAATGCTGCACTGTTAATTCCCAGGATGGAGGCCTCTTATCACACATGCATCTTTATTGTTACATTCTTTTCAAAGTTACTTAATTTTAGTTTTATTTATGTATGTATGTATTTATGAGTCTTGTCATGCTCACCTTCACACATGTAAAACACTGTATGTCCATACTTCATCTCAGGTAAGTTTCCACTTAACAGTTTCTGAGTCCGTCACAGGTAAGTGTCCATTCAACAGTTAAGTGTCTGTCAAAGCTCAGTTTCCATTCATTGATTTTAGTTTCAACACGCTACAAACTCTTCATGCTGCCACACTAAACACAGTCAAAAAACTGTTTGCTTACACACACCTGCTGCTCATCACCTCCACCTTATCTGTATCACCGGTGGTTTTCCTGTTCTAGTGTGGCACCCTGTGTACAAACAACAAAGCTGCATCTATTTACATGTAATCACCATTATTTAAACGTGAATCAAAACAAATATAAAGAATGTTATTGTGGCTTCAACAGTTTATAGATATATATATATATATATATATATATATCCACCCAGGAGTAGCCATAAAAGCAGTGTCCATTCTGATTTAATTAACACATTGAATTGAAATGAATCGACCTGTTGACAGAGAACTGTGGAGCCACACCACAGAAAATAAGAGACAATTTGGCATCTTGGAGACTTTTCTACACTTTAATGTCCCCTTTAATGTCCCCTTTAATGTCCCCTTTGCTATCAAAAACAAATAATAGTCCCCAAAACATGCTCTGATTTCTCCTGTTTGATAGTGTTTGCTAAAACCCACAATGCCCAGCTGTTTTAGGAAATTACTCCGACTTTTTTAAGTGAAACTGTACAGTTATGAGTAGTTTTCGGCGGCAGTAGCTCAGTCCATAGAGATTTGGGCTGGGAACTGGAGGGTTATTGGTTCAAGTCCCCATCTGGACCACATGTGGAGCATGGACCAGCAGCTGGAGAAGTGCCAGATCAACCCCCCAGCTGGGCAGCCCCCTTTCTCTGACATCTCTCCATTTAATACATGTATAGGACCTGTTTGTGCATGAGTGTGTATTTCGGGCCTGTGTGTGTATGACAACAGAGTTTAAAAATTGAATTTCCCCGCTGGGATTAATTAAGTCTTCTTCTTGTTTTTGAAGATTGACATTTCTTGTAGAAAGCAAGGCGCTTGGGGATGAGTGCTGTTGGCTGGTAAGCGTCAGAGAGTATTTAGAGACAGCCTGTTGGTTATAGTCTTTTTTTTATGTTATTTGTTGTCACTAGGAAAGTGTTGAATGTCAGCCTTATCCTTCAAGATCAGCCCCTGATTCATCAGGTGTTGAATACTCATTTGTATGTAATTCATTTAATGTTGCGGAAAGGTGAGTACATCACAGCAATGGAGACTTCTCCAGAGTCAGCAGTCTGTTGGAAAGAAGAGATGGAAACCAGGAGAGAGTGCACGCAGTTATTAAATATTATAGACCAATTTAGCACCAATCAAAGCTACTCAGACATCAACACACAGCCAGGTACTTATCATTGTGACCAAAAAAAATCTGCAATCAAGCAACAGATAAACTTTACAGCTTAGATTAAGAAAATCAAGACAATGTGCTCTACCTGCTGATACATGCCTTACATTCAAATAAAAAAGATAGGTGTCATATAAATCCAACAGGCCTGATAGTAACCCTTTTAATCACGCACTGTTCTGCTCAGCCTCTGACAGCTCAGTGAGCTTTCTGCATTCACACTGTGTGCCTTTAGTGCACTTTATCCTCCCATGACATTTCGCATCTTCACCAGGTTGTTCAAAAACCTCAGAGCCTCCCACCTTAAGTTATGTGACAGTGAGTCAAAGACATTTTAATTGTCCCAAAATACCACCTAGAGATCTCTCTCCCCCATCGTGTTTGTGTGCGCCGAGCAGCAATAAGTAACATCTATCTGGAGGTCTGTCGCTCCAGTTGGTGAGATATGAAAGCAGCTCTGTCTCTCTACACCCTCTCTTATCGTTCACTCTGTTCTCCACTTTGATGCTTCACTTTGATAAACTAAAAAGACTGACATAGGAAATATCAGTTCATCTTTGTACAGTCACTTTAAATCATGTCTCAGAAGCTGTATACACACACCTCGGTTTTTGTACTGAAGTTGTCGAGGAGCTGCACCAACTTAAAGGGACAGTTCACCCCCAAATCAAAAATACATATTTTCCTTTTAGCTGTGGTGCTATTTAATAATCTAGATTGTTTTGGTGTGAGTTGCTGAGTGTTGGAGATATCGGCTGTAGAGATGTTTTCCTACTCTTCAATGCAGTGGTGTAAGATAGTTAGGATGGGCCCCAGTGCACACTCTTATGACGGGCCCTTATGCGCCTTAGTTACTACTTATGAAGCACACACACTGCCGCTTTCATGATATATCCACTTGCAGATGTGCCCAGCATGTCAATCCTGAGAGATTTTGCACCTAAACTAGCTGCTGTAAATCATATTGTCTCATTACATGATTAAAGAGAGACAACATGAACATACATGTTACCCAGCAGTCATCTTCACATTTCTGTTTATGACAAAAACTACAAAAAGAAATGAGAAACTATTACTTTATTTATGTAGTTTTTTATAGTTAAATTATATATTTTTTATAGTTTATGTAGAATAAATGTAGAGTTTTTATAGATTGATACTATTTTACAAAAACAGAAAACCATTATGGAGGTGGGTTTGACTTTCTGAGGGCATATATAGAAAATGGAGCCCAGTCTCCCCTGAAGTCGTCGAAATCCGGCGCTTGGGCCGTGACTTGTGATGCCAGACACCAACAAAAAAAGGTGTCCTTTAACGTCGGCATGATAAGCGGCCGGTTGCAGTTATAGTTTTACAGCACCCAGCAGTGTCAGGGGGAAATGTGGCAGGACAAGAACAAAAGTTAAGGCGACGGAAGTCCCACTCAGGTTGGCAGTAGGGGTGGTGGATGGGTCCAACAAACACCGACTTTCACCCGAGAGAGCAGTACTCGCGTCCCGTAAGATTGTAAAGCCAAACCCTGTTCTTTTTTCCTAAACCCAACCACGTGTGTTAGGTGTTGTATGTATGTACATATGTGTATATGTGATGGGGTCGGAGTGAGAATGTGTTGGAAATTTTTTTGATTAATATGAGCTCTTCTTTGAACATGGGTGTATTTCCAGATGGCAATTGGGCCCCTTCACCCCATGGACCTTCTGTGTAACTGCACTGCCTGCACTGTCTATATTTACGCCCCTGTTTCAACATAATGGCTCTAGATGGCACTCAGCTTGTGGTGCTCAAAGCACCAAAAAGAAAAAAAAAATAAATTTGAAAAACTCAGCAGCAATGTCTCCTCTCAGAAATCATGGCCCAATTACTCAAGATAATCCACAGACTTTGTTGTGAACAGTTTCATGTAGGAACTATTTTCTTTCTACTGAACTACACCCGCCAACTGTATCACGGTGCAGAAGGAGGCTTGCATCCACTTATGAACTAAAGGCTTGTGTAACTGTAACAGCACAAGATGAAAACATTAATGGTGTCCTCCTCAGCTGAGCTGTAACTTTAACTAGCTCAGTGGTGTTAAGTGAGCTAGCAGTAGATGTACACTTCCTTCTAAGCAGTGATGTGGTTGGTGGGTGTAGTTCCATGAAACTGCTCATAACAAGATCTGTGGATCAACTCAAGTAACCGGGTCGTGATTTTTGGAAAGAGACATTGCTGCTTAGTGTTTCAAATGTATTTGTTTTTAGTGGTTTGAGCGCCACAAGCCGAGTGCCATCCAGATCCATTATATTGGAGAGAAGGCAGACATCTCTACAGCTGATATCTCCAACACTCAGCAACTCACATCAAAACAATCTAGACTGATAAACAGCACTACAGGTAAGAGGAAATATGTGTTTTGAATTTGGGGGTGAACTGTCCCTGTAAGAGACCTGCAGCTTTCTTGTATGAGTGGCCATTTTTACGTTGTAAGAAATTTGATAAATTGCTTTTGTTCTTATGTTTAGGAGAATGAATTAAAATGAAGAATTTTACTTTTAACAGCTTTATAAGCAGAAGAGCACTGATTACTTTTCTCATGTGTCTCCTATTCTCATGATTGATTTTTTTTTTCAGGCTGCAGGAGTTAAGGAGTTTACCTGAAACACATTTTTTCCTCTCAGACCTTTAAAAAGCCTTGTTTGTGGTGAAACCTGACAGTTTGACCTTTTCTCCAGACAAAGACGGAAGACGGCGCGTCAAGGCCAATAATTTTTTATTGTTTGCACAGATAATGAGGATGACTGTCACGGTGTTTTTTTTAATTTGCAGATGTGTAACCACAGGACAAACTGTTCAGCCCGTCTAAGCCTGTTCAAAGATTAGTGTAGATGTGGGAGATAAAAGCCATGCTTCAGCCAGCGGCTCATGCAGAGTAAATGTCCTTGAGGGAAGATAACAGACTGTAAAGGCAGAGCGACCTCATATCTGGATTACGGTAATCATGATTGAAGTCGACTCTTCGGTCAGACAGCGTTCATAGTTCTGCAGTGTGTAAGATCTGCAGGGAACAAACACGGCACGATGGAGAGATCGTGACTCTACTTTTTTCAGTACAAAACAAACTTTGAGTCCTTTAAACATGTACAGTTTGTGACTTTGTGTACAGCTGTCTAAGTCTTTTAATACAATACTGAGGCTGGCAGGATTAGAGGCAGGATTAACGTTAAAAAAATGTGGTTAGTTGTTTTTTTAACTTCTTTGCCCTTCCTTGTGGCCATCCATCACCTCTCTAATCAGAGAGGAGATAAGAGATAGTCAGGCTTTACAACACTGAGGCATCGCTGTTATGTAAAAAAGGAAATTTTTCCGGCCATGTTGTCGTGATGACAATACAAAGATAATCAGTAAGCGTATCATCTTCATGCACAGTGAGATTCAAAAGACAAGGTCATCTCAACTGTTTCCAAATAATTAAGTGAAGAAATAAGTTATAATAAGTTGTAGCGTCACACAGGTGTCACCCACTTGTAACCCAGTTCTGAAATCTACTCTACTCATAAAGTCACACCAGTTTTAGAACAGATGCTTTGTCTGATCCTGTCAGGCTTCTTCAAATATCAAAGTGTGTGGAGAAACTTTAGTCCATGTGTTCCAATTGTGTGCAGCTCATCTGACATGAGGCCAACAGGGAGCATGAGTTGGTGGGAAAATTATTTTCTGTCATCGAACTCATAAAGTCTTCATAGTTGCAAGTATGTGTGTAAAAAAGTGAGATAATCTTTTCCCCCGTTTAACCAGTGAAGCTTTGCTCTCGCACACTACATATCTGTTGCTACAGTCGGCCTACAAAGTGGTGTAATTCCTGAACTTATATTACAGTGGCGAGGTCGAGTCAACATGCCAAGGACTCATATATAAGGTGTTAACCTCCTGAGTCCTGAGCCTTTGTTTGGTATGCTTTTTTAATTTCCCCCAGCTATTTGGGATCAGTAGGACCTGATAAGTCTAAAAACTAAACATTGCCCCAATGTCCTCAAACAAGTACTTCCTAATTAACACTGTCTTCGCTTGTTGCTGTTGCTAAAACTGGTCAAATTTGTTGCCATATCAAACTACAAACATTATTTATCATAAATAAACAAGTTTCAACCATAAAATGTGATCAGGTTTTGGACCTTGTCCACTTTAGTGTCAGGATCGGCTGCAGACTGACTTGGCAGAGATGACTGCAATCTTGTTTTTACATGGATTAGTGAATCGTGCTCTTACTACCACTAGATGGCACAAAAAAGTGTCCATGAACGAGGACAACAGGTCTAAGTTAAGTAGAATGAAGAACAAGGTCAAGTAAACCCAAAATGTGATGTCCTCATATGAGGACACAGGGTCTCAGGAGGTTAAATAATCAAACCCACGTAAAACAACTGGTCGTTTTTTACACATTTTGATTAGATGGTAAAACTCTGGTATGTGGTTTTTGTCAGCTATGGACAGAGCCAAGCTAGCTGTTTCCCCTGTTTCCAGTCTTTAAGCTAAGCTAAGCTAACTGGCTCCAGCTATATACTTTATGTACAGATGTGAAAGTGAATGCGTGCAATGTGTGTGAAACCTCAGAGTGAAACAGTTAGCGGTTTCACAATAAGCCTCAGTAAAAGTCTCCACAGTCAGTATTACAGTGGCAAAACCGTGTTTGATTACAGCACTTTGAAAAAGTCGTTGTAAATAAATACACTGTCCAGCATCGACCAAAGTTAGCACCAGTCTCTCAGACACATGGCCACAGGGTGCCATCTTTAATGTTTATGCACATGTGATGTGGCTATCATATATTTACAAGAAGTATTGACTTAATTATTACTTTGATGTTGATGCAAACCAAACACTGCATTAAAGGGGCCATTCGCGTTTTTGTGTCAGCCACTGTGGTTCTCCTGCACGCTTAGATTCTCTACACTTATTTGTAGATATCTTTATCCTGGCTCTTTTGTATTATTCAAATCTTTTGGGCTATGCCATGTGTCCCCTATTTCTAGATTTATTTTTAAGAAATGGAGATTTCTAGCTCGCTAATTACAAAAAGCATTTTTGGATAGATTTAAGCAGCAACTCTTGTTATCATTTCCCCATTAACATTGTGTTTTTATTTATTGGTCAGTGTATTAATTGTTGTTTATGTGCAGTCATTTGTTTACCAATCTGGATTCAGCTCCTTATTTGTCATTTTTTTGCTATATGTTTCGGGTCCTGGGCATCTGTTTTTTTTACACCTCGGCCTGTGACACAGCTGGTGTTATTTCTGATTATTACTATCACTCATTGTATTTGAGCGGTTTATTCATTTATTCACAGATGGATCATATCATTCAATTCTGTATTATCTATCCTGATTGTGGTTTTAACTTCACCTCTGTATATAGAATTTGCCATTCCTTGTTGTTTTGTTACACTGATGATGGCTCTTTAGCTGAAACACGTCCGTTTCTATGCATTTTTGCCCATATTAGATAGGTGAAATTTTCCGTGAGTCCTGGTGTTCTAATTGTTGGCAGATTTTCACCACAGCTGTGCACCCCTACACATTCTCTAAGATTTTTGGAGTTGGGCACACTGCTGTTTTTCATCTTTTTCTGAACCTAACCACAGAGTGTCTTGCCTAAACCAAAGTAAACCCATGTTGTAAATTTATTTTGAAAAAGTGTGTTTACATTTAACAAGCCATGAACTGTATATTTCTCATTAAATGTGAAAAAATAAAAACATAATGTTAATGGCTCTTATAAGGGGAAATGTGTTAACATACGTGTTAATTCACAAACATATAAATTAACACGCCTTCCCTGAGCATCCAAAACTGATGCAGGAGGTGTACCTACAGCGTCATAGTTTAACGTGCAGGGCCACTGACTACACACTGGTATTTGACAAGTCGGGAATGTCAGTATTGCTTTTTTAATGTAGCAATGCTAGAACCTTAAAGCTGACTGACTGTAAATGTATTGATTATGACTGTAGCTACACTGTAGAAGCTGTTATTTGGTAAACAACAATACAGTTATTTTAAATAATATGTTGTAAGTTATATTTTGTTGTTTAAAGCAAAAGTAGATTTTTAAAAATCCTCCAATAGTCCAGAAATAGAAACACATTAACACCCTGAGGTTCACTGTCGCTCATTATTACAATAAAAGTTTCATTATCAGTATCATTGTTTCGCTGTAAAACCTTATGGCCATGTCCTTTGGACAAGTAGGCCAGTCCCTCCCCTCGCTGCACATTTACAATCCGTCATTATCAGTTATTCTGGCCAGGTATAACTGATAATGACATTTGAAGACGGCTGACCGCCAGAGAGAGCAGAGAGAGGAGAAGGCTGCAGAAAAGATCCATGAGGACAAAATCATTGACGATCGGAGAGATGATGCTTCCACAGCTGGTTGTGATCGCAGTCCTGGGGCTCACATGGACGACAGGTTTCCACTGTTTGCTTATTCAATGCTCATGTTTTGTTAATGCTGCAGTTTTTAAATGTGATAATCACTGTTTTAACTGCTATGGAGGATCTGAATATTATAGATCATGTAGTAAACTCGTAAAGGATCATTTTGGGGGGATGAAGCTGGATTTGATGCTTCTGAATTTCATTACAACAGAGTAGATGTTAAAAGTGACCTTTGAGTGACATTTAATTCACTGATGCAGCATATCAGTATCTTCGTGTAATGTATTTATTTTCCTCTTAAGAGGAGTGGGTTTGAACACTTCTGAGCTGAGCACAATTTGTATGTAGGATCAGTAGCATGAGCACAACGTGGAGACATGCTTTGATGTGTTCGAAGGTCAAGTTGGAAGAAGAAGTCACACAGTGTGCTCAGCAGGCACGTTTAAAAATTCTGCATGGCTGCTCAGTTGTTAAAAGTGATATTTGATGCACTGTATTACATATACATATGTTCCTAATGGTTTATTCTTTCTGATTTCAGTAACTGGGCTGCCCTGCACTCAGCTGTTCCCCTCTCAGTCGCCCCCTTCAAATGGTAAATCAGATTATTACAGCCTGACTTCTGTTAAAGGCTTTTAGTTCAGCTGTTTTTCCCCAACTGTTTCTGTGGATGGAAGTGTCTACATATCATATGAAATAATAAATAAAGCCTTCATTTGTGATTTTGAGGGTGCATTTTCAGTGCAAGTGTTCCAGTATATCAGTAATATTCTGTACCAGTAAATACATCAGTGATGGAATGTAACTTAAATACATTATTTCAAGTACGAATCTGAGTAACTCATACTTTACTTGAGTATTTCCATTCAGCCGCTCTGATGTGTAGCATAGAGAATTATAAGAAGTAGAAATAAAAAGCACGAAAAGAAGACATAAAGATGTATTTTTATTAAAAGTGCATTATGCTACAAAGTTAACACTCGTGTGTAAAATATATTTTAAAAATTAAAAAATAAGTGTATTATGGTAAGTGTGTAAAAATATAAAAGTATGTGCATTATGCTACATTGCAATGTATAGTATTTAAAATTTTAGAAATATAAAATATGTGTACTCAACTAGTTACCTTCACATTAAAATGTTCTTTTCAAACAGGTATAAATTATGATGCACTATTATAGATCAAACATCTGAAAAGGACTCTCACAAAGACTCTTAACACTTCAGTGATCCATTTGTAATTTGTTTGTGTGTTTTTTAAATCTTATTTTGTTATTGTAAATCTTAAACATTTTTGTGTTACCTCGTAGTCTGGAACTCCTGTTCAGTCATGCAATCTTTGCTTTTATCTTTTTATTTGTATGTATTATTGTTGTTATTTAATAGGGGAGGTATCTTCATAAGCCAGTTTTGGCTTCTAACTTCTCCTGCACAATTTTTTAACTCTTAATTTGTTTTTCCCGTCTTTTCTATACGTATGTGCAAATAACTAAACTAAACAAAACTTTAGTTAAGTAACCTAAACGACCACACAGTGTATACAGAAGTTAAATTTGGCTCAACATTAAAATGCTTCTTACATGTCAACAACAACAAGATTAATAATGATAATAATAATAATAATAAATCACTCTGTAAAAGGCAAATGATGGGCGTCCAGTAGCTTAGCTAATAGAGCGGGCGTCCCATGCATGAAGGCAGTGTCTTTGCAGCAGTGGCCACAGGTTTGATTCCAGCCATGGCCCTTTACTGCATGTCATCCCCTCTCTCTGATTTCCCCATTTCATCCTTAATACTGTCCTGACTAATTACACGCAAAAGCTATAAAAAATATATTAAAAAAATAAGGCAAAATAAGTACTTTTACTTCTGATGCTCGATGAAGTACATTAATACTTCTCTACTTTTACAGCAGTTAAATTATCAATGCAGGCCTTTTACTTGTAATGGAGTATTTCTGTAGTGTAGCATTGTTACTTTTACTTAAGTTAAGGATCTGAATACGTCTTCCACCACTGATTCATTTATTCAGTTACTATCACAAACAGTTTATTAACCCTTTTTTGTATCTACACTCATAACGCCACTCCAAAAATATTTCATTTGTTCATTTATTTATTTAACCTTTATTTAAGTAGGAAGTCCCATTGAGCTTGAAAATCTCTTTCACCTGGCCGAGGTAGCAGCTGATCAAAACACATTAAAATGCAACAAATACAACATATGATACAAAAATATCACAATAAAACAACAACTATTCAAACATAGTGTCCTCTCAAGAAAAACAAGCACATGTCCCTGTAATGACTCTGATAGTCTATTAAAATCATTATCTTTTTTTCTCAAGTCAACAGCGTTACACCCTCAGATGTAGCTGTGCTTTCCTCCATTGGACTTAACGCGCACAGGTGAGCACAAGTCAAACTTAAGTTTCAACCATGAAGTGATGTTTGCACCACAAGTCTAGAGACACAGAGACATGATCACGCTCTGGTCTTTTCTTTTCATGCAGCACTGAGCTGTCCACGGTGGTATCAAGACTCAGAGGTAAGAAAGTTTTATTTTGTTGTTTGTAGTGTTTACAGAACCCAAAGCCAAATGCTTCTTAAATCATTTACTTAACTCCTTTAAGTTAATTACTGCACTCTTATTTGTTTCTGCTGCTTTCACACAGGCTTGTTGGGAAAGCTCCAGTAACTGCTGCAAAATCAAATTTTAACTTTGACTATTATTGGCTAACAGTTTAAATAAACAGCGTAATTCATCTAAAGAGGTTGATATGATCTTCTATTACACTACTGTGCGGTATCTTTACTACTCTGATATCTACACCGACCGTGATAATTTGAAACAATGAACCCCAATACACTCGCCACACACCGGGCCCGTGTCTGTTATCTTGTCTAAAGCTATTAATGAAATCAAAAGTTCTGTACTTCATACAGATAAAAGAGTGACTCACGACAAAGCTCACAGTTGTTGACCAAAGTGTGATTCAACATTTCTTCAAAATAAAATGTCAGTCCAGGATTTGTAACCATTTTAAAACACTGCAATATTTTAATCTGATTTGGTGCCCTATTGCGGTTAGAGTTGGCCCACAGGCCTTAAGGTGAGTATCAGTGTAGAGCAAAAAAAACAACAAATATTTACAAATTAAAAGTTGGAACCAGCAAGTTCTGGGCCTCTTTACTTTAAAAATTCCTCAAAATGATTAACCAAACAACATTACTGTTGCAGATAAATGTTATGTCATTTGACTGCTCCATTAATGGTTTCACCCACAGTGGGTTTTGGTGTTTAACTTGTGTTAATGTCTCTCCATCAGAGCTGATGACGCTGTTCAACCCTGCGCTCATCAGTGCTCTCTCAGATGAAACAAACCTGTACACTCCTCAGTTTGTTCAACACAGGTACGGACAGCACTTTCCAACATGTGAGAAATATCGCACCAACGACTGTCTGCTTCAAATGATTTGTTGTTTTCTCGTTGGTTTGTAGCTCACTGGTGGAGCAGGCAAAGGAACTGTCCCTCCACCTTCAGAACAATCAGGTGGGTGCTCCAGTGTCTGCGCTCCCATCTCAGAGGATAATTATAAGGGTCAGAAATAATAAAAGAAAAAGTACCATATCATCTTTACATTGTTTGGTGTTATTTTTTTGCTCCTCCAGGTCATTGACGCGGACAGAGACTGGAAGCTGGTCCTACTTTTTGTTCAGATGGATCAGCTCTGTGCCTGTGAGCAGCAGCAGGTAAATACTTTATTATGGATTTTACAGAATTATTGTTAAAGGCCAACATCACATGTTTCTGTGTTTAAGTGACTAATTGACACAACAGTTTTTTAATCTGCTTTTTAAATGGAGTCTGGTGGGTTTAGCGATAGCAATTTTGGGGCTGCTTCTGGTTCAACATAAAGGATCTTACTCTTTAACAAAAGGTCTATAGCTGTAGAGATCCTTTCCATAATGTTGTCAGACACTTATGATAACAATTTAAGCCTGTCAGTGGCAAAAACAAGCACTTTTAGTGGATGTAAATAGGTGGTGCACAAATGCCACATGGTTACATTGCAGCCTATTTTGCTGCTACTGCGCTGTCCTCAGTATTGAAGGGAGTGTAAAAAATTGTTGTATCCATTTGTCACTTAGACGCAAAAACATGGGGAAAAAGGTCCAGATTGAAAATGACCAAAGTTACCCTTTAAGGAAAAAATAATTGTGTATTTAAAGAGTTGTCTCTTTAAACTTTGTTGACTTAAAACACTTGAGAGGGCGTCCAAGTTTATTTTAATATTTATCAGTGTCAGATTCCAAGCTGATAAAGTGTGTCCTACCAAAACCTCGTCTCAGTAATGCCATTAAAAACTTACACATATATAATTTGTTGTAATTTAAGGTATTTAGCAGCTGTTGTAGTTTGATTTTCAGAATGACCAACAGCTGCTAAAAGGACCGTAAGAGCTAAAACTGTGCAGAGACAGCAAAATAATTAATGAAAAAAAAAGCTTCCTCGTAGCTGCTATTTTGTCTTTTATTACCTGATAATGAAACTTACAATAGTTTGAAAAAAAAAGTAATTGAAGAGATTATTAAGAAGGATACTGAAGTGTCTGTGTTTGTGTGCAGGTTCAGTCTGTTATCAAAGGCGTGGTTGAAGATGTTAATGATGCTCTGCAGCTGCTGCACTCTCAGGTATGTTTCATTTTATTTACAGAATTTTTTATTCAGTTGCAATTACTGCCAAGATTCATACATTTGACTTTTTGTTTCTGTTCACTGTGTTGCAGCTGAAGCGGACCATTGTCAGTGTTGCATTGTGGGATGAAGAGAGCGACAGTTTCCACCAAAAGTGAGCTCATATTTAAAATGACACTTTTATTTCTCTTTGAATAGTTTTATACATAATAATTTTTAACAAGTAATTCTGTTGCACTGACAGGATGTGTCGGTGCATGGAGACAAACAGTGACGGAGAGGCCAGACTTCAGAGGGCCATGCTGAGTCATGCTCTGCAGGTTTGTCCATCAGTCACACCAGAATATCTAAAAGCTTCATTCAGTCAAACTGGTTGTTTTAACAGCTGTGAAATTTTCTTCCCATTTCCTTTTCACTGACCAGGAGTCTTTGAATAAACTCATGGTAGAGAGACGTTGGTACAATGACAGAGACGACTTCACTGTCATTCTGCAGGACGCACTTTTGATCACGGACCTTTCATCTGCCTCTGTGAGTTCACCTGCCCCATTGTGCATCCCTTGTTACTGGTACTGGAGGGGAGCTGTAACTGTGTTTCACAATGGACTTTAGTGCTCCAAAATTCTGTCATCTGTAAAAGGACACGTATTATGATTTACATTTATTAAGAGACAGGTCTTAAATACCAGATAAATCAAAGTGTGTCTTTGCCAAACAAAGCAAAAAACATAACAGTTTGTGACAGTAACAGATACGGAGTCCTGGTTATCTGACTGAAGATGTACTCTCTGTATCTAACGCACAGTGTGATGTTGTTTATGTTCTTTCTTGGACAGAGTGGGAAGCCTCTGTCTGAGTCACAAGTGTCACAGCAAACTGATGAACTGATGGTGCAGATGTGGACAAACCTGGTGAGTCCTAAAGCAATCTAATCAATCTTCTCCTCTCTGATACAGCCACACACACACACACACACACACACACACACACACACACACACACACACACACACACACACACACACACACACACACACACACACACACACACACACTCACACACAGTGGTGGAAGAAGTATTCAGATCCTTTACTTCTAAAAGTACTAATAGCATGTTGTGAAAACACTCCATTATTATTTGAAGTTACATTTACTGCTGTAGATGTTTGAAGAGAAACTTTGGTATTTTTCAACCTGGACCCTGTTTGACCTTTTTTGTGTCTGAGTGACAATCTTTGAATATTGAATTTTGAGTGTTGAGAGAGACCGCTGCAGCCGTTGTGGAGAAACAAGCTGCAGTGTAATCCTTACGGACCATTGTACATCATCATTTTACATTATTAAATATTATTGTTATTGATACCTACAGATCAGATTGTTATTATAAGTGTCTTACAACATTACAGAAAGCACCTTACAGAGAAACAAATGTTTTTCAATGTCATGACTGAATATTCAGCTGATTTTGACAAATTGGGAAAAGTTCTCAAAATATCAAATGAGACTTCTTGAGCAGGACTTACACACACATACAAGCAGACCAGTCTCTCATTTATGAACATTGCATTTGCACAAAACGAGGCCTGAAAGAGGTGTACACCACTTCTCGTGCAAAAGTTATGATCAGTTGTGAAAAACAGGCTTGACAAAAAAAACTTTGACCCATACTCATGAACATTTCAGAGACGGGAAATTGACGATGCAGATGGTGAGGTGGAAGCCTATTTGTAGATATTGTTGAATATTTTTGGTGCACGCCATCTTTGGCTCTTGGCCATACGTACATTTTTAGTATGCAGTCCTCTTTCTGAATACTGGATCAATTTTAAAAAACTGTTGTCACTTAGACACAACAACATGAAAAATAGGGCCCAGGCTGAAAATAGTAGTAGTGAAGTAAAAGTACAATATTTGCCTCTCAGTGGAGTAGAAGTATACAGCTGAATAAAAAGTACCTCAAATTTGTACTTAGCTACAGCATATGAATAAATGTACTTAGTTACATTCCACCACGGCTCACACACATGCACAGACATACAGAGTCATTGTTCCCTCTGTCACAAACATGTAGACAATGAGTTTTCTGTCTCTCAGCTGCAGCCCACAAGAGATCAACATGACACAGAGGACAATGGAAAGATCATCACACTGCCTTGTCCCACTGAGGTGAGTAACTGTGCCACACACTCACACACATGCAGTTAAATCTGCATTTTAAAGATGCAACATCAGACTCACTGTACTGGAAAATAGGTTTCAGCTTGCAAAACTAATATTCTCCCCGGCTATCTTTCTCCCTCCCTGAAGGACCGACCATTCCTGAGGACGGAGGGAAACTCTCTTTCAAATCATCCCAGTGATGCTTCTCCTCTCCTCCACCCAGTGAGTATTGTGTGGCACTGAGCCCAAATGGAGGTTGTGGCAGCGCTGTACGCCTCCTGTTTAGTTCTGACAGTGGATTTGCTCTGTGTGTCGGGTCAGTTTACAGGGACAGAGATGCCCTGTGAGGACGTCAGCCCCTCGCCCTCCACACCCACCTCAGGTAAGATGGTTTGCACTCACATGTCAGGGTGTAATGTCACACAGTGCTTTTACTGGGACTCATCAGTTTTATTCAGGGTTCCCACAGTTATGGAAAACCTGGAAAAGTTAGGGAATTTCAATTTATTTTCAAGGCCTGGAAAAGTCATGGCACTTTATTGTGTGTGATGAAATTGATTGTTACAGTAATCGTCTGTAGATAACTCTCCATATCCACTTTAAAAGCTTATAAAGCGTATACCTACATTCTGATATTGCCACACTGGTTTTTAGACACGCACCCAGTAATAGTGTGTAATCAAACGGGTTAGGAATATAGTGATAACTGCTTGAAAACTGCTTGAAAGCCAGTGCCAGACTGTAGTTTGAAGTATTGGAAGTGAATATGAACATAACCAACTATTAAAGAGTGGAAAAGGTTCCTGATGAATTTTAATACAGTAATTTGGTACTTTGGGAGTAAATTATACTCTGCAGTTTGTTTTATGTTTTATGTTTTATACATTGTGAATGGTCTTGTAAATTTTTTATGGGTCCTTGAAAAGTCATGGAAAACCTTTGGAATCTTGTTGCAAAACCAGCATACTAACATTGATTGATGAGATATTGCCTTTCATTTTGGCTTCAAATATCAGTGTACGTGACACATGAACACATAAAAATACAAAACAAAGGTGTCACGCTGACATACAAAAAGTTTATCTGATATTTTTTACAGACTCCAGCTCACAACCTAACACATTTTGTATTGTTTTTTCCTTTATTCTGTCATTAATCTGTACATTTATTACTTTTTTTATCATTTTGTTTATCACTTTTAGTCTTGTGCCTATTTCTTAATCGCTTGTTTACGTTACGGTACAGTTATTAAGATCTAAATCATTGAGATTCAGAATACTTTATTGATCCTGTGGAGAAACTGGGAGGCATTACAATTGCTCCTATGTTGTATATAGACACAGAGATAAGACATCTGCAAGAAAAAAATATGCATTATGTGACAATAAATAACACAAAAAATTACATGTAAATATAAAAATACAAGAAAGAGATGTGTTGTATAAGAAACAGAAATATATGAAATGTGTATAAATATGAGCACAAGAAACATGTAGAAATATGTAGGCTACAAGTATGTCCGTCGTACCACAAGTAAATATACAAACATAAATATATAAATAATAAAATTATATAAATATAAATGCAAGAACAGAATAAGAGAATATTGCATTGTTGAATTATTATCACACAACGATGAAGAGTGCTACAAGTCAGTCTTGCATATTGCACAGAAACAGTAGAGTAATGCACAGTTAAAAAATATAAATAATAAATAAAGTATGGCTTGTGGCTGCTGCTGATGGGTAAAATAAGTCCAAGGGCCTGAGTCTGTTGACACAGAACACTATCATTTCTTTATACTTCTGTCACATGATACCTTGTTTTAATCTTTCTACTTACTTCATTTCTTGTAGGGGTGTCACTGTATACCAGTATTTATGATAACCATGATGTTATAAAATGAAATATTGATATCATGTAAATAATACACATATGTTAATATCGTGTAAATAATTTAGTGCCTCTTAAATCATTTCCATTTATTTTTGTGCTTGCTTTATATCCCTCTCCGAGCATGCCATCTAGTTGTAAGTGTAATTGTTCTTTCTGTACGCTTTTGTACAGTTATGTTACAGACTCTCTCTCCACCTCCCTATAGTTGTATTTTGAGTTTAATTTATTTACTAAAAAAGAGACAAAACACACAATAAACAACATTAAAATTGAATTTAACCGATGGCATTTCCCCCCAAATTTTCTATAGATATTACGATAACATTGTTATTATGAATTGCTCTGGCCACGATAATCATGTAGTGAAAATCTGCTTTTGTACCAGCCCTTATTTCTAGCTAGTCGTATTGCCACATCATCACAACTACACGTATTATGATTATTATATCACTGTTTATTCTCTCTGAGTGTCCTGTGCTGTCCAATTGATCCAATTACAGCATTTACTGCTCTAACTTGTCCTCTTTATTTCCTCAGTCCATGAACTCAGACCTGGAGATATCAAAGTGGTGGCTGCTGTGGGAGACTCTCTGACCGTGAGTCATTTTGTCAGTTTGTCATCAGTAGATAGGAAGGTTATAACAAAAAACATGCCGTATAATCTTCAGTAGAAAATAGAAGTAAATCTATAAAATATAAACTGAGAATGGATCCTAGCAGCAGGACCATTATCATTAACTCAAACATGTAATAAATATGCAGTGTACAATGAGCAGTAAAACACAATGGTGACCCTGATTAATGTTAAATAACATTATATCCTGTGCAGTAAGATAAAGGATTGTTCTTGGACAATGAATAACTGTATGTCAGATATAATTGTACCCAAGAGGTAAAGGTCAGTTATAAAATAATTTAGAGTTAGATAAATATATAGCTGTACATACAGATAAAAAGTGCCAGACATCAGCAGATGGATCTGTGATATAAAGATGACCTGCATGAACACTGAATGAACTGCCTTAATTTGTGAACCCGACCGTGCTGCTACAATATGTTGGATTTATTAAGATGTGTTTGATTAATTGATTAATTGAAAAGATAATCTGTAGATTAATCAGTAATGAAAATAATGAGACTTAATTACATAACAGTTGGGTTGAGTGTGTGAACAGTCCAGAGATAGCAAGGCTCTGGTGGAAATTTATTACATAATTATATCAGGGAATTGGAAAGATAGATAAACTACAGCGGTGTAACAGTATAATGATATAATATGTTTAAATATCTACAGTAAAAAAAAAAAAAAAAAGCATAAAGAAAAGAAACTGCAGGTGACCACAGTTTTTCATGCCGCGGTCAATTTTTAGACATGCAGGTTAATTGGTGACTCTAAATTGTCCGTAGGTGTGAATGTGAATGTGAATGGTTGTCTGTCTCTATGTGTCAGCCCTGTGATAGTCTGGTGACCTGTCCAGGGTGTACCCTGCCTCTCACCCAATGTCAGCTGGGATTCGCACCAGCCTCCCCGCAACCCTCAAGAGGATAAGCGGTTACAGAAAATGAATGCATGAATCCTTAAAGACCTTTTTCTCTGAGCCTTTAAGTTCCACTTCAGTAGCACCTCAGATACACCAAATGTTCCAGCTATTTATAATGTGAAGGTTTTTACAGAGGGGTTTGTTCCATATGTTATTCATAGCCTCATTTCTATAGCATTATATTGAAAACATAACAAAAATATATTTTTTAAATGGCTCTTGACTGTATTTTCTGATTTATAGGGTGGTAAATAGAGATAGCCACAATTCTTTCAGTAAAAACCTTTGACTCGTAATGTGTCAACAAAATAAAGCAAGAATATTGAACCTGGCTTTATCCACTGTTCAGATTTCTGTTCTGGAAATGTCTGCATATTAGCACATATTTATTTAGATGATGGCTATTTTGCATATTTAAACATAACATTTCAGAAAACTTGTGATAGAAAAAATTAATCGTCTTCATCGAAGTATCAACTGGGGAAGTTTTATGGTGATATGTATTAGTTAAAAGTTCATATATATATTTACCTGCAGTCTTACCTTAAACACTGTCCTGTTGTGTCTGACAGGCAGGAAACGGCATCGCATCCAGCCCGACCAACGTCCTGGACGTCCTGAGACAGTACAGAGGTTTATCCTGGAGGTGAGTCAAGACTTCAACATAACTATCTCACAACGTTGCAACATAGTGCTTCTATGTTTTGTACTGTAGTGTTGACATTTTAACCCTAATCAGCTGTAGTGTCTTTTTTTGGTTCAAAAATGTGGGGACTTTCCTACCAGTTCCACCTCAGTAGCACTTAGCACTTTTTTTATGATGACTATGTAAAACAGATGTGCGGTGCAATGGGGAGCGTGCAATTTGTTGACAGATGGCAGTCTGTACATGTACTGTAGGTACTGAGTGTGTGGGAGTGTAAATAGTGACAGCTCTGTAGACTGAATATATGTAGGAGCTGTATGTGTAAACATTTTTGTATCTTTTAACAGCTGGTACCGCATGTATCCAAGACAAATTTCCTTCAGGACAATGAAGTCTGTCTTACATGAATGTAGTTCTATGTCCATCAATTTCTTTAGATGACAGTAATTTTCAAATTATAATTTTAACTATGTATTATGTTGGTTTGTTTGTTTTCAGTATTGGTGGAGATGAAAATCTGACAACTATCACCACGCTGCCCAGTGAGTCTTTTAATGACCTGTATCTGGTTCAAAAAACAACATGTTAAAGTCAGTTTGTTGCTCTGTGATGAGCCACTGTGAACACTGACATCTGTTCTCTATATTATTATTTTCTTTGTTATAACAGACATATTAAAACATTTTAATCAACACCTGGTGGGCTACTCTGAAGGAATGGGCAAGCAGAACACTCCTCAGGCTTTTCTCAACCAGGCTGTTGCAGGAGCCAAGAGCAAGTGAGTTCAATGAGAGGCCTTTTAGCAGCATCTCATCAGTTTTTCGTTTGTTTTTTTTTTTCTATACGAGAACACCAGTTTATGATGTAATGATTAAGCTGATTTAAACTTAGACAGTGTGAATTTGTTGTGTAATTTATTGTCAGGTGAGTTGTTCATGTTTTTAGATTGCATGATGTCCACTGGAAAACACATCTTTCTTGCAGTGATAAATACAGCTTATTGAAATGATTGTTATGTGTACGAATAATTGAGTGTGAAAGTTAATTCTATTTTATTCCAATATGTGAAAATGTCCAACTGTTTACATTGCATCATAGTCTTTTCCTCCGAGCCCGAATAGGTGCACGTTTCCTTCTGCACAGTGATACAGTTAGGGGATGGAGTTCAGTAGTTCCATTGTATGTGAGAGAAGGCAGCCATCTTTACGGCCTAGGCTCCATAGTATAGAGTTGTCAAGACTAAAATCTGTGATGAAACTGCCCTTGGAGAGGCATTTACTATAAATAGGACGTTGAATTTGGATGAATATATCTTAAAATAAATGTGCCTCTAACTGTCAGAATAATAAAACAAAATTTGATTTTGTCTGTGTTTTAAGGGACATACCATCACAGGTGCGAGCCCTGGTGGCGAGGATGAAGAATGACTCTGTAAGTTTATCAGTTGATATTTAGTCTGTATAATTTTTGAATGTGCCGCTATAAAAAATTAAATACTACAAACGCTCTCTTACATTCTTCTTTCTTGTACAGAGAATTAATTTTGAGTCAGACTGGAAGGTGATCACCCTTTTTATTGGTGGAAATGACATCTGTGACCACTGCTATAACTCTGTGAGTACTGACGTGGAGTCATAGTTTATAACAAATTTCTGGGAGGCACCATAAAGACACAACCTAAATTGTCTTTCTTTTATTTACAGCTGTTTTACTCTAAAGAGAATTATATTCGTAATATTCGTGACGGCCTGGATTACCTGCACAAAGAGGTACAAATTGTAACACATGCTACATGTTCAGATATATGTTGGTCTGGTTGATTGCTTGTGAGCGTTGACTGAGCTCGTCTCTGTCAGGTGCCTCGTGCTCTGGTGAACTTAGTAGAGCCTCTCCATATTACCCCACTGAGAGAAATGCACATCGAAGCTTCACTTAAATGTCCAACGTGGCTGGTAAAGTGAGTGTCTGCCTTTTAAAATTCTCACTGACATTTTGAAACTCTGATAAATTATAAACAGTGGTGTAACACCTTGTTATCCCTCTCTTACCAGGATTCTGTGTCCATGTGTTATCTTGCCAAAGCCCAACTCTAAAGCTCTGCAAAAGGTGGAGGACATTAACAGAAACTATCAGGTAAAAAAAAACATACTGTGGTGGTTAAAACATTTCAGTTCACCTTCAGGCATTGACACCTTCTCTTTCTGTCTTTAAGAGTTTACTGGATGAGCTTGTGGAGTCAAGCCGGTACGACACTCGCCCAGACTTCACTGTGGTCGTCCAGCCTTTCTTCAGAGATGTTAGCTTCCCCAGACTGCCGGTCAGTAGCACAGCTCTGTCTGTCACGTGTGGGCCGCACAGACTGTACGGGAGTTTGGTTCATCAGACACTTAAACCAATATATAACCACAGGTTTTGGACCAGAATCAAGATTTAGACAGTAAGAAATCGTTCAACATTTCAGGAAACAACAAACCTAGCTCTGTCTTGAGATCAAAGCTAAGTTATCTCTGGGTCTGAAAAGTGAAGCAAACACAGAAGTGCCTTCAACTTGCATTCTTTCTAATGGCCAGCAGGGGGCGACTCCACTATTTGCAAAAACAAGTCTGATTGTAAACAAATCTAAGACAAAATGCCTGATTTATTGCCTTAGTAAACATTTTTGTACTGAGTTTATGGTCTCAATCATGAGTTTCAAGTCTTCTTCAATACAGCATGATGTTCATTTTGTAAATTATGGTCAAGTTTAGAGTGAAATAGACAAGTCAGTAGTCCTTTAGGTTCATTCATGTGACATCTCTTTCCCACAGGATGGCCGTCCTGATCGCTCTTTCTTCAGCGCTGACTGCTTCCATCTCAGTCAGAAGGCCCAGACACTGATGGCTCGCTCCCTCTGGAACAACATGGTCAGTATCTAACAGACAAGAAGAACATTTATGGATAGCAATGTCAAAGATGATGATTACAAATAAAAAAAATCTAAGACACCCTTAACAAGAGTAAGGTATAGGTATAGTGAAAAAGAACAGGTCTAGTATTAAAAAAATATGTTCATGTCATATTGGAGTAACTGTAATCAACAGTTTCTAACTTGTAAGTAGCATTCAGGTCGACTTCCAAGAAATAATTGCGACTGGGAAACTCAGATTTTTCTGAATGGTCAGACTATATCCTGCTCAGCACTGACTAATTCAGAAGTGCCTGAAATCAAACAAATACAGATACCTCACATCAGCCAAAGGTTTGTTTGATGTTATTAAAACCAAAGTTAATGGATGTGGTCTTATTGTGTCTGTGCACAGTATTTAATCCTCACACGACCAACTCTGTTATCATACAACTGTCTTGATGGTGTGAAGAAACAAAGTATGAGAAATAAAAGATCAAGCATAAGTCCCAGTAAGAAGTACAACACAGTATATCTAGTAAACATATGCACAGAGTACACAAAGGTAACAGTAAAGAGTGAAATACAGAACAGCTGCATACTCCGTAAGTTAACACCTAACACTAGCAAGAATATTAGCAATATGTTAGCTTCAGAGAGATGGTGTAATCAAGGAAAATATAAAAGAAGGAAAGGTCATGACAGTGACAGCGTTCGAGTAGCCTGACTTTTGTGTCAGTTGTAACGGGGTAAATGGGGCAGGCATGGCAAATCACACCATAACCCATCTAATCATCATGTTAAATGTTACAGTGTGTTGTATATCAAAAATAAACTCTGATTCTTGTCTCTCCAGCTGGAACCTCTGGGCAATAAGACTACTGTACAGGATTTTAATGCAAACCCTGATCTGAAATGTCCGACCAAGGTGAGAAATTTTGTTTAAACAGAGTCAATGATATAAATGCTGGTGAATGTCTTTTTGCAAAAGTGAGTGATGTTTTTGAATGTACATCAGTTTGCTATATTTTGAGGCCATCATATAATGTAAGGTCTTTCCTGTGCCCACAGACGTCACCATACATCCGGACCTTTAACAACAGCAATTACATATATGCTGGTCCCTCACCAACACCTGGACCCATCAAAGTAAGAATTTTATTTTTATCTGAAAGGTTGAGAAGTGACTTTTTGTACAAATTAAATATAGAACTGTTTACCTAAAGCTGAAATAAAAAACCTGAAGGCAGCTATATTATCACAGAAACTCAAATCATATTGAAACAGTTATTTGACTAACTGATAGAGCATAAATCATCTGCTTATTTATAATAGATTAATCATTTTTAAGTTATTTAACAAGTAAAAAATGGCCATCTACAGTTCCAGTTTTTAAATGTGAAGATTTGCTGTTTTTTTTTCTGTTTTATATCATTATACATTGATTGGGGATTTTTGGTTACACAAAATAAGCAGTATTAAAATGTCACCTCTGGCTCCGGGGACTTATGATGGGCATTGTTCTCTATTTTGTGACTTTCTACATACTAAAAATTATTATAATTAAAAAAAAAACGATCATCAGTTGTAGCATTAAACTCTGAATATACCATTAAAAAACCCAACAAGATGATGTCACAGTACTAAACATACAATTTGAGTAACGACTTGGGAATTAAAGAGCAAAAACGGCAAGGCAGTGAGTGCTAAAGAGGGAAACAACATAATCATACACATAAAATGAACCCTTCTTTATGTACATACTCTTTTCTCAAGTCATTTTACACGTTGACATTTCCTTTTGATGTTTTTTTCCCCGCCAGAACTGGGGAAGTGACTTCTCCTGTGTGGACGTTGCTCCATCTGACACTGTGCCAACTTCAGGTGAGACATCTCTGCGTTATCAGCAGACAGTTCATATGACATCTGATGTCCTCTTTTATCTGATAGCTGAAACAAAGACACTGACAAAGACACACACTGCACATGGCTATACACACCGGTGACGGCACTGAGAAAGAACAGGTTAAAATGACCTGCACCCAGCGTTCACCTGGGTTGTCTCAGATTCAGACAAACAAAAAGTCATGGCAGATGCTTTAATCAAATGCAGCTGAAATCCTTGGAAGTTGTGTGTTTGATGAAAAGAATTCAAGGCCTTGAAGGTTTTTCTAGAGTGAACATAAATAGACATGGGTCATTGAAACACCACAGCGCTAGTGGTGTTCACACATTCACGCCTCTGCCAGCTTCTGTAAAGACTACTACCTCTTATGATGAACATTGTCAGTGTCGAGTACAGTAACTAACCTTGATCTGTGTCAAACTTTGCTGTGTTGGGCCCTTGAATTTGAGGGGTTTGGTCTCAAAATACCTTGAAAGGTCCTTGAATTTAAGGTTTAAGAAGGTGTGGGAGCCCTGTATTCACACAGTTATTTAAAACTGAGGAGCTTGTTAAGTGCAGAATAATAATACACTTTTTTGGGATGATGTTTTTGGTTTGTCTTGATGTCAGCAGGTTGAATTTTTTTAATGTCTTTCATGTGTAGTTCACAAGCTGAGACCAGCAGACATCAAGGTGGTGGCGGCACTGGGAGACTCCTCAACGGTTAGTGTCACAACACGATGTATCCAGTTTGTATTTAAAAGAAAGCAGATGCACAAATGTAATAGCAAAAGACAAAGAATACTTCACAGGTAATTGTGTGTTTTTTTTTACATAATATATATGATATATTTGTGTGTTGACTGGAAACATCCAGCACAACTGTGAACCTGTTGGTATCAGCTATTTAGTGTCATTGAACTATGAACTCTCTAATCAATCTGTTATCGGCCTGATAGCTTACACTGGTGATGATCATCCCTTTTATGTTATGGTGTTAACTCTTTGATGTAACACTTATCTTTGTCTGTGTCTCACTGTCGTCTTCAGGACGTTATTTTCATTTTCACTGTTTCTTCATATGTGGCTCTGTGTTCACAGGCAGGCACTGGCGCTAAGGCAAAGAACCTGCTTGGCCTCCAAACAGAGTATAAAGGAGTGTCATGGAGGTGTGTTAATGAAGTTAATAGCATTTTAACCATCACATTTAATAAACCAAGCTAATGTTTGTGGGTTTTTTCTTGCAGCATTGGAGGGGACAGCACTCTGGATAAGGTCACAACTCTACCAAGTGAGTTTATGCCACTAGTTTCTTTGAGTCACTATATCTGGAATAACAATCTCTCTGACAGATGCTGCAGAGGAGCTTTCCTTTCAGTACTGGAAATCTATCAGACATTCTTTACTATAATGGGGGGCAGTTTCTAAATGACGGGCCTCATGCATGAACCACTCACACAAACAGATTTGTTCTTAAGTGGCACACACAAGTAATTTATTCACCAATGTCCTCATATAGAATTTTCTTTGAGGTCTGGATATGTTATATACAGCAGGTCTATCTGTAAACACTTGTTCGACTTAAGAACTATAATGCCTTAGTCCGAATGAATTTGAAGTTTAAATAACTTGATGTCAAACCATTCTCCAATTATTTTTGTGACAGAACAGTGCTGCTCCAATGACACATCACTGGCAGCTGTTAGTTATAAATATCCTCCAATTGTTTGGGGTTCTCAGAGGTTCAGTTTACACCTGGTATTAACACGTATCTTGGATAATCTGATCACAAGTAGACAGCTCTAATTAAAGGTGTAAATGCACCCACTGTGTCCTCGATGCATATTCAGTTCCAGACCACATTTTGAGGTGGTCTGGGCCGCCTGTGGCCACATTCTTTCAGCAGTTGTATGCTCATGTGTCCTGGGCCACACTGAAGGACCGCCTACTAGGCTGATGCTGCTTATCCAGCTCCCTATTAGATAAGCAAACTTTCTGTTGCTGCCATCACACAGGTTAGATGCAGCACCTCTAAAGGTCAGTTTAATGTCAGGTAACAGCAGCAGCTGTCAAACTGTCCCAACAAAATCACACCCACACAGCTTGACTTTGTCGTTGAACCTGTTACTACCTGTTAGGTAACAGTAGGCAGGCACGTAAGTGTGTGTATAGCACGACAGACGGAAATGTTGTATGTGATCTTTTGTACTTCGACCGAAGAAATGAGATCTGATCAGACAAGATGCACATAGAGATGTATTCTAATACCAGGTGTAAGTAGACAAACCTGAAGCTGTCGTCTTGTGATCCACTTGTAACACCAGGAGTAAACAGGCTCTAACACAACTTTTTATTTTTTTAAGATATATTTTTTGAGGCTTATATAGTATGACAGGGGCAGAGAAAGGAGGGGTGATGTGCAGCAAAGGACTGTGGGTTGGAATCAAGCCCACAGCCACTGCGGCAAGAGCCTACATGTACGTGGGGCACCTGCTCTACCAGGTGAGCTGGTGGGCGCCCCTCTAATACAACTTCTGACACTTCTGAATTTGATGTTTTTGGCTAACATGCAGCCTTGTGAAGCAATATGAGGGCACTGATTTGCCAGTGTTCACCCACACAAACGAGCAGTGACTCATGTTCAGGTGACATTCATCAGGTTAAAACATGCTTGTGCAGGCAAGAAGGTTTAGTTAGTCTGACTAGGAGGGAGCTGATAAGATGAGAATACAAAAGTGTTCTCTGATGAGTCTCAGTGTTTGCTGTTTCTTAGACATGCATTCCTGAATGGGAGCTACCATAACCACAGGCTTCACTTCTGTCAGTGGATCAGTAGAACATTTAACTCATTCATTTTCTTCCCTAGCTGCTAGAGTGATAGAAACCAGCAGTGCTCTACCACTAAGGTGGTACTCAAACTTTTTCTTCTTTATCTCCTCAGACATCTTGAAGAAGTTCAACCCCACCTTGAAGGGCTTCTCCAGAGGCCAGGGCTCCAGACAGAAGGCCTTCAACATGGCTGTACCTGGAGCTAAGACCTCGTATGTGCTCATTCTTCTACTTCCTCCACCTGGGTAAAACTTTAGAACGACCCACTGTCATTGCTCTAACACCTGTGTGCTGTATTTGTTCTGTTACAGAGAGATCCCAGCACAAGTTCGAGCTCTCATCAAGGCCATGAGAGAACACAAGGTAAGACTTTTCCAAAAATAAATTATTTATCTGATAGCTTCTGCTTCTTTTATGCTCATGTTCTGTACATGTCGTACAGGAGGTGAATTTTGAAAAGGACTGGAAACTCGTGACAGTATTCGTTGGAGTAAATGATCTCTGCAATTACTGCTTAGACCAAGTAAGTGTTCTTTAAAATTTATGTGTTGCACATAACACACTTCTGCATGCAATGGGACTAAATAAAAAGTCATGTTTAACATATCTCTGCAGAATAATCTGTCACCCAAGAACTACAGCCACAATCTTATGCTCAGTTTGGACGTGTTCTACAAAGAGGTGAGATATTAAATACTGTAAGTTATTGTCATCTGTTGTCCTCATGAGCACAAGTGTGTCATGCTTTCTTCTTCTTCTCTCTCTGTATCTTTAGGTACCGAGGCTGCTGGTTAACGTTGTGACGGTCTTGCAGATAGATCCACTGAAATCAATTAAGAGGAACACGCTCGGCTGTTCCCTCCTGCAGAGGTTTGTTTTACTGGTTAATCTCTGTATTTAGCAACTAGTGGGTGGAAATAGTGAATCATTTAGAGAGTTAAGAGTCAGATATATTTATATTAAGAGTTGGTGGGGACCAAAACAGAGCTAAAAGGAGAGTGAATATTGGATTTACATTTGTCGGATGGACAGAAACACGACTCCACATAAATGCTAAGGTTGCTTTGTGTCTGCTGGATGTGTGACGTTTGTAATATCAATTTAAAAGGTGATACGTCATGGCTGTGTTCAAAGCTTGTTTCTGCTGCCCCCGAGTGGTAAAAAAATAAATCAGTAGATGCAGGTTTAAGCCTCAAAAAAATTAGATTGGTCCGTCTAGTGGTGTAGTTTCCCCTGAATGTTTAAAATCTAGGGAGGACAAAGCTTATCGATCACAGGGACAGTTACCTCAAAATCAAAAATACATATTTTCCCTCTTACCTGCAGCGCTCATTATCAGTCTAGATTGTTTTGGTTTGTGTTGCTGAGTGTTGGAAATATCAGCCGTAGAGATGTCTGCCTTCTCTTGAACATAATCGCATTAGATGGCACTCGACATGGAGTTCTCAAAGCACCAAAGACTTATATCTGAAAACCTCAACAGCAATGTCTCTTTCCAGAAATCATGACCTGGTTACTCAAGATAATTGTTTGTCATTTCAACTTGAAGCTAACACAACAGCTTTAGTGGACATGAAGGAGATGTTCCTGGGAACATTTAAGATGTTAGAAACACCTCTAGTCCAGTTGTTATACAATCCTTACTACTGTTAACCTCTAGAACCATCTATTTTCAATTGATCAGTCAATAACTTGATTTGTAATTCAAGGATTTCGGCATGGACTGATTCCTTGTTTTGGGATCAAGACCTTCCTCATCCTATGAAAAGGAGAATAAACAGGAATCTGTTTTTCACAGAACCAACTGTCCCTGTGTCATCAACCCGGCTGAAAACTCTCCAGAGCTTGAAGAGATAAAACGAATCAATCGAGAGTATCAGGTACAACCAAAGAGCTCTTTTAACCATTTAAATATTTTCAAAAAAATATGTCATTCCTCTAATTTTCTTTTTTATTTTCCATCCCAGGCTGAGATTCAGCATCTTATTTCTGGAAATCGTTACGATGAAAAAGAAGACTTTGCGGTTGTTCTTCAACCCTTTTTACAGAACGCCTTCATCCCTCATATTGGAGTGAGTTACAGAGACAGAGGAATGCATCCAAACAAGCATCCACACACAAATAATGAAAAGCACCCATGCTGAAAATCTAATCTTTTCACCAGGTGGGTGAGCCTGACTCGAGTTTCTTCTCTGTGGACTGTTTCCACATCAGTGATCGAGCTCATGCTGAGATGGCCGTAGCTCTGTGGAATAACATGGTGAGCATGGAGCAGTGATGCAACAGACTGCAGCACAGCGACCAGTGTTTCCAAGTATTCAAGTGTTTATGGTGGTGTTACAGAATTTCTCTTTCTGTCTTGACAGTTGGAGCCTGTGGGCAGAAAGCAGACCTACAACAACTTCACATATGACCGCTCCAAGATTAACTGTCCCTCTGAGGTATGTGTGGAGGTTTCTGAAGTCTGGAAATTACATTGCTCACAACTCAGGTTATTATTGAATCACTAAACTAGAGCTATAGGCTGAGTCACAATGTTTGGTCACAGTAACTGCTTCAGTCTGTTAGCTTTTAGCTACCTAAAAAAGACCCACCTTAAAGATCAATATTAGTTTAAAAGTATGTTATGTTTAAAACGTTTTCACAGCTTTGCCTAACCTTCAAAACTGAAGCCGTTATCTGGAGGCCACCAGACTCCATTGACAAAACTAATTTTACTTTGCAGAACATGTGAGTTGCCTAATCTGCCTCGATCACTTAGTGTGTAAGTGAAAATATTCTAAATATAGCATACACTTAAACTGGTATTGATTTTATTTGCGTCTTTTAAGGTGGCTAAAATATGTTTTGCTGCGGCCCCTCGTCCACAGCAGGACGTTGTTTAGCTTCCTTGCTAGTAGATTGGGTTTCTCAAAGATGATAGCAAAGCAACACAATACATGCAAGGACACCTCAAAACAAATCTACATAGAGAATTATACACTACATTTAGGGATTTAATTCAGGCAGTTCTTACAGTTATGAAAACATGTCAGTCTTTGCAAAAAATTGCCTTTTAAAATAAAAACTACTTCAGTTAAATAAAACTGACTTAAAGGTAGGATGGAATAACATTTTTATAATGAGCTTGATTTTTCAAATGTATTATATTATTCCAAACGTTGTGGTTTTATATTTTTATTCATACTGTTATTTATTTTATGTTTTTTTATTTAATACTGAGCACTTTGGGTCTCTATATTACTTGAATTATCAGCCTATAATCCCTGAGTTAAAGTGTGGATATTTGTTGTTGAATCTACAGTGAATTTGAGCTCAAAGATTCTTTTACATATTTTCCAAAGTTTCTCAATTCTTAAATGAACTATTTTATGTTTTCTACAGGCCAATCCCTTCATCTTCACAAAGATCAACAGCCTACCAAGTTCACCAGTGATCCCTGCCACCACCACCAACGCTCCCGTCTACACTCCTTCCACACTCTCCATCCCCACCTCCACTCCTGCACCAACCATCCTGCCCAAGTGTCCCTCCTCTATGCCTGTGTGGGTGCCAGTGATTGTGGGCATTGTCAGTTTACTTGCTGGTGTTGTTCTCGCCTGGCTGATTCTCTCCAGCTGTCAGCGTCAGACAAACAAAGGGGAGAAATTAGAACTAAAAGGAACTGGTTTTTAATGCAGTCGTTCTTATCAAGCTGTTTTTGTTGACAGTATATTTAAGCCTTAAAGCTGCATCACACAATTTTTGACCAGAAGAGGGCAGAAAGTGGACTCCAGAACAACCAGCAGAAAATGGAACAGTAGTGTGTTATTACAGTCCTCTGAAGTCCAATATTCTTTTGGATTGTAGCACTGGTTTGGTCCACCAATTCCTGAAATAAGTGCTGGATGTTTGTTTCACTCGAAGCACGTAGTAAACAGTCAGCTTATCTGAAGTTGTGTTGGGGCAGAAACTGTTCATCGTATCTGAGCGGTGTCAGTGTGAGCAGTTGAAACTCAACTAGTGACATAATCATATAGAAAGCTGCACAGAGCTGCAGACTGGGAGCCTATTGACGTTATACACAATGCTGTGATTATAATGTCTGTATAACAATAAATTACTTAATGGTGCTACATGTAAAATATTTGTAATTTCTGTACTGCACAGAAATTGTGAAATATTCTCTATGTAATTGACTGACCTTGTTGAATCCAGGAGTTTTGTACATTTCTCATTTTTATTTATTGATAGAATAAAATTGCTACAATATTTGAGTCATGTTTGATTGATTTTGTCAACAACATTGTCACACTGACTATTTGAATAACCTATGCTTTCTCTAGGTGATGTTTGCTACCATAGTATGACTTTTTATGACATGCCATGCTATGACTTTTTAATGACTTTAAATGACATTATTTTATGACATTTTACAACATACTATACTTTGACTTTTTAATGACTTTTTATGACAAACGATACTATGACTTTTTATTAAATTTTTATGACATACTATACTGTAATGTTATTTGACATACTTTACTATGACTTTTTCATGACTTTTTATGACATACTATACTATGACACTTTACAACATGCTATACGATGATTTTTTAATGACTTTTTATGACACTATACGATGACTTTTTATGACACACTATACTATAACTCCTTTATGAATTTTTAAGACACACTATACTATGACTTTTTATGACATACTATACTATGACTTTTTACAACATGCTATACCATGACTTTTTATGACATACTATACGATGACTTTTTATGACAAACCATACTATGACTTTTTATTGAATTTTTATGACATACTATACTATGTTATTTGACATACTTTACTATGACTTTTTCATGACTTTTTATGACATACTATACTATGACTCCTTTAGGACTTTTTATGACATACGAAACTATGACACTTTACAACATGCTATACGATGATTTTTTAATGACTTTTTATGACACTATACGATGACTTTTTATGACACACTATACTATAACTCCTTTATGAATTTTTAAGACACACTATACTATGACTTTTTATGACATACTATACTATGACTTTTTACAACATGCTATACCATGACTTTTTATGACATACTATACGATGACTTTTTATGACAAACCATACTATGACTTTTTATTGAATTTTTATGACATACTATACTATGTTATTTGACATACTTTACTATGACTTTTTCATGACTTTTTATGACATACTATACTATGACTCCTTTAGGACTTTTTATGACATACTATACTATGACACTTTACAACATGCTATACGATGATTTTTTAATGACTTTTTATGACACTATACGATGACTTTTTATGACACACTATACTATAACTCCTTTATGAATTTTTAAGACACACTATACTATGACTTTTTATGACATACTATACTATGACTTTTTACAACATGCTATACCATGACTTTTTATGACATACTATACGATGACTTTTTATGACAAACCATACTATGACTTTTTATTGAATTTTTATGACATACTATACTATGTTATTTGACATACTTTACTATGACTTTTTCATAACTTTTTATGACATACTATACTATGACTCCTTCATGACTTTTTACGACATACTATACTATGACTTTTGAATGACTTCTGGTGACAAACCATACTATGACTTTTTATTGAATTTTTATGACATACTATACTATGATGTTATTTGACATACATTACCATGACTTTTTCATGACTTTTTATGACGTACTATACTATGACTTTTTCATGACTTTTTATGACATACTATACTATGACTCCTTAACGACTTATTATGACAGACTATACTATGACTTTTTATGACATATTATACTATGACTTTTTATGAAATACTATACTATGACTTTTTAATGACTTTTTATGACATACTATACTATGAATGTTTAAGACATACTATACTATCACCGCTTAATAACTTTTTATGACATACTATACTATGATGTTATTTGACATACTTTACCATGACTTTTTATGACAGACTATACTATGACTTTTTAATGGCTTTTTGTGACAAACCATACTATGAGATTTTATTTAATTTTTATGACATACTATACTATGATGTTATTTGACATACATTACCATGACTTTTTCATGACTTTTTATGACGTACTATACTATGACTTTTCATGACTTTTTATGACATACTATACTATGACTCCTTAATGACTTTTTTATGACATACTATACTATGACTTTTTATGACATACTATACTATGACTTTTTAATGACTTTTTGTGACGTACCATACTATGAGATTTTATTAAATTTTTATGACATACTATACTATGACGTTATTTGACATACTTTACTATGGGTTTTTCATGACTTTTTATGAGATACTATACTATGACTCCTTAATGACTTTTTATGACATACTATACTGTGACTTTTTACGACATACTATACTATGACTTTTTAATGACTTTTTATTGAACTTTTATGACATACTATACTATGACTTTTTTCATGATTTTTAACGACATACGATACTATGACTTTTTTTCATGATTTTGGACGACATACTATACTATGACTTTTTTCATGATTTTTAACGACATACTATATTACGACTTTTTTCATGATTTTTAACGACATACAATACTATGACTTTTTTTCATGATTTTGGACAACATACTATATTGTGACGTTTTTTCATGATTTTGGACGACATACTATACTATGACGTTTTTCATGATTTTGGACGACATACTATACTATGACTCCTTAATGACTTTTTATGACAGACTATACTATGACTTTTTACTAAATACTATACTATGACTTTTTAATGACTTTTTATGACATACTATACTATGAATGTTTATGACATGCTATACTATCACTCCTTAATGACTTTTTATGACATACTATACTATGACTGCTTAATGACTTTTTATGACATACTCTACTATGACTTTTTACGACATACTATACTATGACTTTTTAATGACTTTTTGTGACAAATCATATTATGACTTTTTATTTAATTTTTATGACATACTATACTATGATGTTATTTGACATACTTTACCATGACTTTTTGTGACATACTATACTATGACTTTTTAATGACTTTTTGTGACAAACCATACTATGAGACTTTATTTAATTTTTATGACATACTATACTATGACTTTTTATGACTACTTAATGACTTTTTGAGATATACTATACTATAAATTTTTTCATAATTTTGGACGACATACTATACTATGACTCTTTTTTATGATTTTGGACGACATACTATACTATGACTTTTTTTCATGATATTGGACGACATACTATACTATGACTTTTTTTCATGATATTGGACGACATACTATACTATGACTCTTTTTTATGATTTTGGACGACATACTATACTATGGCTTTTTTTCATGATTTTGGACGACATACTATACTATGACTTTTTTTATGATTTTGGACGACATACTATACTATGACTTTTTTTCATGTTTTTGGACGACATACTATACTATGACTTTTTTTCATGATTTTGGACGACATACTATACTATGACTTTTTTTATGATTTTGGACGACATACTATACTATGACTTTTTTTCATGTTTTTGGACGACATACTATACTATGACTTTTTTTCATGATTTTGGACGACATACTATACTATGACTTTTTTTCATGTTTTTGGACGACATACTATACTATGACTTTTTTTGATGATTTTGGACGACATACTATACTATGACTTTTTTTCATGATTTTGGACGACATACTATACTATGACTTTTTTTGATGATTTTGGACGACATACTATACTATGGCTTTTTTTCATGTTTTTGGACGACATACTATACTATGGCTTTTTTTCATGTTTTTGGACGACATACTATACTATGGCTTTTTTTAATGATTTTGGACGACATACTATACTATGACTTTTTTTCAGGTTTTTGGACGACATACTATACTATGCTTTTTTTCATGTATTTGGACGACATACTATACTATGACTTTTTTTAATGATTTTGGACGACATACTATACTATGACTTTTTTTCATGATTTTGGACGACATACTATACTATGACTTTTTTTATGATTTTGGACGACATACTATACTATGGCTTTTTTTCATGATTTTGGACGACATACTATACTATGACTTTTTTTCATGATTTTGGACGACATACTATACTATGACTTTTTTTCATGTTTTTGGACGACATACTATACTATGACTTTTTTTCATGTTTTTGGACGACATACTATACTATGACTTTTTTTCATGATTTTGGACGACATACTATACTATGACTTTTTTTTATGATTTTGGACGACATACTATACTATGACTTTTTTTCATGATTTTGGACGACATACTATACTATGACTTTTTTTCATGTTTTTGGACGACATACTATACTATGACTTTTTTTGATGATTTTGGACGACATACTATACTATGACTTTTTTTAATGATTTTGGACGACATACTATACTATGACTTTTTTGATGATTTTGGACGACATACTATACTATGGCTTTTTTTCTGGTTTTTGGACAACATACTATACTATGGCTTTTTTTCATGTTTTTGGACGACATACTATACTATGGCTTTTTTTAATGATTTTGGACGACATACTATACTATGACTTTTTTTCAGGTTTTTGGACGACATACTATACTATGGCTTTTTTTAATGATTTTGGACGACATACTATACTATGACTTTTTTTGATGATTTTGGACAACATACTATACTATGGCTTTTTTAATGATTTTGGACGACATACTATACTATGACTTTTTTTCATGTTTTTGGACGACATACTATACTATGACTTCTTTTTACGATTTTGGACGACATACTATACTATGACTTTTTTTCATGTTTTTGGACGACATACTATACTATGACTTTTTTTTACGATTTTGGACGACATACTATGACTTTTTTTCATGTTTTTGGACGACATACTATACTATGACTTTTTTTCATGTTTTTGGACGACATACTATACTATGGCTTTTTTTGATGATTTTGGACGACATACTATACTATGACTTTTTTTGATGATTTTGGACGACATACTATACTATGACTTTTTTTCATGATTTTGGACGACATACTATACTATGACTTTTTTTGATGATTTTGGACGACATACTATACTATGACTTTTTTTAATGATTTTGGACGACATACTATACTATGGCTTCTTTTCATGTTTTTGGACGACATACTATACTATGACTTTTTTTTCGTGTTTTTGGACAACATACTATAATATGACTTTTTTTGATGATTTTGGACGACATACTTTATTGTGATTTTTTTTTCATAATTTTGGACGACATACTATACTATGGCTTTTTTTGATGATTTTGGACGACATACTATATACTATGGCTTTTTTAAATAATTTTGGACGACATACTATACTATGGCTTTTTTTCATGTTTTTGGACAACATACTATACTATGGCTTTTTTTCACGTTTTTGGACGACATACTATACTATGGCTTTTTTTCATGTTTTTGGACGACATACTATACTATGACTTTTTTTCATGTTTTTGGACGACATACTATACTATGGCTTTTTTTAATGATTTTGGACGACATACTATACTATGACTTTTTTTCATGTTTTTGGACGACATACTATACTTTGACTTTTTGTCATGATATTGGACGACATACTATACTATGACTTTTTTTCATGTTTTTGGACGACATACTATACTATGACTTTTTTTCGTGTTTTTGGACAACATACTATAATATGACTTTTTTTGATGATTTTGGACGACATACTTTATTGTGATTTTTTTTCATAATTTTGGACGACATACTATAGTATGGCTTTTTTTAATGATTTTGGACGACATACTATACTATGGCTTTTTTTCATGTTTTTGGACGACATACTATACTATGGCTTTTTTTCATGTTTTTGGACGACATACTATACTATGACTTTTTTTCACGTTTTTGGACGACATACTATACTATGACTTTTTTTCATGATTTTGGACGACATACTATACTATGACTTTTTTTCATGTTTTTGGACGACATACTATACTATGACTTTTTTTCAGGTTTTTGGACGACATACTATACTATGACTTTTTTTCATGTTTTTGGACGACATACTATACTATGGCTTTTTTTCATGATTTTGGACGACATACTATACTATGACTTTTTTTCATGTTTTTGGACGACATACTATACTATGACTTTTTTCATGTTTTTGGACGACATACTATACTATGACTTTTTTTCATGTTTTTGGACGACATACTATACTATGACTTTTTTTCATGATTTTGGACGACATACTATACTATGACTTTTTTTCATAGATTTTGGACGACATACTATACTATGGCTTTTTTAATGATTTTGGACGACATACTATACTATGACTTTTTTTCATGATTTTGGACGACATACTATACTATGACTTTTTTTCATGTTTTTGGACGACATACTATACTATGACTTTTTTTTCATGATTTTGGACGACATACTATACTGTGACTTTTTTTCATGATTTTGGACGACATACTATACTATGACTTTTTTTGATGATTTTGGACGACATACTATACTATGACTTTTTTTGATGATTTTGGACGACATACTATACTATGGCTTTTTTAATGATTTTGGACGACATACTATACTATGGCTTTTTTTCATGTTTTTGGACGACATACTATACTATGACTTTTTTTGATGATTTTGGACGACATACTATACTATGACTTTTTTTTCATGATTTTGGACGACATACTATACTATGGCTTTTTTTGATGATTTTGGACGACATACTATATACTATGGCTTTTTTAAATAATTTTGGACGACATACTATACTATGGCTTCTTTTCATGTTTTTGGACGACATACTATACTATGACTTTTTTTCATGATTTTGGACGACATACTATACTATGACTTTTTTTCATGTTTTTGGACGACATACTATACTATGACTTTCTTTCATGTTTTTGGACGACATACTATACTATGACTTTTTTTCGTGTTTTTGGACAACATACTATGCTATGACTTTTTTTCAGGGTTTTGGACGACATACTTTATTGTGATTTTTTTTTCATAATTTTGGACGACATACTATACTATGGCTTTTTTTGATGATTTTGGACGACATACTATACTATGACTTTTTTTCATGTTTTTGGACGACATACTATACTATGCCTTTTTTTGATGATTTTGGACGACATACTATACTATGACTTTTTTTCAGGGTTTTGGACGACATACTATACTATGACTTTTTTTCATGTTTTTCGACGACATACTATACTATGACTTTTTTTCATGATTTTGGACGACATACTATACTATGACTTTTTTTCATGTTTTTGGACGACATACTATACTATGACTTTTTGTCATGATTTTGGACGACATACTATACTATGACTTTTTTTCATGATTTTGGACGACATACTATACTATGACTTTTTTTCATGTTTTTGGACGACATACTATACTATGACTTTTTTCATGTTTTTGGACGACATACTATACTATGACTTTTTTTCAGTGTTTTTGGACGACATACTATACTATGACTTTTTTTCATGTTTTTCGACGACATACTATACTATGGCTTTTTTTAATGATTTTGGACGACATACTATACTATGACTTTTTTTCATGTTTTTGGACGACATACTATACTATGACTTTTTTTCATGATTTTGGACGACATACTATACTATGGCTTTTTTTCATGTTTTTGGACGACATACTATACTATGACTTTTTTTCATGTTTTTGGACGACATACTATACTATGACTTTTTTTCATGTTTTTGGACGACATACTATACTATGACTTTTTTTGATGATTTTGGACAACATACTATACTATGACTTTTTTTCATGTTTTTGGACGACATACTATACTATGACTTTTTTTCATGTTTTTGGACGACATACTATACTATGACTTTTTTTCAGGTTTTTGGACGACATACTATACTATGACTTTTTTTCATGTTTTTGGACGACATACTATACTATGGCTTTTTTTAATGATTTTGGACGACATACTATACTATGACTTTTTTTACGATTTTGGACAACATACTATACTATGGCTTTTTTTAATGATTTTGGACGACATACTATACTATGACTTTTTTTAATGATTTTGGACGACATACTATACTATGACTTTTTTTCATGTTTTTGGACGACATACTATACTATGACTTTTTTTCATGTTTTTGGACGACATACTATACTATGGCTTTTTTTCATGTTTTTGGACGACATACTATACTATGACTTTTTTTGATGATTTTGGACGACATACTATACTATGACTTTTTTTCATGATTTTGGACGACATACTATACTATGGCTTTTTTTCATTATTTTGGACGACATACTATACTATGGCTTTTTTTGATGATTTTGGACGACATACTATACTATGGCTTTTTTTCACGTTTTTGGACGACATACTATACTATGGCTTTTTTTCATGTTTTTGGACGACATACTATACTATGACTTTTTTTCAGGGTTTTGGACGACATACTATACTATGACTTTTTTTCATGTTTTTCGACGACATACTATACTATGACTTTTTGTCATGATATTGGACGACATACTATACTATGACTTTTTATCATGATTTTGGACGACATACTATACTATGACTTTTTTTCATGTTTTTGGACGACATACTATACTATGACTTTCTTTCATGTTTTTGAACGACATACTATACTATGACTTTTTTTCGTGTTTTTGGACAACATACTATACTATGACTTTTTTTCGTGTTTTTGGACAACATACTATACTATGGCTTTTTTTAATGATTTTGGACGACATACTATACTATGACTTTTTTTCATGTTTTTGGACGACATACTATACTATGACTTTTTGTCATGATATTGGACGACATACTATACTATGACTTTTTATCATGATTTTGGACGACATACTATACTATGACTTTTTTTCATGTTTTTGGACGACATACTATACTATGACTTTCTTTCATGTTTTTGAACGACATACTATACTATGACTTTTTTTCGTGTTTTTGGACAACATACTATACTATGACTTTTTTTGATGATTTTGGACGACATACTTTATTGTGATTTTTTTTTCATAATTTTGGACGACATACTATACTATGGCTTTTTTTGATGATTTTGGACGACATACTATATACTATGGCTTTTTTAAATAATTTTGGACGACATACTATACTATGGCTTTTTTTCATGTTTTTGGACAACATACTATACTATGGCTTTTTTTCACGTTTTTGGACGACATACTATACTATGACTTTTTTTAATGATTTTGGACGACATACTATACTATGGCTTTTTTTCACGTTTTTGGACGACATACTATACTATGGCTTTTTTTAATGATTTTGGACGACATACTATACTATGACTTCTTTTTACGATTTTGGACGACATACTATACTATGACTTTTTTTCATGTTTTTGGACGACATACTATACTATGACTTTTTTTCATAATTATGGACGACATACTATAGTATGCCTTTTTTTGATGATTTTGGACGACATACTTTATTGTGATTTTTTTTTCATGATTTTGGACGACATACTATACTATGACTTTTTTTGATGATTTTGGACGACATACTATACTATGACTTTTTTTCATGTTTTTGGACAACATACTATATTATGCCTTTTTTTCATGTTTTTGGACAACATACTATACTATGGCTTTTTTTAATGATTTTGGACGACATACTATACTATGACTTTTTTTCATGTTTTTGGACGACATACTATACTATGCCTTTTTTTCATGATTTTGGACGACATACTATACTATGACTTTTTTTCAGGGTTTTGGACGACATACTATACTATGACTTTTTTTCATGTTTTTCGACGACATACTATACTATGACTTTTTTTAATGATTTTGGACGACATACTATACTATGACTTTTTTTCATGTTTTTGGACGACATACTATACTATGACTTTTTGTCATGATTTTGGACGACATACTATACTATGACTTTTTTTCATGTTTTTGGACGACATACTATACTATGACTTTTTTTCGTGTTTTTGGACAACATACTATAATATGACTTTTTTTGATGATTTTGGACGACATACTATACTATGGCTTTTTTTGATGATTTTGGACGACATACTATATACTATGGCTTTTTTAAATAATTTTGGACGACATACTATACTATGGCTTTTTTTCATGTTTTTGGACAACATACTATACTATGGCTTTTTTTCACGTTTTTCGACGACATACTATACTATGACTTTTTTTAATGATTTTGGACGACATACTATACTATGACTTTTTTTCACGTTTTTGGACGACATACTATACTATGACATTTTTTAAATGATTTTGGACGACATACTATACTATGGCTTTTTTTCACGTTTTTGGACGACATACTATACTATGGCTTTTTTTAATGATTTTGGACGACATATTATACTATGACTTTTTTTCATGTTTTTGGACGACATACTATACTATGACTTTTTTTGATGATTTTGGACAACATACTATACTATGACTTTTTTTCATGTTTTTGGACGCCATACTATACTATGACTTTTTTCAGGTTTTTGGACGACATACTATACTATGACTTTTTTTCATGTTTTTGGACGACATACTATACTATGGCTTTTTTTAATGATTTTGGACGACATACTATACTATGACTTCTTTTTACGATTTTGGACAAAATACTATACTATGGCTTTTTTAAATGATTTTGGACGACATACTATACTATGACTTCTTTTTACGATTTTGGACGACATACTATACTATGACTTTTTTTCATGTTTTTGGACGACATACTATAGTATGACTTTTTTTTTACGATTTAGGACGACATACTATACTGTGACTTTTTTTCATGTTTTTGGATGACATACTATACTATGGCTTTTTTTCATGTTTTTGGACGACATACTATACTATGACTTTTTTTGATGATTTTGGACGACATACTATATACTATGGCTTTTTAAAATAATTTTGGACGACATACTATACTATGGCTTTTTTTCGTGTTTTTGGACAACATACTATAATATGACTTTTTTTGATGATTTTGGACGACATACTTTATTGTGATTTTTTTTTCATAATTTTGGACGACATACTATACTATGGCTTTTTTTGATGATTTTGGACGACATACTATACTATGGCTTTTTTTCATGTTTTTGGACGACATACTATACTATGACTTTTTTTCAGGTTTTTGGACGACATACTATACTATGACTTTTTTTCATGTTTTTCGACGACATACTATACTATGACTTTTTTTCATGTTTTTGGACGACATACTATACTTTGACTTTTTGTCATGATATTGGACGACATACTATACTATGACTTTTTTTCATGATTTTGGACGACATACTATACTATGACTTTTTTTCATGTTTTTGGACGACATACTATACTATGACTTTCTTTCATGTTTTTGGACGACATACTATACTATGACTTTTTTTCGTGTTTTTGGACAACATACTATGCTATGACTTTTTTTCAGGGTTTTGGACGACATACTTTATTGTGATTTTTTTTTCATAATTTTGGACGACATACTATACTATGGCTTTTTTTGATGATTTTGGACGACATACTATACTATGGCTTTTTTTCACGTTTTTGGACGACATACTATACTATGGCTTTTTTTCATGTTTTTGGACGACATACTATACTATGACTTTTTTTCAGGGTTTTGGACGACATACTATACTATGACTTTTTTTCATGTTTTTCGACGACATACTATACTATGGCTTTTTTTAATGATTTTGGACGACATACTATACTATGGCTTTTTTTCACGTTTTTGGACGACATACTATACTATGGCTTTTTTTCACGTTTTTGGACGACATACTATACTATGACTTTTTTTCATGTTTTTGGACGACATGACGACATGGACGACATACACTACAATGACTATACTTTTTCAGGTTT